>CM050513.1:19084660-20284660 GCA_027563665.1 Antrozous pallidus
ATAATAAATGGTAAACAGGTTTACTTCCTGTTCCCACACATCACTATTGTACAAGAAATTGTGGAACTTAATACTTTAATTAAATCCAACATTGAACGCAATATATTAGTTAAGTCTCTCCCATTATTAGTCATTTTTTTTCTTAAAACTATACTTCTCTTTGAGGTTTTTTTTTTTTTACATTAGTCAAAGTTGCAAATATAGATTTAAAATAATAGATAGGCAGCATTCCTCAGTCAAGAAATACAACGCTGTGTGAAATAGTAGCACACTGAGAGAGTTGCTGGAGACCCCTCAGCTGTCAGCTGGTGTGGCCAGGGGCCCGCTGGCTCCATTGAGGACCAATTTTGAGAAGGTAGATGAGCCATAAACACTCTGACCCTCAGGAGAGTCTCACTTGTAAATGGGCATAACAAGAGTCATTGTCTACTGTGCCATGTGATCTGCCACGTATGGTAACTCACTTGTCATATGGGGTTAGAAAAATAAGAATTCATCTAAGGAGACAGCTCTCCAGGGCCTGGCTCAGGCACCCATGGGGAAGGGTTTCATATTCCAGTCTCGTGGGGAAAATTCCCACTAACCAAGCTCAAGAAAACATCAGGGAGACCCTTGGAGCAAGGCCCTTCAGGAGGTCCAAGGAGCCTGACCCCGCCGCAGGCTGGATTTGACTGCTCATGAAGAGTCTGTCGATCAGAATTCAAGAAACAGAAACCACTGTTGATATCATCAGCATATTAGGACTTAATGCAAGGATTCACATTCTTACAAAAATCTTTGGAAGGTAGGGACGGCATGGCAGTATACCACCTTGGGCTTCCAGTGTCTGCTTTTAGAAGGTAAATGAAGGGGGCTCAGAAAACCTTTCTCTCTTTGGTATCCACTCCTGATGCTGAGGCCTGACCACCCCTCAGGGCCCCTATCTCCTCCCAGTGAACAATGCCTGTTTTCAGACCGAGGGCCATTCAGCAAAAGGGAGCATCCACAACCCGGGCATTGAGCAGGAGTAGTTGGGATAAAATCTGCACATTACTTGTCAGACACCTTCCCTCAGGGTGTCTGTGTCTACTGGAGGCCTGCGATGCTCACCCACTTGCAGTCGAAGAGAAACAAGGTAAACTTTTGACAAGGGAGGTAGCCTCTATTTGGTAGCCGCTATAATACAGATGGAGACCAAAATGACAAATCAGTCACTTCCCGTGAGAGGTACAGCTGCCAGGTGGGAGCCTTAATGTGCCCTTCCTGGAGAGTCCCGGGCCTCCCCCTGGACAGACTGTGGCCATATGGCCACATCCTTGCTTTCTGCCTCCCTCATAATGGGCTGCATGCACCCTCTGTTCGAAGGCTTTTTTCAGTCACCGTGCATTGCCATCGGTTAGAAGTAGTTTGGCTTCATCCATCCACTTGAGCTTTATTTGAGACTAGTGGCCTGGTGCAAGAAATTTGTGCACATTAAAAGGGAATTAATTAGAGGAAATATTTTAATAGTGCTATTTGCCCTTTCTCTACAATAAAAGTGTGAGAGATAAAAGGTAATGAGTACAATGTATATGAAAATGATACATAATTTCATTAATAAATAAATAATAACAAAATGATATAACAACAATACGAATCCACAATAAACTGTTGAGTTAATTTTCCTGCATTTAAAATAGGATTGAACGTGTCCCTCACAGAGAGATGAAATCCATAATACTGCATTTGGGTGACTCGTGTTCTTACATTTTGTCTAGTATTATTGTTGAGTACACTGTTGTCTCTGAGTCTTAATGCAATATCTGTTCCCCAACCTTTTTCACCATGTGGAAAAAGAATAGGATATGTCATTGCATCTAATGTAGGAAACAGGATACTGATTCGTTTCACTTTAGTGCCATTTGGATTATTGGGATCTGGTTTCCAATGAATGAGCAAGTCCTTTTCAAAAGGAGGTTCTCCATCTTTGTTTCTGAATATGACAGTAACCTCGGTTACACGGGGAGAATTATATCTACCTGGGTCACTATTACGATCACATTTAATTGCCATCATTACTTCCATGGGAGCTATTCCTTTTGCTGTTGCTTCCGATTGGGCTTCCTTTTCTACCCCATGTGGCATCTTGTACGATTTTGTTAATTCATTTATTTCATGCATGAGGTTGTTGATGTTGATCATGAGTCTTTCTGAGCAGGCCTGGTTTGTTAGGATTGCTAATCTTTTACGTGTAGCTTCAGCTATATCCAAAATATAGAGATGAGCAAACTTCCGAGAAACACCATCAGAAGGATGCAAAGTTCCAGTACGATGATAAACTTGTCCATGTATTCTAAAACAGTATGGCCCATACCCTGATGGCGATGCAACATTTAAACCCATGGAAGCAAAAGCAAAAGAACTATTTATAGATCGAATGTTTTCCATGAAATTTTTACTGTCAGAATCTTCGTTTGTCATTAATCTTTTTAAATATGGCCGGTAATCTGGAAAATGTTTATCATTTGGACAGACTTTCCCTTTGCTACAACATCGAGTAAATTTCACATCAGGTGGTTTTTCATCAGAGAAATTTAGTGATAGGCAAAATTCACATCTAACAGTCATTTCACCACAACTATGTTCGAGAATTGCATCCTCAAGTACTTCATTTTTGCTGAGAAGGCAGTTCCTACCACTATTGCTAGTACTTGTTGATGACTGTTCTTTAGACATATTCTGTCTTCGCCACCACCTTCTTTCAACTTCAAAGGCACATTGTTCTTTAGACATTTCCTGTCGAAGATGCAGGTGTTTTTCAGCTTCACAGTGACATTTTTCCAATAGCTGCTCTTCAGATACATTCTGTCTCAGGCATCGGCTTCTTTCAAGATCAGACGCATGTCGCTCTTCAGACATTTTCTGTTGATAACATAGGCACCTTTCTGCTACACAGCTCTGTTGTATCAACAGTTTTTCTTTGGAAATAGTCTCACCTCTCTATTGCCACATTCTGAGATAGAGGAGAATGATAGTGTTGACAGTCAGGCCTTTCAGCAGTGTGACCAACGGCTGATTTGAACAGATTCTGTGGGGTGTGGGACTTCCTCCTACCTGTTGTCAGTTTCCACAGCTGGGATGCTGATGCTGGTACTCGGAGGCCTTCCCTCTGGCGGTTGCCTTTCGTTTTTGCTGGCATACAGCTGAAGCTACACATAAAACGTTAGCAATGCCAGGGCCCTCAGTTAGACGCAGCTGTGGTGAGTTCTCACTGCCACCACTGCCGCCACCTCATTCTCTGTGCCCGGGGGCCTCAGTTAGACGCAGCTGTGGTTTGCTGGTGCTGCCACTGCTTGGTCTCCAGGCCCAGGGTGGGCGCTTGATGCCTTCACCACTTCGTCTCTGCCCCTGGGCCTGGCACTCATGCCTCTCAATCCTGCCCCTTGCTCCAATTGGCTGGTAGCATAGCCAATCAGGAGCCAAGTACAGTCACCTTTGCATGTTTCTCTTTTATTTTTTTTATTTTTTAATTATTTTTTATTGATTTTTTGCAGTATAATAGTAGTACGTGTTTTCCTTTCCCCCTCCCCCTTATCCTCCCCCCAGCCTCCCCCACCCCCCAGCACATATCCCCAGCTTCCCCCCCTCCCCGCCCCAGTGTCTTTCATTCATTGGTTATGTTCATATGCATGCATACAAGTCCTTCCGTTGATCTCCCCCCGCATCTGCCTCCCATCCACCCAAGCCTCCCCCTGTAGCTTGACAGCCTGTTCAAGGCCATCCTGCCTCTATATCAATCACTCTCCCCTGTTTCTTTTCTTCAAAAATATCTTGCCTCTGCATACTAGAAATAAATGTATAAGAACAAAAAGTGTTTCATTCTCGGTTTCAATGTCCAACTTTTCTGAGTCCCAGTTTCAGTGTCAAATAATTCATTATGTGTATAAGTCAGCAATGGTATCCAGATGGTGGACATATCGTGTCAATGCATGATCCATCCTCTCTGGTTTGGTCCTGGGCTGCCTGCAGACATGCACAGCTGCTGACTGCTAGTATGGCAAGGTGTCGTCAGTGTCCCCCATCTCTGGACCATCTTCATGGCTGGAACAGATCCATCAGTTCCTCACCGTCGCAGGAACCCACATGGTCTTGGAGTTGTTCTCTGAAAACACACAAACACATTCTCGACCAAAAGTTAACAAAGGGATCCTCTATGCAAAATAGACTTGGGATTCTTTTTAAATTTTGCCTAAATGATTTTCCTTTGGCTTATTTTGACACCATGTGTGTTTTTTCATGGGTGTCCTGCTATTGTTTTTACAAATGGAATTTACTTTACTGGAGTAAGAATTTTCTAGATGTATTTTACTTACTCAATATTTTTTTTTGTCCCTTTCATGATATTACCCCGCTGTCCCCTCCCCTTTTTTGATTAATGGGGACTTTTGGAAATTTTCTATTGCAGTCTTGATAATTTTAAATTTTAATTTTTGTACACAAAGTGACTGCTTTAGGTTCTTTGGATGTTAGGCAATTTTACAGAGAGATGAACTACTGATAGATTTTTCAGTTAATGTTTTAGGAAAAGCTTTTTGTCCAGTACACTATAATTTTCTTGAGTATTCTCGTATTTCACTTGGCCAATTTAAATTAATCTGAAAACTTGATTACTATTTTCCTGTCAATTTTAATACTCAAGCAGAAATCTTAGTTTACCCTGTGAATACTAGTGGAAAGGAATATTTGCAATTTTGAGTAGGTCCCGAGCATTCCTGGTAATAGACTGAATTTAGATATAGAGCAGCTATTGCTGGCCGAGTCTCTGTCTGCCACCTGGGTCCCCGTATGAGTTGTGTGTGGGAGGTGAAGCAGCCGTGGGGGTAGGAGACCTCCCTTAGGAGGGTTGAGAATTCAAACCCCTGCAAGGTTTGTGGATGAGGGTCTGTGCCCCACCTCTGTTGACCTTTTAGTTCTCTCCTGTTGGCCCCTCTGCGACTGTGCCTGTCTTAGGTTGTTCCTTCCCTGAGGAATCTTACCCGTCTCTGGCTAACCAGCCATCCTCCGGGGCCAAACAGGGTGATGTGAGGTTCAGTTCTGTCTCCTTTGTAGTCTATGCCCCCCTGTGGCCTCCACGTCCAGTACCTGCCTTGGGGTCCCCTAGCCTGCTGTCGGGGTCCCAGTACTGATCACATATCTCGGGGGACCCAGGTTTCTTCTCCAGAGAGGGCCCAGCTCACACCATTGGTCGAGATACAGATCCATGGTGCCAGCTGCCCAAAGGCTTCAGCCACACCTCGAACTGAAAACTCTGGCATCAGCTGTGTGTATTTGGATAGTAACAAGAAGGTCCCTCTTGGCAGAAAGGGCAAGAAGGGCCAATATAGAATGCTCGGATGCCTTCCCAGTGCCTTAATTCCTTCTGAAAGGGATTAATTTCTTTCCTATTCTTTTTTAAGTTGCTGCCCAACATTCAAAGAATTAGTTTGTAAGTTTATTTGGGATAATTGTATAATATGCTGTTGTCAAATATCAAATATTATAATGACATTGTAGAATAATATCATGTAAGGGTATTATGGTGTCATGGGAGGTTAAGCAGGGCCTAGCCTAAGGACTGGTCTCCATAGGATATGACAAGCTCTAGGCCATGTCAATTCAATGTCAGACTAGCTGCCATTTTTTTATAATTTTATATAAACTTTGTCAGGGATGTAAAAACACAAATCACTTACCTCAGTTCAAGAGTTCAAGTATATTGACTTTTCCACTTACTCTCACCACCTGCCACTTACCCTGAGGTTTGACATTCTGATGGACTTTTCTCAGTCTCTGGATCCATTCTTGTTCATCAGTCTATGTCATTGATTGTATTCCTCAAATGAGTGAGATCATGTGATATTTGTCTTTCTCTGCCTGGCTAATTTCACTTAGCATAATGCTCTCCAAATCCATCCATGTTGTTACAAATGGTAGGAGCTCCTTCTTTTTTTCCGCGGCGTAGTATTCCATTGTGTAAATGTACCATAGTTTTTTGATCCACTCATCTGCTGATGGGCACTTCGGCTGTTTCCAAATCTTAGCTATGGTAAATTGTGCTGCTATGAACATAGGGGTACATATATCCTTTCTAATTCGCCTTTCTAATTTCTTGGGGTATATTCCTAGAAGTGGGATCACTGGGTCGAATGGGAGTTCCATTTTTAGTTTTTTGAGGAATCTCCATACTGTTCTCCACAGTGGCTGTACTAGTCTACAATCCCACCAGCAGTGCACAAGAGTTCCTTTTTCTCCGCATCCTCGCCAGCACTTGTCGTTTGTTGATTTGTTGATGTAAGCCATTCTGATAGGTGTGAGATGGTACCGCATAGTCGTTTTGATTTGCATCTCTCGGATAATTAGTGACTTTGAGCAAGTTTTCATGTGTCTCTGGGCCTTCCTTTTGTCTTCTTTCGTGAAGATTCTATTTAGGTCTGTTGCCCATTTTTTTATTGGATCATTTGTCCTCCTTTTATTGAGTTGGGTGAGTTGCCTGTAGATGCTTGAGATTAAACCTTTATCACTAATAACATTTGCAAATATGTTCTCCCATACAGTGGGTTTTCTTGTTGTTTTGTTGATGGTTTCTTTAGCTGTGCAAAAGCTTTTGATTTTGATGTAGTCCCATTTGTTTATTTTCTCTTTAGCTTCCATTGCCCTCGGAGCGGTATCATCAAAGAAGTTCTTTTGGCATATGTCTGAGATTTTTCTTCCTGTAGATTCCTCTAATATTTTTATGGTTTCCTGTCTTACGTTTAAGTCCTGTATCCATTTTGAGTTTATTTTTGTGTATGGTGTAAGTTGGTGCTCTAGTTTCATTTTTTTGCATGTATCTGTCCAATTTTCCCAACACCATTTATTGAAGAGACTGTCTTGACTCCATTTTATGTTCCTGCCTCCTTTGTCAAATATTAATTGAGCATAGTGGATTGGGTTGATATCCGGATTCTCTATTCTATTCCATTGATCTATATGTCTGTTCTTGTGCCAGTACCAGGCTGTTTTAAGAACAGTAGCCTTGTAATACAGCTTGAAATCTGGTATGGAAATCCCACCGACTTTGTGCTTCTTTCTCAGGATTGCTGTGGCTATTCGGGGCCTTTTTTTGTTCCAGATGAATTTTTGGAGAGTTCTTTCTAGGTCTGTGAAATATGCCATTGGTATTTTAATGGGGAGTGCATTAAATTTATAGATTGCTTTGGGTAGTATGGACATTTTAATTATGTTGATTCTCCCAATCCATGAACATGGAATGTTCTTCCACCTGTTTACATCTTCCTCTATCTCTTTTTTCAGTGTCCTGTAGTTTTCCACAAATAGATCTTTTACCTCCTTAGTTAAGTTTATTCCTAGGTATCTTAATTTTTTTGGTGTGATGGTAAATGGGATTGCTTTTTTAGTCTCTCTTTCTGTAAGTTCACTATTAGTGTATAGAAATGCCATAGATTTCTTGGCATTAATTTTGTAGCCTGCTACATTGCTGAACTCATTTATTAAATCTACTAACTTTTTTATGGAGTCTTTCGGGTTTTTTATGTACAATATCATGTCATCTGCAAATAAGGATAGCTTAACTTCTTCTTTTCCAATTTGGATGCCTTTTATTTCTTCTTCTTGTCTAATTGCAATGGCTAATACTTCCAGTACTATGTTGAACAGGAGTGGTGAAAGTGGGCAACCCTGTCTTGTTCCTGTTCTTAGGGGAAATGGTTGTAGTTTTTGCCCATTGAGTATGATGTATGCTGTGGGTTTATCGTATATGGCTTTTATTATGTTGAGGTATGATCCTTCTATTCCTACCTTATTGAGAGTTTTTATTAAGAAAGGATGTTGGATTTTGTCAAATGCTTTTTCTGCATCAATTGATATGACTATGTGATTTTTATCTCTCAATTTGTTTATGTGATGTATCACATTTATTGATTTGCGGATATTGTACCATCCTTGCATTCCTGGGATAAATCCTACTTGGTCGTGGTGTATGATCTTTCTGATGTACTGCTGGATCCGATTTGCTAGAATTTTATTGAGGATTTTGGCATCTATATTCATGAGGGATATTGGCCTGTAATTCTCTTTCATTGTGTCGTCTTTATCTGGTTTTGGTATTAGGGTGATGCTAGCTTCATAGAAGGAGTTTGGAAGTTTTCCATCCTCTTGAATTTTCTGGAATAGTCTGAGGAGTATAGGTTTTAGTTCTTCCTTGAATGTTCGGTAAAACTCCCCTGTGAAGCCGTCTGGCCCTGGGCTTTTGTTTGCTGGAAGCTTTATGATAACTGCTTCAATTTCTTCCACAGTTATTGGTCTATTGAGTTGTTTAGATTCTTCTTGATTGAGTTTTGGGAGGTTATATTTTTCTAGAAACATATCCATTTCCTCCAGGTTGTCCAGTTTGTTGGAGTAGAGTTGTTCATAGTATTTTTTAACAATCCTTTGTATTTCAATGGGGTCTGTTGTTATTTCACCTCTTTCATTTCTGATTTTATTTATTAGGGTCCTCTCTCTTTGCTTCTTGGTGAGTCTGGCTAGAGGTTCATCAATCTTGTTTATCCTTTCAAAGAACCAGCTCTTGGTTTCGTTGATTTTCTGTATTGTTTCTTTGGTCTCTATGTCATTTATTTCTGCTCTGATCTTTACTATTTCCTTCCTTCTGCTTACACTGGGCTTTTCTTGTTGCTTTCTTTCTAACTCTTTGAGTTGTTGGGTTAGATAATTTATTGCCGCTGTTCCTAGTTTTTTGCAGTAGGATTGTAGAGCTATGAACTTCCCTCTCAGAACTGCTTTCACTGTGTCCCATAGATTTTGGATTGTTGTGCTATCATTGTCATTTGTTTCCATGATGTTTTCTATCTCTTCCTTAATCTCTCTAGTAACCCAGTCATAGTTTAATAGCATGCTGTTTAGTCTCCATGTGTTCGATTTCTTTGGATTGTTTCTATTGTAGTTGATTTCCAGCTTTATGCCACTGTGATCTGAGAATATACTTGATATGATTTCTATCTTCTTGAATTTGGAGAGACTTTGCCTATGACCTAATACATGGTCTATCTTTGAGAATGACCCATGGGCACTTGAAAAGAATGTATATTCTGTGGCTTTGGGGTGAAATGATCTGAAGATGTCAATTAATTCCATCTGGTCCAGTGAGTCATTGAGAATTGATGTTTCTTTACTGATTTTTTGTTTAGAGGATCTGTCCAATGGTGATAATGGGGTATTAAAGTCTCCTACTATGATTGTATTGCTGTCTATCTCTCCCTTGATGTCCTCTAGGAGTTTTTGTATATATTTGGGTGCTCCTGTATTGGGTGCGTATATGTTTACAAGAGTTATTTCTTCTTGTTGAATTGCTCCCTTTAATATTATGAAGTGGCCTTCTTTATCTCTTGTTATGTCCTTCACTTTGAGATCTAATTTGTCAGATATAAGTATGGCTACCCCAGCTTTTTTTTCATTTCCATTCGCCTGAATAACTTTTTTCCAACCTTTCATCCTCAGTCTGTGTGCGTCTTTTTTTCGGAGGTGGGTTTCTTGTAGACAGCAGATACATGGGTTGTGTTTTCTTATCCAGTCTATTACCCTATGTCTTTTGATTGGAGCATTTAACCCGTTTACATTTAAAGTTATTATTGATAGGTGCTTATATGTTGCCATTTTTGTTCTTTGCCCCTGTGATCCTTCTTCGCTTCCTATTTCTTTTTACAGCAGATCCTTTAGCATTTCTTGCATTGCTGGTTTGGTGGTGACGAATTCCCTTAGTCCTTTTTTATCTGTGAAGCTCCTGATTTGACCTTCAATTTTTATTGAGAGCCTTGCTGGGTACAGTATTCTAGGATTCAGACCCTTCCTTTGCATGACTTTGTAGATTTCATTCCACTGCCTTCTGGCCTGATAGGTTTCTGTTGAGAGATCATTTGTTAGTCTGATGGGTGTTCCTTTGTAGGTGACTTTTTGTCTCTCTCTGGCAGCTTTTAAGATTCTTACTTTGTCATTGGTGTTTGCCAATTTAATTATAATGTGCCTTGGCGTAGGTCTTTTGGGGTTTATTTTGCTTGGGACTCTGTGAGCTTCTTGGATTTGTGTGGGTTTTTCCTTTCCTATACCAGGAAAGTTTTCTGTCATTATTTCTTCCAACAGGTTTTCTATTCCTTGCTCAGTTTCCTGTCCTTCTGGAAGCCCAATTATACGGATGTTGTTTTGTTTCATGTTGTCCCAAAGTTCTCTTAGGCTCTCCTCCTGCTTTTTAATTTTTTTTTCTAGTATCTGCTCTACTTGGTTATTTTTTCCTACCTGGTCTTCTAGCTCACTGATGCGATCCTCTGCTTCTTCTAGTCTACTCTTAATACTTTCTATTGAGTTCTTTACTTCAGCAATGTCACTTTTCATTTCTTCATGGCTCTTCATCATTTCTTCCTGGGTCTTCCTCATTTCCTCTTGGGTCTTACTCATATTATCAAATTTGTCTTCCATTCTTTTCAGCCACCTTATGACCATTTCTCTGAATTCTTTCTCTGACAGGTTGTTAACTTCCATTTCGTTTACCTCCTTTTCTGGCGAGCCTTGCTTTTCTTTCATATGTGGGCTATTTCTTTGTCTTCCCATGGTCTCTCTTCTCTGTGTATGTGGTTATGTAGTTCTCACTCTCCTGTGTTGATTTAAAGGCACAAAATACAACACAACCAGGTGCAACGCACCAGGCACTGAACCGGAATGTAGTCAAAGTAATTGTAATTCCAAATAAAGGTGACCGCCAGAGAAAGGCAAATTTGGTGATAGGTGGGAAAAAAGAAAGAGAACCTCCCCCAGACCCACCCAGACACTCACACACCCACACTCACACAAAAAAGAAAGAGACCCCCCCCCCCAAACACATACACTCACAAAAAAGAAAGACAGGAATGCCAAAATGATAATGGGAAAAGGGGGAGAAGAAAAAAAGAAATAAAAGGAGTAAATTATAAATGTGGGGTGAAAACTCCTATAGGATAGCCCCTAATCCGAACCAAAACCTGCAACAAGTACTTGGAGATTGATACAAATTACATACAACTACTAATATCAAGAGAGGTGAGGGAACACAGAAGCAAAAATCTATCTCAAAAACAATGCAGATGAGGACAACAAAACAAGAAACAACACCAAAAATAAAAATAACCCCCCCTACAAGACAAACCAAAATAACAGAATAAGCAAATCAATCTCATAAACCTGCTTAAAAAATCAATATAATCAACAGTCAAGTAAACAACAACAGGACAGGGCTAAAAACACTTTAAGATAGTGAAGTCAGAGAAGCTAGAGGTATATATGCACTTGGATTAGGTGGTTAGAGATTAGATATATCAGTGGGGTGAAATTTTAACAGGGGGTAAGGAGAAAGAATTAGGTAAATCTAAAGCGGGAAAAGTGTAAGGGAAACAAGGCACTAAATAGGGAAAGGTTAGCCAGAGAGTGGTGGTATAAAGGTGAAGTTGAGGTAGAGTAAAAGATACTAAAGTGTAGATGAAAATAGACTGTATTCCCAAGGTCGAAGAAAAGATATAATCAATTCCCTGTCACATAAGAGTCAATTTGTGATTTGGCCCCTGGGTGGCAGTGTTTCTAGATTGACTTCTGGGTCTATTGGTCCTCTTTATCCTGAACTAAACAATACTGCCTCTCTAATGGTGACTGCTGTTTTAGCAGCCAGAACCCTCCCAAAATCTTCCGGGCTTCCCCCCTCTGTCAGGTCCAAACTGATTGCGCTCCAGGGATCAACTCTGCCACCAGCTCCAAGGGCCCTTTCCCAAGTTCACCAGCTTCAACAGCCACAGATTCTATTTCAGGTGCAGCTCTCCAGGTTTTGAGTTCCGAGGTGCAGATGTCCCACACTGTCAGCCCCCTCAGTTTCGCGCCCAAAGTACTCCCAGGGAAATCTGACCTTTCCTTGCTGGAGTTTAGAGCTCCCTGGGCTCTGCGCGCCACCTGGTCGCCGGTGCTCTGCATGTTTCTCTTTTATTAGATAAGATAATCATTATTTCCTGAGACTACCTCTCCTTGCCAAAACCATTCCTTAGGATGGGACATTTCTGTAGCAGCCTGGTCCCAACAATTACATTTGGGGTCTCCCTAATTTTGCTCCTAGAGGGAAACCCCATTTGGATGTTCAGAGGGTGCATTACAACCTTCTGTGAGCACTTCCAGCCTCTCCACTCTGCCACTTGCATCTGCGTGGACCTGCCAGCAGCTTGACAAGTATTTTGCCCTCTGTCTCTGAGAAGGACAAAGGGCTCAGGCCACGTGTTTCTCAGGGCGTCCTTCCTGGAAGGAAGGGTGGAGGAAGGAGAGCACCTTTACCAGATGTGAAGAAGAACACCTGGGAGCCAGGATCAGGGAGAAGCATAGAAGGAGAACCTCTCCTCTGGATGCTGGTGAAACTGGGTTTGGGTTGACATAAGAAAGTGAATCCAATGAAGGGTAGAAGTTGAGATGGAAAATAATGCTGCTTCTGGATTTTCTCTTCTCTTATGTCTTACCTCTCATCTTTGCTGACCTTCCTTATTCAACTCTTTGCTGCCCATGGTGATCATCATTTGCTTGAGGCTGTGAAGCACAGAGCTAATTTTTATCTATGATTTCAGAAATTTCCCCAGAATTTTACTAAATATATACCTTTTAAACTGTTTTTCTTGTTATTATTCTATTTTTGGTTTTAATTGTCTTGTTTTGTAGTGTAAAATTGTCTTAAATTATTTTGTGGGAGAATAAAACAATAAGATATAAGTGACAAATAGCTAATATTTTTATGGCTTTTTACATAGGTACAGTGCTGCAGTATAGGATTTGGTAAAGAAGCTATAATGATTTTTAATAATGATGTCATGTATCCATGTGTTACTCTACCAAAACATATATTAGGCACCTACTGTGTGCCAGTACCTACTGTATGAGGGATACAAAGATGACTACAGCATTGCTTGTGTCCTTTGAGAGCTGACTGTTTTGTGAATGTTTCTCAAAGTCTAATCACTAGACCAACATCAGTATCATCTGGGCCCCACCCAAGACCTACTAAATCAGAAACTCTGGGGGAGAGGAGAAGATGGTAGTCATCTGTGTGTAAATAAGTCCCACAGGTGATTCTAACTTGGGCTAATTTTTTAGTGGATTCTGGGCATTGGGTTTGATTTGCTTTATAAATGTTATGAGTTATATTGTATTCCTTTGTATATTGTAGGCATTGGCTCAGGCAAGCAATTTAATCCTTTCAAGGATTAACTCAAACATTGTTTCTGTTTTGTTAAGGCAGATCTAGGGCTAATTTGGCCCCACCCAAGGCAATATCCTTTGAAATCTCTACCTATACCTTATGCATTATGAGGCCTTTCCACCCTGACAGATGAGAACACAAATTATTTGTAGCCACGTGTGATCTCCATCGGTTTTTCTACCTAGTTCTTTCTGATGGTGCTTTTCCTGGCCTTGGGCAGTTTCCTTGCACAAATATATAGATCAGCGCTTATCCAGACACTCCACAGGACTCCTGTGCAGACTTCTGGAGCCCTCTCTCCATGAAGCTCCTTTTCCTGTGATATTTCCCCTGGCAATTCTAGCCAATTTCACCTCCCTAAAACCTGACTGTCTACTCACTTCAGACAAACTGCCACCTCCTGTTTGGCATCCCTCTCTCTGAATCACCAGCTTATAAAGTCTAGATTATTGTTTACTAACTGAGGCAATGTATAGCTCATTTCATTTATTTCCCTTTTCTCAGATTGCCTGTTGTCCGGTGAATGAGAGCTCTTGTGTCACATATTTTTGCCCAGTTTTCTAGTCATTAAAGTTGAGGGGGATTCTGGGACTTTGCCATTGGGCAGCTGATGTGGAAGTTTCTAGGTCCTGGTTCAGATGGGACTTTCAAGAACATGTGTCATGGTGTACCAAGGAGCTGAGAAGAGAAAAATTAGATAATGACATGAGACCCTAGAGTACAAATATTAACTTTAATGCCCTCTGTCTCTTTTTGGGGGCCCTCACAGTCTATGATTGTTTGTGGGCTGCTATAGTGACATAAGAGGGCTGAACAATGAGGAGCTTACAGGTGGTTTGAACTGTGCGTTGGGTCTGATCTTACTGCACTTGATGTATTATTACCATGTGTTGGGCTAGAGCTACCACATTATACTGTGTTTTTCCAGATGTATCAGGAAGTGCAGTGTCCTGGGAATGTGCTGGGTAAGTGGGTATCCATCTTCATGAGGTTTTTCTTGTGATCCTCAAAAAGCCACAGCTATGAGTATTACTTTCAGAGAGGCTTCAGGATGAAGTACTTGAGAGGGAGAGGAGGTGAGTCCTGATTATGAAAGGCCTGGATATCAAGCCAGATAATTCTGACTTCCCCCACATAGGAAGTGGGGAGCTGCTGAAGGAGGACAGACATTCAGAGATATGTGAGCTGGTGTGCATTTTAGAAACATTTTCAGAAGCTATTTATTTGCCATCTATAAAACTAAAAGTTCAATAGTCTCATTAATATGAACTCTGGGCAAACTATTTAATATATAAACTATTCAATAAGTGGGCTTTGCTTGATTGATTAAGGAAGGAAGGAATGAAGGGTGAAGAGATGATCCACAAATGCAATACTCTTAACAGGGATACATCTGATCCTCAATCAAAAACCGTGTGGGAGCCTATGGGCTCACAAATCAGCCAGCAGGCAGAAAACGAGCAGAAAATGACCCAGAAAGCACTTTCTGGCTGATAGGGCAGCAGAAATAGATTAAAAGGTGGATGAGCCAGGCAGCCAGGCTCAATGTGGCTGTGCAAAATATGAGAGGGAAAAAGTTCTACTTTCCAGAACCTCTCTCAAGTTAAGCATGTACTAGATGTGGCTGAAAGGAGAATTCTAATAAATTACTTTGGGGGGCTAAGGCCCCAAAAGGTATGCCCCCAACATCCTTAGATATTCATGAGGAGGCTTCTTGGTGGCAAGGGAAGGAGGAGGTGGGGAGGTGAGGAGGCAGTGAAGCAGAGAACCTAATCGGCCCTGATCACAGGCCAAGTCTAGGGAGCCTACCTGTGCATGAATTTTATGTACTGGGCCCCCAGTCTTAAATAAAGTAATATTCACCTAGTTGATATGACATTTTATAGCTAAATGGTTTCTGTCTTTTCCTCATTGACTTCATTATTGTTATTATAATTAAGGGTAATAAACATTTAGATAAGTGATCAAGGTAGATGGCAAAATATTTTTTACAAAGTTGTTATAAAGGAGGTTTCTAATGAAATAATAAATGAAAAGGCCACTTTTTACCCAGTTGAGTGTAAGTACACAGGTAGGAAGAATATTCTCAGCTAGCCCTCAACTCCAGGGTAGTCTTAGACTTTTGGACCCACGAGGGTAGCCTGCCTCTATTTCTGCATCTCTGGAGCCTTAGTCCCAGGAACAGTGAAATGGGAGGGATCCCAGGCCTGTTAATCTGACAGTCAACACAAGTCTATTAAACACCCAGCATTATTTTAAGTCCTAAGACACAGCCCCTGCCCTCACTCAGCTTAGATCTAATGGAGAATTCAAATAAGTAAATATAGTTTGTTGGAAACTGTTCTGGAAGAACCATGGGATGCTGGGAGCTTAGGAAAGCAGCACCTGACTCAGACTCAGAGGGTGTGAGAAGGCTTCAAAGGAAATACAATTTAAACTGAGACCCCAAGGATGAGCTGCGCTTCTCTGGGCAAGGAGGCCAGAAGAGTGGGTGTTCGGCAGATGGCCTGGCTTGAGCAAAGGCCTGGAGGTATGGCTCATTTAAGGAACTGGAAGTCAACAGAGAAGCCCTGGCAACTGATTGTGTCCAACCAAATATCCACGCTACAGATTTGTAGAGTCAGGCACTTTTTTTCTGGTCTCTGGGTGACAAGTCAGTTAAATTAACATTATTGAAACTCTTAAATAACCATCCAGAAAGTAGTGACAGACATTTCTGAACAAAATGAATCAAATTGAGTTGAGATCAACCCTTAGGGTAAATAAATGTATTTTTATGGAAATAGTTGTAGCTTCCAAAGCTTCCATGTGCTTCTATCCTGAAGTGGTGGCTGCATCCATGACTTTAGGAAGGACAGGAGCTGTGCCTGTGACAGGAGCTGGAAGGAGCTGGCCAGGTGTGTGCGAGCCCACTCTGCCTGCCTAAGTGCAGACAGCAATCTTAGGGCACGTGATTTTTCTAACCTTGTCATCACAAACCCTTTAAAGCCATTGCATTCGATTATACACATGAAAAAGGCTGGGAAGTTAAACAAACACACGGGCTGCTGAACAGTTAATGAAATCACAATAAAATAATTCAATGACCACAATCAATTATTAATATAAAAATTGATTTGATAGTGAATAATTATGTCACTATGTTCATACCTTTCTAGGTGATGTATTGCTCTCTCTACTCAACAAACATTTATTGAGTACTTACTTATTCTTTGCTGCACATGAGATACTGAACATTGGGAATATAAAGATAATAAGGCAAAGACCTCAACCTCAGTGAGTAAGAAAGAAATCACTTCAAACATCTTGGGAAGAAAATAATACTTTCTTAGCCATGTTTTCTTCCTTTAGGATAGCCTATTCCCCATGTGTCCCTTTTCATTAAAAATCCCCCCTCACTGTCGTACAATTTTATGGCCTGACAACTCCTTAGAGATCGTATAGCCTTTTTGTTTTCAAACTGTTTGGGTCTTAAGGCTTCTTGGCAGTGCCTATGGGCCATGTGTGGACAAGTGGGCAATGCTTCTATGTTCAGTCACTCATTCCTTGGACAAAAGTTTAGAAGACCTACCTATTCTGGGTGCAGCAGTGAGCAAAAGCATGCAGGTGCTAATGCTCATGGGATCTCTGCCCATGTGGTCATTAAAGTGAGGGAGACATTAATGAAATCATATCCCAAATATAAACTTACAACTGTGACACTGCATGAAGAAGAGGTGTATCTCACACGAACATGTTGAATAAACATGGGATTTCATCCTGACAGGAGGTTCTGAAAAGGCAGCCCTAGGACTATGAGGTTAATAGGAGGCCTGAAGGATGACCGTGCATTGTTAGATGGGAGAGGAAGGCAGTCAGAGAGATGGTATGACCAAATGACTCAAGATGGGAGAGATTTTGGTCTTTTCAAGAGAAAGGCAGAAGAAAAGTAGCCTATGGATCTCAGACAATGAGGGGAATTGTGGAGCAAAATCAAGCCAGGTACGCAGGGCCCTGTAAACCACATTATAAATTTTGGTCTTTACGTTCAACAATAGGAAGCCATTGAAGAGGACATTGATGATCACATTCGAATGTGAAAAGTTCTCTCTAGCTACGGTGTGGAGAATAGACGTGAGGGCACTGCCTGAGTGTCAGGTCTGCCAAAGGAGCTGCTGGAAATGTTCAGGGAAGACATAGGCTGTGGACCAGAGCCTGGTGGGCAGCAGCTGGAACAGGTACTAACTGCCCAGATTCCCAAGGGACAGAAAAAGCTCTGTTTCTTTTTTAAAAATCAAGTGACCACTCTGTTGTGCACAAGTGACAATTTGGAGCCAGATTTTATTTGTCATGGTCCCCAGCTCATTCCCACCCCTGAGGCCACTCCAGTGCTTAGACAGGAAAGATGGGAGGAGTGTCCGAGGATGTTTTCACTGTTTGCAGTCTATTTCTATCTGAGAAGACTTAATAGGAACTGTGTCTATTGCCTGATTCTAAAATGAATTTGTATCTCTTGACCCCAAATGCCAGCCATCTGTCTGTCTTTATCTAAAAGTCAAACCATAACACTGACACCTGGAAACATCTATTTGAAAATTTTAACCACAAAATATAGATTGCTTATAGATCACAGCTCTTTCAGATTCTAGCTTTTCCACCACTATAAAATTTTACAATAGCTTCCAAACGCAGGAATTTCCTATGTGTTTGAAATAAACCTCAACAGGCTACATACATGGGAGGGCAATCTCTTCTCATCGCTGAGCTGCTTGTAAGCAGCTCATTGTGGCCTGTGCTCTTTTTCTTTTTTTACCCTCACCTGAGGACATGTTTATTGATTTGACAGAGATAAGAGAGAGAGAGAGAGAGAGAGAGAGAGAGAGAGAGAGAGAAGAAATATTGATCACTTGCCTCCCATACGCACCCATACTGGGAATCGAAGCCAGAACCTGGATTGTAGGGGACTACTATCCAACCAGCTGGGCCACCCGGTCAGGGCAGCCTGTGCTTTTTATCTTGCTCTTCGCAGACCGACATGAGGGAGAAAGCTCTGCTAGCTGGTTCACTCGTCCACCCCAGCTTGGCCATGAGGAGGGACCTTAACTATGGCTCCTAGGATGAAGGTACCAAGTTTGAGTTCCCAGGCATCTCTGCAGCCTCCCAACCCCAGGTCCTGCATCCCAAGCATTGCTGCGAGCACAGGGCAGAACTCTGCGGGCCCTGGGCCTTAGAACCCAGTCTCCTTGCCTAAACACCTCATTCTCTCCCCTCAAAGCCGCTGTTTCTTTCCTTCTCAACTAGGTTCTCTTTTTTCAGCCTTGATATTTCAAATAAAGAACTGTGCATTGGGGCTGGGGGTGATTTTGAGGATGACCTACCCCCACCTTGTCTGAAACAGAAAAAGGCTACCAATTTCCCAAGGCAAGGGAGCCCGCAACTTTCAGTTTGGGAATTGAAAGAGGACCTTTTCCCTAACTAGTTCATGGAGAATGCCTTCTGAAAAAGACAGGGTGCTAATACGTTGATCAGTGATGTTTGCTGTGTCCAGTGCTGCCTGGTTCTCATATTGTCCGTCTCTCTTCCTTGAGGAGGATTCCTGTGGTTACAGAGTCCACAGCCCACATCTCCCTTCTGAATGGCCCTCCCCGAGAAGGCATGTTGCACTACAGGCTGCTCCTCTGTGAGCAGGCTGACTGCGGGCCACTGCAGGCCACTGTGCAGGTTGTGCCTTGAAAAGGGCACCTGGCCCAGAGGGCGAGGAGTTCTGAAACCCAGGGCATGCTCCACTGCAGAAAGAAACGTGCTGGCTGGGGGTGCAGGGCCTGGGAAGGGCTCCTTGTTGAATACCTCTCCCAGAACACAGGCCCTTGTATATCCATCTGTCCTGAAGGGGGCACTTATTCTGATTGGCGTACAGGCACTGCAGGTGGGAGCAGGGACCCTGGCACCTGACCCAGGGAATTGGACCGTTGCCCAGGAATTAGTCTGATGCCCGAAAGTTCTGCTCAAAACCAACACAGGGACAGAGCACAGGATGCGGTAGTAAGTCAGGGTCAGGAGGTGGATCAACGCTGGTAGTGGCGGCGTCCGTATGGCCAAGTCCCCTGGAGATGGGGCCCAGACTGGAGCAAGGGGTCCCTCCCTTGGACCTGCTTTGCTCCCTCCTCATTTCTTCCTTCTCCCCAGTCTCCTTTTAAGCTCTACCGGATCCCCTTTAAAACTTTTCTTCCCTCCCTCTTTCTCTCTCATGCTGCCTTTCCCATACGTTCTTCTCTACTTACTTCCACTGTTTTAATATCTATTTACCTGCCTAAGTATTCACTATCACTTATCTTTTTTCTTTTCTGAGTTCTAGCTTTAAACATCTGTCCCCAGGACACAACTATACTTGATTTTCACTACAGCTCCTACAGTCCCCTCACACATCCTCTTTCCTTCTTTAACTCTGTTCTCTGCTGACTCCTTGATAAAGTTCTTCTCTCCCTCCTTCCCTGATTCTCCCTTCTCCTTCTCCCCGCTCTCCCTCACTCTTTTGCCCTTTGACAGGCTAATTAAAATTTCTGTGCTTTTCGTCCTGGTTTAGCACTGACTTCTTTCCTCTCTGGGGCCTGCGGCCGCCTCTGTGTGGGCACTCGGACCCCCTCGCACCAGCTTTGAGAGGATGAGCAACCCCGCAGCTAGTCTTGCTCACCGTGGGACCGTGCCTCCCCGCCTCCGAGTTGGGGGAGGGTCCTGCCGGGCCGGGCCGGGCCGGCCACCTTTGCGGGGACCACTGCGTTGTGTTTGTTCGTTGGTGTGTGGCCTGGCAGGTCCGGGTCCATTCCTACTGTTGTTAAATGCCAAAGGTGGGGAGCGGAGGCTTTCCCGCCCTGGCGGGCCAGCTCCCACGCCTCCAGCGGCTCTCTGTCCGGGTGGGACGGGGCAGATGAATGGACGGAGAACGGCTGGAGAACGCTGCAGCAGCTTCCCTGTGGTGTGAGGGTCGCTTGTGGTCTCCCCAGTGGCGAGGCGGGGTCCCCAGCTGCCGGAGGAGGCTTCGAGGTTGTGCACGTGGAAGGATCGACCGGCGCCCGGGGCATCGTGGGGCCGCCCTGTGTGTCTGTGGTGGTGGGATCCTCGCATTGTTTACCCGGTGGCCCGTCCAGGTCCAGTGCCTTACCCCGATGTCCACTCTCTGTCCTCGCCCCGGGGCCCTTCCTTCATGTTGGGTCTACACCCTCTCAACTTGCAAATGTGACCCCTCCCGGGGGTCACCTCGGATACATGCACCCCCTGGTTAGCATCTGCCCACTGTACCCCAAGAACCACCCTTCTGCCATGTGGGTGTCACTCCTCAACCCTCCACCTGCCCCTGCCACCTGGGGGTGAGGGGTTGGTGGTGTCCCCGGGCAGAGTACTCTTGGACTGGGCACAGTGTCATGGGGGTGTTTGTAGGCACGTGCACCTGGAGAAAAAGAGGACTCCGGTGCCAGGAGCAGAGAAGCAAGCCTCAGACAAGACCCCTGCTGAGAGCACAGCCTCCTCCTGGTCTGTCAGTATGCAAACTGGTAATTACTGGGACACCTCTAGGACCAAATAGCATATTACCTTTTTATATCCTACTAATAAAAGCAAAGTATGCAAATTGCCCATGCCCCCACTACACTCATCAGCCACTCCCACCAGCCAATCATTAGCGAGTATGCGAATTAACCCCAATCAAGATGGCTGTGGCCATGGAGAGAGCAGGAGGCTTGGGTTTCCCTGGTAATGGAGGAAGCCAAGGTTTCCACACACCCTGGCCAGCCTAGGCCCCCACTCAATGCTACAAAGTTTTAATTATAGAAGGTAAATAAATCCTAACAAAAATGTCTGTGGGCACAGAGCAAGCAGGAGACTTGGCTCTACTCAAGGCTACAAAGTTTCAATTATAGAAGATAAACAAATCCTAGATACCAGGACCTCCACTTGGGTTACTGCAGGGCGTGGCGGGCTTGCAAACCACCACAGGCCCCTCATCCCAGTCGCCCCATGCTCCAAGGGAACCCCCACCCTGATCTGGGACACCCTCCAGGAAAAACCAGCCTGTCCCCACCTGTGCACCAGGCCTCTATCCTAGCTAATAAAAGAGTAATATGCAAATTGACCATCACTCCAACACCCAAGATAGCTGCCCCCATGTGGTCAAAGATGGCTGCCTGCATGTGGACATAAAATGGCCACCACAAGATGGCCAGCAGGGGAGGGCAGTTGGGAGGGACCAGGCCTACAAGGGAGGGCAATTGTGGGCAATCAGGCCAGCAGGGGAGAAGTTAAGGGTGACCAGGCCAGCTGATGAAGGAAGTTGGGGGTGACTGGGCCTGCAGGGGAGGACAGTTAGGGGCAAACAGGGTGGCAGGGTAGCAGTTAGACATCAATTAGGCTGGCAGGCTGGTGGTTAGGGATAATCAGCCTGGCAGGCAGAAGTGGTTAGGGGCAATCAGGAAGGCAGGCATGTGAGCAGTTGGGAGCCAGCAGTCCTGGATTGTGAGACAGATGGATCCGTTAGGATTGGGCCTAAATGGGCAGTCAGACATCTCTCAAGGGGTCCCATATTGGGGAGGGTGCAGGCTGGGCTGAGGGGCATACCCCCCTATGCACAAATTTTGTGCACTGGGCCTCTAGTCCTAAAATAAAAGGCCTTTCAAAGTGAGAGGCAACAGGCATTTATTGAGATCAATAAGAATAGCTATTCAGGAATCATTAACTCAGGCAGAAGCCCAAATAGTGGTACGATTAGGAGTCAAAAGCAATAGGTATTTCTAAGAAAGGATAAGGGGAACAGTTACATCAATAGAAGGAAGACAATTCCATTGGTGTAGATAACATAGCGATGTTAATTGCAAACAATGTTTTTAATTTTCAGTCTAGTAGTCATCAGTCTATTAGTCATAATAACTGTTTTCATGTTATTTTGCAAACAGTTCCTTTGCAAGGCATAAGGCTGCTCAGTCTCAGTCCAAAGGTTATTTTGTCCTGATGCAACATTCCAAAGATTTGAGGCATAAGGGGCACAAGGCAGGTCCTCTGGCATGGCAGTTCCAGACCCATTTTAAAGTGACTCCAGTTATACTATTGTTTACAATTGCTTTTATCGTTCATTTCACCCAACACTTTTGCTCAGAACTTAGCGCCATAGGAAAATGACACACATTTAAAGGCTTTTCACCCAGAAAAAAAAAGTTTCTAATTACTACTAGGTTATTTCATTTCCTAAAGAGAGAACCACACAGATAAAACAACACATCTAAAAGAAATAAGACTTCCTTCCTTACCAGTCATTTTTGGTAGCAAATTTTCCCTACCTCCTGGGCATACTGAACAGACCCACAACCATTATTCAAGACCTTTGAGGCCAAATGTGCTTCAGATTTCAAAAATTTTCAGATTTTAAGAAAGTAATAGATGCAAACATCATATATTTTATGTAATGGCTCTGGGGTCTTGGACAATACCTCATAATTAAGCTCATTAACATTTCTGTAGCTAAAGCTATGAACAGTCACCCTAAGTGTAACGAGTTAAGATCCTATTTGCCTCAGATTATTTTAGGTCAGGTTTCGCGACCAAATGAGAAAGAGAAAAACCTCTCAGACTGGGGACATTGGAATTATACCTAATGGCTCATGGACATATATTCCTAGTTTTCTGATTCACCCCATAAAATCCATTATCATACCTTTTTCTTCCTTCTGTTTATGTCTTCCTTCCTTCATTCTTGGTCTTTGTCTGATGTTGGAGTCTTTTCCTTGCTCTTCCTCATTCTTAAATGCCTCAGGTATAACGGTCAGACTAAGTTTTACTTCCCAGGCCTGTAGCTGTAACCCCGTTTGTGACAGAAAACATTTAAGCACAGAGAGAAATGGTCTAGACTTGGATTTTAAGCTTCTGAAAACAGGTTTGTGTCTTAAACAGTAAAACAACTGCAGACTCCACAAGCTGAGCCACCTACAAAAAATACATAGGGCCTCCCATATTTAAAGGGCTAACACTGGAAAGGACATTTCAGGCAGAGAGCAACTCCCTCACCCCTCATTCATCAATTAATCAGGCAGGATTATCAAATGGTTCCTAAGCAACCAATCTCACAAGACTCCATGCAAACTGCTTTCTGGTGGTAAGTGACTTTTTGCAGCAGCCTGGAGTTATACACAAATGTTCATGCCAGGATATAAAATCTTCAAAACACAGTCCAGCAAAATGTAATCAGATGTTTCAAATGGGAATCTGAAGTTGTTTTACTCACTGGCAAGTGCTGGTGTGATATCTCTTGGACAGCCTCAGCGATGAACTGCAGCTCTATGGTCCATGCAATTCACTCAAGAATTACTCATCTCATTTGTACAACCAAATAGGCAGCATTATTTACAATGGAAGGTGGAAGCTATCCAAGTGCCAACTGATATATGAATAAATAAACAAAAACTGGTATATATGGTATATACATGAAATAATATTCAGTATTTAAAAAGGAAGGATTCTGACACATGCCTCAAAATGGATGAAATCTGAGGATGTTTGGCTAAGTGAAATAAATCATTTACATAAAGACAAATACTGTATGATTTCACTTATATGAGACATTTAGAGCAGTCAAATCCACAGAGATAGAAAGTAGGATGCTGGTTGCCAGAGGCTGGGCCAAGGGAGAATTGGGGAGTTGCTATTTCGTGGGAACAGAGTTTCAGCTTTACAAGATGAAAAGATTCTGAAGATCTGTTGCACAACAATGTGAATGTACTTAACCCCACTGAGCTGTAGATTTGAAAAGGGTTAGAATCGTAAATCTTATGTGTATTTTACCACAATTAAGAATTAAAACTAAAAAACAACAACAAACAAACCTTACTTTAAAAAAAGGGAAGAAAAATCTGATACATGTGTGACAACATGGATGAAACTTGAAGACATGTGGTCAGTGAAATAAGCCAGTCACAAAGATACTAATGCTGTTATGATTTGTTTTATATGAGATCACTAGAATAGTCAAATTCATAGAGACAGAAAGTAGATGGTGGGGACCAAATTCTGGGCAAGGCGGATGGAGAGTTAGTATTTGATGGGGATGGGGCTTCTGCTGGGGAAGATGAAGGGCTATGAAGATGGACAGTGGTGATGGCTACACAGCAGTGTGAGTGTGCGTAATACCACTGAAATGTTCATGTCATTGCTAACAGGACATTCGTATTATGTATTTTTACCACACATAGAAAAAAGAGTTGTTGATGCAAACAAAGATAACTCTTGTTCTATAGAACTATTTTCTGTTTCAAGGGCTAACATGAGTGTAAAGTGACCAAACAAGACATTGACACATACCTAAAACTCACAGGCAATAGGAAAAAAAGGGGGAGCTGATTACCTCTGCAAAGAAAGTCTTCCATTTGGTCGTGTACAATTTGTTTTTGTGTGTGAACCTTTTAATTTAGAGCAGTAAATACATGGAATAAAGGGACCAAGTGACTCTCAGCTTCAAGAAAACTAGGCCACAGTATCTTTATAGAAACAGGTGCAACTGGTTTTATTTGGAATTTTTTTCTCAACCATCTTCATGATAAATAACAGCAGACACCATGTCAAGTGAGCCAGGGAACTTTGTTCACAGCTGTAGGCAAATTGCTCAATTCTGTGAAGATCCAATTGACCTCAGATGCCTTCATGCCAGGCCTGCTGGCTGACTCCATCTTTGCGTCCACTCTGTGGTGGACTGACCAGTGACACTTCACAATGCACAGGGTTATTCTCCAGGAGGCTCACTACTGAACCTGTTACAGCACTAGTTCTCAACCTTGGCTACACATAGAATCACCTTGGAGATTTTTAAAATCCCAGCGCCCAGCCCCGACAGCCAGTCCAACAAAATAAGAATCTGTGGGATTTTAAATCTGTGGAATTTAAAACAGTGGCTGGAGGAACCAAGATGGTGGCATAGGTATATTGCTGCCCCATACAACAATTTCAAAACTATAACTAAAAAACAAAACGGACATCATTCAGAATCACCAGAGGGCTGGCTGAGTGGACATTCCACAAATAGAAGGAAAGATAAAAGGACACTGAGACTTGGGGGAGCTGCCGAGAGCAGAGTTGTGGATAAAGGCGGAGTCAGAGGTTCATAGCCATGCACGAGTGGATAGGGTGGGCGGCTGCAAACCCGGCTGGTTTTCTCAAACTGGGAGAGAGACAAAGTCGTCCCACTGCACAGAGCCCCAGTTCTGGGTGAGTCTCGGGGAACCCAGACTTATACGGGGTGACACTGGACAGTAAAAAGGAAGCACGCTGAAACTTGGGGCTGTAAAGGCACTCGAGTTATTGGAGAGGGCTTGTAGCTGGCTCTGTCATTCGGGAGGAAAAACAAACAAACCACCGGACTGTTTTGTTTTCCCGTTCCGGGTGAGTCTTTGTGTATCCAGACTCATTTGGGAGAAACTAGACTGTCCAGCAGTGGGCAGAGCTCTGGACAGATTTCTCACAGAGATGCGTGCAGCCATTGCCATGGAGCACAGAGACTTGGGAGCTGTTTAGGGCAGGGCTGACGGGAAACCAAGGCTACCTGCTCATCCAGAGACTCCGTCCATCCAAGCTGAGCACAGAGGTGCTCACAGTGTAAACACAGCTGATTCTCACAGCCAATTGGCCTGGAAGTCAACCCCTCCCAGTGATACCAACAACAAGCTAGGCTTAACTACAAGACTGTGCAACCCATAAAGGGTTGCACCAAGGGTATCCACCTCAGGTAACTGGGGAGGCTGAACCACTGTTCCCTAAAGGACACCTACCACACAAACCTACTTGACCAACTCAGGAAAGCAGCCAAAATTGGAAGACAAGGTAACAACTTACATGTGAAAGAAATGAAGGGAAAAAACCCAACTGGACATAGAGTTCAAAACCATGGTTATAAGGTTGTTCAAGAGGCTCCTATAAAAGGCCAATAAATTTAATGAAACCTTTGAGGATATGAGCAAGACTCTCAAGGATATGAGCGAGACTCTGGAGGATATAAAAAAGAAATTAAGCATACACTGACTGAAATAAAAAATATTATACAGAGACCTAAAAGCAGACTAGAGGACTGCAAGAATCAAGTCAAAGATTTGAAATACAAAGAAGCAAAAATCACTCAGCTGGAAAAGCAAGAAGCAAAAAGAATCCAAAATATTGAAGATAGTGTAAGAAGCCTCTGGGACAACCTCAAGCATACCAACATCCGAATTATGTGGGTGCCAGAAAAATAGAGAGAGCAAGATACTGAAAATCTATTTGAAGAAATAGTGACCGAAAACTTCCCCCACCTGGTGAAAGAAATAGACTTAACAGACCAGGAAGCGCACCGAACCCCAAACAAAGGTAATCCAAAGAGGACCACACCAAGACATATAATTAAAATGCCAAAAGCAAAAAAAAAAGAGAGAATATTAAAAAGTAGCAAGAGAAAAACAGTTAGTTACCTACAAGGGAGCACCCATCCAATTGTCAGCTAATTTCTCAACAGAAACTATGCAGGCCAGATGGGAATGGTAAGAAATATTTACAGTGATGAATAGCAAGAACCTACAACCAAGATTACTCTACCCAGCAAAGCTATCATTCAGACCTGAAGGTCAGATAAAGTGCTTCGCAGATAAGAAAAAGCTAAAGGAGTTCATCAACACCAAACCAGTATTATATGAAATGCTGAAAGGTATTCTTTAAGAAGAGGAAGAAGAAGAAAAAGGTAAAGATAAAAATTATGAACAACAAATACACATCTATCAACAAGTGAATCTAATAATCTGATGAACAGAATAAACTGGTGAATATAATAGAATCAGGGGCATAGAAAGGGAGTGGACTGACAATTCTGGGGGGGAAAGGGGTGTGCAGGGTGTGGGAAGAGACTGGACAAAAAGCTATGGATGAGGACAGTGTGGGGGAGGTAAGGGCAGAGTATGGGATGGGTACTGGAGGGGAGGGGAGCTATGAGGTGGAAAAAGAGCAACATTGTAATAATCTGAACAATAAAGATTTGTTAAATAAAAAAATAAAATAAAACAGTGGCAACCCCTGTTTTAAAGTAATTCTGTAATTCTTTATATGATACTAGAGGCCCAGTGCACAAATTTGCTTACAGGTGTGGCCCCTTGGCCTGGCCTACGATTGGGCCAATCAGGACCAATTGGGGTGGCTGGCCAGGGGAGGAACCATGGGAGATTGGCTGTGGCAGCACACTAGCCACCAGAGCACAGCTCCTGCATTGTGCATCTGACCCCTGGTGGTCAGTGCACATCATAGCTACCATCCGTCATCAGGGCTTAATGGTCACTTAGAGAGGTCCGGTGCATGAAATTCGTACACTGGGGAATAGAGGTGGCCCCTCAGCCTGGCCTACACCCTCTCGCAGTCTGGGACTACTCAGGGGATGTTTGCCTGCTGGCTTAGGCCTGTTCCCCATGGCCTAAGCTGACAGCTGGAAATCCCTCTCACAGTCAGGGACCCCTCGCTCCTTACCACCCATCTGCTCACTGCTCCTTACCACTCAGCTTACTGCTTCTGAGCACTGCCACAGGGTCAACAGAGGCTCCCACCACCACCACTGGGCTCTCCAGCTGTGAGCCATATCTTTCTGTGGGCCAACTGCTCTCTTCCTTCTCATTTGGGGTGAGCAGCATGTGAGGGCAGAGTGCACTGTTGTGGAACGCAGAGGGCTGTTTAGAGCTGAGGGGAGTGGCAAGGCCCACGGGGTGAGAGGTAGACACAGAGGACGCTATCTCACCACGTGGGGCGGGCTGGCTTTTCATCCCACCCAGGGAGGGACCGAGCAGGGTGTCTGTCTCTCCATTCTCCATCCTTCTATCCGGGACACCAGTCACCCTTGCCTGGCTTCCCCCAAAGTGAGTTCAGCTCAATCCCTGAATGTAAAAGGGCACGGGCAAGGGGGTTTCCACTCCAGTGCCCCCTGATTCCCAGCGACAGGACCTGATCTCAGGACAGCGGCCACAGCTGCAGAACATAGATCTGTTTCAAGAAAAGTTGGGAATGCAGACTTTCGTATGAGCCCCTATTCCAAAAGGTGGCAGTTTATGCACATTGTGGCAAAGACACCTTCAAGAGTAACATAAGTGGGTAAAGTCAGGGCCAAACCGGGCCATTTCCTCATCCAATGTCTCTGAGGCCTGTGGACAGAACCAAGTCTCAGCTCTTCGCAGGACACTTCTGGGTTGTTTTTTTTAAGCCTAAAGGACAGCAGTCTGTCTCCATTCTTATTCTTTGGAATTTTTTCATTGTTGGATAAAAGGATCTGTACATTGGGGCAATCCTCTCAAGATACAATATTCCAGTGATGATGACAACACCCCTCAGAGGAAGGGAGCCGACAGATGGGGAGCAGGGAATTCTGAAAACCAAAGCAAAGGTTCAGAAGTCCTTGGTGTTCTGCTGAGAAACTTGGACTCCTTCCTCTGTGGTCACACACCGGGCAGTCACTCAGAAATATCTTCGCATCAGCCAACTTATGGAATTCTCCCTTCTCTCTGTTCTCCTGAGCCAGACTCTGGACGTTGACTGTGGCATTCTCTTGGTCATCGTTTTGTTTTTCCCAAAACATTACAAAGTTTATATGAACATAATATATAAAAATACAGCCTCCTTTGTAGGAACAGGGAAGGAAGGGGTGGTTAAGTAAGGCATATAGAACCGCAGCAAGCATCAACTGTGGGGAGGGCTAAGGGGGATAGGAGGTTGGCACTGGGGCTGAGGCCCTAGAGCCATTGCTGGGGAAGTAGAGATCCCCACGTTCTGAGGCTGACCTAATTGGTCAAGCTGAGGTAGAGGTGGGCAGCCATATCAGCCATCTTTGGTGCTATTTATCCTTTTCCACCCCAGCTCTTGTAAAATCCCAGAGCCCTGGATTCCAAAGGCCCCGTCCAGAGAAGAGGCCCTGGAAGGGGGTGAGAGGAAGTGAGCAGGGCACGTTTGAAAGGTGATATGCCTGTGTGCTGAGGAATGGCGGAGACAGAGGAGAGAGGTAGCAGGGGAAGGGCTCTTATACATCCCCTTCTGTGGGGGCCACGGGTGAAGGAGGCCAGGGGGGTAGAGTAGGCATCCCTGTGTGTCCTCTGCAGTGCACGTGGAGGAAAGAGGCTGCCAGGCCAAGTGGCCACCTTGTGCTCTGGCTGAGACGATGGTCCTCACCCTGAGATGCCTTCTAGCTGATAATGGACCCAGGCCTGACTCTGGCCACCGCCACTGCCACCAGGACCCAGGCCTGACTCCCACTGTCACCACCGGGACCTAGACCTGACTTCCACCACTGCTGCTGGGACCCAGGCCTGACTCCCACTGCTGCCGCTACCACCGCCACTGCTGGGACCCAGGTGGTCAGTTGTCCCTCTAATCGTGATGGCCCTAGGCTATTATTAATAAAGATTTATGAGAGCAATCAAAACTATGTATGTTTCTCCTTAAAAATCCTCTATTTTCTGTCCTCTCTTGTGCTTCTTCCCTTAAAAAAACTGCCACCCAGCTAGTCTGACATTGAATTGACATGGCCTAGAGCTTGTCATATCCTATGGAGACCAGTCCTTAGGCTAGGCCCTGCTTAACCTCCCATGACACCATAATACCCTTACATGATATTATTCTACAATGTCATTATAATATTTGATATTTGACAACAGCATATTATACAATTATCCCAAATAAACTTACAAACTAATTCTTAGAATGTTGGGCAGCAACTTAAAAAAGAATAGGAAAGAAATTAATCCCTTTCAGAAGGAATTAAGGCACTGGGAAGGCATCCGAGCATTCTATATTGGCCCTTCTTGCCCTTTCTACCAAGAGGGACCTTCTTGTTACTATCCAAATACACACAGCTGATGCCAGAGTTTTCAGTTCGAGCTGTGGCTGAAGCCTTTGGGCAGCTGGCACCATGGATCTGTATCTCGACCAATGGTGTGAGCTGGGCCCTCTCTGGAGAAGAAACCTGGGTCCCCCGAGATATGTGATCAGTACCGGGACCCCGCCAGCAGGTGAGGAGACCCCAAGGCAGGTACTGGACGTGGAGGCCACAGGGGGGCATAGACTACAAAGGAGACAGAACTGAACCTCACATCACCCTGTTTGGCCCTGGAGGATGGCTGGTTAGCCAGAGACGGGTAAGATTCCTCAGGGAAGGAACAACCTAAGACAGGCACAGTCGCAGAGGGGCCAACAGGAGAGAACTAAAAGGTCAACAGAGGTGGGGCACAGACCCTCATCCACAAACCTTGCAGGGGTTTGAATTCTCAACCCTCCTAAGGGAGGTCTCCTACCCCCACGGCTGCTTCGCCTCCCACACACAACTCATACGGGGACCCAGGCGGCAGACAGAGACTCGGCCAGCAATAGCTGCTCTATATCTAAATTCAGTCTATTACCAGGAATGCTCGGGACCTACTCAAAATTGCAAATATTCCTTTCCACTAGTATTCACAGGGTAAACTAAGATTTCTGCTTGAGTATTAAAATTGACAGTAAAATAGAAATCAAGTTTTCAGATTAATTTAAATTGGCCAAGTGAAATACGAGAATACTCAAGAAAATTATAGTGTACTGGACAAAAAGCTTTTCCTAAAACATTAACTGAAAAATCTATTAGTAGTTCATCTCACTATAAAATTGCCTAACATCCAAAGAACCTAAAGCAGTCACTTTGTGTGCAAAAATTAAAATTTAAAATTATCAAGACTGCAATAGAAAATTTCCAAAAGTCCCCATTAATCAAAAAAGGGGAGGGGACAGTGGGGTAATATCATGTAAGGGACAAAAAAAAATATCGAGTAAGTAAAATACATGTAGAAAATTCTTACTCCAGTAAAGTAAATTCCATTTGTAAAAACAATAGCAGGGCACCCATGAAAAAACACACATGGTGTCAAAATAAGCCAAAGGAAAATCATTTAGGCAAAAATTAAAAAGAATCCCAAGTCTATTTTGCATAGAGGATCTCTTTGTTAACTTTTGGTCGAGAATGTGTTTGTGTGTTTTCAGAGAACAACTCCAAGACCATGTGGGTTCCTGCGACGGTGAGGAACTGATGGATCTGTTCCAGTCATGAGGACGGTCAGAGATGGGGGACACTGACGACACCTTGCCATACTAGCAGTCAGCAGCTGTGCATGTCTGCAGGCAGCCCAGGACCAAACCAGAGAGGATGGATCATGCATTGACACGATATGTCCACCATCTGGATACCATTGCTGACTTATACACATAATGAATTATTTGACACTGAAACTGGGACTCAGAAAAGTTGGACATTGAAACTGAGACTGAAACACTTTTTGTTCTTATACATTTATTTCTAGTATGCAGAGGCAAGATATTTTTGAAGAAAAGAAACAGGGGAGAGTGATTGATATAGAGGCAGGATGGCCTTGAACAGGCTGTCAAGCTACAGGGGGAGGCTTGGGTGGATGGGAGGCAGATGCGGGGGGAGATCAACGGAAGGACTTGTATGCATGCATATGAACATAACCAATGAATGAAAGACACTGGGGTGGGGAGGGGGGAAGCTGGGGATATGTGCTGGGGGGTGGGGGAGGCTGGGGGGAGGATAAGGGGGAGGGGGAAAGGAAAACATGTACTACTATTATACTGCAAAAAATCAATAAAAAATAATTAAAAAAAAAAAACTGCCACCAATCCTGTGGGAATTTCATGTCTCCACTCCCATCCTCCCTCACTTCCCAAAGTAAGTGGTTGGATTATCTACACTAATAAAATAGTAACATGCAAATTAACCATCACTCTGCTACACCCACAAGCCATGCCCACCAGCCAATCAGGGGCAAGTCTTCAAATTAACCCAACCAATATGGCTGTGGCCAAAGAGAGAGCAGGAGGGTGGGTTTCCCTGGCAATGGAGGAAGCCAAGCTTCCTGCACACCCTGGCTGGCTATCTTCAATTATAGAAGATAAATCCCAGATACCAGGGCCTCCACTTGGGTCACCAGGGGGTGTGGCCAGACTGCAAACCATCACAGGCCCCTCTCCCAGGCCGCCCCATGCCCCCACCCTGATCTGGGACACCCTTCAAGGAAAACCAGCTGGCCCCCACCTGTGCACCAGGCCTCTATCCTATCTAATAAAAGAGAAATATGCAAATTGACTATCACTCCAATACACAAGATGGCTGCTCCATGTGGTCAAAGATGACTGCCCCCATGAGGACACAAGATGGCCACCACAAGATGGCCAGCAGGGGAGGGCAGTTGCAGGGACCAGGCCTGCAAAGGAGGGCAGTTGCAGGGACCAGGCCTGCAAGGGAGGGCAGTTGGGGGTACCAGGCCTATAGGAGAGGGTAATTAGGAGTGACCAGGTTGGCAGGGAAGGTCAGTTAGGGGTGACTAGACCTACAGGGGAGGGCAGTTAGGGGCAAACAGGCTGTCAGGGGAGCAGTTAGGCATCAATCAGGCTGGCAGTGGGGTGGTTAAGGGCAATCAGGAAGGCAGGCAGGTGAGCAGTTGGGAGCCAGCAGTCCTAGATTGTGAGAGGGATGTCCGACTTCCCATTTAGGCCCAATTCTACTGGGGTCGGGCCTAAATGGGCAGTTGGACATCCCTCAAGGGGTCCCAGATTGGAAAGGGTACAGTCTGGGCTGAGGGACACACCCCCTACCCCCATGCACGAATTTTGTGCACCAGGCCTCTAGTAACTTAATAATTGGCTTCTGGTGAACAAGTGTTTATTAAGCACTTGCTGTTATAGAGACTGTGGATCAGTGTTGAACAAAATGACTTGCCAGCCCTTCTGGGGGTTCACCTTCTAGGGGAGGCAGACAGATCCCCTTTGGCACCAAACACTCATCCTTCCAGCTGGAGGACCTGACCCAGGATACACAGCTGAGCTGCCTTGCCCAGAGGCAGCCACAGCCAGTGACTGGTCCAGGAGGAGTGTAGAGCAAAGGCCTGGACTTCTTGACTTGATTTGGGGTGACCCAAAGCCATCCAGAGCACCCCAGGGGATTGGCAGAGGCCTCTGTTATTGCAAAAACCTTCATTCTTCTGCCTTTGCTCAGCCCTACTTACCTTGTGGCCACCTGAGAAGGTGTGGATCCCAATGAACTTCCTGCACACAGCCCCAATTTAGTTTCCCAGGGAACTTGCCCCAAGTCTGTGCTGGATATGAAAGTGTCAGTGATCTGGATATAGCAAGGTGGAGAGGTGAAAGATGTATGTTGGAGATAGAGTTGCTGATGGATGAAATGTAAGATGTGAGGCAAAGCAAGGAATCAGGGATGTCTCCCAGAATCATTGAAATTCTGTAGGGAGAAATACTGGCCACAGAAATTTTAGAGTGGCCCAAAAATAAGGGCTTCTAATCTTGGTTGGTAAATCATCAATTACTCTCCTAATAATAGCTATTTGTGTGTGCTGTGTGTGTATGTGTGTGCAGGCACTCTAAGTAGTTCATCTACATTAGATACCTTAATTTGTTTAATTTTCATTGCAGCTCTGCGGGGAAAGTATTATTTTACTTTAGAATGTTGCCCCATTCTTTTCCTCCAGCTACACTGCCCTCTCCCGTCTTTGCATGTACAACACCCTGTGACCTCAGGCCCTTTGTAAAAGCTGTCCTCAGCCTGGAATGCTCTCCCCACCACCTCCTCCACTCTTCTGGCTGTCCCTTCTTCAGATGTCACCCCAAAAGTCACCTCCTCAAAGTGGTTTCTGTTGTTCTCCCAGTGATGACAGTTCCCTAAAGTATTCCTTTATTAACTAACTCCATAGAATTCTCTTATTGAATAACCGTAAGTTACTTAATGTTTCTTTTTTGATTAAACTTATACTTCTTTGATGACTCACTACAGTCATAACTAAATGACCATTTATGTGATGACCCTCTTTCCTGGTAGAGTTTAAGCTCTATGACAGCAGGCACTGCCTTGCTCAACTCCTCCTCCTCACACAGTGCCTGGCACATAGTAGGGTCTCAAGAAATATTTGTCAAGTGAGTGATGGAAACGCTGAAGCTTAATGAGATTACAGAACTTTTCCGTTAGTTTGCTGTAGAATTAGATGTGAACTCCAAAGGTCAAAGCATATCAGAGTTTCCTGGCCCAAGTTGGGCGGGCTGCTCCATCTGACTGGTCAATGCCTGGACTAAGCCAATGTGCACCAGAGGTCAAGAATGCTTCCCCAAACTGGATCAAAACGCAGTTCCTGTAATGCTCAGCTCCTCACTGTGACTCCTCCCAGCACAGCAGGAAAGTAGTAATTTTCCCTCCACTCAGGCAATTCCAAGCCAGATTCAGGTGACATGTGTGCTCAACATGATGCTAAAAAGCAGGGTGGGGGACAGGAGGGAGGCACATTCAGCTATGAAAATGTTAATCAACTGGAATCCTCAGAGACTGATATGGGTTTATTCTAATTGATAGGTCTTTTCTAAATGATGCCGCATTCACTAGAAAACCCCTTATATTTTAACCCTCATAGTAAATCTTTCTAAAACAGGTTAGTTCATTTCCTTGCAGTAATACATACTATTTGCTAAACGAAAGTAATTTTTGACTGGAGGTAACAGTACAGTGCTGTGATGGAGATGGAGACAGCCAGGCCTGCAGAACACACTTTGGGTCAGTGAGCTGAGGACTAGTGCTGCCTCTTCCTAACACTCAGCTGGTGAACGTGAGCAGGGCAATTCATCCATGCGGCTGTGTGTCTTCATCTGAAAAGAATGGACAGGCCACGCAGTGTTTATTGAACTATGCTGACCACACCCCATAGCTAAGCTGATTGCTACTCAGAGAGTTTACACATTTATGTATGTTTATATAGAATTGAAAAAAACATTTATGAAAAATACTATTGTGATGCATTATTTGATTATTTATTTTATTTTCTAAGAAATTTGCTCACTGATTTCATGATCTTCTAATGATTACAAGGGCAGTTTGAGAATCAGCATGCCCACTCGAGGGTTGTGATTCTCAACAAAGGATTGACTAAAATGATAAATCTTCAAGATGAACTGGGATTTATTAGTTGTTTTAAAAATTCACTATCTTATTATCTTTGTCATTGGTATCATTTTCATAAAAATTCAGTGGGGGGAAAATCCCACCACATTCTGGAATGATGATAAATCTGGTTGCTTGAGGTTAATTTAAACCCCCCCCCCCCACTCATCCCCCCCTTCCCTGAGGTCCCACAGGATTCACCTCAAGGGAACGGGAGCTCGGTCCTCAGGGATACAAGATCAGGGCCCACGGTCTGCGCAGTGAGAAGCACAGAGAGAAGTGAGTCCTGTTCTCGGCCTTGTCACCTCTTCTGTGACTTAAAGGGGTTGAAGTGGTGGTTTCATTTGTTCCTTCCCATTGTAATGTCTATGTCTAGGACCCTGAGGTTTGCAGACCCCTGAAAGTGGTGTTGCTAAAGAGGCTGGAACCTCTGGGCATCGATGTCGGCAGGTGAGAATATTCTGCTCGTCCAGTGGGACAGTGGACCCTTTAATCCCACCCTGGTCAGTGAGCCCTCCCAGGTGGCTCAGGCACTGGGCTGAACTATAGGAAGACAGCACGGACCTTGGCTTTGAAACCTTCAAGCAATTGCTTGATATAACAACCTGCTACCTTGTTTTCCTTGTATCCTGGGGGCCCAAATGAGCTTCAGTGTGCTGGGATTGGACACCCCAGGCCCACCGCCAGTTCACCCCACAGGAGGCAGCACAAACATGGTGATTCACCTGTCAGCCACTCAGTGTTCTTCCAGCCTGGAAAGGTGTGGCTGCCTAGTCTAGACACAAAGAAAAAAAGGAGACCTAGCTTGTGCTCAGGTTAGGGACAAAGCTGGGACCTGAATTTGGGTCTCTGGGTTCCCAGTTGAATCTTCTAGTCTTATCACCTGTGCCTGAATGGAAGGAGACTCTCAGCGCTGATAACAGCATCTTACTGCTAAGTGCTTCATGAGCACCTACTGTGTGTCATACCCTGCTCCAAGTGCTTCACATGCATCAATTAATTTAATCTCAAAACACAAACCCTATGAAACTGCTATTATTTTAATCCCTGTTTCCCAGCTAAATAAACTAAGGGTGACAACTAGGGTCTTTTCACTTTTTCCAGATCCAGAGTCACTTTCAAAGTCCAAATTAGGGAGAGTGGAGCTGAATGTGTCTTATTGAACAAAGCCAAGATAGCCTTTGCCCAGACTCCTCTGAGTCGTGGATAAATACATTAGAGAAGGAAATGAATTCAATTGAGCTAATTCGAATTTCATGCCACTTAATTTTAGTAGGAAAATTATTAGCCCATAAATAACACTTTTAAATAGTTGGATATGAATATGTACAATTCGATGTTCAGCTGAAGATATTATTTCAACATCATTTAATCTGATTCATTTCAGGAGAAATGAAGGAGGCATTTTAGGGGCCATAAAAACAGTTGACTGAAATTTTAATAAACCTGGGAGCAAATGAATGAAGCATTGTCACAACCGATGACCAGAGCTCAAGCATCTCTGAAGCATCTGGGTACTTAGCCCAAGGCAGGTAGGTGCCCCCTCCCCTTCTCTCTCATTAATGTCCTGGACAGCCAGGCACAGAGCAGGAGTGACGCAGTCACAGGTTACTGCACTGTCATTGCTGCTTCTTCCCACTCTTTCTCCTTCACCTCCCTCTGAGCCCACGAGCACAGGAGCCATGTCCTTCTGGGCCTGTATTGGTAGCCTCTAGCCCAATGCCTTCGGTGAATACTGGTGGACAGTACTGCCAAGTGCAGACAGACCCCGGCCTCTGCCCTCGCACCCATCCGTCCACCTAAGACTTCAGCAGCCTGCAGGCCCACAGGGACCAGCCCACCCACCAACATAAAACCAACCAACCACACGGGCTTCTGACTTTCACCCACCTTGCGGCAGCATTTCCAAATAAATTCTGGGAAGTGTTCAAGTACATTCCAAGGGAGCTAAGAAGGGATTCCCTGGCTAAGAAAGTCTGTGAGAAACTCTCGGTTAAACTCGATGAAATGATTCTTTATGGAAGAGCTCTTGGAGCCTTTAATATGCTGCTAAGAGCTATCGTTCGCCCAAAGGACATACAGCATTCAGCCTGAATGTCTTGGTTTGGGTTCCCCCAGACACTTTGACCCCAAGTGGGCAGCAAACCAGAGCAAGCGACTTGTCATTCGGGCTGCGGGCCTTCCTCAAGCTAAAAAGATTATGCCAATTAACTGTGACCCAGAGAGCAGACAGAGATCTGACAGTCACACACCAATACCCATGAGTCGTTGGCAGACAGCAGCTCTAAGGGCATTAATTTTCTGAGACAAAGATTTAGCATAAGTCATTGATTTTGGGTGCAATCCCAAGAAACATTGGTATGAGTGGAGAAGTGAGTCAGGAAAGAGAAAGCAGGCAAAAAGCTATATATTTTTGTAAGCAAGTTACCTGTTCTGGACTGAATGCGTGTACCCCCGAGACTTCGAGTTTGGAGCACTAACCCCAGTGTGGCTGCAGCTGCAGATAATGCCTTCACAGAAATACGTAAGGTTGAATGAGGCCGTAGGGTAGGGCCCTGGTCTGATAGGATCAGTGTCCTTAAGAGAAGAGATACCAGAGACTTGTGAGAACTTAGTGAGAAGGGGGCCACATACGAGCCACAAAGAGAATCCTCACCAGGGACTGAGCTTTGCCGGAACCGTAATCTCAGATTTTGAGCTTGAAGAACTGTGAGGAAATAAATTTCTATTGTTTCAGCCACCTGGTCTGTGGCATTTTGTTATGGAAGCCTGAGCTGACTAATACATCCCCACTGTGAGTAACGAGCTCGAGTCTGCTAAAAGTCAGAGTAAAACATACACCAGGGACTCGGTTAATCACAAGGAAGCAAACTTGAGAGCTTGAGTTGGATTCTCCAAGCAATAATTAGATATACCAGTAAAGCAAGCTTAATCTTGCCAGAGTGCTTGGCAACTTGGAGCTGGGTGGGCAGCGCAGCCAGAGCAATATATGCATCATCTAGGCTGTGGGCCTTCCACAGTCTGAAAAAATTATGCCAACTTGTTAGACACTTAGCTGAGACCCAGAAGCGAGAGAGAGCCGAGGTACTAATACAACAATTCCCACAAGGCATCAGCAGACGGTTGCTGCAAGAGCATAGGTTTCTGGTACATCCAACCAGCACTGCAGGTGGCAAAGCAAGTCTGGATTCGAGAAAGTCCTCGGGCAAAAGGTACAGGTGCTGGGCTCTAGGAGCTGCTGGTGTGTCCTGAGAGGCCAGGGGCATGTCGCAACAGCCACAGCACGCAGCGCGCCTTTCAGGCGTGTACTAGCATCTTGTGCAATAATGATGTTCCTTGAGACACAGTTTGGAAAACTCTGCCTTAGGGCAATTCCAGAAAAGCTTGATTTCCTGTTAGACGTGTGTCCATCTACTCATCCTTGGCTTATGCTGCAAGGACTGCCCTGTCAACATACCACAGACCAGGGGACTGAAACAACAGGACTTTATTGTCTGGCCCTCAGTTCTGGAGGTAGACGTCCACGGTGAAGGCGTCAGCAGGGTTGGTTCTCCCCTTGCCTGGCCGGTGGCCATCTTCTCCCTGTCTTCATTTGGTCCTCCTTCCAGGACGTGTCTGTGTCCTAACCACCTTTCTTAAAGGGACACCAGTCAGATTAGATTAAGACCCCACCCTAAAGACTTTGTTTTAACTCAGTCACCTCCCTGAAGGTTTTATCTTCGAATATAGGCACATTCTGAGGTGCTGGGGGTTAGGACTTCAGTTCATGAGTTTTGGAGGGACAAAACGTTTCAGCCACTAACACCATCTGTGATTCTGATGTCATTCAGGCAGACTCTTGAAAAGAACAAAGGAGTTCTGAAGGAAACAGGACTCCAATCTGACCCGTAGATTAGCATAGCCCTGACCAGAGTACATTGGATATTAAAGCTCATTTGCCATATGCATGCGCCAGAGCAACGACTCAGCAGTGTCACTATACATCCTCCGCAGGCGCACCCTTATATAACCGACCTATGTTAACACAGCACAGATGTCACTAATTGGCATGAGGTCTCTTGCTAGAGTATAAAAGGTGCCGCTGATCAGCCGGTTGTTGGCTGCTTTATTTGCAACAAAGCATGACCTATCTATCTCCCTATGGCCGCTGGTGCCTTTTTCCAGTTCCCGGCACCCAAAGAAGTCAAGTTCCTGCAGAGGAGCTTGGACCCATCTATGAAAGAATGTGTTGCTCTGAAGGGAGTTCATCCGTCAACGTGGAAAACCCTAGCTGAGTCCCACCCAGCACTGCCCGGGGATTCCGTTGGCATCAGATCCTGAATCCCCAGGCTCACTGGAAAGACCCGTCTTGCAAGCTGTAAGCGACCTCATGCTGCCAACCTTGCAACTTAATTCTCCTCACTTCCCATTCAAATCCCATTACCCATTCATCCAAAATAAGGCCCTCCTATGCACTAGGCAGTGTTCTAGAAAACAGAGGTACAGCAATGGAGCAAACAGAGCTAGTACGGGGGGTCAGGAGGGAGACCTAAAGCAGGAAAAGCACTCGTGAATGTTGGGCAAACAGTGTAGACAGGGCGCCTGAGACCTCATTGAAAATGGGATGATTGAGGAAAAATCCAAGGGAGGCAGGGGCAGGCAGGGGGTGGGGACAGCCGGGTGCTGCAGTGGCTCGGTGAGGAGGAACATGATCTGCACTGTCAACAGCTGAAGGGACGGGAGAGCAGATGTAGGAAAGCAGCCAGGAAGCTCCTGAGGCCAGCCAGGTCAGGGATGACAGTAAGGATCAAGTTGGCGGCCGTGGAGAAGGTGAGAAGTAGTATTCTTTTTCCTTTCTAAAATTATTAGATTATTTAATGATCGATTCTTTGAGTTTATCTCCTACAATGTTCCTCTGTTTTTAAAAAAATAGACTTTGTTTTTTAGAGCAGTTTTAGGTTCACAGTCAAACGGAGCAGTAAGTACAGAGAGTTCTCATCTTCCTCTGCCCCATACATGCAGGGCCCCATTATCGACACCCTCACCAGAGTGCTACATTTGTTACCACCTATGAAACTACACCGACACATCATTATCACCCAGTAAGATCACTAAGATCACTCTAGGAATTGCACATTCTATGGGTTTGGGTAAATGTACAACGACAGGTATCCACCATTACAATATCATACAGAATACATCGTTTCACTGCCCTAAAAAATCCTCTGTGCTTTGCTTCCTTATCCCTCCCACCTCCAAACCCTTAGCAACCACTGATCTTTTTATTGTCTCCAAGCTGCGCCTTTTCCTGCATGCCATATGGTTGGAAGCAGACTTTTAACGTTGGCTTATTTTACTTAGTAAAATGCATTGATGTTTCCTCTGTATCTCTGCATGACTTGCAAGCTTATTTCTTTTTTCTTTCTTTCTTTTTTTTTTTGCATTTTGATTTCTTTATTGGTTAGGATATTACATATTTGTCCGCATCCCCTCATTACCTTCCCAAACCTTCTCCCCACTCATGCACTCACCCTCCTGTTGTCTGTGTCCACTGGTTAGGCCTGCAGGCAAGCATACAAGTCCTTTGGTTGATCTCTCCCCCTTACCCCCACCTTCCTTCTGAGGTTTGACAGTCTGATCGATGCTTCCCTAACTCTGGATCTGTTCTTGATCATTAGTTTATGTTGTTCATTATTTCCCATAGATGAGTGAGATCATGTGATATTTATCTTTCTCTGACTGGCTTATTTCACTTAGCATAATCCTCTTCAGTTCCATCCATGTTGTTGCACACGGTAGGAATTCCTCTTTTATTAGCGCAGCGTAGTATTCCATTGTGTAGATGTACCATAGTTTTTTAATCCACTCATCTGTTTCCAAATCTTAGCTATGGTAAATTGTGCTGCTATGAACATGGGGGTGCATATATTTTTTCTGATTGATGTTTCTAGCTTCTTGGGATATATTCCTAAAAGGGCTATTACTGGGTCAAATGGGAGTTCTATTTTTAGTTTTTTGAGGAAACTCCCACAGTAGATGCACAAATCTGCATTCCCACCAGCAGTGCCCGAGGGTTCCTTTTTCTCTGAATCCTGATATGTTGATGATAGCCATTTGATAGGTGTGAGATGATACCGCATTGTCGTTTTGATTTGCATCTCTCGGATAATTAGTGACTGTGAGCATGTTTTCATAAGTCTCTTGGCCTTCTGTCTTTTTTTGAAAAGTTTCTATATAGGTCCGTTGCCCATTTCTTGATTAGAATGTTTATCTTCCTCTTGTTGAGTTGTATGAGTTCCCTGTAAATGTTGGAGATTAAACCCTTATCAGAGATAACATTAGCAAATATGTTCTCCCATGAAGTGGGTTTTCTTGTTGTTTTGTTGATGGTTTCTTTTGCTGTGCAAAAGCTTTTTATTTTGATGTAGTCCCATTTATTTATTTTCTCTTTATTTTCCATTGCCCTAGGAGCAGTATCACTGAAGAAGTTCTTTCAGCATATGTCTGAGATTTTGCTGCCTGTGGGTTTCTCTAGTATTTTTATGGTTTTCTGTCTTATGTTTAAGTCCTTTATCCATTTTGAGTTTATTTTTGTATACGGTGTAAGTTGGTGGTCTAGTTTCATTTTTTTGCATTTATTTGCTGCAAGCTTATTTCTTTTTAGTGCTGAATGATATTCCACAGTCTGGATGTACCAACGTTTATTTATCCCCTCAGCTACTGAATAACATCTTGCAAACAAGATGGCCATTAGAGATTCTATATGTGTTTTGGTGGTAAACAGAATTTCCGGCCAGGTAAACAGAATCTGTGAGCCGTGACTCCAGTGAAGAGACCAAGATATTTGGTCAATGCAACTGAAATAACAGGATTCACATGGAAGGCTGGGAGATGATATACTAATAAAGATTGAAACTATTATTTTCAAGCCCTTAGCTTTCTTTGCACTAGGCTGGGATATGTATTCTGTGTGCTTCATTCTGTGTCATGCACATACCAGCCCTAGGAGGTAGATGCTGTTAACATTATCATTTTACAAATAGAGGACACAGGTGAGATGTTGACATGTTCAAGGTCACACACGTCTGCTCATACCTGGCTCTCAGACAGGAAATATTTAGATGAGAGTTGGCATTTTGACAAGAATGTATCAGCTGGGTTAATATACATCTCCCTAACCCAGAGTAAATTTGCAGAAAAATTAATGTGAGGCTTTGTGGGAGGCAGCCAGCTGGCCATTTCCCCTGACGGATAGCACCCACCAGGCTGCAGGGGTGGAGTGCTTCCGAACCCCCACAAGGTGAAGAGCTGGACCCAGGGCCTGGCACACCAGGGCTCTCCTCACACTCACTGTCAGACTGGAGAGGAGAGCAATGCTCCCGCAGGCCTAAGAGAGACCTGAGCTTGGTCTGAAACTTTACCTACACGTTTTCCCTGTTGATTTGACCAAAAGTGTTAAATATCTGCTCTGACTCCTTCAAGTGGATGCAAAACCATCACGTCTACCAAAGGTTCTGAAGAGCCTCCTCTGGCCGAGCGGGGCTGCGGCAGTCTCTCCCATCTTGAAAGTGGGTGTTCTCAGAAAGAGCAGAACTGGGCAGTGAGTTTTCATAAATCCAGATGCATTTCATTTAGAGCATGATCCTTTTGTTTGAAATATGTCTTTGTGGCTGTGTGTGTGTGTGTGTGTGTGCTGATAGCGTCCTTTTTACTATGAGGTAATAGTGAAAGTTGTTGGAAGTTTGCTTGCTTAAGTGAACTTAGCAAAGCAAAAATTTAGAAATCCCATATCAGGGCATCCCTTAGTTATTGCTGCTGGTGGTGGTAAGCTTTACCAACCCAAGAAATCCAAATGTCCAGGTACCACCAACTTTATGTATTGATGTAAACTCAGTGACTATCGATCAGAAATGTGCGCCTGAAATGAAGAATGATTAAGAGTCATGACAGGTCAACTCTATTACCCAGCAAAGCACCTGCTTACATGTTACCCTGGGCTGGGCAGGCACCATCCACAGACAAAATACAGAACCAATAATTCTCCACTGTCCACCAGGCCACTGCCTGAGCTCCTCTGCTCACAAGCCACCCTGGGCACACACCTTGCAGAAATTGGGGAAGAACTTCCACATCCCAAGCCTCTATGTGCTGCTGAAGGATTTGAGTAGCGGGGAAGTGCCAGCCAAGGGCAGGGAGTTGAGCCAGCACCCCGAACCTGGTTATTCCTCCCTTTCCTCCTCTTCCTTCTTCCATTTCACTCACCAGTATTTCAAGTCAGGATTTCAAGAGCCGAGGGTGGGGAACAAGCCAAATAATCATGCTTTGGTTCCAATGAATTGATTGCAGTGGGCTGCCTATGCCTCCTAATATAGTGCAAGAAAATTGGCAAAGTAGGGCATGAACAAAATTCTGTTTTCCTATTTCTGACCGCTCTCTGACTATCTTTCTACTTCCTCTTTTAAAGAGGGCTCAACCATGGGAGGGTACCAGAATTTTAAAACCTCCTCTGAAGAAAAGACCATGTCTTTGCTCCCAGTGCACATTTCCTCCAAATCACAGGGAAGTCCATCAGATACAATGAAATGTAGGTCACAGGAAAAGAGAGGGCTCTCTCTCTCTCTCTCTCTCTCTCTCTCTCTCTCTCTCTCTCTCTCACACACACACACACACACACACACACACACACACACACACACACATGTCTTAGGACATCGGGTGATAGATCCCCTGGGAATGCTGCTCTGCAAAAAGAAGGGTGCTGGCAAGCTGGCCCACAAGACAGTGAGCTCTTCCTCTCCAAAGCACCGAGTTTAGGCTGTGTGAACAGTGCTTGACCACAGTGATTCACAGAACCAATACCAAGCCTGATCACTCTGCTTCTGTTCTGGGCTCTTGCACAAACAAGAGTGTCAAGGCCCAAGCGGGTAATTTGCAGGATTTCTGACCAATGGCGCATGGCAGCCTTACGCTGGCAGCACGCTGCTGTTCACAGCGACGATGCCTACATTGGGGTGGTAGTCCTTGTTCCAAGCCTGGATAAGAATACACTCTCTTGTTTACCACCCAATGAAGCTCCAGGTGAACACTCCCTTTTCACACTCTAACAATCGTGGGTCACATCTCAACCAGTTTCACTGCTACAAATTAGGTACCCTCAAAGAGACCTCTAGTCATTTGTGATTCCCCCAAGAGGTGTCTTAAACTCAGCTTCAGCCATCGTCACAAGTCCATTTCTTCCTCCCCTGCCCCCAGCTGGCCCAGCTGGAAATCCTGGCCCAGAGGTGAGACCCTGGCAGGGACACAGGGCCCAACTCCTGCTGCTCCCATGCCTCTGATGCTCAATGTTCAGGAGAGATCTCTGGATTCCACAAAAAGGTTTCTTCACACCCTGCAGCCAGTGGCTGTGCCTGTGTTAGTAAGTGAAAGAAGTCAGTCTGAAAAGACTCGTACTATAGGATTCCAACTATACAACATTCTGGAAAAGGCAAACTCTAAGGACAATAAAAAGATGAGTGATCAACAGACTTTACTGTGGAGGGAGGGGGGAGCGCAGGGCATTTTAGGCAGGGAAAATACTCTGTGTGATACTATAATGGTGGAGACATGACATTATAAATCTGCCAAAACCCACAGCATGCATAATATTGAGTTGAAAACTATGAATTTTAATTAATAATAGTATATCCATTTTTTTTAATCCACAATTTTATTCTGGAAAAAGTAAAACGTGAGCTATGTTCTTCCTAGAGGCTCCAGAGAGAATCTGTTTCCTTGCCCTTTCCAACTTCCAGCATACTTTGGTTCCCAGGTCCCTTCCTCTGCAAAGCCAGCAGTGCAGCATCTTCAAATCTCCTTCTCTTTCTCCCTCTGTTTCTATCCTCACAGCTCCTATTGACTCTAATTACCTTGCCTCCCTCCCAGAAGGAGCTTTGTAACCCAGGCTAGTATTTAGGGTTAACTGGATAATCTAGAATAATCTCTCCACCTGGAAAGTCTTAGTGAAAACACTTCTGCAAAGTTCCTTTTGCCATGTAAGGAAGAGTCACAGTTCCAGAGATTAGGATGTGGACCTCTTTGGGGTCATTATTTAGCGAACCACAAGGACTGAGAGGCAGTGGGAAAAGAGGGAGGCAAGGCCAGTGCAGGGGTTCGAGGGGGAGGAGGGAGAGGCTGTGACCATCAGGTGACTGGGACTGTCCCCAGGACCACCATAAGCACAGAGACAAGACTGGCCAGCAGCTCAGAGCCAAAGAAAAGGAAAAACTGTAGCTCTGTGCAACAATGAGAATAAAATATTTCTGAAAGTAATTTGTCAACTTAGGCTGGCAAAAGGAAAAATCCCAAATAAATGCATTGAAAGTGTATATTAACAGACGTTCCCAGTGCTATCTATGGAAGTGAGAATATAGGTAGTTTTACTTTTTGATTTTAGTTGCAGGCTTCAGAATTTCTGTAATGAATATGTATTACCTCATAGTCAGAAGAACATATTTAATACAATTTTAAAAACACAAAAGCATATACTGTAATGAGGCAGTGTTGGCGCCGACTAAGGAGCCCTCCTTTCTCACAGACTCTCAGACTAGACATTTTCAGTGGTGTTTCCCTTCTTTCCTTATGTCTTTGATTTTCTCATGAAATATCTTCCTCTCTATTCAAAGTTTAGAGGGACTTATAAAGGGAGAAAGGACAGATGTGTTATGATTTTTTGTAGGCACCTCAGTGTCCTTAAATAGCAGCCAGGTTTGTTTTAACAGATGATTAAACATGAAAATATACTTTGATGGAGAAATTCTTCATCCGATGGGACATGCCCAATTGAAAGTGGGGGAGGGGGAGAAGCGGTGGTGGGGGGAGGGAGGGTTCCTCTCAGCCCAGCCTGCACCCTCTTCAATCCGGGATAACTGGCTCCTTACTGCTCACCCACCTGCCTGCCTGATCACCCCTAACTGCCCCCCTCATGGCCTGGTTACTCCCAACTGTCGACCCCGCCGGCCTGGTCACGTGCATCTGCCCCCCCCCCCCCACCGCTGGCCTGTTTGCCCCACAAAGCCTGCTGCTCAGTTGTTTGGTTGTCTCTCACTAAGCCCCCTGCCGGGGGGTCACTCCACATAGCCTGTTTAGTCGTCCACTCAGTTGTTTCAGTTGAGACAGTCACTTAGGCTTTTATATAAGTAGATGAACATCACACAATATGTACAAGGATGTTTGTGATTTTATTCCGAATAATCAGACACAGAGAACAGCCCCATGTCAATGAATAGAGGATGGATTTTAAAACTGTGGTATATTCTACAATAGAAAATATACAGCAATTAAAAAGGTGAAACCTTACAGAAATCATGGTGAGTGAAAGAAGCCAGCACAACAGTGTATGTGGTGTATGAATCCATGTATGTAAAGTTCAAACCCAGGTAAACCTAACCTATGGTGTTTGAATGTTGAATAGTGGTTTTCTTCTCCCCATGTGGATAACAACTAGGAGGGGGTAAGAAAAACCCAGTAAGGTTCTATTTCTCAAGATGGTTAGACTTATCTGGCATCACTTCATCATACTGTACTCTTCTGAAATAGACACTTTCTGTGATAAAATTTCCTGTAAGATAAAGAATTATTAAAACTTTAACTTTAAACTTAGAGTCATGATTTGCTCTCAGGCATGACACAAACCCTTGGCTGGGCAGATGAACGTATGGTCAATCTGATCCAGGTCAGAACACCAATCACACACACAGAACAAAACGGACTGGTAGCCATCGCCACAAGCAGGAAAGAAGCAAGCTAGTAACATTTTGACACCATGGACACCAAGCAGTACTGGCTCGGGTTCGGACTTGCTCCAGACAGTATCTGGGACCACCCCATGATGTACACATTCAATTACTAAGAAGGGTTAGCAGATGCAGGTGCAGGATGAAGTTGGTGAAGACACTGCGTAGATTAAGGTGGGCTCAGAGCTTTTATTCTCACAAACAGTAACTGTTAGCATAGGCTGTGAAAATGTCAGATCATGCTTGAATGGTTTAGGTCTACAATTTCTTGCCAAAGTTATTTTTTTTAAAGTGACAGAAAATACAATTGATGACAAGACAATAAATGTCACACACTGAGGGCATCTGCTACGGCATCCTGCAATGGTGGTAAATAAATTGAGAAGACAGCTACTTCTTGACTGCATTGCAGAAGGCTGCGAAAACCTGTCTTCCCACCACATTCCAACCTGTGAAGACATCCAGTCTCTCTCCACGCCATGTCCCACTTCACCTTTCCCTCTAGGGAAATGCCCATTTGGGAAGTTCAGATGGAAACACATATGCACAATTCTGGCCTGGCCACTGACCCATCCCATCCCATTAGCCACATTGCTGGTTCAGGGCTGGTTCAGGGCTGGTTCCGGGCTGGGCCTACCCAGGCTGGCCAGTTCTTTGGGAATTCCTCTCACCACTTAGGGAGATGTCTCAACATGCAAGCCGGGGGCTGCCTGGGCCGACTTGATGGCTGCATGGGAGATGCTTGTCTGGGAGAAGACAGTTTGAGGCTGGCAAAGACAAGAAATAAGTCAGGGACCGGGAGTGACCGGGAGTCTCAGCTCACAGGTAGACATCTGTTCCTGCAGCTTCTCCTTCTTCTCTTTGAATTACTGTACGGGTCCTTCCCAGCCATGCCAGACAACACCCATGTTTTCTTAAGCTAGTTTGAACTGGGTTTCTGCCCCTTGGCAACAAAAGTCCGAAAAACTACACCAATGAATACAGACATAGGAGTACAGTAAAAGTTGGCATTCTTTTAGTTACAAGTAATCATTCAAGGGGAAGGGGAACAGCAGGACTGTGGATGCACAGCTAATTATTCTGTTTCTTCCTTCAACTCTTTCCAGGTTTCACTGCTGAAACACACATACCGCTGCCACCCACCTCATTGCCTTTTCACTTCCCCAACCCTCAGTTCTTTGCTCCTTTATTATTTCCAAAGACATTAAACAGGGAATGAATTCCACTACTGGAAGCTCTGCAGGTCAGGACCTATGTCAGTGTTACCAACTAGAAGAGGGTCTGGCCGGTGCTTTCTCTAAGCTGCCTACCCATGTGAGGCTCCTGAAGTTTTGGCGGGTACTTTGGACTGCAGCAAGCTAGAACTGCTGGCTGTGTTTTAAACCACTATTTTTCATCACTATTTCCTACAAGTGCTTTGACTCAGCACATAGCACTAGAGAGGAAGATGTGCCTCCCTTTATTACAGCATTTGCTGCCTGGTGTCATTGTGGTTGTATGTGTCGGTCACCACCATATATATGTCTATGAGTAGAGAAACCCCATCTTACTGGATTGGCACGCCCAGCATTAGCATGGTTCCCCACAGGTACAGGTGTCTGATGACTCTCCATCAGGTACAAGCGATTCTTAAAACTCCCTAGAACCTTGCTTCTCCAAGTGTGGTCCATGGGCCAGCACCATTATGATCACTGGGAGAGAGGGTTGCAAATGCAGAATGTGGGCCCCCCCCCCCAAACTACGGATTCGTAGTTAAGAACTGGCATGCAGGGAGAGGAGACCCAAAGAGGTCTTGCAGAGGCTAGAGTGGATTGATGGGCAAGGAGAAGGGAGAAGCAGATGTTAAGGTGGACGAGCCTGCAAAGCTGGGTAAGAAAGGACAGTGAGCCCCAGGGGGACACGGGGAGGTGGGGCGGCCAGGGGAAAATGGGAGGAGTTCAGGGGCCTGTGTCCTGCAGACCATCTCTACTTTAGAGAAGCCCTTCAGTGAGTGTGAAGAAAGGTAGCTGGAAAAACCTTCACTGCCGACAGGGGAAGACCAGAATATCACGCCGTTTCCTCCCCCCATCTTTAAACTGGGAACTCATCTTTAAATTTAAGATCTATTAGGTGCCTTGTTTTTTGTATCCAGAAGAGAAATAGGCTCATAAGAACAGCCCACTATCACGTTCTTAATTTAGAACCAACTGATGTGTTAAAATGGGAGAATAAATTAACTGTTACTCCAGTGCATAAATGAATTGGTCTGGGGCCAGCATCCGCAGAAAGCTTCTGCAGGAACTCAGTAAATGATTTCCACCCGAAAACACAGCGCAAGGAGCACTTAATGAGCGCCATTGGATGACACTAATGATGAGGTCCAAGGCCGCACCCTATATCCAGTTAGGCAAATGTTCCGGGGAACAGTGGTTAATGAGCCAGGTCCAGCACACACTCACGGAGACCCCTTTGGAATGGGGATGCAATGTGGTCCAGGGCAATTCTAGAATAGGTGACAGCGCATTTTGCTGCTTTAAGCTCTGCCTCTCTGTCCTGTGAACCCCAAACGCTGCTGTGAATCCCGAATACCACCCTCATTCTTTTGACCAGGGGTGTAGGTAGCAGTTCAGGGAAAGGCGAGAAGTGGCCTCTGGAGCCTGGGACTCTGGAGGGAGACCTCAGGAATGAAATAGGTCACGCGGCTCCCAGGCTGCGCTCCCTCGCCCCGCCCGCCCGGTGCCCGCAAGCCTGGGACGCCAGCGGGAGTGGGATGCGGGCGGCGGGCAGGAGGGGGAGGGTGCCTTTCTCGACCTCCAGATTCGCTCCCTCCCTGAGGGCGGTGCGGGCTCTCTCCGCATGGGGTACGCCGCCTCCTGCCCGTGGGGTCGCGCGCCGGCATCCCGAACTCCGGTGTGCGGGAGCGCGCAGGGCGGACGCGGGGCCGGGCGCAGGCGCGTGCGGGCGCGGTGGAGCCCGGCAGGCGGGAGGCCGGGCGCGCGAGCCCCGCTCCCCGCTCACCTGGCGCCGCTGCTCACCTGGCGCCCAGCGCCCCCCGGCCGCCGCCCCCCGCCCCCCACCGCGCCGCCGCCGGCCCACCTGCCACCCGGTCTGCAGCGCGCCCCGGACGCCCCGGAGGAGCCCCACGGCCTGCGCGCGCCAAGGTGACCCCCCCCCCTCGACGACCCTCGCCCCCGGTGCCCTCTCCGTCCCCGACGCTAGGGGAGCAGCTGCTGTCTGAGCACCAGTCTGTCGGTTTGTCTGTCTGTCTGTCTGCCTGCCTGCCTCCACACCTCCAGTTCCCCCACCGGCCTTTGGTGCCCACGGGGGGAGCCCGGACCCCTCTTTGTTCTGGCTGGGGCTGGGGCTGGGGCTGGGGCTGGGGCTGGGGGTGTGGGTGGGTGGGTGGGTGGGTGCGCGCGCGCCGGGGTGAGCCGGGCGCGGGGCTGTGGCTGCGGCCGGCGTGCGGGGCTCCAGCAGCCAGAAGGCAGGTAGCTGCGCTTTCCCGGCTGAGGGAGAGGATGGACTTCCCGCCCTTGGGCACACACCCCGCGCCTTCCCTGGGGGCCTGCCTCCCTGGCGGCCGTGTTTCGCGGGCCTTTCCTGTGTCTGCCCCAATGCCGCACGGCGTTTTCCACAGCGGGTTCTCAATCTCGGCGCTTGCGGCATCGGGGAGCGGTGCGTGAAGAGGGGCCGGCTTTCTTTTTGTGCAGTTTTTGCATGATCTCGGACTGCCTCCCTGCTGTGCCTGTCCTTAAAAGACTGTCTTTTTGTTGAAGAAGACGGGGGTTAAAATGAACGGAGACCCGAAGGGCAATGTCAGCGGCTTGCTCTGGGATTACTTAGATGCTGGTGCTGCTGTGGAGAACGTCTCAGCTGCCGTCTCCTCCCAGGTTCCGGGTGTCGAGCCAGAGCCAGAGCTCGTGGTGAACCCCTGGGACATTGTCCTGTGCACCTCAGGAACGCTCATCTCCTGTGAAAATGCCATCGTGGTCCTTATCATCTTCCATAACCCCAGCCTCCGCGCACCCATGTTCCTGCTGATAGGCAGCCTGGCTCTGGCGGACCTGCTGGCCGGCATCGGACTCATCGTCAATTTTGTCTTTGCCTACCTGCTTCAGTCGGAAGCCACCAGGCTGGTCACCGTCGGACTCATTGTCGCCTCTTTCTCTGCCTCTGTCTGCAGCTTGCTGGCCATCACCGTGGACCGCTATCTCTCCCTGTATTATGCTCTGACATACCACTCGGAGAGGACGGTCACGTTCACCTATGTCATGCTCGTGGTGCTCTGGGGGACCTCCATCTGCCTGGGGCTGCTGCCCGTCCTGGGCTGGAACTGCCTGCGAGACGAGTCCACCTGCAGCGTGGTCAGGCCGCTCACCAAGAACAACACGGCCGTCCTTTCCGTCTCCTTCCTCTTCATGTTTGCCCTCATGCTGCAGCTCTACATCCAGATCTGCAAGATCGTCATGAGGCACACGCACCAGATAGCCCTGCAGCACCACTTCCTGGCCACCTCGCACTATGTGACCACCCGGAAAGGGGTCTCCACCCTGGCCATCATCCTGGGGACCTTTGCTGCTTGCTGGATGCCTTTTACCCTCTATTCCTTGATCGCCGATTACACCTATCCCTCCATCTACACCTACGCCACGCTCCTGCCCGCCACCTACAACTCCATCATCAACCCTGTCATATACGCGTTCAGAAACCAAGAGATCCAGAAAGCCCTCTGCCTCATTTGCTGCGGCTGCATCCCCCCCAGCCTCTCCCAGAGAACGCGGTCACCCAGCGATGTGTAGCAGCCTTTCAGTGACAGGATGCTGCTCACCCAGCGATGCATCAACCAAGCACTTCCACTGCCTGGCCAATGGTCCAGATGCTTTTCCTTAAGTTCTCTGTTCGGGATTCGCTGTGGAGCCACGGAAACACAGCATTCGTGAAACGTTCATTCAGATCAGTTAAGTGATTGGAGTGAAAATAATGGAGTGAAAATAATGTTGCCAGTGTTTTCACACTTTTAAAAAAAATTGTTGAGTTAGCTGCTCAACATTTTGTTGTTGTTTAGGAGTGGGGGATTTGTTTTATGTTTTATTTGGAGGCAGGGTTTTTGCTTTATATTTTGTTTAGTAGGTTGATGGTGGGTCAAAAAGGAAGGGGTTTGACATGGCCATGATGTTATAGAAAGTAAACTGGTCCCAGAGTTCTTATCTGGACTTTAAAATAAAACTGAGTTATTGAGGAAAATGCAGTTACTTTTTCTAGACTTTTTTTTTTAATGTCAAGGTAGATTTTCAATACTACATATATGTAACAGAATACAGTCTCTTTCATGCCAGTGAAAATATTTTACATGCTTTTGCTGGGAATAAACCTGGTTTTGTAAACATGAACTAAATAATAAGTTATCAACACTGAAACTGTGAACCCATTCTTATTCATTCTTTCTTCACTTTCAGCAGTTACTGTTGACAAGAATTACTCCGGTATTTCTATGAATGTTGTAACCCTTTCTGCATGGTTGCCTGTATTAGCTAGACCACTAGTTTCAAATGTTGTCATGTAAGTCCAGAATCAAATGCATCATTTTTCAACATAGGTTTTTACTATATCCTTTAAAAGTGAATTATGAAATTTGTTTTTATTTACATAGGAAGTTAGATCCACCCTTGTAGTTTCTTAGGAAACAAAAAGAAAAAATTAATAACATCTCTTGAAAGTAGGTTAAATATATTTCAGTATACTCTGAAATATAAATCCATGTAAAGCTATCACATAATATGAAAAGCATCACTTTTCCTGTCTTCATCTGAGAATGAATTAATAGTTTTTCTTGATTGAGACAAATAGAATTAAATATCATAGACCTCACATTTCTGGTTCATATCGTCAATGGTGTAAAATACATTTGAAACAGGTGGTCTCCTTTTTAAATTATTATTTTGTTTGTGAGTGCATAACACCCATATCTGATTGTGACATGTCATATAAGTTCACCAGTGGCTGTTCATAAAAAGTTAAGTTTCAACTTCTTTTCACCAAAAAAAACAACTTAAATGCAATAAAAGTTGTATTATTTTCAAAGAGCAAGAATTTCATGAGGAAATTACACAGAAGGCCTGATTTTAAACATATAAAACCATTGTGTCTGAGCATCATTTCTGTTGGCGCAGACAGGTGTTTTTGGAACACCTTCCCTCCGTGGGCAGTGGACTTTCGGCTGTGTCTATACAACCAGATGGTGAGAAGACCAGTGTAAGAGCTCCGGGGAACATTAACCTCATTGGTTTGTCCCCAGTGTTCTGCCCAGGGTCTCAGTACCCTTCCGGCTAAATGCGTACTGAGGCCATCTCTCCGAAGCCCTTTCTCATGTAGCACAGTAAGATAAGTCCTCTGTGGAACATGTGTCTCCTCCCTCAGGCTACTGTGGAAGCAAGAGGAAGATTAACACATTTCAGAAATGGAAAAGATTTTCCATGCATATTACCTTACAATCAATCTAATCAAGCTGATGCCTTTAAACTTTTTTCTTCAACATGTGATTGCGTTGGTAGATTGAACATGATGAATCTGTTTTTAACTACTTAAAGTCAATAGCATCTCCATGCCAGAAATAATTAAGGTAAGTTGGTTTGGCCATGGGCTGGGAAATATCCAGAAGGAGGTTTGAAAGCAATAAATGATGTTTTTGAAGTAATGGTGGGACTCTCTCGCCTTGGCTGGTTAGCTCAGTTGTTCAGAGCATTGTCCCAATACCCCAAGGTTGCAGGTTCCATCCCTGGCCAGGGCACATACAAGAATCAACCAATCAATGAATTCATTTATAAATAAGTGGAACAACAAATCTATGTTGCTCTCTCTCTCCCTCCCTCCCTCTCTCTCTCTCCCCCTTCCTCTCTTTCTCTCTCTCTCTCCCTCCCTCTCTCTCTTTCTGTCTCTAAAATCATTTTTTTTAAAGGTGTTTTCTCGTTATCATGATACTTATTTATTAGAATTACCATGATAATAACATGTGCTATTTTTTTTACCGCATTTGTGTCAGGCCCCATGCTGGGTGATTTACTGCTGTTACTGTATTCACAAAATACACTAGTACAGGCAAGACAGCTAAGGCCAAGCGAGGCTAAGAAATGTGTCCAAGGCCCCAGCTTCAAGGGTAGAGCCAGGATGCGAACGCAGGTTTTTCAGCATCTATACCTGCCTCTCTTTGCACACTGCTGCCTTGCTACCTCACTGTGAGGGTGGAGGGAAATGACTTATGACATGTTACTGTTACTACCTTTTAGTTCTACAAGTAACACACAAAGCTTCTTGTTCAATATTACATGTGATGTGGTCCTATATGGAAAAGGTCTTTTCTTAGTGTACTCTTTTTCACTAAGTACTTCCCCCCTCTGTAGAAAAGACCAACCCCTTGGCACAGTGCAATATTTTAGTGTGAAGAGGTGAAGGCATTCTTATTACACAGTGATTTTTCCTTCATTTATTATGTTAAATTTTATACATGTACATCAGTATGTAATGGCCTGATACATACTAGTTAAGTGATTGCTTTTTACCCCTATTTTTAAAAAATCCTTACAGAGGATATGTTTTTATTGGTTTTTTAGAGAGGAAGGGAGAGACGGGGAGAGAAAGAGAAACACTGATGTGAGAACATCAATTGACTGCCTCCCGTGTGCTCCCCACCAGAGAATCAAATCCAAAACCTTCCTGGTGTACAAGAAGATGCTCCAACCAACTGAGCCACCTGGCCATAGCACCCCTGTTTTTAAAGTATATTATTTCAGCAAAGATTTTTCAATTCAACTATAACATGTTTTTACTGTTTATATTAAATTGTGAAGGTTTTTGGAAGTCTGTATGGTTTCCTATAAAATATCTTAGTTTCCGTGGGGTTAATTGTTCAAAGTGCATATGTATTGATATATATGTAGTTGTTTTGATATGTATATATCTATATGGATATACTAGAGGTCCAGTGCATGAAAATTTATGCACTGGGGATGGGGGTCACTCAGCCCAGTCTGTGCCCTCTCAGAGTCCAGGAACCCTCAGGGGATGTCCTACTGATGGCTTAGGCCCACTCTCTTGAGAGGTGTGGGCCTAAGCCACAGTCTGGCTTCCAACTGTGTGAGAAAACCAGGCAGCCAATCAGAGGACGGTGCCAGCTGGCACAGCCCCCCCCCCATAGTCCGTCCACCGCAGCTGGTTGCTGCCACCCACCCCCATTACTGTCCCCTCACTCTTCCTTCTGGCATGCCTCCTTGGCTGGCCTGGAGCCACCTGCTTGCTGCTCCACACCATCCCCCCAACTCCTGTCGGCCCTGCCTACCCCCTCTGCCAACTAGTAGTTCAACTGTTCAGTCAATTTGCATATTACACTTTTATTATATAGGATAGCTTCAATAACATTAACTTTGCAACAAGACTAAATACATCATGTTAAGCAGTCATATGTCCAGCAGTCCTGAAGAAGCAGGTACGTTTTTATTCCGTGTGTTTAAACATTTTAGCCATCAAGGTATTTCTGTTATTTCCAGTAGAAACAGTTATCTTTGGAAAGCTAATTCAGCTGCCATACTTGAATCCTTAGGCTACTCGGTAATCATCCAGGTTGTGACTGTCCACAGTTTGGTTTTCTTTTATCCCTTTAAATCTATTTCTTTGTATCAGTCAAGTTTGCTTCTTCCTGGTAAAGGGAGCTGTCTCCCTGGGACCTGGAGGCAGAGTGGGTGGAGGGAGGCCAGGTGCCTCCCTCCCTGGAAGCCCAAAGTGAAGTGCAGTCCAGGAGGGAGAATTCCTGGATTGACTCGGAGAGCATGAATGGTCTTAGAGTTCCCTGAATTTAAAGCAAGATTAAATAAGTTTAAGTGAAATAAGAAATAAAGATGTTTAGTGCCAATAAAATGTTTTGGAGACGTCTTAAACTGCTTTTTCTTAAAGAAATGCTCATCCATTATTAAAAGAATGATTGGCTTATTTCATGGTAATACATATTATATAAAATTAAGGTACTTTCCATTTTAAACTTAAGACATTAAATAAATGCCGTGTCAAATTTAAAGTACATATTAAATAAGAGGTGCTATTTTAAGCAATGCTTATGTTTTCACTTTGCTTATATGCCTGTTGTAATAAAGAAACAGAATGCCTTCATGACCTCTTTAAGTTTTCTAATGAATATTGGGTGGTTTTGATATTTAATTGGAAACTTCAAATCTGGTTAGAACTTTTAGAATCAAGAGTAGTCTATATACTTCAAAGAGGTAAAAACAGAAAAAAATATTGGTGATTTTGACTAGGGATCCTTGAATTTTTAGTACTTAAAGGGCATACAAATCTAAGAATCTTACTAACATGCAGATTCTGTTTCTATAATAGTCTGGAACATTGCTGCATTTCTAGAAAGCTCCCAGGATGCTGGTGAGTGAAATTCTTAGGCAGCACTCTGATAAATTATTGTAAGGAACTATCACACCTTCAGCATCCTAAGTCTGCATCTATCTATACACACTTTGAGATATATGTTTTAAAAGTGTTTATTTTGTCAGAGGTCAATACATAGATAACTAGTCTGCATTCAGTGGATATGAACTTTGAACTTTTTCTAGAATTTCTAGTATCTAGTAGAGATCTATAAATAATATTTATTCTATGCTTATGTTCTCACTTTCAAAATCCTAATTACCATTATCTTAAGGCAGTTCTCTTGGAAATGATGTGTGTGTGTATGTGTGTGTGTGTGTGTGTGTGTGTGTGTGTGTTTCTATATGTCTGTGTAAGTACACCTAGCAATAAATGTTCACCTCCTTTTTTCAAAAAAGAAAAATTTCCTCTGTGATTTATTTCTGTTATTTCCAGGAGAAACTCAGCTAAAACCTAGGAGAAAGTTGGTTTGTATTTGGGGGGCTGCAAGTGCTTGCATGAACTTATCTTGAGATAATGGAGATGAAAAAATTTGTTCTCTGGGTTCTAAAATTCAACTGAACTCATCCTAAAGCAACCTTTTCCTAGCCAGGTGCATTAGAGAAATTTAAAAATATCTCACCTTGGTTTTGACATTTACCTGTAATCTTTTGTGACTTTCTCAGCATCAAAAATAGGATTAGTAATAATATTACAAAAGTCATTACATCCACCGTGCTTCTTTTCTTCTCAAGGAGGTGAGAGCATTTTTTAACCTAATAGAAATTTGATAAAGTACATAGGTGAAGTGATTTTAATATGTAACTTAAATATCTCCATAGTATAACACATATAGAAGAAATGAAAGAAATCTAGGACATTTTTAATCATAAAAATTCAAATAGTTACATCAAGCACCTGTGAACAAACAGTCAGCTGACAATAAGTTTGGAGCAGAGGGAACCCATCTCCAGGGCCCGGATTGCCCTGGTAGTGGACTATCCGAACATTTCTAAAGGTAACAGAATATGTTGCTGACATTTTCTCACAGGCTGGGGTTTGTGTTTCTCACTGACAGCAGGGATTCTTGTTTGGGTTGGTGCAAACACAAACCCTTCACACGAGGCGGGAGGACGGCCTGTCTTTCATAGACATCGTGGATACTTGCTAAGGGAAAATTGGCTGTGATCCAGCTATAAACTTACTTCTTCCAGGACCCTTTGGACTATGAGCAAATGTATTCTTGGAGACTATAGAATGTAACAATTGGAAAACTTCAAGAGAGGAATTTCTTATATTGAATCTAAATCAGACTATCTTTGAAACTAAAGGACTACACTTCCCCTCAGTGCTTAGCAGTGTGTTAATATCCCTAATCTCAGTCTTTTTCATTACACTCTAATTCTGTTTATCTTGGCCCAGACCATGGAGCTACAGAGAACACCTAGTCACAGTCAACATTTATATGTTGGAAATATTGATTAAATAATATGGTTTTCTTTTTTTAAAAAATAGCCCAAGTAAGTGTCATTTTTCTGATTTATTTTAGTTCATACCCTTTTGACCATTATCCTTTTCCCATATCATCTACCATTTCTCTGCAACAAGTTGGGATACATTAGGCCACTAAAAGCGCTACCCCAAGCAGAATGAGTGATTCTGCCTCTGTTTGCCAGGTGGAGAGAGCCTTGAGTGTGGGCCCCTCCAGCAGCAGCTCCTGAGAAGAGTTAAAATGCAGTCCAGGCCTCACCCAGACCCACTGACTCAGAAGGCGTGAGGCCCCACATCCTGTGCCACGTAGCCCTGCTGGGACCCTGACATGGCACTACCATTATCGGGGGCACTGATAGCTCCTCGCAACTGGGACCTGCCGGGCTTTCCCTCTGCCTCACCAGGCAGCCTCACACTGTCCTCTGCTGGGCGACCGGTGTGCGACGCTGCCGTGCTGTTGCTATTTTTGAGGCTATTTCTCCATTCATCAAACTCGATTGAATTTCTGCTTCTCCTGGGACCAGACCACAACTCACCTGGTGGGGGACAGTGAGATGACACATGACGTGGTGGCTGACAGTTTAATTGATATAAGACAAGTCAGTGAAGGGGGAAAGGTCTCATCAGGCCTCTCGTCATGGAGAGATGATGCTCCTTTTCCTCTTTGTGACCTATCCGTGAACCTTCGAGAATACGCCACAGTTGGGTCAGCCAACCAGCCGTGTCTACCCACACCCACCATCTCCAGTCCTGTGATGTGTCCACACACATGCCCACGTGTGCGGGCATAATACAGGCACACTCCCCTCTCCCCTCTCATGTACATGTTGCCCCTTCATGCTCAATACCCAGGTCTGAAGTCTTCAGGGAGGACGTCCGGAGCACGATGCCCTCACTGGCGGGGGGTCGAGTGTCTGACCTTCAGGCTCGTTCCGTGGAGTCCCACAGCAACGCGAGCAAGTGGGCAAGACACAGACATGCGGTTCCCTACTGAGCGCATTTCCTGGGGTACGGGTTGGTTGACACCTCACCCACCCTTACACTGAGCTCATGAACCATGGCTTACGGTCTGGAAAGATCAGAACATACAGAGAAGAGTCAGATTTCCAGGAGGACTTTTGGGAATTCTAGGGACGACTTCAGATTAGACCCAAGTGGCCTTTGCAGGGACGGATGTCATTTTCGTGGGTGCTTTTTATCCTTTCACCTCACTGACTTGATTGGTTACCTTTCTTTGGGAACGTTTAAAACTGTGAGAATGTAATTATTTTAGATATGCAAAAATGCTTTTTATTGAAGACACAGGAGCCAATGTAAGAAGCAACAAGCTTCCTCTGGATAGGCTTTGGGCCAGAGGCAGCTTCCCCCCGCCCCCCCCCGCCCCACCCAGTAACCACGTTTCTCAGTGTGGATGCAGTTTGACTGGAGGATTTGGGATGTCTTCAAGTGAAAATCTGGATATTTCTGAAACACCTGAATCCAGAGGTTATAGCTACACTAGTGGCCCGGTGCATGAAATTCATGCACATTAAAAGGGAATTAATTAGAGGAAATATTTTAATATTGCTATTTTCCCTTTATCTATAATAGAAGTGTCAGAGATGAAAGAAAATTAATAAAATGTATATGAAAATCTTCATTTCTGTTAGAGTCTGGGGCATGCCACAGGACCCAGAGTCAAGTCTCCGCCCACCCGTGTTCACCTTGAAATCGCACAAGACCCAGACTTGGCCAGCCCCACCTCTATGAAGCCCCGCAGGGCAGGGGGCACAGCCTCAGGTCCCCTGGCCTGGCACTGGGTGGGGGGTGCAACCTCAGGTCCCCCATCAAGTCCTATTGGCAGGGAGCAGGGCCTCAGGTCCCCAGCACAGCCTTCAGTCCCCTGGCCAGGCACCAGGTCAGGGGGTGCAGCCTCAGGTCTCCTGGCCCGGCCTCGTGTCCCTCGGCCCTGGCACCAGGGCAGGGGATGCAGCCTTAGGACCTCCAGCTTGGCCTCAGGTCCCCCAGTGCTGAGGTGGGGGATGTGGCCTCAGTTGTCCCATAAAGCCCCTCTGGGCAGGGGGATACAGCCTCAGGTCCCCTGGCCTGGTGCAGGAGCAAAGGGCGCAGCCTTAGGTCCCCTGGCCTGGCCTCAGGTCCCCCATCCTGATGCCAGGGGACCTGGTGCCTCGGTGATGCCGCCACCGCCGCCACCTGCATCCTGGTGCTGCAGCCGCCGCCTGCGCCCACACTGCAGCCATGTGCACCTCGGCCCTGCCCCCCACTCCTGATTGGCTGGTGGCGTAGCAAAGGTACAGTCAAATTTGCATATTACTCTTTTATTAGATCGGATAACTGTAAAGACCGGTCTTACTGCTCTGGCCCCAAACCAGGAGCCGTAGCTGAAAGCAGCCAGGTGCCAGTCTCCCACTGCACCTCCCTTCCTCTGAGTGTTCTCATCCCACATAAAGTTTGTCACAGGGACAAGGGCTCTCTACCCCTTTGACCCCTCCTCAAACATAAATAAAGCACACTTAGAGTGGGAAGCTGAGCTGGCCTGGCTTTGGGCTGTTTCCATACATTATCTCATGTAATTGTTCAGCAATGCTGTGATAGTCTCCATTACAAGGAAGGAAACTAGTGTACAGAGAGGTCAAGTGAGTTGCCTGAAATCACACAGCCTTTGCGTAGGTCACTTTGTTGGGCACTGTGACACATTGGAAATAAGCAGTGTCTGCGAAGAAATGCCCACCCAGATTAGCAAAGGGTGGCCTGTGCATGGGTTCAGATGACTCTGAAGGTAGCCTGGGCTCAGTGGCAGAGGACTGGCATGGACACACAGCTGGCACTCCAAGGCCTGAACAGTGTGCCCTGGAGTCTAGACAAGCTTCATGGAGACAGTGGAATGCTTATTCTTAAAAAAATCTTATGAAAACTGTATTTAAATGAATTATCATAATCACTCAAAGCACACATTTAGATGCTTTGTAAATGTAAGACTTCAAAAAATTTATTGATGTTTATTGAAATCCACCAAAGAGGGGTTAGTAACCAAAAGTTTGCATTGGTATAAACATGTATCTACATGAATAAAAACTGCTATAGAAAGACTTATTTTAAAAAAATAGCTAATTTATGTGTAGACTTCAAAAATAAAACATAGCATGGATTTTTACTTTTTATTTTAAGTGGATTCTTTAGATGTCTTGGTAGTCATAGAGACCATGTTCTCAAGTTGAAAAGGACCTCGCACACACCTCACCTCACTGGCCAGGAAGCTCCGGCCCAGGCTGCCTTCCAGGGCCGTTGGCTTGGAGGTGGCAGACCCAGGGTGACAAGCTTATGGAAATAATAATAATACAATTGTTATTAAAGGTGACAGAAAATAGCAAAAGTTACTGGATGATTATTGTTCCAGGCACTGAATTGGGCACTTAACATACATTGTCAGTCTTCACAATGACCCAATGACACTTCTATTATCTCCATTTCTACAAGCAAGGAAATTAAGGATCAAGAGATTAAGTAACATGCCCAGGATCTTGTGCTTGTTAAGTGGCAGGTGTGTCCACCACAGCAGTAACCTTCTCTGCCATGGACACTCTTTCTTGCCACCTGCCTTGAGGTTTAAACTGGGTGTCTGTCCTTGACAGGCCTGTCTGCATGATACTGAAGGCAATTGCTGGAAAACAAGGATCTCGTCATTTCTTTGTTGTCACACCTCTAACTATAAGATTATCTCCTGTCACACAATTGAGAGGGGTTCCTTGCCCCTGAACACAAGTGAACTGCATTCAATGTCTGGAGAAACATGTCTCTACCCCCCACTTCTACCCGACTCCTCTGCTGCAGTCCCAGCCCGTTAGCTACAATATTATTTCATGAATCTCAATACTTTTTAAAAGGAAATATACCTATAAAATGATAGGTAACCTGAAGAAACTCTCAAAATAAGATAGCAAAACTGGGATTTTTTTTTTAAAAAAGCAGGACAGTTAGTTGCTTTTTTAATTCTACTGAAGGAGAAATGCTTACATTAGCTGTTTTCTAATCTGCCAGATCTGCAAGCTTTTTAGGAAAATGGCCTGTTTTATATTTGATAAAATATTTCAATAAAAATGAAGTTGGGCAGTCATTTTAGTACAGCAATCAGTTGACTAATAGAACTTGAAATTCAAGAATAAAATTGTTATTGCAAATAGCATCTACTAAATGTATACTTTGGTGGTGTGTGTGTATATGTGTGTGTGCATGCATTTGTACAGACTTTTAATCTCTGTATTCTTGTTTAGGTTTTGGCAATGAAAACTGTTGAGGATGTATAAAATCAAGCTTGTTTTTTTCTGCAAGAGATATGAAATAACTTAGTGGAAATGGGATAAAACAAAAGAATTCAAGAATGCACACTCAGTTTTTCCAAACATGAGTTTTTTAAAATCATACAACTCAATAGTTAGTTACTTTTAATGTCAATGTTTCATGTTGATGTTACATAGTTGAGATTATGCCATTTTAGTTTAATATATTTACTACAGAATTATCAAAACTGAATGGTTACCTATGTTTAAAAGCTGTATCAACAGTTACTTGTATTAAAAGCTTTCTTAGCTGTATTTTCCATTTTTAAAAACATATTTTATTGATTTCAGAGAGGAAGGGAGAGGGAGAGAGATAGAAACATCAATGATGAGAGAGAATCATTGATCGGCTGCCTCTTGCCCACCCCACACTGGGGATCGAGCCCAAAACCCAGGCATGTGCCCTTGACCGGAATCAAACCTGGGACCCTTCAGTCTGCACGCCAGCACCCTATCCACTGAGCCAAACCAGATAGGGCTGAATTTTTCCATTTTGATCATCTAGAAAAACTCAGGAGAAGGGCTGTCTGGTGAAACTTTGTGTTTACAGAAATATTTTGTGTGTGTGCTATCCAACATAATAACTGCGGGGCTCATGTGGCTATTGAGCATTTGAAATTGGCTGAGGAACTGGATCTTATTATTTTGTTTCATTCTAATCCACTTAAATTTAAAGAGTCACTTGTGGCTAGTACCTACTATATTGGGCGTACATACCTAGATATACACTGAGTGGCCAGATTATTATGATATCTGAACACATAATAATTTATCCATTTAGTGTGTGTGTGTGTATGTATGTGTGTGTATGTATATATATATATATACACACACACACACATACACACACATATATATATATATATATATATATATATATATATATATATATACACTCAGTATACATATATATATACTGAGTGGTTATATATACTAGAGACCCATTGCAGGAAGATTCCTGCAAGAATAGAGCTTCCTGAAGCCTGAGCAAAGCTCCCTCCCTTCTCCGATGCCTCGCTCCCTTCTCCACTACCTTGCTCTCTCCAGTCTCTGCTGCCTTGCTCTCTCCCACTTCTGCTGCCTCGCCTCCTTCTCTGCTGCCTCCCTTCCTCTGGTCTCCTCTGCCTTGTTCTCTCCCTTCTCCTCCGCCCCGCTTGCTTACTTCTCTGCAGCTTTGCACCCTCCTGTAGTGCTTGGCTTCTGCTTGTGGATGTGCAAATTAACTGCCATCTTCGTTGGGTTAATTTGCATACTCGCCCTGATTGGCTTGTGGGCACGGCTTGTGGGTATAATGAGGGTATGGTCAATTTGCATATTGTTCTTTTATTAGATATAATAAAAGAGGCCCAGTGCATGAATTCATGCATGGGTGGGGTCCACCCAGCCTGGCCAGGGGGAGGGGACATGGGCGGTTGGCTGGCCTGCCTGCTGGTCAAACTCCTGGTAGAGGAGACAATTAGTATATTAACCTTTTATTATATAGGATATACACTGAGTGGCCATATTATTATGTGTTCACAGATCATAATAATCTGGCCACTCAGTGTAATTTCTCATGGAGACAACTATAAGAAAGACCACTTTAAAAATAACTACAGATGTGACTTTTAGAAATCAAATTTCTTCATCTTAGTTCTTTTTACTATTACAGTACCTTTAAATTATACACTATTCCCTGTTTTAAGAAAAATCTAATGTGGATTTTTCAATTGATGGCAGTAAAACATTAGGAGTGGTTATCACTTTGGATAAGAATTTCACTTCATAAGATTCACAATGGCTTTTTAAAAATTAAATAATACACTGTTTTCTCCTGTCTTTAAAATTTAATTTCATTTATTAGTCAAAGGGTAAAAGTTTCAGTTATACAAAATAAGTAAGTACTAGAGACCTTCTAAATAGCAAAGAGCCTATAATTAATAGTACAATATTATGTACCTAAACATTTGCTAAGAGGGTAGATCTTATGGTAAGTGTTATAACAATAATAATACTACCCTGTTTCCCCAAAAGTAAGATATTCCCCTGAAAATAAGACCTCCCCGATAATATTTTTATTCTTGAAACTGAAAAAGCCTGGGCCACACAAGCAGTTATAAGGAAGTGGGTCCATTTAATGCTGTTGCTTATTATGCAAGGGAGCCAAAGAAGTCTGCTAGTCTGGGATGCAGCCAGCACTCACCACGCTAAAGACATGAAGAAATTTCTTCACGAAAGAAAAACAGATCAAATAATGATTCCCACAGGAATGACGGCTATCGTCAGACCCTTGATATTGCAATAAACAAGCCATTTAAGGACAATTTGCCCATGGAAATTAATGACTACATTGAAAATAGAATGGAGAGAAATCAGCATGGAAACTTTGTGAAACCTAAACTGCAAGAGGTTGTGACTTGGGTGAAGAATTCTGGGACAAAATCACTGACAGTTGCATTGCAAATGCACTACGAGCAAGCTCCCTTGACAAGAAGTACTCATTTAAGGACAGTGCTATTGCTAAACATGAGAGATGTGGTCCACTGATTCTGAAAGAAATGGAGTCACAAGAAATTCACCAGAAAATTCAAGGTTTGGATTGTTATGATGATTTTCCAGAAGATGATGACATGACTGTCATTGAATAAATCTTACTTTGTGTTCATACCAGTAAATATCAGTATCAGTAAATGTACCATAAATTGTTTTACATGGAAATAATGGTAGTAACAAGAAATTCTTGATACCGTAAGGATTCACAGTTTGTTTGGTTACGCTGGTTTGTGATGACAACTACTACCATACCGTCCATATACAGGTAATAAATTTCCTTTTTTGTTGTTGTTCAACAATAAATATGTACTGTATTCTTCTTCATGGAAAAATAAGGCATCCCCTGAAAATAAGACCTAGCACATCTTTGGGAGCAAAAATTAATATAATACACTATCTTATTTTTGAGAAAACAGGGTAGGAGGCTAGGAGGAAACTTTTGAAGGTAGTGGGTATGTTTATAGCACAGATTGTGGTGATGATTTCGCAGATGTATACTTTTATCCCCAAATTCACCACGTTGTATACATTAATTTTATACAGCTTTTTGTATGTCGAGCATAGCTCAATAAAGTGGCTTTTTAGGAAAAATAAACAAAATGTATTGTGCCAATTCTAATAAAGTTTAAAGAACATAACAAATATACATAATTCATTTATATGCAAATTATCCCCCCACCTGCCCTGCCTTGCCCCAGGAGGCAACTAGGGCAGGAGGGCGAAAGTAGAGATGGGTCTTAGAGCAGTTAATTGTGGCTTCAAAAGCACCAAACTGGTCCTTTTTCATGTGTTAGGTTAGAATGAGAAGCCGGGCCTTTGGTCATGAAGCGTCTATATTCCAGGACTGGGGGTGAGCTGGGGCCAGCTGGGAGGATCCAAGTAAAAGTGGGTCTCAGGTTTTTTCATCCGGGGGCCACAGACACTCAGCATGTAAAAGAATGACTGTCCTCACAAACACAGTCATCTTCAGGTTTGCCTGCAACAAGGAATTCATTTTCTTGATTCTGATTCAATACTTTCATCTTTGAAATTGTGTGTTTCCTACATTTCCCTCCCCTCCCCCCCAAATTGATTTTTGAAGGATGGAAAAAGGAAAATGCAAGATAATTTACAATAGTTTCCTCTCATATAATATTTCAGATATCGCTTTTACTAGAGAATTTAATTTGCTTTTATCTGCGGAGGTGATTTCAGTGATTTCAGCTTCACAGGAAAGCAATCAGGGCCCTTGTTGATGGCTGATTATGGAAGATGCTGCGTTAACTTCCATACTGCCTCCTAACACTTGTTGTGACACTTCGAGAGCTAATGTTTAAAGTGTCAAATACTAAAAATGAATTGAATTATTTCTTCAGTTCCCCCAAGGATTCAGCTGTGAGTTAAAATCAGCTTCATGTGCCTCGCCTGTGCAGCTCAGTGGCTAAGAGCTGACCCATGAAACAGATCACGGCTTAATTCCCGGTCAGGGCACGTACCCAGGCTGCGGGCTTGATCCTTAGTAGGAGGCAGCCAATCGATGATTCTCTCTCATCATTGATGTTTCTATCTCTGTCTCCCTCTCCCTTCCTCTCTTTGAAATATATATATATATATATATATATATATATATATATATATATATATATATAAAAAGAACATAAAGAGCTGAAACCGGTTTGGCTCAGTGGATAGAGCGTTGGACTGCGGACTGAAAGGTCCTGGGTTCGATTCCGGTCAAGGGCATGTACCTTGGCTGCGGGCACATCCCCAGTAGGGGGCATGCAAGAGGCAACTGATCGATGTTTCTCTCTCATAGATGTTTCTGACTTTGTATCCCTCTCACTTCCACTCTGTAAAAAATCAATAAAATATATTTTTTAAAAGAACGTAAATAAATATGCTCCAGTGGGAGCAATTATGAAAAAAAAAAATCAGCTTCATGTGACTCACAGGTTATACACTTTATTTTAATTTTTAAAGTGGTACAAATAATTCTTGGTCAAATATCACAATGGAAGTAGGCTATAACTTGTTAAATTGAATATGTACAGTTTTCTAGTTCGTGTTATAAAATAGCTTACTTAAAAACAAAACATATCTACTAGTATGAGGTTCATGTTGTTTTATATGTGGTATACATGACAAATAAATTTTGTTTTGTAAAAAATTGTGAATGTCTTACTGATGAGTAGGTACATTTGTTGATTGTTTTCATTAACCTAAGAGTGCCCTTTAGAAGCAAGAGGTAGCCTATCTCAAGACTGGGGATTTTGACTCTAGAAGTTGAGGTTTCAAATCTCAAAAAGGCACCAAAATTGCATTTGATGACATTTCTATAGAATACTGATTAGATTTTTGCATAAACTAAACACTTTTAGAATGTACAAAATCTGAAGCACAGATTATATGGATTGAGCCAGAGATTAAGCAGCAAATAAATTAAATTTATATGTGTTCCAAAAACAAATTCTGATCTGGCCTTTGCAGATTTAGCTTGTTTAGGAATATTTCAATGGCAGCTGGGTGCTGTACTTTCCTTCTGGGCTAAGGGGAGCCCATAGCCTGCCTGCAGGCCCCAGGGGGAGGGGTAGTAGCTTGCTTCATCTCCTATCTGCCTGAATTTCAGCAGGATCTCAGCTCTCACTTTCTTCCTGTGTCACCTCTGGGAAGCCACTTCACATCTCTACACCTAAGCGTCCTCCCCTGCTAAGGTCACGGCACACGACCTCATCTGATAGGGCTCGAGGAATGGAACTATTTTTATTTCTGCAAATGAAAATTCTCCTAAGTGTCGGCATAAGCAAGTATCCCCTAACCTTAAAAAGTCAGATATTATTCCCCAAACCAGCAAACAAAAGCTAGAGAGGTGAAAGAAAAGATCTAAAATCACAGCTGGAGGAAATGAGTGGGGTTGGTGCATCTCCACCACCCAGCACAGGGCTCTGTGGAAGATGCTTCTAGAGGGTTAGAGCTGGGGCCTGGGCAGGTTTCAGCAAAACTCTGTAACACTGAAGTGAAAGAAAGTACTAATCATCGCTGACACTCAGAAAATTCAGAAAAGCACAAACGAGGACACATATCTGTAATTCTTCTTCCCATTAATAAACATTTGAAGCGGTAATGTATTTTCTCCCATTATTCCTGAACGCTTTTCTAAAATCTCAGCTCATACTGTTAAGTGATGATAGTTAACACTTACAGGCCAGGCAAGGTGCTGAGTGCGTTTTCTGCAGTCTGTCTTACAATGCTTTCCATGTGCTCTCTGGCTCTTAACGTCCAATGAATACATCTCCATAGGTGTGACAGCAGACTCCTCAAGCACACACGTTTAACGGCTCTATAGAATTTTACCAAATGGAAATTCTCTTGTTATTAACTACCCAGATCCATCTCAATTTCATTATTGGAAACATGCTTCAAGGAATATCCTCATACACACGCTTGCCCACACCCATGATTTCTTTTCAGAAATCTTAGAAGAAAACTTCTATAGCAAATGTTCTCAGAAGACTTTTGATTTTATTCTAGATACATTTGCACAGACAAGGGAAGGCAGAATGACTCTGATGATTCTGTTGAGTGAACAGGTTCTACCCCAATGGGAACTATGGGTGGCTTGGTCTCAACCAAGGGGCTTAATCATAAGGAACAACAACAGCCTGTAATTATTGGAATCGAGAGTCTAGGGCATAAGGAGAGGCAAGACTAGTGAGGAAGGCTCCAAGTAGACTCAGAGGAGGGCTGAGACCCGTCTTTCCTCTCATTTCTGCACCAGTCATGTTTCTGTTATCCATTGTGTTCATGGGGGCACTGTATTTGAAAATGGTTATAGACAAATTGGAATAAAGTTCATGCTAAAGGTCATTAAAGGTCAGGAAATAGGCAGTGAGGAAAGATAAAAGGAATTGGGTTATTTGTTCTGAAGAAAAGGAGGCCAGTTAGTGACCTAATTACTATCTTAAAGTTACAAAGACCTTAAGAGGTTTTTTTTTTTTTCCCCCTCGGTATTAATGGAATATGGAATAAGGATAGATCATTTTAAAACAGGATTTTTCCAGTTGGAGACTAGAGATGTTTTATATGCATTTTCTCTTTTAACCTTAATGACAACCTTTGACATAGGTATCATCTTCAGTTTACATCAGTGCACCGAAATAAATTACTTACCTTGCTAAAGGCCACACAGCTATCTGCGGACCGATCACTGCCATATACTCCAAATTAGCGCTGTGCTTGGAAAAGTTCGCTGCTATAAAGACTTATTTATTGACTGCTGATTAAAGGTGGTAGAACTATGACTTGAACTCCGATCTGCTGGACTCCAAAGCCCGTGGTCTTCACCACCGGGAAACACCATCATAATGCAGAGTCAACATGATGCATTTGAGCCCAGATATCAGCTCTTCCCTTGCAAACATCACATAAACCTTGGTCTTGTCATCAGCATCCTTCCAAGCACACTGTGATACATTTTCTTTACCCAACATTGTGAGGTCAAGGGAAGAGTCCATGGTTCAGTATGTCCTCTCACTCCAGTTTCCCTAGGGCGCACCTCTTCTCTAAGCCTGACCTCTCCCCTCCCCTGTCCCAGCGAAGGAAGCTTCCCGTGCTCCCCCTCCTCAGGGGACAGGGAGCTCAGGTGGCCCTCCTTCATGCCTCTTTCAGAAGCGAACATCCTTCTTGGCTCACCCCAACTTTGCCAGCTTGTCTCTGCCATGTGCAGCAGCTGGCCACAGGCCTCTACCCTAAATCTTGAGGAACTGATGGAAATGGCTGCTGGGGTGCATTTCAGGAGGCAGGGAAGGATTGGTGGACAAGTGAGAGGTCATACCAAAACTCAGAGAGGGTAAGTAGTTTTATTTTCTGAAGCCTCTTCCTCGGCTGAAATGCAGTTGCAAGTGTGGGCTTAGCACTTGTGCGGACAGCATGTACACGTGTGGTTTTGCTCATAGTGCAGCCTTTCTGAAATTTCAAAGCTGAGCTGCCCTGATGCATATACGGCACTGGCTGGGGCTCCACCTGTGAGGGCATCTGGGGTAGCCTTCCTGCCACTCACGTAAGACATGGGGCACACGGGGGCTCTCCGCCCCATTTGTTTCCCTTGTTCTTTCTCGGTTAGTGGGGAGTGTTTTCTCTGTAGAGAACACCGCCTGAGACTGTGTCTTGAAGTCCAAAGGAACTAGAGCGTTTCCCCAGGCCCGCGGGGCTGATGTTCCCCGTGAAGCACCCTCCTGAGCTTAGTCACTCACGCGAGGCTGTGATTCCTCCCAGTTTCAATTCACTCAAGAAAGCATCCTGAGATGTAATTGGCGGGGGGGGGCGCGAGGAGGGGAAGACAGTCACTCTGGGGATAGCCTTGACTCTGTTTTAAACATAATTCAGGCTCCAGCTCTTCCTAGTCATACAATCTGCCAGGACACACAGGGGAATGTTATACTGTTATTAAAAATTTCTGAGGAAAGGTGGGAGTGGGGTGGAGGCGATCAATGGGAGGGAGAGAGGCATCTGTAATACTTTCAACAATAAAGGTAATTGAAGAAGAAAAAAAAAAAGAACTGAAACACAAAGTACGAGTCTCAACTCTCTGGAGAAACAGAATTCCCATTTAGTGAAAACAAGGCTATTTCCACAGGACAAACCTGGGCAAACAGCAACATGCTGAGGGCAGAAGGGTCTGTGCTGCTGATGGAGAGGTGGGTACCCCAAACCGGAAAAGCTGAACAGCATTTGGGGAAGGTGTACCTCATCTTGGTGATGATGTGCTCATGTGCCATTTCAAACCCCACACCCAGGAGACTGAAATGAATGCTTTGGACTAACACTGTGTGGAACCCTTGAAGTGCAGGAGATGAGGTTTCTCATGACTCTGTCCTCTCCATGCCAACCCTCCCTAAAGACACTTGAACTCTGATGAGTCAATTCCAGCTCCCCCAAATCCCAGCCCAGGAGTACTGACTGTAGAGGCAGGAAGTTTGGGAAGAAAGCGACAGAAAAGCCCTGTGGGCTGGGGGTGAGGCGTCAGTATTAGGGCAGTAGGGTAAGTGTGACAAGTCTTTTCCTGGAGTCTTGCTGTAGGTTCATAAATTGGATCTGCTTTAATGTTCTCCAAATGATGCAAGTAACTATTGGTATTGTTCTCCTCCTTCTGTTGACATTATATCCAAATTTTAGGTGGGCATATGACTACCTAGACTAAAAACTACACTTCCTTATCTTCCTTGTACCTAAGGTGTCCAATGGACTGTAAGCCCATTGATTAGTCACTATAAGTACCTAGAAAACTCCTTAAAAGGAAGAAACACACCCTTTCCCCCTTCCTCCTCCTAGCTGGCTGGAATGCTTATCTGATGGCTGGAACAACAGCTGTTATCTTAGCCAGGACATGAAAGTCATGTGCTGAGAATTAGGGTAAAACAATGTGGCATACCACACCAGTCTGTGCTGATTATACTAACTAAACGGATTCCTCTGATTATTGGCATGTTTCTCTCGGACACCAATTTACCAATTCATGTATATACTGCCCTCAAATGGCTTTTGATCTTGACTAGTCTTTAAGTAAATAATGGAAGGGTTTTTCCCCCTCTATTTGTTTAAACCATTGTTATTTGGGATTACATACCCCTCTCCTATCACCTTAATTTTAGTTTATATTAGCTCATCCAATGTGTGAGAGAGAGTGTAACATATTGCTGAGCGAAAGAAGCCAATCCAAGAAGATTACATACTGTATGATTCCAGTTATCTGACTTTCTCAAAAAGGCAACACTACATAGACAGTAAAAAGATCAGTGGTTGTCAGGGGGTAAGGTAGAAGGAGGATTTTTTAGGACATGAAAATCATTCCATATGATATTAAAAGTGCATCTGTGCCTTTATAGGGTTATCAAAACTAATGGAATATATAATACCAAGAGTGAACCCTAATGTAAACCATGAACTTGGGTTAATAAGAATGTATCAATATGGCTCATGAATGATAACAAATGTGCCACACTAATGCAAGATAGTAACACCAGGGGAACAGTGGGTGGGTGGGAAAAGGGTATATGGGAATTCTCTGCACTTCTTTTGCATTTCTTTTGTAAACCTAAAAATGGTCTAAAGAACAAGTCTTTTTAAATTTTTTTTTAGAAAACAAAACATTAGTGGAAAGATATGGAATCTGGCCACGTTGACATTTCCCAGCATGCATGGCAGGAAAAGGGGGTCTCAAGAAGGAAACCAAGAGTATCTTGTGCTCAGAGCTCAACCAGTTGTGATCCTCACTAGAGCAGTGACATCCCTCCATTGCAGACCAGGACTATTGAGCTCAGACATGTCACTAACTTGCCCAGGCCCCACAGTTAGTAGTCACAGGTAGCAGTCATAATTTGAATCCAGCTCTTCTTACTTCAAAGATCAATCATGCACTACCCTTTGACCTACCTGCCTAACGGGGCTTAGGGGGAGATAGGAGAGGCACTCATGGGCAGTGAGACAGACAAAACCAGGTACTCTAATATGACTTACATAGAGTAGGTGCTCAATATATTATTGTTTTACATTAATTAGGGGGAAATGAAGGTTCCATAGAAGAAGGTTTTGGAAAAAAATCATATCCCTGACTCTTGTAAAAAATGAAATAGAAGTGCAGGGCTGTGAAGCATAGCAAATTCAGTCAAAGGTAGTCTAAATACTGCATTCAGGGAAAAGTAAAGCACAGTCTAAAATAATCCCAACATCAGCAAGTGCTGGCTGTGCAGGCCACCCACCCCTTCTGACAGCTCACAATAGCCCCAAATATGAGGCCTCATTGTTCAACACAAATCTCTATCTTTAGAGCCCTTCCTTGGAAGACACTGCCAAAAGGCTCCATTTGCCATTAGAACAAGGCCTGCTGTGGCTCTGAATGCATCCGGTATGGGGAGAGCAACTGGGGCTAAAGGTGGGAGCTCAGGCCTCTCTGCAGAGTGCCACTTCCCACCTCCACAGTCATCCCTGTCTGTCTCAGAAAGAAGTGGGTGAGACCACCAGATACAAATGTGATGGTCACATTAAGTCCTCAGGGACCAAGTTGGGTGTGTTTTTTTGCAGAACAGCGAGAAGTCACTTCCCAGCACGTGTCCTCCTGGAGAAATATGCTGGGGCTGCTTGCAACTACCCACTCTTTGCAAACTGGCTTTCTGCAGGGAGAGTGGGGCCGCTGTCCTTAATAGCCAGTTCCTGGAAATGTCTGAAGCCACACAGAGGGGGACTGTTCAGGGGCTCAGTGTTGTCCTTCCACAATTTAGAGGCAAACGGGAGGTGCCCTTCAATAGCATGACAATAGCAAGCCCTTGATCCTAGGAATAAGTGCCTCCTGGAAGGCCTCCCAGCCTGGAGCTGGTTCATTCTAAGCGGTTTGCCTGGCTGCTGCACTGGTTTTGCTATGGGCCTGAGAGGGGTGTAAGGCGGGATGGTGTTTTCCAGTTGGGCAGTGGTGGGTGCTGAGCAGATGCCACTCCTGCCCCTCAGGCTCCTGAGCACTTTCCTTGGGATGAATTTGAAACTAGATTGCACGTGGGTCTGGCATGACTTAGACAAGTTCCAGAGTACAGCAGGAAATGAGCAACTCTTCTGGCACCATAGTGTGACCTCAGTGTTGATAAAATTGCAGAATCCATGCTGTGATTCTAGGACTTTGTCCATTCACCTACATTTGCAAATGTATTAGCAGAATTACTTTTAATGATGATGGGATCTTTAGCAAAAACCCCCTTTATAATTCCTGACATTAATTTTTTTCTTCCTTTTCCCTTTAGCAGACTTTCCAGGGGGTTGAGTTTTATACTCTTCTTAAAAAAAAACAGTCTGTGGCTTTCTTGATCCTTTTTGCTATGTTTATTTTTCTCAGTTATTATTTTTTGGGGTTTTATCTTTATATTTTTACTTTATTTGTTGGTGCTTTATTTTCCTGTTCTTTTTCAAACATCTTGAGACAGACTTTTAGCTCATTGATTTTTAGCACTTATGCTTATCTAATAGAAGCATTTAAGGCTACACATTTTCCTTTAAGCACGGCTTTAGCTATATCCTAAAAGTTTTGATACACAGTATTTAATCATAATTTAACATAAAATATTTTCTAATTTCCATTATGATTTCTTCTCTGTCCCATAGGTTGTTTTTAAAAAAGTACTGCTTACTATTCAAACAAATAACAATTTTTTCCATGTTTCCTAATGGCTGAAGAGACAAAGACTTGACTGTGGGCCATAAGAAAGCCAGATGGCCAGTGGAGGGTCAGACTCATGACACTGTTCTGAACACCTGAGCCAGTACCTACTCAGTAGGGTCATTGTGAGGATAAAACGAGGAAGAGGTAACAGAAGCACTTTGTGAAGCCTTAAGCAAACAAAAGACAGCATTTTCAGTGTGTTTTTCACTAAGATTGGTGCCTATTACGCCTTAGTCACTGCTAACCAGAAAGGCCAGGAAGCCAGAACGAAAACAAGCTGAGTGACGTCTAGGTCCTGAAATGTATATTGGGATGGCCCTGCCTCTCCACCCAGGGTGTCTCATCTTTTTTTTTTTTTCAATGGTAAGCAATTTTTAAAAAATTTAATCTTTATTGTTCAGTTTAATAATTACATCAATCCCCTTTTTTTCCCCCTATAGCTCCCCTCCACCCAGTACCCATCCCACCCTCTGTCCTTCCCTACCCCCCACTGTCCTCTCCCATAGTTGCATGATTTTTGGCCAGTCTCTTGCTGCACTTCCCACACCCCCTTTTCTCCCCAAGAATTGTCAGTCCATTCCCTCTCTATGCCCATGATTCTGTTATATTCACCAGTTTATCCTGTTCATCAGATTTTTAATTCACTTGATTTTTAGATTCATTTGTTGATAGGTGTGTATTTGTTGTTCATAATTTTTATTTTTACCTTTTTCTTCTCCCTCCTCTTAAAGAATATCTTTTAGCATTTCATATAATATTGGGTTGGCAGTGATGAACTCCTTTAGCTTTTTATTATCTCCAAAGCACTTTATCTGACCTTCAATTCTGAATGATAGCTATGCTGGATAGAGTAATCTTGGTTGTAGATTCTTGCTATTCATCACTTTGAATATTTCTTGCCACTGCCATCTGGCCTGCATAGTTTCTGTTGAGAAATCTGCTGACATTCGTATGGATGCTCCCTTGAAGGTAACTAACTGTTTTTCTCTTGCTGCTTTTAATATTCTCTCTTTGTCTTTTGCTCTTGGCATTTTAATTATGATGTGTCCTGGTGTGGTCCTCTTTGGATTCCTATAGTTTGGGGTTCTGTACACTTCTTGGACTTTTAAGTCAATTTCTTTCACCAGGTGTGGGAAGTTTTCGGTCACTATTTCTTCAAATAGGTTTTCATTGTCTTGGTCTCTCTCTTTTTCTGGCACCCCTATAATTCGGATGTTGGTATGCTTGAGGTTGTCCCAGAGGCCTCTTACACTATCTTCAATTTTTTGGATTCTTTTGGCTTCTTGCTTTTCCGGCTGAGTGGATTTTGCCTCTTTGTATTTCAAATGTTTAACTTGGTTCTTGTGGTCCTCTAGATTGCTTTTAGGTCTTTGTATAATATTTTTTATTTCAGTCAGTGTATGCTTAATTTCTAGTTGGTCCTTTTTCATATCCTCATAGGTCTAGTTCATTTCCTTGTAGGTCTCATTCATTTCCTTGTAGGTCTCATTAAGTTCATCGGCCTTTTCTAGAAGCCTCTTGAAAAACCTTATAACCGTGGTTTTGAATTCCATGTCCAGTCGTTTTTTTCCCTCCATTTCTTTCACATCCTCTGATTTCTTTCCATGTCTCTGCACGGTGGCTGCTTTCCTGAGTTGGTCGATTAGCTTTGTGTGGTAAATGTCCTCTAAGGGACAGTGGCTCAGCCTCCCCAGTTATCTGAGGTGAATACTCTTGCTGTAGCCCTTATTGGGTTGCACAGTCTTGTTGAAGTTAAGCCTAGCTTATTGTTGTTAGCACTAGGAGGATTTGACCTCCAGACCAATTGGCTGTGAGGGTCAGCTGTGCTCAGGTTGGATGGGCGGAGTCTCTGGGCTGAGCCAGCAGTGTCAGCTCTGCCCTATGTGGCACCTGGGTCTCTGTGCTGGGTGGTAATAGCTGCAAGCACCTCTGAGAGATAGCTGCCACCGAGCTCCACCTGCTGCCAGACAATTTAGCCTCTCCTCAAATGAGTCTGCACACCCAAAGTCTCACCCAGGGTTGTAAAACAATGCAGTCCGGTGGTTTCCCAACGAGAGAGCAAGTCACAAGTCCTCTCTGTGCGCTCCCGCACTTTCTGCTGTTCCCAAGTTTATGTGCACTCTCTCCAAGCTCGCCCCCTCCACAAGCTCACAGACCTTTGCAGCGCCTGAGTTTCAGTATGCTTCCCTACTGTCCAGTTTTACCCCATATAAATATGGGTTCCCCAGACCTCAGAACTGGGGAGTCAGTGCAGTGGGATGCCTTTGTCTTTGCAGCAGCCCACCCTCTCCTCTTGTTCACACGCCCGCATGTCTCCAAACCTCTGACTCCGCGTATATCCTCAACTCTGCCCTCTACTGCTCTTCTGAGTCACAGTGTCCTATCTTTACTTTTATTTGTGGAATTTTCACTCAGCCAGCTTTCCGGTGATTCTGGATGATGTTTGTTCTGTTGTTAAGTTGTAGTTTTGAAATTGCTGTGTGGGGCAGCAAGATAGGTATTTACCTATGCTGCCATCTTGGTTCCTGCATCATCTTTTTGTTATTGATTTTTTAAGCCTAATTGCATTAAAGTGAAACAAAATCCTCTGTATGATTTTAGTCCTTTGAAATTTTGAGACTTATTTAACAGTTCAGCATATGGTTGATGTGTCAATGTGTCCTTAAAAAGAAGGTGTATTCTGCAGCTGTAGGGTGTAGTGTTCTACATATGTTCAGTTTTGCTAATTATATTGTTGTTCATGCTGTCTATATTCTTCCATTTTTATTTGTTTTATTCATGTCTGAGAAAAGGATATTAAAATCTGCAGTGATTGTGAACTTTTTTCACATTTTTGCTTTATATATTTTAAAGCTGTATTATTTTATACACAAATTAAGAATTATTGTATCCTTCTGGAATGTTAAACCTTTTATCATTATGAAGTATAGCTCTTCATCTATGATAACACTATTTAGCTTCTCATCCTAAAGCATAGTATGTCTAATATTAATAGAGCACCAGCTCTTCTGCTGAGTGTTTGCAAATTCTGTCTTTTCTAATCTTTTTCTTTCAAACCTGATGTACCTTCCTTATATTCCAGATGTGTCTCATAAACAGCATATAGCTGGACTGTGTTTTTATCCAGGCTGACAAGCTTTCTATAAGTTGGAGTATTTGTCACATTTATAATTAATAGTGTTATATATAATAGATTTTACAAATTATTTTATCACATTTTATTATCTAATCTTCACCTTATTATATACTTTTTCATATTCTTCTAGTGGTTACCATAGAGATTGTAACAGCATTTCAGATGTGTCCAAATTCAGTATTATTTCTGCTATGGTCTGCTTATTTCTGCTGTGCTCTGCTTCCTGTTCCTTTGTGTCCTGGGCCCAGACTGTTGGATGTGTTTGACCAGTTGTCCTGGCTGGCCCAGAGCTCAGTCAAGCTCAAGTTGGCCTGCAAGTAGAGTCCGTGCTACCTTGAGAGTCTACTTGTTCCCTTGACTTTCAGTTGGGGGAGACACTCAACCTTTGTCTATGGCCAGCACTTGGACATCTGCAGGCCCACATGGCATCCACGATGGGATGGCAGATGAAAGCAGATTTCCATGAGAGCTAACAAGGCTCCTGAGGGAAAATGCACCATGGGAGGAGATCAGGCAGAATGCAGACTCCTCTTTAAGTCAAGGTTCAAGAGGGTGCTGGGTACCTAGACCCTCCCTCTCTAAAACTTCCTGGCCACACGAGTGAAGCCTGCGGACAATATTAGCTGATTCTGGGCTGTGCTGGGTCACCTCCCGAGGGAACCATTGAAGGTCGGGGGGGGGGGTCCTCTTTTTCCTGTAGGTGTCAGTGACTGGGAGGGAATTAAAGGGACCTGAGATGAGGCCAGAGACAGATCTGCCTGCCGTGTGAAACACTGGTTACCTTGCCAGTCCCCTGCAAAGGACAAGTCAGGCATGTAGGGATGCCCAGAAACACCCAGGACTGCTCCATGATCTCCGATGGGAGCATATGTGTGATGGTTTCTAAACTTGCCAGCAAGGAAGCCAGACACTTGGGAGGTTTGTGAAAGAGAGGAGACCACAGTCTAAACATGAAAACCCACACGGGGATTTCTTGTCTAACAGACTGCAGGAAGGGACTTAAAATCACCAGGCAACAGGCTTTTTGACTAAATGCAACAGACCTGAGGCTGTGTTCTAGCCATATCTTCCAGAGATCTAATCAAAGCCACATTACTGCTTCTTCAGTCATTTTTTTCTGAGAATCTCTGCCTCTTGGACTGTCTTTCTCGGCTGAGACATCTCTCTTGCCCCTGAGTCAGAGCTACCCTGGTAGAGTTCATTTCAGAGAGTCTTTCTTGGCCCAGACGCGCCCCAGCTGTTCCTGGAATCCAATTAAGAAAAGCTGGGTTCACTGCCCACCAGCCACGATACCTCAAAGTAACTCAAATGCTAGCTCCCTTTGGGGGCAGTCATGGTGACAAAGAGAAGACCTAATTCTCAGCTCAGGTGTCAGGAGGCGAGTCTGAGCCTTTCCCTCGGAAGACGGGGCTAGCAGAGGCCTGGATGAGTCAGACTCCAGTTTCTGATGGCTGAACGCTGCTGACAGCTTTTAAGTTGCCCCCCCCCCTAAGCCCCCAAACCTCACACAGCTGGTCAGGAAGCCCCAGTGGTCTTGCCTGAGATTCAAAGCCTGCGTGCCAGACCCTTGCCCTAACCACACTCTCCAAACCCCACAATCCCCCAGCCAGTCTCCTTCCTCTGCTCTCTGGTACTTTTGGACCTGCTCAGGCAACCTGCCCTGCTCACGGAGGAAGCCTCATCGTGCGCGTATTGACCTGTGCGGGGTCATCAGGCTGAAGGACGAGCTCAGCTTCAGAGGAGAGTCCACGGCTCCTGTAGGTTCCTGCAGCCAGGCCAGAGGAGGGGCGGCGCCAGCACAGGGTCTGGCTACGCTGGCTCCTCAGCCAGCGAAGCAGCAGGAAGTCTACCACAAGAGCGGGTGCTTGCTCATCTCGTGGCTGTGCATCGGGGGCCGCGGAGAGCAGGGCCTTGGCACTCAGGTCAAACAGCTTCCGGGCCCAGGTCTACAAGTGTTTCCAGTGAGAGTGGGTGGTGGGACACTGCCTGGTTACTCAGAAGATGTAGGACAAAGCCAGTGTCCCCCACAGAACCACCTGCACTAAATGCTATAATGATGAACATGAACACGGGACCCCTCCCAGCTGGAAATTCCACTAGGCCACTGGGTGGCAAACTCATTAGTCAACAGAGCCACATATAAACAGTGCAACGATTGAAATTTCTTTTGAGAGACAAATTTTTTAAACTTAAACTTCTTCTAACGCCACTTCTTCAAAATAGACTCGCCCAGGCCGTGGTATTTTGTGGAAGAGCTACACTCAAGGGGCCCAAGAGTTGCATGTGGTACGTGAGCCACAGTTTGCCCACCACTGGCCTAAGCAATTTCCTATCTTCTGACAATGCTCCAGTCCACACGTGTCAAACTCAAAGGCTAACACAGACCAAATAAACAGTTTAGGTTTGAATGGGTCAAAAAAACAAAAGATTCAATTTTCATAAAAATGTAGCTTTATTTCCATAGAGACATGCTGAATGCAAAGGGCTAAAATAAATGAGTAATAATTAACATAAAATAATAGAACATTTTTAATAGAAATTAATACATTTTTTCTTGAACATTAACTTACCAAACATTGAGTAACTGCATAGACTAATAAGGGTAATGCAAATAAACCTATTTTTCATGTTCTCCAAACAAGTCACTATAAGATTAATGACGTGGCAACGGGCTGCTAAGATATGCGCTGCTGGTGCTGGTGGGAGAAACGGTGCACCTGTGCGTAAGGCACATGAGCGAAATGAATGCCACGGGGTTATAGTAATCAGTCATTAGCGAACGCCGTAGTTTGTTATTAATAATTATGAATAACAGAACGTTGTAAAAATTAAGATATGACATTTTTATTAAAACTGGGCCACAAAAGTATTCGTCGTGGGCCACATGCAGCCTGCAGGCCACAAGTTTGACATGTTGCTCTAGTCCCTTCATGTTTTCCACTACACACACACACACACACACACACACTCACACACACACACACACATACACACACACACACACACTCACACACACACACACACATACACACACACACACACACACACACACACACACACACTCACACACACACTCACACACACACACACACACATACACTCACACACACACACACACACATACACTCACACACACACACACACACACGCCCACACACCCACACACACTCACACACACACACACACACACACACTCACACACACACACACACACACAAATACCAGGCCCTGCCAGCTACCCAAGGGCTGAGGGAGGGAGAGTCAGGCCCACCAGAGCCTCCGACACCACTAAGAGCATTACTCCAGGGACAGCAGGAGGCTGGGGACCCAAGAACCAGCAGCTGAACCAGCCCTGGCACTCACCAGACATGGTGCTCCGCCAAGTCCTGCCCCTGCCCGTCTCAGTTTCCTCCTGTCTCGGCGAGACCCACAAAGACAACATGTGACGGCACCTGAAACTGAGCACACCGTAAATATTTTCTCTTTTTTCCTTCCAGACACTATTTTCAAAAGAATGATTCAGCCGATCTAATCTTACAGCAGACATGTCCTCTGACAGCCCCACCACCTCCAGGTGGCACGGGACCCTGCCTTGACTCCCTGAGGCTCACGCGTGGTCTCTAAGTCTGCTTTGTCCTCCTTGTGTCGCAGGCAGGCCTGGCCATTGCGCTAAATCAGGAAGAAGTTTTACATGGCACAAGAGGAGTTTTCAAAACGGAAAAAAAATGGTCAGACTTTCAAGATACTGTGAAAAGAATTTGCACGGTCTCCTTAAGAACTAGGATGGAGTCACTTGTGCAAGCCCCATGGCCAAACAATACTCACCTCCCTGCAGGGTCAGCTTCCCAGGAACGTACCCTGTAACCTGCCAATATGGAGTTAGTTACCTGGTCAGCACCGGAAAGATAATCGGCCAGTCACCTCTTCCTTCCCCACAGGAGGGCGACCTTGCTAAAAAAAAAATGCATTCTTTGCTAATCATTTCCCTATTCCATATCCTTTCTGTCTTTAAAACCTTCCATTTTGTGCAAACCTTTGGAGCTCTTTTTTTATTTGCTAGATGGGATGCTGCCCAATTCATGAATCACACAATAAAGCAATTGAGACCTTCAGTTTACTCAGGTGAATTACTTAACACTGGCATTGAAAAGGGATTCTGCACCTCTCTACACCGCTTTCAAGGAAAAAGAAACACAGAACACCCAAATATATTTTGGAGGGAAGAGATCTTTGGAAAAACCTATCTAGATCAGGGGGTTGATGTGGGAAATGAAACCCCTGAATTTGGGAAGCTCTGGACTACTTGCCTTGGCTTGAAAGTAAAGTAAATCTAATGGATGTTTTGGGTTTTCCCCCAGCTCACAAATGAACCTAATCTTAGTGGTACAGACCCACAAAACCCTGCCTTCGCCTGCTGCCGTCATTCCATTTGCCAGACAAAATGATCCTGTAGGCGCAGGTCCCCTGAGGCAGGCCTCGGGTTATGAATCTGTTAATTAAAAAGAGACAAGTGCAGATGGAAATGCAGGTGGGGACCCCTCTCACCCCTACACTTGTTCACCCAGCTAGATTTCAATAAGGTGAACCCAGTGTGCCTGAGAAGACATTTGCATAATGCCTTGTAATTAAATTTGCTGGTTAATAGGCCGCCTCAGCGTGGGCGAGGAATGCTCCTGCCAGGTCTTCAGGCCAGTCCCTCGGGCCCTAACTGGAGTCCTGTGACAATCGATTGGTTTGCTAGGGACACGGGTACAAAGTTCACAACTGGGAGGGTAAAATGACACACACCCATTCTCTCAGTGTTGGATGGTAATGGTCCAAAACCAAGCTGTGGGCAGGGCCACGCCCTCCCAGAAGGCTCCTGGCTTTTCTTGGCTGCGCAGCATCATACACCTTTGCCTCTGTCTTCACGGGGCTGTTTCTCCTGTGTCTGTATGTCCCTCTCCTCTAGGCGGCGGATAATCCCACAGGCCCAGAGCCTGGGGGATGGTCCCAGGGGGAGAGGTTTTTCATGGCTCTAAGCTCGAAGAGCTGAAAGGAACAGCCAGGCTCTTCCTGGTTTCCTGCTGCTGCTCCCTCCCTACCTGACTGCCAGTCTTTGCAGCTATGAGCTGAGTCCCAGCCCAGGCCACCCTGGCTGCCATCTTGGCCTGGCCACTGGACTCTTGCATGGCTGCTTGGAGCCTGAGTCCTTGTCTGAGTCACCTCCTTCCCAGGGTTTATCATATTTGCAAAAACAGAGGCCTGACTCTGACAAATTTCAGCAGAAAGGAGATTTTCTTATTTTTTTAATTTTTTTTCAGTATTTTTTAATTTTTTTTATTTACAATATAACTTATATTTAATAATAATACATATGTTTTCCTTTCCCCGCCCCGAATATCCTCCCCCCAGCCTCCCTTACCCCCCAGCACATGTCCCCACCTACCCCCCTCCTCGCCCCAGTGTCTTTCATTCATTGGTTATGCTCATATGTATGCATACAAGTCCTTCGGTTGATCTCCCCCAGCATCTGCCTCCCATCCACTCTGGCCTTCCCCCTATAGCTTGACAGCCTGTTCAAGGCCACTCTGCCTCTATATCAATCACTCCCCCATGTTTCTTTTCTTCAAAAATATCTTGCCTCTGCATACTAGAAACAAACGTATAAGAGCAAAAAAATGTTTGAGTCTCAGTTCCAATGTACAACTGTTCTGAGTCCCAGTTTCAATGTCTAATAGTTCTTCATGTGTACATGTCAGCAATGGTATCCAGATGGTGGACACATCATGGCAATGCAAGATCCATCCTCTCTGGTTTGGTCCTGGGCCGCCTGCAGCCATGCACAGCTGCCGACTGCTAGCATGGCAAGGTGTCGTCAGCGTCCCCCATCTCTGGACCGTCCTCATGGTTGGAACAGACCCGTCAGTTCCTCACTGTCTCGGGAACCCACATGGTCTTGGAGTTGTTCTCTGCAAACACACAAACACATTCTCGACCAAAAGTTAACAAAGGGATCCTCTCTGCAAAATAGATTTGGGATTCTTTTTATTTCTGCCTAAATGATTTTCCTTTGGCTTATTTTGACACCATGTGTGTTTTTTCATGGGTGTCCTGCAGTTGGTTTTACAAATGGAATTTACTTTTCTGGAGTAAGAATTTTCTACATGTATTTTACTTATAGGATATTTTTCCTTACATGATATTACCCCACTGTCCCCCCCCCCTTTTTTTTTTGGTTAATGGGGGCTTTTGGAAATTTTATCTTGCAGTCTTGGTAATTTTATTTTATTTATTTATTTATTTATTTTTTTTTATTTTTTTTTTAGGGTGTATCTGAATTTATTGATAGCAAAGTAGCCGCAGAGTCTTCAGACAAACGTAAAGATCCAGCTTGGAGTTCCGAGTTAACAGTAGATTCCACATGATAAAGGCTCAGTTCTGAGTCACATACAACAAATCTATCAATCTGGTGTGGTGCCCACAATATATCAGGTTTGGTGCCACTCATGTTTATTGATGTGCTCAAAGTGTCCAGTCAGGTCCATTCACTGAATATCAGAACTGGACCACACTGGCACCCTGATCTCAGATCTCCAGTCTCCAAATCTTCCAGTTTAACAAGTCAAGTGCTCACTTCCCATGAGTGGTGTCTGAGCAAAGGAAAGCCATGTTGCTTCTGTGTTCCTCAGCAGAAGATCGACAGCAGCATCGTCCAACAGAAATATAGTGTGAATCATAGTTTTCGACTTAGGAGGCCGCGCGGGCGCTGCACAGCCGCCTCCAGCCTGGTAGCCGCGCTCCCGCCGCGGGAGTCACCGGCAAGATGGCGGCGCGGTCCGTAACGTGGGCCCACCCGGCCGAGACCCACGACCCCACAGGCGCGCCTCGGGCTCGGAAGGAGAGTTCCTCACAGTCTTGGTAATTTTAAATTTTAATTTTCGCACACAAATATTACTGCTTTAGGTTCTTTGGATGTTAGGCAATTTTACAGTGAGATGAACTACTAATAGATATTTTAGTTAATGTTTTAGGAAAAGCTTTTTGTCCAGTACACTTAGATTTTCTTGAATATTCATTTATTTCACTTGGCCAATTTAAATTAATCTGAAAACTTGATTTCTATTTTACTGTCAAATTTAACACTCAAACAGAAATCTTAGTTTACCCTGTAAATACTTGTGGAAAGAAATATTTGCATTTTTGAGTAGGTCCTCAGCATTCCTGGTAATAAATTGAATTTAGATATAGGGCAGCTATTGCTGGCCGAGTCTCTGTCTGCCACCTGGGTCCTGGTGTGAGTTGTGCGTGGGAGGCGAAGCAGCCGTGGGGGTAGGAGACCTTGCTCAAGAGGGGTGAGAATTCAAGCCCCTGCAAGGTTTGTGGATGGGGGTCTGTGCCCCACCTCTGTTGACCTTTTAGTTCTATCCTGTTGGCCCCTCTGCGACTGTGCCTGTCTTAGGTTGTTCCTTCCCTGAGGAATCTTACCCGTCTCTGGCTAACCAGCCATCCTCCGGGGCCAAACAGGGTGATGTGAGGTTCAGCCCTGTCTCCTTTGTAGTCTATGCCCCCGTGGCCTCCACGTCCAGCACCTGCCTTGGGGTCCCCTTGCCTGCTGGCAGGGTCCCGGTACTGATCACATATCTCGGGTGACCCAGGTTTTTTCTCCAGAGAGGGCCCAGGTCACGCCATTGGTCGAGAGACAGATCTATGGTGCCAGCTGCCCAGAGGCTTCAGCTACAGCTTGAACTGAAAGTTCAAGCATCAGCTGTGTGTATTTGCATAATAAGAAGAGGGTCCCTCTTGGCAAAAGGTCAAGAGGGGCAAATATAGATTGCTGGGATGCCTTCCCAGTGCCTTAATCCCTTCTGAAAGGGATTAATTCCTTTAGAAAGGAGATTTTCTTTAAAAGGATGTTAGGAAGCTCCCAGAGGGCCAGAGACCAGGACTGGATGCTACATGCTAGGAGCAATATCTACAGATTTTCAAAATCTCCTCAGGTGACTCTTAGGTGCAGCCAACATTAGTGATCGTGGCTCTGGGGCACGTCGGACACCCCGTTCCCATTCACCACAGCTGCATGAGGAGAAGCATCAATGAGTTGAATGAGGAGAACATCAAGTTTGCATTATGCTAAGAAAATTCACTTGTGTTGTTATCTTGTTTATCCTAATCATCATGAAGTTGTCCTACACGGCATCATTTGGAATCTTTTAATGAGAAGTGCTTTCTTCGTTTTAATTGGATTCTAAGTCCTTTATAAAAATTTCTCAATATATTATGCTTACTATGCCAAAAGTATTTTGTTAGCACTGCATTTTAATGAGAGAGAGAGAGAGAGAGAGAGAGAGAGAGAGAGAGAGAGAGAGAGAGAGAAAGATTGAGAGAGAGAGAGAATGCTCATTTTAAAATACACGGAAAGGTAAAAACACATGCCAGCTGTGCAGACAGGGTTGTCTAAGCTTGATTTGTAGAAACCATATTTCTGGGTGCAGGAAACAGAAAATACAAAAAGCAGGGGTCCTCGGGACGTGACCCTGCATGTCTGTCGCCACGAGCCCCTGCTGAGGTTACCTAACCCTGTTTCTTTGGGGCGAGAAAGAGAACGCTGGCCCTCACTACCTCATGTGACAGGCCTGGACCGGGAGCCTGTCTGCTGCCCCACAGCCCTCCCAGCAACACTGTGAGAGAAATATTGTAAGACTTGCTTTAGTATGGGGAAACTGAGGCCCAGGCATACAGATAAATAGCCTAAAATCATACCACCAGGAAGGGCAGAGGAAGGACTCCAAACCAGGCTCCTCTGAGTCTACAGCCAGGGCTCCTCCTGTCGACCTAACTCCAGTAGAGCAATTCTGACTAAGGTCAAAGCCAGTTCAGACTTGAAGACACTGTGCCAAGTGAAATGAGCCAGACACAAAGGACAAGATGACGTGCGAGTCCACTGATCGGGGCTCGGAGAGGAGTCACGTTCAGAGCCAGAGAGTGAAATGGTGGCTGCAGAGGCTGAGGGAGGGGCAGGGGAGTGGCTGTTGAGTGGGGTCAGAGATCGGCTTGGGAAGATGGAAAGTTCTGGAGATGGATGGTGGTGATGGCTACACAATAGCAGGAATACTTGATACCACTGAGCTACGCTTAAAAATCATTAAGAGGGTAAATCCGAAGTTAGTGTTGAAGATGTTAACAGGCCTCTAAAAATGACTGGTATAATCATTTTTACTTATCACTGCGTAACATACTAGTGACTAGAATAGCGGTCTTCTTAATGCAGTTCTTCCATTATGTTCTTTCTTTGTGAAGGAAAAAGTTAGATAACTCAGGTGTGGGAAGCCCCTTCTAAGTGTACACAGACCAAAGGAACACCTTTAGCAGATTTTATAATAAAAATTATTTGCATTTCAGAAAATCCCCTTGAGAAGATGGAAAAAGTAAGGTACCATTGGAGAAAAATAATTTCAAACTGTTAGTTCGGCCCAGCCGAACTGGCTGTCAGCAGGGGAACCAGGAGGCCGCGGTTTGATCTGTGGCCAGGGCTCATGTTCAGGTTTCGGGCTTCCTCCCCGGGGGGGCGTGCAGAAGGCAGCTGATTAACGATTCTCTCTCATCATTAATGTTCCTATCCCTCTTTCCCTCTCCCTTCCTCTCTGAAAATATAAAAATATATATTTAAAATATCTTGTTCATCATTAGCTAATGGCCATAATATTTAGTTACTGCAAATCATTAAGATGAAAAATACAACAACCTGCCAACAGGACATAGACAGCTGAAGAAAGAAGGAATACAGTCAATTCCTGAAAGAGTTAACTGCACGAGGACTCAAGGAATGCCAATTAAAACATTCAATATCATTTTCACTTGTCATTTTGGCATATATTAAGCAGAATCATAACGTACCATGTAGTTAATAGTTTTGAGAATAACACTCATACAGTCCCAGTGGAAAGTTAGTTGACATGATCTATATGGGCAGTATGCACTTCCTAGAATCACCCCAAGGGAATCATATGCGTTCAGTCTAAACAGAACAGATGTACAGGACATATGTCAAGGTATATTATTTGTAACAGTGAAAAATTAGAAACAACATAAATGTTCTACCATGTATCCACATGCAACTATGCAGCAATTTAAAATAATTTTAGAGTAATATGATCATGAGAAAAAGTGCACAAAATACTTAGGGTGATAAAAGAAAGGTACAAAACAGTATGTAAAGTATAATTTTGATTATTTTAAAAATGCATAATCAGGCACAGAAAATAATATGAGAATAATATATGTAAAAATATTAAGTAATATAGAAGCTTTTTCTTTTCTTTTTAATTAAGGCTTGGTGCACAAATTCATTTGGGATCAGGCCCAAACTGGCTCTCCAACATCCCCCGAGGGGTCCCGGAGTAAGAGGGCACAGGCCAGGCAGAGACCTCACCTGTGCATGATCGGGCGCCTGGGAGAGACAGGAGCGGTTGGTTGGCCAGCGGGTAAGGGACTGCAGGAGGGCTCCAGGGTGTGTCTGGCCCCTCTCATTCAGTCCCCATGGGCCAGACCCCAGCAGCAAGCTAACCTACTGGTCAGAGCATCTGCCCCCTCGTGGTCAGTGCATGCCATAGCATATCATTGAGTGGCCTTAGCATATCATTAGCATATTACGCTTTGATTGGTTGAACAAAGACCGGATGACCAGACACTTAGCATATTAGGCTTTTATTACATAGGATTACTGTATTTTAAAGTCTCCTAAAATAAATAAATATTATTTTTGTGTCCACAAACAAAATATTACTTAACTCTCTTATCCACTTTTCACTCTGACTCCGCCCCTGAGGCTGTCTCAGAATGCAGTATCCATTGTAGTGGTGCATTGCTCTGTGGTCAGCTGCAAAAGACCAGAGCCAGGTCTGGCTAATGTCAGCAGAAGGAGTTCATGAGAGTTGTCACTGCTCTCCTCCCAAATCACCCAAAGGGCTGGAGAAGCTGGCCGAGGCTGTGCTCTCAGGACCCTCCCAGAAGAGCGTTCTGAGCTGCCCACTGATAAGCTGTTGCCTCTGCCCCTGATAGGAAGCTGATGGATGGGTAAGATGCCACCACAACTGCTGGCTCGACCCAGCCTCTGCTGGGACCCCTGACTCCACAATGCATGGAGCTGGGGACAGATGCCAGGACCTCTGCGACCATATCTGCACAAACTCTAAATGCCCCCACCACCTTGCTGGGACACGGGGAGAGCAGAGTGGTCTCGGTCCCAAAATGTCCACTTTCGCCTACAAAATCTTGCCATTCTAGATGGCAGAAGCGAACTCCTCATGCAAAACCTGACCTGTGAGGGGGTTGGGGGGATACAGTATTTGGCGGTCCAGCTTCTGGCCGCAATGAGACACACTCCTGGAGAGGAAATGGAGGTGACTGAGCCAACCTGCTCTCTTCCACAAATGCGTTTGGCTATATGAAAGAGATCACGCAAATTACCGTGGCTTAAACAGTAAGGAGGTTTGTTGTCATGCTTATATAATAAGTAGTCCAGAGGGAGGCAGCTGCAGGATTAATGAATTCAGTGGCTCAGTGAATACAAAGCTCTTGTCAAAAACTGGGAAGGTCTGATATTTCATGCTGCTTGCAAACTCATGCATTAGCCTGCCCGCTCTTCATGGACACTGGCTGCCACCGCTCCTGCCTTCACACAACACTCGTCTAAAGATGAGAAGAAAGACAACCAAGGTCTTCTACAGGGCTGGAGAACTGATGCAGTCTTAAATGAAAAAAGTATAGGTGAGTTTCTAATAACATCTCCTCAAGTAACTCAAGCCTTCTACCAAGAAATCAAGCTATTCTCATAAATTCAAAGCTCACTTCTCCCAGACTCCAACCCTGACCATTCCTCCAACACTAAACCATTGCTTCAAGGCTGTGTTAGCTCTGTTTCCCTGGAGAATCCAGGCTGATGGAGGGACGTGAAGAGACCAGGGGTGACTCTGCATCTGGCAGGTCCCACTGTGGTACACACCTGCTTCTCCGGGTGGTGGGAAGAGGGTTGCTCATGTCACATAGCAGCCATCGAAGTCCGAGTAGACAGGGAGCTCCATGGGGCCTTTCCTTCAGAGAGTCACTGCTCTCACACTGCAGATAGTCGCTGTCTGGCTGGCAGAGATCACGCCCTCCTGCTTCAGCTCTGTCCTTTTGGTCAATGCTGTGTGACAGGAGGAGGAGCAGACCTGGCCACAGCAAAGCTTCTGGGAGGCCTAGAGCTCCCAGAATCCCCCATTCCCACTCTTGCATTCCCTGGACTGAGAGCCTGACCCAGAACAGGCCCTCCTGCTTTGCTCTGCTTTTTTTTTTAAATATATTTTATTGATTTTTAACAGAGCAGAAAGGAGAGGGATAGAAAGTCAGAAACATCGATGAGAGAGAAACATCAATCAGCTGCCTCTTGCACGCCCCCTACTGGGGATGTGCCCGCAGCCAAGGTACATGCCCTTGACCAGAATCGAGCCCGGGACCCTTCAGTCCATAGTCCGTCGCTCTATCCACTGAGCCAAACCGGTCTCGGCATGCTTTGCTCTGCTTTTATCTGCTTGAACTTTCTTTCTGAGTATGGGTCAAAAGCATAATCCTTCTCACAACACCAGAGGGCCACAGGGAGGTTGGCCCTGAGGAGTGTGTTTTGATTGGAAGACTTGCCTGTTCGGAATGAATGAGCCGAAGCTCCCAAGATGCAGAGAGCTGACACGGGCGATCAGGAGCGTGCTCTGCCAGGGGGAAGGCAGCCTGTGGAGGGTGTGTGTGATGAGTAAATGAGGTCGTGTTCAAGAGCAAACCTGAAATGTCAGCTTCCAAAACCAAGCTGTGAGAAACTCTCAGTGCAGGGCAACGTCCTGTTGGTGTTTGTTGACTTCCATAGTTGGGTTAGCGTCAAAAGAGACTAAAACTTGGAACTGATTAAGCTAATCTCAGTTGACCTTGCCCCTTGATGTGTTGTTACTGAAGCAGTTCAGTTGAGATTTCCACACTGTGATACACTGAAAGGCAAAACCACTGATGGAATTATCCCACCTGCTGCATCCATTTACATAAATATAGCTTTCCTCCAACATCAGATTGCCTGTGAGTGCGCACGTGCATAATTCTCTTTTGGGGACAACAGGAGAGCACCCCAAATCTTCAGCAAGTTGAAGCACAAAACTAGAGAACCCTAATGAAGTAGCAGCGGGAAGAGTATATTGGTATCGAGCCCCCTCCCCCTGGGAAGGCACATGGGCAATTCTTTAATTATTGTCCGCTGAACTCAAGGCCACAGGCAGAACCCCGACTTGGGAACAGGCTTCACCAAGAAGGCTGATGTGTTACCAGCTTGGCTCTCACCTTTGCCCAGGTGCCAGTACTGGGACTTTTGAAATGTAAATCCAGTCAAGCACCAGGAATGCTCAGGCCTACTCAAGAATGCAAATAATCTCCTTTGATCCTAACTTTTGGTGTAACTTCCTGGTATTTGGGGGGTATAAAATAAACCTGCTGCGTGGGCTCTGAGTCCCTGTCTCTCCATCAGAGAGAACAGAGGTTCCACCCAACCCCAGCTTTGCTTTTATCTCTGCGTCTTCTTCTATTCTTTCTTTATTTCTCAATTCCCAGCCGCCTCCACTCAGAACCGGCTCATCTCTCTTTCCGTGCTGGACATGGAAAAGGGAGATCCCCGCCATATCTGCCCCCCTAATCACATATTGGATACAGAGAGTTTTCTTAGATGCAAAAAAAAAAAAAAAAGGTGAAAGCCAGTTCAGCTGTTCTACTTGAACTTTCTCTGGCCATTTACCAGCCAGAGTCCTGAGGGAATGAATGCACAGTGTGCAGGCTGAGAACCACCTCTTCCGAGTAACCAAGTAACCAGCTTCCCTCCCCTCCAGGCAGCCCAGGGCATAGGTGGGTGCAGCGGGGGGAGAGAGGGGAAGGGACAGGGATGCATGCTGCTAAAGCTAGAACTGGAATCCTCCATAGCCATCTGTGGAGGCTGGGGGCTGGGGGGGGTGGAGTGGAGCCATTCCTGCTTCTTCCCCCTCCCTCTCCTAGCACCCCAAGAGTGTCTTGGAGGACCCAAAGCACAGACGCAGATAAATCTGTGACTTCTCACCTTTGCTTGCCCCATCCCCTCCCAGCAGGGGCCTCACTGGCTGCTCTGGCTTGCTCTTGCCTCAGTTCCTGTCTTTTGCAACAGGCTGGCAGTTCCAAGTACTCATCTGGCAGACAATGCTTCTTGTCACTCCTTTTTCTGCGTCAGCAGCTCTTTCCCAGCCTCGGGGAACAGGGTGATGCTGTGGAAAGAAAGCTTCCCGGGTAGGAGAGGCCACACCCCAAAGCTGCTGTTTAGTCTGAAGTGACAGCGGCTACCCGTTTCACCTGCAGCTCCCTCTATTCGGTCCTGTGCTCCACAGGTTCTCGCTGCTCTGTCATCCCTGCCTACCAGCCAGCATTCGGGGAGCATGACGAGGCACCAGGGACATGCCTCGGAGACGCAGCTCGGGCCGCTGACTGTAAGGACACCTCCCTAACTCTCCAGGGCTCCAGGGGCAAATCTGAGTATTGGAGACGTGTTAACTCCTGTAATCCTCACAACAGCCTTATTGAACACAAGCAAGTTCGTGCCCGTTCTGCAGACAGTAAGGCAAAGGGGTGAGGTACTTGCCCAAGTTTTCCTAAGTACTGAGGGGCAGAGCTGGGATCCAATCCCATGGTTCTGGCTCCAAGCCCTGCCAGACATTGCCCTGCTTGGCCCCGGAGCAATGATCTGACAAACAAATACCCTCAGGCAGCGAGGTACCTGCAATGAGAGAAGCGACCAGAGCGCTTACAGTTCTAACACCAGAGAAGCTCTGTCAGGGGGCGGGGGGTGGGGGGGAGGGTGAAGGGGGGGTGTCGAGGCGAAAATGGTAGACGTAGTCATGCCATATTAGCAGTAACAGCTAACATCTCTCAGCACTCAGCACATAGGAGGCTTGGGCCAGGCCCATCACCTGGATTAGCTCCTCCAGGCTTCACGCTCCCATGAGGACCGGGGTATTCCCGTTCACTGATGTGCGTCTCCTCTCCAGGTTGGGTGATGCCTGTTGACATGAAATCACCAGGGTGAGACTCAACAGATATTGGCAAAAACTACAAATCGGGACTTTTTAAACACTCCATTTTTATTGAAGACCTGGCCATTATTCATTTGCCAGCACACCCTGGAGGCCAGCTTGCCCAGTCACCCAAAAGCCAGCAGCATCTGCCTCCAGAATGGCTCCTGGTTGGACCCTGACTGACAGACCACCACCACCACCACCACGCCCCACTCCCCCGCAGGGCCAATAAAGAGCCACTGGCTAAAGCAGGCTTGTCACTGGCTGAATTTGGGCTCCAGAGCACAGAGCATAGTATATGTTCCAGGTACAGAGCAGCGTGTGTGTGGCGGGGGCAGGGAGAAGGGGATGGAGAGCAGGGAAGGGAGGCTCATTTGGAGATAAGAGACAATCACTCAGTGACTAGAACAGAGGGTGAAATAAAGATATTTTCAGATGAACATAAGAGTTTTACCATCAGCAGATCTTCACTAAAGGAAAATCTAAAATAATGTACTTTAGGAAAAATTTAAAAAGATCCCAAATGGAAAGTCTGAAACACTCAAAAAGTCATGAGCAAAAATAATAAGTATTGGAGTAAATCTAAAAGGACAATGACTATATGAAACAATACCATTTTATGACGTTAAAAGAAAAAGAACAATCTATAACAGAACTACCTATGGTACCAGATGGGTAGAGGCAATCACTTAGTAACTTATATAATGTCTAATCACTGTGTTACTAAAATTTTTTTTTTTTAAATATATTTTATTGATTTTTTACAGAGCAGAAGGGAGAGGGATAGAAAGTCAGAAACATCGATGAGAGAGAAACATCGATCAGCCGCCTCTTGCACGCCTCCTACTAGGGATGTGCCCGCAGCCAAGGTACATGCCCTCGACCGGAATCGAACCTGGGACCCTTCAGTCCGCAGTCCGACGCTCTACCACTGAGCCAAACCGGTCTTGGCGTGTGTTACTAAAATTAATATAATATTGTATGTCAACTATAATCGAAAAAATTTTAAAGGTATTTAAAGTAAAAGAAGGAGGAGGAGGAAGAGGAGAACAACAACAACATGTAAAGCAGACAGGGGTTGCTATGGAGCAAATCATGTTCCTCCAAACTTCATACATTGAGGCCCTGACCCTCCTTGTGATGGTATTAGAAGGTGGGGTCATTGGAGGCAATTTGAATTAGAGGAAGTCATGAGGGTGGGTGGGGCTATGGTGGGATTAATGCCATTTAGAAGAATTCTCTCTATATATATCAGATAAAGGTTTAAAAAAATTACATACCTACAAGAAATCATCATATATAATAAGAATCCATTAATATAGTAAGGCAAGAAAAAGAGAAAAGTTATGAAGATTAGAAAAGAAGAAATAAAGCAGACATTGTTCAAAATGAATATGAATATATATGATATGATATGAATATATACATCAATGTAAATATGTACATGTGCATGTAAAATACTGAACATAAAAGATAAAGGTTTTGTAAAAAGTTTTTAAGTATATCCCAGACAAATACAAACCAAAAGAAAGTAAGTGTAGTAATTATATCAAACTGTTTTAAAACCAAAATTTTTAAAATCAAAAAAAGAATATTATGAATATTATAAATAAAAAATTGAGTTGAAGATTTTTAAATATTCTTCTTGAAACTGATGTAACAAGCAGACAAATCATAATGAAATGTGTGGAAGATTTGATTAATGTGCCTAATAAGCTTGGCCAATTAGATCGGAGAGAAAGAATGTCCATTGCCTCCAGCTGCACACTGAACCTTCACACACGCAGACCACACACAAGGCCACAGAGACAGCCACACCGTGTGGCAGTCAGCATCCTTCAGATCGTCTTCTCTGACCTGATGTAAAATAAAACAAATCAATATTAAAGGATCAATTTATAAAATTCCATATGGATGAAAACAAAGCATAATGTCACTAAATACTCTTTGGAAAAAAGCAGAAATAAATGAGATTATTAAATATTTGCAATGGAATGACCACATGTCAAAATGTATAGCATAAAGAAAGCTAAAGTGTTATTTAGATGTAAAATTAATTTATTAGCCAAGCGAGTTAAGTTCTAACTCAATAAGTTCCAAAAAGAATAAAAATAAAGCCAAGTAAGCAAGCAAACAAACAAAAAACAAAGAACAAAAACGGAAAGGTAGAAATAAAAGAAATATTGTACAAAACTAGAGAAGATCAATAAAACAAAATAACCGGTTCTTTGAAAAGACTCCTAATATAGACAAGCCAGTAGTAAAACTAATCAAGAAAAGAAAGATTCAAGTAAACAAAAACATGAAGTGAAAATATAAAATGAAACAGACACATTTCTATAAAAAATTAAGACGCTTAAGTTAAACAGAAAATCTGAATTGACCAATAAATAGCCAATTGACAAAAACTCAACAACCTCTTGAGATTAGCCCTATCTCTCCCCACTGGACAGAGGAGGAAACTGAAGAACTGGTCTCGGAGTGCCTTGCCCAAGGCCACAGAGCAGACCAGGCCCTGCGTCCCACAGCCTGATTCCAGAGGTTCACTCCACCAGCACGCGCTGCTGTCTTCCCAGATGGTAGAGCCATAAGATACATTCTATAATGGTGAGCAGGAGCTATGGCCTTCATCTCTGAGTCACCATATCAGCACATCAAAAAGGCTCCATACATTTTAAAATGATGCCAATTTTTAAGATAGGCAAACATTCACTTGGTTATGAAATTTGCAGGGACTACAGAGCATGCAGTAGAGATGGCCTCCCCCTCACCCCTGCACTCCTCATCCCGGGAGCTATCGAGGGCCCTCTCCCAAGATAATGCATTCTTTTCTTGTGAAACTTCTCAGTAATATTTTATGAATATATAAAGATATATTATTTTCTCTTCTTTTACCTAATGAATAGCACATATGCACATTTTTCTGCTCATTTTTTAAATTTTAACAATGAATCTGGAAGATCATATTGATTCATTTTATTTTTTTTAGTTTATCTTTATTGTTGAAAGTATTATAGATGTTCCCATTTTACCCCCATTGATCCCCTCCACCCAGCTCCCACCCCTCCCCAAGCCTTCACCACACTATTGTCTGTGTCCATTGGTTATGTATATATGCATATAAGTTCTTTGGTTAATCTCTCCCCACCCCTTCCCTCTGAAATGTGTCAGTCTGTCGCATGCTTCAATGTCTCTGGTTCTATTTTCTTCATCAGTTTATTTTGTTCATTAGATTCCACATATGAGTGAGATCATGTGATACTTGTCTTTCTCTGACTGGGTAATTTTACTTAGCATAATGCTCTGCAGTCCCTCCATGCTGCCTCAAAGGCATATTGACTCATTTTTAAAATCCTCTTTCTTGGTAAGTTCGCAGAGTATTCCATTGTGTCTTTACTATAACTTATCAATATTACGTTGATAGAACAATAGGATGTTTCCCGTCCTTTGCTATTTTCAAATAATGCTGGTGACTATGTCACATAAATTTTTTGCACATGTGCTAATAAAGCTGAAATACATCTCAATTCCAGTTACTAAAATCTCCCTCTCAGTTACTGAAGAGACATAAATGTTGTCATCTATTTATGCTTGTTCCCAAATCTGGTAGGTTTGGCAGGCAGGGCTCGGCGGGGATGCTCTGCTGGGGCCGCAGCACCTCCGGGCGGGCTGCAGGCCTGGGACGGGTGGCCCACTCTCGGGGCTGCCCAATGATGCCGGCTGTGGCTGAGACTTGAGCTAGATCCACACCCTTGCACGTGGCCTCTCCAGAGAGCCTAGGCTTCCTCACGTAACATAATGCGTGAGCCCGGGAGCGGCATTCTAAGAGAGATCTAGGCCCACTGCCTGTCAAGACCTAAACCAGAAGTCAGACGCGCAGCCAGGCAACCCCCAGATCTCACTCAGTCCTCGGGAGGGGGTGGGAGACAGAAGCCACCTCTTGACCTGGAGTGGCAGCGTTCTGGAAAAGAACGTGGGCTCAGGATTACTGTCATCGCACTTTTGGAAAATCAGTCTGCTGTGGACATGTTTCTAAATATGGACTTGTTCCATCATGGATATGTACAGTTTAAATTCCCACCCCCTTCTACCCCTGGCCACCCCAGACCCCATCCCCTACCAGACTGGCCACCCCTGTGGGCGCTGCTATCTCCAAGACCCTACAGTTTAAATTTTGATAGATGTTTGCTAATTGCCCTTCAGGGGCTGGGTACCAATTCACTCTCAATAGAGGTGCAGGAGAAACACATATTTGTTGAAGGAAGTAATGAAAAGAATGCAGAAATGCAAGTTAAAACCACAATGAGATAGTACCTCACACCTGTTAGAATGGCTATCATCAATCAATCAACAAAGAACAAGTGTTGGTGAGGGTGTGGAGAAAAGGGATCCCTTGTGCATTGCTGATGGGAATGCAGGTTGAAGAAACCAGAAACACTAATTTGACAGAATGTGTGCACCTGTGTGTTCATTACAGCATTATGTACAATAGCCAAGATTGGGAAGCAGTCCAAGTGCCCATCAGTAGATGAGGGAAAATATCTATGGTACATTTATCCCACTGTAGAATACTACTACACAGTGGAATACTATCTTTATATATAAAAAAACAGTGGCCATGATGACCGAAACAACCGGTTGACTGAACAGCAGGCTGCATGGGGCAACCAGGCCAGCAGAGAAGGAAGTTAGGGGCCACCAGGCTGGCAGGGACAGGCAGTGAGGGACAACTAAGCTGGCAGGGTGGGCAGTTGGAGGTGACCAGGTGGCAGAGGGGTCAATGAGGGGCAATCAGGCCCACAGAGGGGGGCAGGTAGGGGTTACGAGGCCAGTGGGTAGGGCAGTGAGGGGTGACCAGGCCAGCAGGGGGGGCAGTAAGGGGTGACCAGGCCAGCAAGGGGGGGCAATTAAGGGTGACCAGGCCAGCAGGGTGGGGGGGCAGTTAGGGGTGAACAGGCTGACAGGCAGGTGAATGGTTAGGAGCCAGTGGTCCAGGATTGTAATCCATGGGATCGGGCCTAAACTGGCTGTCGGACATTCCCCGAGGAGTCCCGGATTAGAGAGTGTGCAGGCTGGGCTAAGGAAACCACCCCCCTCCATGCACAACTTTTGTGCACTGGGCCTCTAGTTCTTCCATAAAAAGGAAGACAATCTTCCCCTTTGAGATAGCATGGATAGACCTGGTGAACATTTTGCTAAGTGAAATAGCCAGTTAGAGAAAGACAAGTACCATAAGATTTCACTCATATGTGGAATTTAACGGGCAAACTGAACTGCCAAGCAAAATAGAGACAGTCTTATAGTAGAGAACAGGTAGGCAGTTCCGTTGGTGGGGAATGGGGGTGAGGGGTGTGTGTGTGTGTGGAGGGACTGAGTGAAAAAGAAAAAAGAAAGAGAACTCATGGACAACAGTGTGGTGATTGGAGGAAGGAGGAAATAGGTGGAGGGCACAGAGGAGGTAAATGGTGATGGGAAAAAAATAAAATAACATTAATAAATTTTAACAAGGGGAAAAAAAGGAAGAACAATTGAATGAAGCAGTGAGTTGAGTGAATGCAATATGAAGCTAGTCTTCAGAGAAACAATCATCTGGCCACTGGAGGGCAGTGTGTTCCCACAGAAGCTCAGGGAGGGGCCCTCTGAAAGGAGCTTCTGAGGGGAGGAGGCCAGGAATCTCCCTACATGGGGGTGTGGGTGTTCCAGATTTTACTCACTGGATGCCGGGGTGAGGGAAGATAGGATCACAGCTTTGCATTATGTTGGCTCTTTATGGCAGACGAGGTCCCTGATCCTTGTGTAGGTCAGTGCAGAACTCCAGGCCCAGAACTCAGGACAGGGCTGCCTTCTTTGGGGGCCTCGGGGGAATTGAGGCAATTCCTTCAAAAGCAGATTTCCAAAATATTTTGTTTTGTTTTTTAAGGCTACAAATGCCAGGGCTAGCGCCGTCTGGGAGTACTGAGCCCCATCCTGTGGCACCTTCCCCGGGTGAGCCCCTCTTCCTGTGAGACTCTCGGTCAGTTCCAGGGACGCCTCTAAGTCACCAAGACCCATACCTTGCCTGCCTCGTCTCTCCTGCCCAGAGAGGGCTGGTGGCCCTGGGCATGGTGTCTAGGGGCGTCAAGCAAGATTTTACCATCCCCGTGGGCAGAGCCACCTGCTTCTCTGTCTGTCCATATGGTGTGTCTGCCGGACCTCACATCCTGAGGCCCCCAGGCCATCTCCTGTGTCCTGACACGTCCACCTTCCTGTCCCCCCCTCCATCCTGTGCCCTGGCAGAGAGCCACGGCCACCCACGCACGGGGTGCCCGTGACAGGCTGCGCAGCACACACTTCCCTCCGGGCGATGACCCCCACAGAAGGGGCCAGGCTGAGCGGCCACCCCTTTCCCAGCAGGTCCGAGGGCCACATCCAGCTTCTCACACGGCAGGAAACAAAGCGGGTCATTTCGACAAGGCAGCTCGGATGTCACAATGATTCCACGGGGTGTGAATTTCTTAAAAAACCAGTGAGGTGGCAGATGCCCTCCTACCCACCTGGAATGTTAACCTCAACCGCCGAAGTCCAGGGCGCAGCGCAGAGAGGGCCTGGGGAGCCAGGGACGGTCTCCTAGAAGCAATAAAAGGTTTCTGGCCGTGACCACTGTGCTCTTAGTCTGAATCAGGGGGCCGGCAGGTCTCTTCGGCTGTCCCTGCAGCCTGCATTTAAGAGGCCACGTTGTCACTTGCATTAAGCCCATCTGTTTGTGGGAGTCCATTTGAGCTCCAACTGGCCACTTTCCACTCCCAGCCCTGCCTCATGAAGCTGGGGGGCACGGCCACGGTGCGGCCAGCTGACCAGTCCCCTGCGAAGCGCCCCCGAGGCCTGCGAGGGCTGACGTTGAAGGAGCCCAGTCACATCAGGAAGGCCTTGCTTTGACCTCAGTTCTGTGACCCTGGGCGGATAGCTGGGCCTCGGTTTCCTCTCCTAGGAACCCGATGACATAGAATCACTGTGAATTAAATCAGAGGGCAAATGGCAGCCAACTCAGCAGGACGCCAGGCACAGAGGCAACCACAGGGTGGGTGGTTCCGCCCCACTCCTCTCCTCCCTTCACACCCACACCCCCACCCACCCTGCCCTTCTCTGACCTTGAAGCCCAAACAGGGGCTTCCAAACAGGAAATGCAGGCATCACTCACAGCAGAGGGGTCAGGCTGAGACTCAGCACTGCTGCCCATTTGCACTTGTCTCCAAGCCTGGGGGGTGCAGTGACGGCTTGTTCTGCCACCTGTCCTTCAGGGGAGCATGGTGTCGGGCACCGAGTGCCCTCGCTAATGAGGGCCGGTCACTGGATCGTTTTCGGTCTGATGGCACGGGATGCTGGCTTCACCCTGCCCCCCTCTCCCCATGTTGGTGGCCGCAGGCCACAGAGGCTGGCATTGTCTCCCTCTCCTTCCCGCTGACCTCTCCCTGTTCCCCAGGTAACACCCACTAAGGAATCTGAACACAGGGAGCCCCACCTCCTGTCCCCACAGGCCTGAGGTAGACGCTGGTGCCAACCTACTTTCAAAATGTCTTTCTTTCCAGGGCCTCAGGACAGACGGTGCGGCTCCCTGGTTCCGCGGGGCTGGGAATGAGTCCAGCGGGCCAGGCGGGGGAGGGGGGCAGGCTGGGCTCCAGACCGCTGCGCGCACGGTGCTCGGGGGGGCCCTGGCCACCAGGCTGAACCGGACACCCTGGGAGGTCGAGGGCCCACTGGGGTATAAATCAGTCTCTTTGGCCATCGTGTTAAGTGGGGCAGATACGCAGGATTGCCAGGGATGGGGCCACCCCAAGCATGTTTCTTCTGTTTTCCACTTCAAGTCAGTCGCCTAACCGGGAAAGGGCACCCGTGGGGAACCGCGAAGGGAGCCAGACTGACGGCACCTGAGGGAGGGACCCTTCCTTCCCCACTGCCCAGGGCCCCCGGCCCCTGCCCGCCCCCAACGAAAGCCTCTTTGTAAAGTGCTCTGCTGGCTTTCACGCCTTCTTTCCTGCCGCTGTCCCAAGGGGGGCCAAGGGTCAGAGTTCCTGCCACTGTTAGTTATTGCCTCCTGGACCTCAGCTGGGGAGGCCCATGCGGGGGAGGAGGGCCCTTGCTGCAGAGAGCGGCTGGATTGGCAGAAAAACCCATTAAGCAAACAGACCAGGGGGAAGTCAGGGGGAGGAAATAAGGGCCATGGAGAAAGACGAGGGAATGGCTAAGTGCGTGCCGATGGCATCCATGAGAGAAGGCCCGAGGTCCCGAGCTGAGCGCCACACCAGCCCGGCTCTGCCCAGGGGCTCCACCGAAGTGAAATCAGAGTTCCACTCCAGCCAGGGCGAGAGGAAGGCCTGGCCTCGACAGACACAGCTCACTCTGGGGACAGCGAGGTCAGCCCAGCGTTCCCCTCGTCGGGACTGCAGACAGGAGCTGAATGGAGTCCGGGGACCACCTGCTCTAGGACCATGGAAGCTCCCGGTGCTTCGTGCTGCTGAGACCGCCGTGGACAGGGAGGAGCTGGGGAGGTGGGTCAGCACATGGGCTGGCAAATGGCGGGAGAGCTGCCCTGGCAGGAGCAAGGGCTCAGGCCATCCGATGAGAAATTAAAGATGCAATTCCGCCTCCCCACACCTGAGGTCCAAAGATGGAAAGGATCAGGTAATAACTCGCCACTTCTGAGGGCCCGAGGGGGGCTCACTGTCATCAGCCAGGCGTTAGAGGCGGACAGCTGCATGCTGTGGTGAGTCTGGGGCCCAGCAACAAGTCCATTTGGTGCCCAGCTAGCTGCCCCGCAGCCCAGATCACTGTCGGCGGCTCCTCTGGGCTCCTAGCAACGACACCGAGGCGGGTGATTCTTAAACTGGTGTTCCCGAGGGCCGCTCCAAACGGAGTGATCTGTGCATTCCAGACTCCCACCCTCAAGACCTAATTCAGTAGGTGCGAGATGGAGCCCAGACGGTGAGTGGTGTCTTGCCTGGTATCTCGGCATTCGGGGGCACTTCAGCTCAGATGCATTTTACAGCAGGGTCTGACAGGGCTCACACCTCTACTGACTTCCTGGGGCTTCTGCAGCCCTCGCGCTGTCTCAAAAGCCCAGGGTGGAGGGTCTGGACAGGCAGGAAATGGAAGTAGGTGTGGAGGCGAGGTGGGAGGTGGAGGGTGGGGCAGAGGCAGGAGCCACAGCCGGAAGCTCCAGGGGATGGAGGGTGATGGGGTGGAGGATGACAGCTGCCGTGAAGATACAGGAGTACGAGGCGGGTCAAGCACGACTTACAACAGTGACAGCAGAGCCACCCAGAGCAGGGAAAGAAGGCTCAGGGCTGCTGGAGCTGCGCCAGGGCCCAGGGCCCAGGTGGACCTGCGACAGAGCTGCTGCCAGGACAGGCCTGAGACCACATGGGGGCGCTCGTGGGAGGGGGGGTTTGTGAGCAATCGGTGGTTCTCCTGGGAGTGAGTCCTTCACTCACTCACTGTGCTATTCTTGGCCCCCCGTCCTGCAGGCGGATGTCCTTGTAACTCTCTAACTTGCTAATCGAGTGAATGCCTAGGTCCTTGAAATATTAAAAGACATTTCGAAGGAGCTGAAAATTGACACCCTAACTTAATTAACAAGATTGTGGGGTTGATTTCAAAAGGGCAGAGGTACATTTTGAGCCACTATCAAGTACACACACAAAAGGCAGCGTCTCACCCTCGTAAATGCTAAATTACACTCACATTTTCGGGATGTGCAGGCCACATATTCTCAAATTGTTTGACTTCTATTTAAAACTATTTTAGGCCAGAACAGCTGAAGCACATTCTAGAACATTAAATGCTTTTAAATGTCACTTTATGGCAAGTACCACTTGGTAGGTTTTATTTTATTTATTTTTTATTTAAAAGTATATGTTTTATTTTTTTACTTTTTGTTTCAAGAAAAATATCTTAAATATAATGTTATATACCATAAACATTAATGTCTCAAGAAAAAATTTTTAAATATTATAATTTACATGCAATACCAATAATTAAAGAAAAATTATCTTACCAGTACATATTACATGCAATAAACATTAATATTTCAAGGATAAAAGGATTTTAAGTACAATATTACTAAAACTGTAGTAATATAGTATGATATCATAAAAGATATAGGACATATTAAAAATCTGCAAATATCGGATTACTTCTAATATATTCTAGAATATTTTCCCCTTTGGCTCTATTTTTGTTCATCAGTTTATGTTGTTCGTTATATTCCACAAATGAGATCATGTATTTATCTTCCTCCTATTGGCTTATTTCGCTTAGCATGATGCTTTTAAAGTCTCTTTTGTCAGATATGAGTATTGCTACTCAAGCTTTTTCTTTTCTTTTCCATTTACATGGAAAATTATTTTCCATCCCTTCACTCTCATCCTGTGTGTGTCTTCTGTTCTGAGGTGGGTCTCTTGTAGACAGCATATAGTTGGGTCTTGTTTTTTGCATCCAATCAAGGAACCTATACCTTTTGATTGGAGCATTTAATCCATTTGCATTTAGAGTTATTATTGAGAGTATTTATTTGTAGCCATTTTAATTCTGTATGGCTAGGTTTCTCTCTCAGCAATCCCTTACCGCAATCCCTTTAGCATTTCTTGTAATGCTGGCTTGGTGATGATGAATTCCTTTAGGCTTTTTTTTTTTCTTTTTTTGGCTGGGAACCTCTTTATTTGGCCATCTATTTTGAGTGATAACCTTGCTGCATATAGTAATCTTGATTTCAGATCCTTGCTTTCCATTAGCTTGAGGACTTCATGCCATTCTCTTCTGGCCTATAGAGTTTCTGATGAGAAATCAGGTGTCAGTTTAATGGGAACTCCTTTGTAGGTAACAGATTTCTTTTCTCTTACTGCCTTTAAGATTCTCTCTGTCTTTAATTTTGGGCATTTTAATTATGATGTGCCTGGGTGTGGGTCTGTTTGGGTTCTTCTTTGGGGTTCTCTGTGTCTCCTGAACTTGTGTGTCTTTTTCCTTTACCAGGATAGAAAAGTTTTCTACCATTATTTCTTCAAATACCTTCTCTCTTCCTTTCTGCCTCTTCTGCCACACCAACATTCTAATACTAGAGGCCCGGTGCACGAAATTTGTGCATGGGGGGGGTGTCCCTCAGCCCAGCCTGCACCCTCTCCAATCTGGGACCCCTCAGGGGATGTCCAACTGCTGGTTTAGGCCCGATTCTTGTGGGATAAGGCCTAAACCAGCAGTCGGATATCCCTCTCACAATCTGGGACTACTGGCTCCTAACCACTCATCTGTCTGCCTGCCTGATAGCTCCCTAACCATTCTCCTGCTGGCCTGATTGACACCTAACTGCTCCCCTGCAGGCATGATTGTCCCCAACTGCCTTCCCCTGTGGGGCTGAGGAAACTGGGGGACTCCAGCTGCAGGAGGTGGGGCTGAGGAGACTGGGGGACTCTGGCTGGATGAGGTGGGGCTGAGGGGACTGGGGAATTCTGGTTGGATGAGGCAGGGCTGAGGGGACTGGGCGCTGGCATCTTGTGGCTATGGGTACTGCCATCTTATGAGGGTGTGGCAGTCAATTAGCATATTTCCTCTTTATTGGCTGGGGGTGTTGCCACTTGTGAGGGTATGACAATTAGCATATTCCCTCTTTATTAGATAGGATTGTTACATTTCACATTGTCCCACAGCTCCCTTAAGCTGTCCTCCTGTTTTTTGTTTCCTTTGCTTTTCTAATTGAATGATATTTTCAACCCTGCCTTCTAATTCACTGATTTGATCCTCAGCTTCCCCCAATATGCTGTGTATTCCGTCCAATGTGTTATTTGTGTTCTATCATTCTTTATCTCAAACTGTTCTTTGTTCATAGTTACTATATCTTTTTTCATGCTTTTGAGCATTTTTAACATCATTACTATGAACTGTTTCAGATAAATTTCTTATCTCTGCTTCATTTATCTCATCTTCTGGAGAATTCACTAGTTTTTTCATTTGGGGGTTGTTTCTTTGTTTCCTCATCTTGATTGTCTATTTGGGTTTGTGACTGGGTATTAGGTAGATCCTCTACACCTTGGTAGGTTTTAAATGACTCTCAAAGGGCATCCTATATAATAAAACCCTAATGTGCAAATTGTCCCCTCGGGCTGTTGGGAGTTCAACCAGGAGACTGGGGATTCGACTGCTTGCTATGATGTGTGCCGACCACCAGTGGGCAGTGCAGAACATGATGTGTGTTGGTGATGCGGCATTGGCAACAGGTGGCAGTGGAGGCACTGCCAGCCCCGATGGGCCCTGATGAGAGTGGGACCGGGATGAGAGTGGAGCAGGTGAACTGGTGGTGCCAGGCCAAGGTGGGTGCAAGCAGGGGCCCGATCACCCCGCAGATGGTGACCATCGGTAGCAGTGGAGGGCAGGGCCACCACCTGACTCCCAAATGCTGAGGGAGCCAGGTTGGGGGACCTGCCCCTGATCCATTCATTGTTCTGCAGGGGATGGTGGTGCAGGTGAGGGGGTGGTGCCAAGCCAAGGTGGGGTGCCAGGAGGGGCTGTAGGGCTGGGGACATGAGCTGGGGCCTGATCTCTGTAGGTCACTCCGAGGGACCCCATCCATGCATGAATTTGCGCACCAGGCCTCTAGTTTATGTATAGAAAAAGCTAAGTGACTAAGCAACCGTCCGACTGTTTGGTAGATATGACATGCACCTACTACCATTGGAGGAGATGCTAAATGCATGAGCTGCCGAGCTGTGGTGACTTGGCAGCGGTGGTTCTCAGGTGACATACCTGAAACCAGAGAGGAGGGAGCCCAATTCTGGGATGCGTCACCCAAGAACTGCTCTCTCACAATCCAGGACCCCTCAGGGGATGTTGGAGAGCTGGTTTCAGCCTGATCCCCACAGGCTGGGCTGAGGGACCCCACCTTCCAGAAGGACCCCTCAACTCTGCAGACAACCATCAAGCTGCAGTGCCACCCCAGGGGTGGCTGGGGAGGGACCAGACCACAGGAGGTTGGCTCGAGGGTGTGTCCGGCCTGTCTTGCCCAGTCCTGGCCCACCAGCCACCTTCTAATTAATTTCCTTTCAATATGCATGAATCCGTGCACCAGGGCACTAGTATTTTCATAATTTTTCTCCATGGTAAACCATCTACCAGTTCACCACTTTAATCATGGTGCTGTATTTGAAGCTAATTACTCAGATCACAAGTGCAGGGGTGGGGAGAGTGGGTGTTAGAAAGATAACATGCAAATATTCACAACAGAGAGCTATTGTGTTTTGGTAAATAGATGCTCTGTGAAGAAACATACTTGGAAAGTAAATCTCTTTCTCATTAAGTCCCTGTCAAGATACTTCAACAAGGTACTCACACCTCCACATTAAACATGTGAGTCTCCTCATGCTGCTGACACACCTCTGTACCATGCTCTCTTCCAAGATACAAAGTTAGAGTGCAGTACACTGTGCTGCCATCAGGGGGAACACTTCCTGGTCCCTCGCGATAAGAAATCAGGGAGTGCTGATGTCAAGCAGTGGTTTTCAAATTTTTAGGCAGTGGGACACTTTTTAATCAAATGAACCCCAATAAAAATATAAATATTATTGTATTTGTACAGACTTATTCCTAAATTTAAAATGTTCCATGATATTTGGTGGACATAAAAATTTGACACTGGAAGTAAGGCCGGTGATTTGTTGAAGTAGTTTCAATCTCCACGTTATTTATGTACTGTATTATGCTTGCAAAGTTTTGAGACTGTTCTGATTCATAGACACAAGGAGATGCAAAGCATACCATGCAATCCTTGGACATACCTAAATAGGTTTTACTGCAGGATCCTTGCAAAACAAATTTGCCTGGCAGAAAAACTGAAATGCTGGTATCTAGTGTAACTTGGTATTTAAAAACAGTCTGCATTTTTAAAGTTACATTTAAAATGTTTTTAAAATAAACATTGTATCAAATATTTATTTATAGAACAAGGCTCCTGGGAATAGAAGACTAGCCCTTTCCAGACCAACTCTTTACAGATCTTTATAAACTAAACAAAATATACAGCACAACTACTTGCCGCATAGAAGAGAAAGAAAAAATCCACGAAGATACGAGAGGAGAGTTGATGCTAGGAATAAAAAATCTTTGTGTGCATTTCCTGTTTTTAATGACTTTTTTTTTAGGACAGGCTCTATTCTGCCAAGCAGAGCAGCTAAACTTAGAACAGTAAACCCATCACCACGCTGGCTTACCCCACAGTCTTAGGGGCTTAAAAAACAAAAAGACTAAGTATAGAGTGACTAGAGTAGGTAGAAAGTAAGGGGAGGATCCTAGAAAGTAGAACCAGAGAGGGGGACCCACAAATTCTGTGTAAAACTGCCCAAACCTCTGGTTGATCCTGTAATCAGACACGAGCAAGGCAAATTCAAAGCAGCCTAGCTAAGAACGTGAGATTTCTACTGCTATCTATTGCAGGGAGTGAGGGCTGGGGAGGGCTATTTCTACTGCTATCTATTGCAGGGAGTGAGGGCTGGGGAGGGCTATTTCTACTGCTATCTATTGCAGGGAGTGAGGGCTGGGGAGCTTAAGACTACCCACGTTAACTGTCTCCCTTAAAAAAAAAATGTGGGCCGAACCGGTTTGGCTCAGTGGATAGAGCATCAGCCTGTGGACTGAAGGGTCCCGGGTTCAATTCCGGTCAAGGGCATGTACCTTGGTTGCAGGCACGTCCCCGGTGAGGGGTGTGCAGGAGGCAGTTGATCGATGTTTCTCTCTGTCCCTCTCCCTTCCTATCTATAAAAAAATGAGCTTTAGAGAAAATTATCAGTGACAGAATAAAAGGTCAGTGAACCTGAAAATAAATAAAATCATCCAACCTGCAGAACAGAGAGAAAAAGAAATTTTAAATTGAAAGACCCTCAAGCAATCGTGGGCCTACTTTAAAAGTTCTAGAGTATAAGAAGGAAAGGACAGAAAGGGGCAAAAATACATTTGAAAAACAATGCCCAAATATTTCCCAAATATCATGAAAGACATAAATTCAGTCAAGCTCAGTGAACCCTAAGCAGTACAACTACAAAGAAAACAACATGTAAGGATGTGAAGCAACATTGCTGGTGAGTCTGAACAGCATAGCTACTTTGCAAAACTCTGGCAGTTTCTTATAAAACACTAAAAATACATCTACCTATGAGACAGCAATTTTGCTCCTGAGATTTTTATCCCAGATAGGATGAACACAAATGTCCATCAATTACTTGTGTAGGCCTAATCCAAGAGAACATAAACCCACTATGGCATATACTCAATGGAACACTAGTCAGTACTAAAAAGAAATAAACAATTAATGCATGCAATGATATGAATTAAAAAAAAAAAAGATGTCAAAAGAAGCCAGATGCAAAAGGATACATACTGTTTTATTTCATACTAGAGGCCTGGTGTATCCCAGCCTGCACTCTCTCTAATCCAGAACCACTGGCTCCTAATCGTTCACCTGCCTGCCTGGTCTCCCCCAACTGGACCCCACCAGCCTAATCACCCCAAACTACATCCCTCTACATTGGCCTGGTTGCCCTTAACTGTCCCCCTGCCAGCTTGGTCACCCCCAACTGTACCACCCCCCTCGCCAGCCTGGTCACCCCAAGCAGCTTGCTTGTTCAGTCATTAGGTCGTCCCTCACTAACACTCCCTGCTGGCCTGATCATAGGCAGCCACCTTGTGAGGATGTGAGGGTCAATTAGTATATTATCTCTTTATTATATAGGACTAGAGGCCCGGTGCATGAAATTTGTGCACGGGGGGGTGGTGGAGACAGGGGATGTCCCTTAGCCCAGCCTGCACCTTCTCCAATCTGGGACCCCTTGAGGGATGTCCAATTGCCCATCTAGGCCCGATCCTCACAGGATTGGGCCTACACGGGCAGTCGGAGATCCTTCTTACAATCCAGGACTGTTGGCTCCAAACTGCTCACCTGCCTGCCTCCCTGATTGCCCCTAACCCCTTCTGCCTGCCAGCTTCATCACCCCTTAACCACTCCCCTGCCAGCCTAATTGATGTCTAACTGCTCCCCTGCCAGCCTATTTGCCCCCAACTTCCCTCCTCTACTGGCCTGGTCACCCCTAACTGCCCTCCCCTGCAGACTTGATTGCCCCCAACAATCCTCCCTTGCAGGCCTGGTTCCTCCCAACTGCCCTCCCCTGCTGGCCTCATCACCCACAACTGCCCTCCCTTGCAGTACCTAGAACCTCCAATGGCCCTCCCCTGCTGGCCATCTTTTGGTGGCCATCTTGTGTCCACAAGGGGGCAGGATCTTTGACCACATGGAGGCAGCCCTCTGTGTGTTGGAGTGATGGTCAATGTGCAAATTACTCTTTTATTAAATAGGATAGAGGCCTGGTGCATGGGTGGGGGCCAGCTGGTTTGCCCTGAAAGGTGTCCTGGTTCAGGGTGGGGGTTCCTTTGGGGTATGGAGTGGCTGGGCGACGGGCCTGTGGTGGTTTGCAGGCTGGCCATGCTCCCCAGTGACCCAAGCAGAGGCCCTGGTATCTGGATTTATTTCCTATAATTTAAACTTTGTAGCCTTGAGCGGAGGCCAGGGCCAGCCAGGAAGTTTAGCTTCCTCAATCACCAGGGAAACCCAAGCCACCTACTTGCTCTGTAGCCACAGCCATTTTTGTTGAGATTTATTTATCTTCCTTAATTGAAAATTTGTAGCCTTGAGCGGAGGCCTGGGCTGGCTAGGATGTGCAGGAAACTTGGCTTCCTCCATTGCTGGGGAAACCCAAGCCTCTCACTCCATGGCTGCAGCCATATTGGTTGGGTTAATTTGCATACTCGCTCCTGATTGGCTGGTAGTCATGGCTTGTGAGTGTAGTGGAGGTATGGTCAATTTGCATATTACTCTTTTATTATATAGGAGGGCACATACATATCCTATCTAACAAAGAGGGAATATGCTAATTAACCATCACACCCTCACAAAGATGGTGGCACCGTCCCCTCAGCCCCACCCCCTGTGGCAGCAGGCATGCAGGATGGCCAGGCCCACCTTTAGGTGGATCCAGCCACTCCGCATGCCTTCCTCCGGGGTATCCAAGCCCCCTCACCCTCCAGCTGCCCAGGGCTGGCCTGAGGGATGACCAAATGACTGAATAAGCAGGCTGCGTGGGGCAACTAGGCCAGTGGTGGAGGCTGTGTGGGGTGACTAGGCTGGCAGGAGGGGCAACCAGGCCAGCAGGGGGTGCTGTTAGGGGTAACAAGACCAGCAGGTGGGACAGTTGGGGGTGACCAGGCCAGCAGGAGGGGCAGTTGGGATCAACTAGGCTGGCGGGGGATCAGTTGGGAGTGACCAGGCCAGCGAAGGGGGGGCAGTTGGGGGAAACCAGGCCAGAAGGGGGGCAGTTAGGTGCTATTAGGCTGGACTGGGGGGCAATGAGGGGTTACTAGAGCGGTGAGGGGGCAGTTGGGGGCAACCAGGCAGGCAGGCAAGCGATTAAGAGCCAGCGTTCCAGGATTGTGAGAGGAATGTCTGACTGCTGGTCTAGACCGGCAGTTGGACATCCCCCAAGAGGTCTCAGATTGGGGAGGGTGCAGGCTGGACTGAGGGAACCACCCTTCATACACACACACACACACACACACACGAGGCCTGCCGCATGAAATTTGTGCATGGAGGGGGGTGTACACACACACACACACACACACACACACACAGATAGATCTATATCTATATATCTCTCTAAGAATAGGTTAATCTAATCTATGAGGGTAAAATCTGAATAAACGGCTCCAGGAATTAGACTAGGCGAGACAGGGGATGAGGGAGCATTACATTCTGAGGTCACAGTAAGTTGTCTACCTTGATGTGATTTGTGTTACATGAGTATTACATTAAAACTTGTTAAATGGTATTAAGATGTGTTTCACTTTAAGTTATCTTTTACCTTAAAAACATTAAGTGCAAATATTAAACTCTAATTTATGATACGGACATTGAAGTGTTCAGGAGTGAGGTATAACTGAACTTACTTTGAAATGCATAAAATACATGACTTGATGGACGGGTATATGGGCACTTACTGAACAATTTTCTTGTAGTTTTAAAGTTTTTTCATAATAAAACACTGATAAAGAGGGATATGTGTCTAATTCTTAAAGGTCTACTGTGAAACAGGAGGGTCACAGTTCAAAATTCAGGAATTAAGAGACTGAGCTTTGATAGCCAAGCAGTACAAATAATGGTATTTCCTCGTCTTCAGCACTAGGGCTGAGCTAGCGAACCGCAGGATGCCTTCTAAATAGAACAGTGTGTCTAAGGCGTGAGGCTGTAAGGCCCCTGAGTCATCAATAGGCTGCACACGCGGAGAGCTCTGCTGTGCAGCTGTGGCTGCCGCTGTGGGGGCAGCTGCTGGCTCAAACAGTTGCCCCCATTCCGAGTGCAGAAGGCATGGAGACTCCCACCACATGTCTCCAGTCTCACGCACTTCCTCTTCCTTTCAAACCTTCCATTTCACTGACCTTTGGTTCCGTTACCATCCATACTTGTCCTTCCCTCCTCAGGGAATGCAAATGCTGCCTGTCCCTGCTGTTGAGAAACTCCTTTTCCTACCCTTGGTCCCTCGCTAATTTCTGTTCCTTCTTAGACCTCAGCTTCCGTCAGCCCACAGACACACTGGCACTCCCACTCCACCCCCAACTAAAGCACATGTGAAATGATATGTTACTTACTTTGATGACATTTAATGTCTCTCTTTCTCCTTAAGCTAAAAGCCCCATGAGGGCAGAAACTGGCCAGCAGGTGACTTGTATAGGACAGTAATGGCTTACCTTCATAACACTGTTATAAATAAGCCCAACCTTTTAGGGTTAAAAGTGTAATTTTATTTAGATGTTACTTGTTCATAATCTATAGTAAGATATACAAACAGATAAAAATTGTTTTACAGGAATTTTTTTAAGACCACTTTAAGTTTAATTTACAATAGCATTGGTAACATTGCAGGATGACAGATACTCTGAATAGAAAACAAAAAGTCCTTGTTACTCTGGCTGATACAGTCCCACTAGTCTTTAATGGACTAAATGTATCATGTATTTCAGTTGCAAATTGTTACAAAACTTTCACAACCTAGCCACTGGGTGCTAAGAAAAGATTTTGATATTCTAAAAATTTACTAAAATGAAAATGTCAATTCTTTAACAGTATACTTTCCCTAAAGAAAAATGTAAGGGTACCAAATATTATGGTTTGGTTTTGGGCTAACAACAGAAAATCAACCATATCATGTTTGTGTCACTAATGTATGACACTGACTGATCTTTTCATCCCCTCTGCCTAACCTATTAATATGAAAGAAAGCTTGTAAAATATGAAACTAAAATATACATGGGGGAAGACTGGGGACAATTTAAAATTACCTTACAATAATATACAAACTACTTTAAAATGTAAAATTCACAGGTATGAAATAAGCTTTTAAATGTTCTTCTCCATTTGTCTTAGTAAGTACTTCTTGAAATGAAAACTGAAAATTCAGAATATTCACTTTTTCCTTTCCATGTAATACCATGTTAGAAAAAGCCTAAATTTAAATTTTAGAATCAAATTTATTGAGAAAAATACTGCAAAAATAACCTAAACTGAATTTTAGTCCTTTTCCATCCTTTAAAGGCTACATTACACATCAGGGCAAAAGCTTTCTCACTAGTCAGAAAATCAAGGTGAAAATAATTTGTTGGTTAAACTACAGGTAACTAGTAACTAATGGGCTTATGAACACTTATGAATAAAGTGCCACTGACTTCACGGTAATGAGCTATAAACAGAAGAAATCCTTACTCAGACAGTAGCTTTATGGATCGTCTCCATCCCGAGAACAGAAAGGACAGGGGAAGCCAAGCCGCATCGCCCAACGTGAGTGCTCGGACTACACAGGCCACTCCCACTCCAAAGCACAGAAACCAAAACACTGCGTAAAGACAAAGTAAGACTGAAAAAAATGGCCGAGACCGGTTTGGCTCAGTGGACAGAGCGTCGGACTGCGGACTGAAGGGTCCCGGGCTCGATTCTGGTCAAGGGCGTGTACCTTGGCTGCGGGCACATCCCCAGTGGGGGTCGTGCAAGAGGCAGCTGATCCATGTTTCTCTCTCATCGATGTTTCTGACTCTCTATCCCTCTCCCTTCCGCTCTGTAAAAAATCAATAAAATATATTTTAAAAAAAAAAGACTGAAAAAAATGGTAAGCCCTAAGAATAATGCTAGAAATTAAAGAAATTAAAAGTTCATTAATAAATTATTTCTTCTGTTGAATGAAATTATGGTGAGAGCCAAATGGCGACTAGCTCCACGACACAGAAGCTCAAGAAGCGTGTGCCGATGAAGGCGACGACCTGGCACAAGCGTGGTCCTGGAGAGGGGGTGCAGACACGAGGCGTCAGAGTTCCAAAATGTACGTGACTGAAGCCCCCCGTACAGGCCTCTGAGAGGCCCCGCACAGGCCCGCCAATGTCCACTCAGGACACAGACACGCTCTGGGGGCTGGCTGCCTTCCCGGTGAACTCCTTTGGCTACAGTCCTGATTACATTCCTACCGTCAGCCAACAACTCCTGAGCCAAAGACTCCTTCCCATGTCTGAGTGTCACTTGTACCTGCCACCTGTTTGGAATGCGGGGCCTCGGTACAAATTCCTTAGTAAGTAAAGTGTCTTAGTGTTTTTGTGCTGTCTTGTTTATAGTCAAAGCCTGGGTGTTTGCTTATGCTGGACAAGCGGCTATCCAAAATTACAGAGCATAAGCTCTTTCACGAGTCTCCCCACGGTTTGCCTTCACCAGGAATGTGAACCCCACGGGACCGTGTGGGAACAGCAGCGGGGGGAAGGTTAAAAGAACGTGACCTGCTACAGCTACAGGTCTAATCTAACCTGAGGTGCTTTTCACAATGCCGTGTGCTGACCACGATGTGAGGAGGGAGCCCGCGCCTCCGGGACAGAGCGGAAGCCGCTCCTGTGGCGGGTCCCTCGCCTGGCCCCGGCACAGGAAGGCAGAGAGCCTCAACACCTGCATTCGCTTCGCCCAGGCTTTTAAAGTTCAGACCAAGGGCAGGGGTGCCATCGGGGGCGCTCTCTGGAGCGCACAGAGGAGCTCCCGGGAAGCAGGAGGCGAAGGTCTCCTTCGCACCACAGCCCACACTCACGGCCTCGCGCTCCCGGCCGCTCAGCCGGCTGCCGCCCACAGGGAGGGCTGTGAACGTTTTGAGCGTCGTCGCCCCCGAAGGAAAGAGGACCCTGTTCTTCACTTTTATTACTACTGAGCTACTTGCCTCTTACAGAATCGTCACAACACTGACTGAGTGCCCACAGGGAGTCCTGCCTGAAAAGGCCCTTCCAATTCCCACCTTTCCTAAGAGCGTGCAAAGGAATGTATTCAACAAAACATTCAAGGTCACAGAATGTACCACTCCAAGAAAATGAAAGCAGAAGCATTTGATTCTCCTTATTTGTTAAATCTTTTTCTCTGGAACCAACTTCTTCTGAAACACACACACACACACACACACACACACACACACACAGTTGAAAAGGTATCACCTACTGATTGGAAGACTTCGACACGTAGTCATTAATCTTGCTGAGGCCTAACACTAAGCAGCTTCACAAACACACAGCAAGTCTGCAGAATTGTAAGGTACGAGTAAACCCAAACTGCACTGAACACTCTCGTGGCCGGGAAAGGGGGCGAAAGGCTGTTGTCAGGACAATGCAGTAGTTACAGCGTCACTTGCTCGTGTGCGGCATGGTCTTCTGAGTGCAGCGGCACTTCAGAGTCGCACAGTGAACACTGAGAGAACCAGAATGTTTGGATGTGCAAAAGCAATGATCACATTATCAATACAAAAGTTGCTAAGCTACAGGATTATAATACCACTAATGTGGGTGTCGAGACCCCTTAAAACCTTCAGTCCGCTTCCCACACACGGCTTCCGGGGCCCCGCCTCGCCGCCAGGCTGGCCCCCCGCTCAGTCGGACCAGTCGTTCTCCTCCAGCTCCGAGTCGTCGTCAGAGTCGCTGTACTCCACGGCGATGCGCCGGGACAGGATCGTGGCCACGTCGTTCCCGACCGGCTCCCGCCTGGCTTCTTGCTCACGCTGCTCTTGCACTTTTTTCAGCTGAATTCCTAGGAGACGCAATACACAGTTTAGAACTGAATCCTTCTGCTCGCTCCAAATTAAGGGAAAACAAACTAGTAAGTCTACTTGATTTTTTCTTCTTCTACTGACAGAAGGATAAAAACAGTTTGGGAAATCTGAAGGGAGAAAAGCTTGGGAAATAGAAGTTGCATGACTAAAAAAAAGAACGTACATAACCATTTTTACAGCCAAGTAATGGGGTGGACACCTCGACAGAAAATCCGAGAGCCGCACTGTCCGGCACAGTGGCCATGAGCCACAGCAGCTGCTTCGGGCAAACAGCGCGGCGAGGCCGCCACGCCGGCCCGTGCCCCGCAAACACGGGCCTTTCCATCAGCGCAGCCGTTTCCCGCACGGGCCCGGGCAGCGCTCTAACCTGCGGAGTAACTGAGAAAACGCCGCCTCAACCATTATTGTTGGGAATGGATACAAAATAAAAACGTCTGCTCTCTTACCCACTAACGAAATGGATTATGTGATGGCTTAATGTGTGGATTCTTTAACTTTTCTTTTCAATTAGTTTCAGATTTCAAGAGTAACTGTAACACTAGCATCAAACAAAACGTTCCCATATGACCTACATCCTGATTCCCCAACGGGTAACATTTGATCACACTCGTTTTGGCAATCTTTTTTTATCACTGTCATTAATACACACAGATGCTTTTTTTCCGGACAATTTGAAAATAAGTGGCATATAATTTGCTATTCTGCCTTTTACCCCTAAACTACTTCATGTGTAATTCCTAAAAAACAATTGTCAAATTCAGAATATTAGCATAAAGCCATCCAGTCTACAAATTTTATTTAAATTTTGCCAATAGACTTAATATAGCAAGTGACAAAGCTTCCCCCAGGTTTGGGGTTCAATGCCGACCATCTGTTACACCAGTGTGGGGTTTCAATCATGACCCCTAACCTAGGCAGCCCTTCGCCTCGGTGCTTCATGACCCGCGGTTTTGCAGAAGGCCGTCAACATGGGCTCCTCGGAGGGTTCTCACGGACAGGCATTTGCAATTATCCCTCTTCCTGGGCAGGGCTCCCTGTCAAAATCAAAACACTGTCCTCTTGTGACCCCCTATTTGTTACCAACAAGACATTAAATAAATAGCTTTTTTTTTGTGAAAAAAATCAAAATGTGTCAATGACATTCAAGACAGACGAGAACCCTGGGACTGAGGAGGCCTGGCCCTGGTGCGGCTACCGGAGAGGCGCCTGTGCCCGCTGGCCTGTGGAGGGCGCCACTGACGCTCCGGCCGCTCCCCCCGTCACTCCCGGACCTGAGCCACTCAGCTGCGACCAAGCGATGGGCAGCTTCAGCGTCTGAGAAGCTTCTAGAGCAGTGGCTCTCAACCTCTCTAATGCCGCGGCCCTTAATACAGGTCCTCATGTTGTGGTGACCCCAACCATAAAACTATTTTTGTTGCTACTGTATAATTTTGCTACTGTTATGAATCGTAATGTAAACATCTGTGTTTTCCGATGGTCCTAATTTCATGGCTGGGGGCACCACCACAAGGAACTGTATTAAGGGCCCGGCATTCGGAAGGGTGAATGCGCTGTGTCAGAGCATTCCCACACTCGGCGGTGACCCTGGGGTGAGGGACACGGGCCCGCCACCGGGGTTTAGCGTGGGCTCGGCGGGGAGGCCCCGCGGGGAGGCTCCCCGCTCCGGTTTGACAGATGTCCTACTGTCACGGCTCCTGTTCCGGGGGTTGGGTACAGGACCTCCCTGACAAGAGTTTTGCTGCTGGGTGAATGATCCAAACTACTGGCTTAGCACATCAAGCTAGAAGTATGAAAAGCCTAGGACATGTTAGGTATTTATAAAAACAAAATCACTAACATGAGTTCATTTTCTTTCATTTATACTCTTACCATTAGAATAGAATGCAGACAAAATAGTCAATGTTTATTTCTAGTCAAGTAAACCTTTCCTGAATTCTTGGTTCCTTATCATATGTGTTCACTTTGCATAGGCAGAACCACATTACTATTTTTTAAAACATCAAATAAAGCTCCTTTAACCATATTCTAAAAAACAGTCCGATGCAGCGAGAGTCCCATGAAGACCGGCTATAGCGGGCTGGAGACAGAAGTCTCTCTGGTCGGAAGGTGGCTCCTGCCGGGGATTCACTCACCCATTCGAATAGCAGCAAGGAGGTCACTGCGAGCATCGCTTACGGGTGGCTGGGCAGTGTCCTGTCGTTTTGCCTCAGCTACCGGAGGGCCGTGCATGGGGGAGGATGAGAGAGAAGAGCTTGCGCCAGGAGGGCCTGGCGGAGGAGGTGGGGGGCCCGGAGGAGGCGGGGCTGTGACCACCAGCCCAGTGGAGGGTGGGTGAGGCGGCGCTGGGTAGGAAGACCCAGCCGCTGCTGGGAAGGAGGGCTGCATGGGAATCTGGAGAGGACTGACGAAAGCAGTCTGTGCTGAAGGGATCATGGGGGGTGGAGGAGGCGGAGGTGGTCCCGAGGGGTTGTAATATTCAATGATCTGGGCTGGGAGCATCCTAATGAGAGAGGAAACACAGTCACTAAAGCAGCAACAGAGGGTCGCACCCGAGGTTCTGACACGGCTAGCAGAAAGGCCTCCCCCAAACACAATACATTCTGACATTTGGATCTAAGACACTGCAGGATGCAATATCCACTGCTGGGTCAGTTATTTCCAAGGTTTACATGATGCACTATGACAGAGTTCACGATTACTCACTGAAATATATCCAAAAGATAACCACTCAAAGAGGAATCTCCTGTGAGATGGTAGGTAAGAAGAGCAAGACAAACGCACCCTTTATCCTGGGCATCTCAAAGGCAGGTGGCTCACAAACTTGTCTTGTAAGGTTTAGTGGGCAATCAGATTCGGAAAATCCTGTATTTTATATCGCATCTCCATGGAAATTCCCCGAGCCACAATGCCCATCAGAATATCAAAAGCTTTGAAAAGTCCTCCAGCCAAGAAATCTGCTTAATTCTATTTGGTCTAAGGTTTTCCAAATAGAATTCTCCGCCGGACCCCAGACTCTCTTCCTCCCTGACGCTTAGAGCCTCAGAAGGGACTGTGGGACTCCTGACTCAACGGGAACCGACGCCGGGAAACAGCCAGGGCCGTGTGGTCAGGGCGGAGGCCCCGGCAGCTGAGGGGCGCAGTTTGGAAACTGACACATGCTGCTCTGGACTGAAGAACACGTGGTTAATGGGAACACCCGTTTGGCTTTCCCGGGCACTGCCTCTGAGGGTAACTCCTCGGTATTAAAACAGAGAGCCCCAAGGCAGCCCATGAAAATGCAGGTGGGCGCCTACATTAGCACACACCCAAGATAGGAATCTTTCCTAGGGCAGTGCGAATTTCACTGATCAACAGGAAACCAGGTGGGAGAGGACGAGTGGGCACGAAGCGGTCAAGAAAGGAGCTTATATAGCCAAGTGTAAGCAGCGAGGCGCGCGGTGCTGCCCAGTGCTCTCATTGGTGGCCTGGATTCTCCCTGGCTCACCCAGGATATATACAGGAATTTGAGGATTTGGGACAGGTTCGCAAAATCGGAGTTCCATCCTTTAGCAATGCCTTTATCATTAAGCATCCTTTATCATTAAGCACTCACATATACACAAATATGTGTATTAAGGGAGTATACACATGAATATAGACACAAACCTGAGCTTTATCTGTAATAAGAAAAGGGAACAGCATGAGACTGTATTTTTAACCGAACTTGTCATAACCAATAGTTTACACATTCAGTCATTCTGGGCTGGACTCTAGCCTCTAAAGTGTGACTATTTAATCACAATTCTTATACACACATAGCAAGATTCCATTGCATGTTGAGTAGCAATCAGAGTGCAAGGAATACGAAATTACCCATAGTCTGCTGGAGCCATGGGTGCCGAGGCCTGGGACCCCTCTGCGGCCTGTGGCGGGGGTGGCGGAGGTGGCTGCTGAGGTCTGTTCAGGGCCATGTGTCTCACCGAAGCAGAGGGGGGTCGGTACTCATGCTCGGGGGCCTGGCTGGCCGGCCCATGTGGCAGCGCATCACCTGCTGCGTATGAAGGGGTGACGGGCTGCGGGTGCAGAGAATGGCTGGGAGTGGCTGGGTACGAGTAATCTGTGACATCCGATGCGTGAGACCTGGCATTCAAGAAAAGGGTGGGAGAAGTTTAAGTTCAAAGGATTTCTGCTAACCAGCACATAAGCATATATTTGAATAATGACATTGCCAAATCACAGAAATTACACATTGATTTTCTTTACTGTAAACTATGTCCAGCCTCATGAGAGCTTCCAAGCAATGACACAATGACTACGTTAGCAGCGAGCCCGGTGTTACATGGAGTCAGACTCACAGCCTTAACGTGAGCAAGTCAGAAAGATGGGCAAGCAGGACCAGCAGAGCCCCATCTCACACCATCTCAGCATCCGGTCTTAAGAGAGAAGGCCACGAGACAAGTCCCACTTAATCCAAAAACAGCACTGGACTGGAGTGGCCAGGAGGCGGAGAGCTTATCGTTAGAAATTACAAAATGGCAGATAAACTGGATAAACATTAATAGTCAGAACAGAAAAAGGAAACGAGAATGCAGTACAGTGAAAACGGTTTTCTTAAACAGAAGAAATGTATTTAGCCAAAAAGGAAAGAACGTGGTGCAATATGGAAGGGCCTTCCTGCTCCCTCTGAACGCACAGTCGTGGGCGAAACGCTGAAAAGGATGGAGACTGTACGTTAGTGGCCGGAGCTCAGACAGACAGAAGCCTTCGTGAGGGGGCACAGGGACTTGTAAAGGTCACAGCTGCACAAAACGGGGTTAGTGAGGCAGTCGTGCTCCTGGCCCGGTTACAGGACACGTGGCTGCGTATGCTCTCATGACGGCCAAAGCAGGGTGGGCAGCCTGAGGATGGAATGCAGAGAGCAAAATGACAAACCCTCTGGGCCTTCTGTCCTCTTTCGCGCTCCCTGCCTGCTCCAGTGTCCTCGCGTCACTCATAAACTCAATGCCCATTTTCCTCCTCTCCCACTCTTCTTTTCTTGTTCTGACTTTTCTCACATTTATTTGCTGGCTTCGGGTAGGATTCAGCTTGTGTTTCTCTCTCTGAAGGAAACAGGCAGACACACATGGGGATGTGGAGGAACAGGGGAGACAGCAACTGAACTTGGATCTTGGAACAGACAGTAGCTTCCCTTAACTGGAGCATCTCAGACATTAAAAAAAAAGCTCTCTACATGATAAGAGACTGTTTCTCCCCCTTCCCCCCTCCCCACACTAATTGTAGTGTAATAATAACTAATGATTCACCTTTTTATTACCTAATTACAATATCTATATATATAAAACCCTAATATGCAAACAGACTGAACGGTGGAACAATCGGTCGCTATGATGTATCTAACCACCAGGGGGCGCGTGCAGAACATGGTGGGTGTTGGCAGCAGGTGGCAGAGCGTGGAACATGGCGGGCACCGACCACAACAGGCGAGGGGGGCGCTGGTCATCGGGGTGAGCCTGTGGTGGTTCTTTGCTCCTGTGCACCACAGTCCCACCAGGCACTCACCCCTGCTGCTAGCGCCGGTCCCACTTACACCCGCTGCCGGTGCCAGAGCCGCCGCTTGCACCCACTGCTGGCACTAGGCAATGTCAGCGGTGTGAGTGGCACCTCAGGGCTTCTCCAGCTCCCGTTGCTCCTGAGGGACGACTGGGGCTAGCAACCACTTATCACACCCATAGTCAGAGCCATGGCACCATCAGCAGGTGCAAGCAGGGCCAGGAACTGCAGCGGTGGGAGCGGGGCTGCTGGCAGACAGGGGGCTAAGGCCCGTGGTGGGAGGAGCCAGGCAGGGGCTCGGGGCTCACCGCTGTGCCCATTGCAGCCTCGCAGCCGACAGTTCTCTTCAGGGTGCATGAAATCATGCATTGGGCCCCCAGTAAATTCTACATTGCGGTGTGCATGTGATTATATCTGTTGAACTATGCAACCTGCTGGCAAGTAAGTTAAAAATATTTTCTATGGGGGAACAACCTAGCATATTTTTACAATGTAAATACCTAAAACCCTGAAGTCCGTGGTGATATATGTTTGACTCTGTGTATGTGACATCATATGCTATGTGTACAATTTTTAAAGGAAACAAAGTGATCTGGAAAAATATAGAGCGCTTCTCAGTAGAGGAGGAGCCAGAGATTATAAACATTCTGGAATAATTTAGAGTGCTATCCTTATAAGTAGTTTTGTGACACAGCCAAAAAGAGTCAATAAAAAGGAGGAAAGACTGACAGATGAGTGAATAAAGGAACAGACAGTGAATGTCTGAATTTGAGAATTACAGCAGGAGAGTTGTGGAGGGCAGGACTTGGAGGAAGAATAGGCAGGACAGAGGACTGGTTTAAGAGTGAAGGCTCATTTAAAGGGGAGCCCAGTGGGCTGGAGGAGAGGTGAAGAGTGGGGTGACTGCTGGAGACAGAGACCCCCGTGCAGGAAGGTAGAAATCAGCTACGGAGACACACACCAGTGTGGAGATGAGTGGATTGGTCGTGTGACTACCTGTTACAGGAGAGAGACTGGAAGGAGTTAGGTCATAGGGAAGCAGGAAGAAATGTAAGCAGTGGAGATGTGGTGGGAGAAGCCAGGGACTCCCCCAGGTGTTGTGGTGGAGAGGTGGGCAGAGTCAGAGCGGTAACACAGCTCGGAAGAGGATGAGAAACAGCACAAGGACAACTGGGCATGGAGGTCTCACATCTCCCAGATTATAGTGAAAGAGAGCCGTGGGGAAGAATTTAATCAATTCCCATCCTGAATTTACACCTAAAATCAAACCACTGCTGACAATCTACAGAGAGAGCAAAAATTTATGATTAGTTTATAGGAACCATTTTTTATGTACAAAATATATTATTTATATGAACAGTTTTATTATATACAAGCCATAAAACTTAATATTCAAAATTTCCTCAGTTATTTAAAAGCTGTGATTCTAAATAACACTTAAAATATGAATATAAAACACTAAAAAGTGAAAAGGCAGAAAGTATAGAGCATGATTCCAATTTTATAAATAAAAAAACATATACACCTTTAGAGAAAAACGACAAAAAGGAAAAAGTACACTAAAATGCAAACAATGGTTTCTCTGGATAATAGGATTATGGATAATACTTTAATGTTTTCTATAATTTCCAAATATAAAAAATTATTTTATAATAAAGAGAAAGTGGTACACTTTAGTAAAATAAAAAAAATTTAAATTAATTTAAGAAATGTTATCCAAGCACAATATTAATTATAACCTATTTATCTGGGACATGCATATAGTGAGAGGCCATGAAAAACAGTATGAGACAAAAGGAAATTCTAAAGAAACAAAACTGATTAATCCATTTGCTTTTTGAAAAATAAAAAAGTAAAGCTATATCTAAAAACATAAAAATTCAGATACTAAATCATCTGCATGATCTTATACCCAGCATGAAGCAATCTAATCTCAGATATTAGAATGAGTATCAACCATTCAACTGAGGGATTAAAAAATCATTTTTTTCTGTCTGTACATATTAAAATAAGAGTGCAGAGGATTATAAAATAAAGTATATGTTTTGCATGAGTAAACAATACAACTAAATTAGCTGGAAAAAAAAACGCACAAAAACTGACATATTAGGAATTCTGAAATTTAAGTGCTTCTCCCACCCAAAGAACTATGCGTAGAATTGTCGACAGAAACAAACTGACATACTAGATGCATAAGTTAATAATGCGGATTTTTTCAATAGATGGAGTTACACATATGTTGAGATATATGCAATTTGATATGTATGCTATTTTGTTGTATTGACAGCAAGCTTCAAAACTTCACATGTCAAATTTGCTGAAGGTGTTAACATCATAGATATTTTTGCTTAAAAATGTCAAATTTTGTGCCAAAAAAAGAACATTTGTGGAAATTTTTAATTCATTACTTTATTTTGAAGAAAAAGTTATCATATACTTGGGGAAGCTAATGGTGAACATGCTCCATCTCAAGATACTTGTGAACGCTGTTTAAACAATTTAAAAGTGATGATTTCGATGTGAAAGACAATGAACGTCCAGGTCAACTGAAAAAGTTTGAAGACCAACATTTACAAGCATCAGTGGATGAAGATGCGTGTCAAACTCAAAATCAATTTGCAGAAAGATTAAACATTGCTCAGCAAACAATTTCCGATCGTTTACCAGCAATGGGAGAGATTTTAAAGGAAGGAAAATGGGTGCCATATCAACTAAACAAAAGACAAATGGAAACCGAAAAGTCATCAGTAAAATGTTGCTTCAACGGCATGAAAGAAAGTCTTTTTTTGCATCAAATTGTGACTGGCAATGAAAAGTGTATTTATTTTGAGAATCCCAAATGCACAAAATCATGGATTGATCCGTGTCAACCATCAACATGGACTGCAAGACCACATCGCTTTGGAAAGACAATGCTCTGCGCTTGGTGGGATCAGGAAGGTGTGGTGTGTTATGAGCTTCTAAAACAGGTGAAACTGTAAATACTGATCACTACCGACAATAAATAGTCTATTTGAACCACGCTTTGATCGTCAAACAACCAGAATGTTCCATAAGACACAGCAAAGTAATTTTGCTTCATGATAAAGCACACACTTCAAAACCAGTTAAAGACATGTTAAAAGATTTTGCCTGGGAAGTATTAGCCCAGCTGTATTCACCAGACCTTGCTCCTTCAGATTACCAGTGTTCAGATCAGTGGCACATGCACTTTCTGGGCAGCACTTCAAAACGTACGAAGTGGAAAATTGGGTCTCTGAATGGTTTGCCTCAAAACTAGAACTCAAAACTAGAAAAGTTCTATTAAGACAGTATCCACAAATTACCTGAAAGATGGGGGAAATGTGTAGCTAGTGATGGACATTATTTTGAATAAAGCACTTTTGATGTTTCTTTTGAAATTATCATGTTTTCTTTGATTACAAAATCCGCCATTATTAACTGGTACATCTAGTAAAGATCCAACCTTGAGACTAGAGCTCAGTTAAAGCTCTAATAGTTCTCTAATATTTAGCAGAAAACAACTTGTACAGAAAAATTACCTAGAACTTGTCTCATATCCAACCAATGACTTAGAGCCCTTCTGGGGCAGGAACATTCACAGGCCCTGTAACTACCAAATGTTAAGCAGCTTCTGTATGCAGTCTGTGCTAAGCACTGAAATCATAAAGACAAAGTTTATTTTAAAAGGACACAGATCTAAGGCCAGGTCCAGGTTGTTGCTGTTTTTGAAACATCCTTCAATCACACAGGAATTCTCTGTTCAAATTTGTAAATGCTGATGGAAGACTTAGAGAGATCATGAAAATGCAAGATAACAACTTTACAAGAGCAGAGATAGGAAATTAAACCATAACTTAAAATTGACTAGTCCGTCCCTGTTGTTCAATGAATCCCTTTTGTGACAAATGTGACTTATTGATCGCATCATTCACACTTGCAAGAAATATTTTTACTTAATTGCTAACACAATTTTAAAGTAAACACCAACAGAATTTTCATGAAATCAGAGCACATAAGATTAGTGAACTGAAGAAATAAATATCTTTTGTTCATCACTTTTTAAAGGTTACCAAAAAGAGCAAAGGAATTATTCCTTGACCACATCAATTACTACCTACCAATCATTTTGATATCAAATAGCAAAAGAAATTCAACTAAGCTAAAGAGTAAGACAAAGAATTAAATTGTTACAATAAAAATGTAAGTCACTGGCAGTCATTAAGCCCAAATTCAGAATCCATGTTAAAACGCTACATATCTAGATTAACTGAACAAGAAAGTAAGTTGGAGATATGAAAAATCATACAATGTGACCCAATGCAAAATAAAACTACTTTAAAATATTATTTCAAAATTCATGTGTGTGTGTGTGTGTGTGTATAAAATATATATAATTTATTTTTAAGAAAAGATGTGAAACATTCTGTGGCCTTAAAACACCAAAGCTATTACCACCAGTCATGTCCAAAGAATAAATAAAATGAAGCACTACTTAGAGGCATTACCACACATACACACACACACACACACACACACTCACACACCTAGTATCTGGGGACAGGGATCCCTCGGAAGATGCTCCGTGGTACACACTCTGAGACAACCTGTTGTCGGGTCTGAGCTCTTTGTCATACGCCATCATATTCCACTCCTGGCGCCTGTTTCTGGCTTTTCTAACCTTTTTCACCTCACGGGTTGTGCCATCTATACGCTTTTGTTCCTGAAGTCCAAGAAAAGAAAAGCAAGCATGCCGAGACAGGAGAGAAAGGACAACAGGTTAAATGCAGTCATAATGCTCAGGACACAAGCATGATGTGCAGATAATGTCAGAAAATTCTAACACAGTGCCTACTCTTACCCAACACAGACCCCCCCCCCCCAAGTAATAAATACTTAATTATTTATTTAACCCAATAAATGAAAATTACTCTGCTGCAACTACCAGGATTACTATTATTTTTAGTAGCAAATTTTCATCTTATTAGGCGTTCAGCTTACTTTAAATATACTATAACTTTTAGATTTATAGTATACAGATGAAATGTCTAATGGTACCATACAGATAAGTCATTTCCCACCACTATACAATTTTGACTGGCTTGTTAACATGCAATCTTTCTTTTTCTTTTTCTTTAAAGATAGGCTTGTATTTTTTTTATAATTCATTTTTTTGTTGTCTAAAGTATTACAAATAGTAGTACATATGTCTCCTTTTTTCCCCCATTAACCTCCGCCCCCCCTCCCCTAGCCCTCAGCACATGCCCTCACCTGCCCCCCCTCCCCTAGCCCTCAGCACATGCCCTCACCTGCCCCCCACCAGTGTCCTGTATTCATTGGTTATGCTTATATGCACCCGTACAAGACCTTTGGTTGATCTCTTTCAGCTCCCCCTCCCCCCGCCGCCAACCTCCTCTGCTTTCCCATGCAATCTTTCAAAAAAAAAATAATTCAAAATGTTCTATTTCCAGTTTCTAAAAGAAATATTTAAGCTAATCTTGCAATGAGCTAAACCCAAAATAAAAACAAGGTAGGAACTTACCTTCCCATACAAAGATTCATTCTTGCCCCGGCCCTACTCTGCCAGCAAAATGTATCCAATAAATATACTTAGGTACTTCTTTAAAGGTGAGAACAATTATTTCTGTTGTTTATATATTTTTCCTGCTTCCTTCATAAAATTTTATGACCTCTAAGGACAAGAACTATGTGCCTCTAAGTTCTACACTCCCCTTACAGTCCGTGCACCTGTGATTTACCCAGAGTGCACACACAATCAATGCTAAATGACCAAATCCACGTGAGCTTAGAGGCTTTGCTATGTCTCAAACGTGCCAGGCATCGATGATACAAAAGGAAAACAATGATAACAACAACCAAAAGATGGGTGTCTGCCCTCACGGAGCCTGCAGTCCAGTGGGGAAGCCTACAAAATCACAAAGATAAATGTTTAATTATAATAAAATGCAGTAAAACATAAACGCACCACATGTAGAATGCTGTCTAAGCGGGAAGGCAGGGACAGCGTCCGGGAGTGAGTGAGAGCAAGGGCCTACGTGTGAGTGGCACGGCCTGCAGGAGCCCGTCAGAGCAGATAGAGGGGACAGAGTCGGCACGGGCTCCCAGGGGGAGGAAGCCCACTCAGGAGAAATGAAAGAAGGTGAGAGTCAAATGAAGGTTAATGGCCCCAAAGAGCTGAAAAGTAGGTAAGACCTTAAAGGCTACGTTAAAAATGTTGTTCTTTATCCCAGGGACAGTGGGAAGGCACTGAAGAGAAAGAAGAAAAGGGCTGACGTATTGAAGAAGAAGAGGCATTTGAAAAAATCCTTGTAGGCTGGGAGCCCAGACTGGAGGAGCAAGGGAGACACACCAGTCAGAGAGCCATTCAGGTTGCCCTGTGAGGCTGTCAGCTCACAGTGGTAGTGAAGACACCCAACCGGACTGTTTTCGGGGATGGAGGTACAGATAATGTACTGGCAAAGCAGGTAAACTTGAAACTCACAGGACACATATAAAAGGTTAATCAAAATGAATAGATATGGAATGCAAATTAGATTTTTTTGGAGGGAAGGAGGGCTCGTAAAAAAAGATAATATCCAGGACTGGAGGAAGCCTGTTAAGAGTATAAACTGGTTCAGTGTTTTTAGGACAGGAGCAATAAGATGGTATCTTTCAAAATTTAAAACTCACATTCGATCTCTATGAATTTGCTCTGAAGAAATATCTGCAAGTGAGTACAGGGATACCTACTACAGTACTGTAATAGTAACAATTTAGAAACAACCTAAATATTCATTACTCTAGTAATGGGCAAATAGTTTGATTATTAAAATGCTACATAACTTCATAAAAAGAATGAAGTACATCTTCAGGTATGGCAATATATGTGTATGTCTGTGTGTATAAGTTGTGTATAGTACAATTACATGCATATAAAATACTTTGTGAAATGTATATGCATATGTTTATGAACTGAAAAAAAATCTAATTCTAAAACTATGTCTGCCACGCTGCCAAATGTTAACGTAGTTATGCCCATGGGGGAAAAACGTATCCCCAAATTTTCTAAACTAATACATTTACCTTAGTGTAATCTCAGTATTTCACAACCTAATGTAATTGTTTGCATACTTAAAACACACACACACACACAGCACCACCACCACCAACAACAACAAAAAGGAGGGAGATTTCAATGGATTCCAATACACATCCTAATTAAGAACCACTGTATTAAATTAATTAGAATATCCCCCTTATTTTTTTTTCTAACACAAAACTCTTTAATATTATCCGGGATAAACAGATGCTACTCAGACTGTTGCAAGTCTCTCTGCCTCCAGCTTTCTTTCCTTATATTTGGAATTCTTTTATTTTCCTCCTCTTAGAGCACTGTGATTCTTTGTTTTGTTTTAATTTAATAAATCTCTATTGTTCAGATTACTACATTTGTTCCTCTTTTTTCCCATAGCTCCCTTCCACCTGGTTCCCACCTACCCTCTGCCCTTACCTCACCCCACACTGTCCTCATCCATAGGTGTACGATTTTTGTCCAGTCTCTTCCCATACTCCCACACCCTTTTCCCCCTGAGAATTATCAGTCCACTCCCTTTCTATGCCCCTGATTCTATTACATTCACCAGTTTATTCTGTTCATCAGATTTTTTATTCACTTCAATTTTAGATTCACTTGTTGACAGATATATATTTGTTGTTCATAATTTTTATCTTTACCTTTTTTTCTTCCTCTTCTTAAATACCTTTCAGCATTAGATATAATATTAGTTTGGTGGTGATGAACTGCTTTAGCTTTTTCTTATCTGTGAAGCTCTTTATCTGACCTTCAATTCTGAATGATAGCTTTGCTGGGTAGAGTAATCTTGGTTGTACGTTCTTGCTACTCATCACTTTCAATATTTCTTGCCTCTCCCATATGGCCTGCATAATTTCTGTTGAGTAATCAGCTGACAATTGTATGGGTGCTCCCTTGTAGATAATTAGCTGTTTTTCTCTTGCTGCTTTTAATATTCTTTGTCTTTTGCTCTTGGCATTTTAATTAAGATGTGTCTTGGTGTGGTCCTCTTTGAGTTCCTTTTTTTGGGGGGTTCTATGAGCTTCTAGGACTTGTAAGTCTATTTCTTTCACCAGGTGGGGGAAGTTTTCAGTCACTATTTCTTCAAATAGGTTTTCAGTATCTTGCTCTCTTTCTTCTTCTGGCACCCCCAAAATTCTGATGTTGGTACACTTCAAGTTGTCCCAGAGGCTTATTACACTATTTTTAAATTTTTAGATTATTTTTTCTTTTTGCTTTTCCAGTTTAGTGTTTTTTGCTTCTTTGTATTTCAAATCTTTTACTTGATTCTTGCATATCTCTAGTCTGCTGTTGGGTCTCTATAATATTTTTTATTTCATTCAGTGTATTTTAACTTCTGTGCTGGAGGGCAGCCTTATGGGACAAGACTTGCAAAATTGCGAAAGCTTCTGTGCTCAGCATGGATGGGGCGGAGTCTCAGGGCTGAGCAAATAGTCTTGGCTTTCTGTCAGCCCTGCCCTATGAGGCCCCTGTGTCTCAGTGTCCCTCAGTAATCGCTGCAAGCACCTCTGAGCGAAAGCTGCCCTTGAGTTTCACCCACTGCCAGACAGTCCAGCTTCTCCCCCAATGAGTCTGGATTTCCAGATTCTCACCTGGAACTGGGGTTCAGCGCAGTCAGGAGCTTCCAGCTCCCTCCAGCTAGAGAAAGCCAGTGGCACACTCAGCATCCCTCTCTGTGCGCACTCGTGTGCACTCCTCCAGACTTCTAGCCTTCGTGGCCCCCGAGTTTCTGCCTGACAGTCCAGATTACCCCTGTATGAGTTCCAGGGTCTTGCTCGGATCTGGGTTTCAGTCCCTCCCACTAGGGAAAGCCAGCAGCAACCTCAGCAGTCAGTCCTCTCTGAGCGCATTGGCACGTGCGCCTCCAGACCCTGACTTCCAGGGCTCTCCCGAGTTTCCGTGTGCCTTTCTCTCTACCTGACAGTCCAGACTCCCCCGTATGAGCCTGGGTCCCCAGGGTCTCACCTGGAACTGGGGTTCAGTGCAGTCGGAACTGGGGTTCAGTGCAATCAGACCTTCCTTCTCTCTTCAGCCAGAAAAAGCCAGCCAGGCCCTCAGCCGCCCGTCCTCTCTGCGCATGTATCTCTGTACCTCAGCCTATTATAGCTCCGCTGATTCTCTGTGAGCTTTCCTCTTTCCTTCTAGTTGTAGAATTCCTACTCAGCCAGCTTTCCTGTGGTTCTGGATGATGTCCGTTTTGTCTTTTAGTAGTAGTTTTGAAATTGTTGTGCGAGGTAGCAGTTTAGGTGTTTACCTGTGCCGCCATCTTGGTTTCTATCCCCCTTACTTTTAAGAGATGACTGCTAACATATTTTGGGACTGTTATGATCACTTTCTTTGTAATAGTTTAGCCTCAAAACTTACCCATCAACATGCACACACACCACACATAGGAGCCACCTAAGACAAAATGTTAACAGGGATACAACTATGCTCCAACTACACTGGGCTACATCCAAATCTCTAGAAAATGCCAAACTATTCCCTAGACCAGAATGATCTTAGCTACTTCAGAAGCATCCCACCTCCTCTGCCTTCCACTCCTCCAGCACCCACTCTCTTACATGTGCTTGCACATGCGCCCAGGAATACCCCTGCACCCACACACTGACTTGAGCTAACTTCCATCCATGGTTGGACCTGTGAAAGATACCCCGAGACTGTCCTTGACACTCCACTTCTTCACTGTCATCCCCACCTTGTCCTCTCATCCCCAGCACACCACACTTCTTCTTCACAACACTTACCAGCATTGTAACTGCATTGTAACTGCATACTATGTATTTGTATAATTTAAAAAATGTTTCTAATGGATTTCTCACACCCAAATTTTCTAAACAAATTTTTCCTTCATATAGGCTTATCAATACCAAATTGAAAGTGACTTGCTTTCCAGAAACCCCAGGGGACTTCCAGAATGAAGGATATCTTGCCTTACTTTCTGTTCCTGTATGAAGGAGACGTGTATTATAACTTCTAATTTCTTTCCCTCTTTGAGTTCCAGGGGACTGCATGATTATTTAATGCTTGTTTCCCCCGCTCGATTGCAATCTCCATGAGGGTGGCAATCCTCTCATTTTCACCACTGTTTATCCAACATTAAAAGACTTTTTTTAAAGAGAATCTTAGAAGCATGGAACACTGTCGAATCTCAGAGGGAAAGCAGGGTGAGGGTGGGGAGGGAAGAGATCAACCAAAGAATTTGTATGCATACACGCATAATCTGGCATACAGACAATATAGGGTGGTGAAGGCCTAGGGTGGGGGCAGGGGAGGGCAAGAAGGGGTCAATGAGGGGAAAAGGGGACATATGTAATACTTTCAACAATAAAGATTAAAAAAAAGAATCATTATATAAATGAGTAAATAAAAAATCCTTATCAGAATTTTATGTGTTTGAACAATGTGGAATGAGACAAAACTGCCAAGGAAATGATAACTAAATTTGATGACACAATAATCATATGTAGATTATGACTGCTTTTTCCCTGAAGAACACTAGTGAAAAATTAAATATTTTTGCCAAAGTATCACTGAGAAGGGAAACCTAGAAGGTCATTTAAAAGGACTTTTGCCTGGTTACCACCAAGAAGTGTGGGGCTTAAGACTAACATGACTGAGTATCTGTTTCTTTCCTGTCCCAGAGTGTGGGGTCTTCCTGTTCTCCACTTGAACACTTTGTAGTTTCTTAGCTTGAACAATCCTCCACTTGAGCACTCAGCAACTCTCCCAAGATTTCCCAATTAATGCCAACCCATGAGCACAAGAAAAGAGGAAACCAAACCTTTGGAATTCTCTCCTAGAATTCAGTGGTAATATTTTACACTTACAGTCTGTAAATTGTTATCACGTACTCTGTTGTAAATCCTAGTTTCGAATTTAAAATTATCTTCCTTCTCAAATTGTCACTCCTATTGAGCTAAGAGACCTAAATGCATCAAAATCTTAAGACCTCGAACCCACAAAAATGTAAGCATTTCTCTTAACTAAAGCACTCTAATATTTTTTGAAGTATATTTTACTTTTTTTTTTCTTCACAGAGAGGAAGGGAGAGGGATAGAAAGTTAGAAACATTGATGAGAGGGAAACATCCATCAGTGGCCTCCTGCACATCTGGTGATGTGCCCGCAGCCAACATACATGCATGCCCTTGACCGGAATCGAACCTGGGACCCCTCAGTTCGCAGGCCGACGCTCTATCCATTGAGCCAAACTGGTTTTGGCAAAAGCACTGTAATATTTGTCAAGCAAACCAGATGGTCATTTTTAAAAAACATAGCTTACATATAAAAAGTCTTAGCAAATATTAGCCTTTGGAGAATTAACTCTTCTCCTCAGTGGCTTAAGCCTAATTTCTGGGCCCCGAAGGAACAATTTTCAAAATGTAAGTCCCCACACCTGCAGAGAGTGAGCTTGTCCCTCCAAGAGCGCTCACAACCTCAGAAGCGCTTCTCAACCTCCTGACTGGGAGCGACCTTGCCTCCCTCTATCTACCACAGGAGTCTCACGTCCAGTAAATGCCATCTTATGAACTTACAGATTACACACTTTCAATCCAATATGAACAGCTCACTAAAGCATTAATAACAGCTAGGTGGCAATCCCGTTATGAAGAAAGCTTTAAAATGATGGAAGCAAACTATCATTTCTGATATGGAATACTGACTGCTTTATGAAATCTGAAAGAACAAGAAAAAAATTCTAAAACATGGTTACAAACAAAACTGAAATTTTAGCCACTACTTTTTGTGAAAGCAAAGCAAGTGTTAGAGAACAAATCAAGAGTATTTACTGAAAAATAGTGTTACTGGGTTAGACAGAGTTGTCTGCATCCTCCTGTATAAGCTACGACCTCTAAAAAACCTTCATCACTAAATCCAACATCTCAACCATTCAAGTAAAGAATTTACTTATTTCTTTCCAAACAAGAATCCATTTACACATTTATATGCACAGTTCCCCTAATGGAATTATTTACCTTTTGACGCCTTTTCTCTTTCCTTTTGTCTTCTGTGTCCTGTAGCATTTTTTCTTTCCAAAGGTCAAAGAAATAGGAAGGATCAGTATAGAACTTCAGCCCATCCTTTTTATCATCTCTATAAATCAAGATATTACAAGTCACGGGAGGAAAAAAAAGACTGTTAGATATCTTCATATAGGAATAACATAATTCTTTTTTTTTTTTTTAAGAGAGAGAAACATCGATGTGAAAGAGACACATTGATTGGTTTCTTCCTGCACATGCTCTGGCCAGGGCTGGGAATGGAGCCTGCAACCTAGGTATGTGCTCTTAACCAGAATTGAACCTGAAACCCTTTAGCCTATGGGCCAAAACTCTTTTCAAGGAGCCAAACCTAATTCACTTTTAACTCATGAGATTATAACATTTGCAGGGGGCATTTTAACTGTCCTATGCAGTATTAAGTTTCTCAGATTTCCTTACTTAAAAAAAGGTGTAAATATTCAACAACATCAACTTTTTCTAGAATAATCAGGTAAAAAAATACTCTTGCAAATTTAGATTTAAATATAGAAAAGTACTCCTAAAAATCACAATTTGGCTCAGAAACAGTAATATTCAATACCTCAATTACTTTAGAAAATGATCTGTTCATTCCAATAGGGGGCTATATACACAGAAACAGATGTATTCTTTACACACACACATTTAGTTTTTTACTCTGGAGTGTCGATGTTATGAGGATCAAGATTAGTTAAGTACTTTGTCCCCTTTACTCAATCAGTTTTGCCCAATATCTAAAAATTTACTTAGGAACAAAGGAAAACATTCATAGTGTGTAAATGTGACTAAGAAAAACAGTAAAGAAATATTTTTAAAGTAGAAGTAACCAACAAAGAAAATTCACTCGCAGTCTTTTCACTTTTAGGCACTGCTATAATTACTATGGTCTAGATAATATTCCAAGTCTTTGTATAAGTTATTAAAATAATGCAGCCAACATGATTTCAAAGTATAAAATAAATCAATAGTAAATCTAAGACTAATCATGATATGAAATAAATACTCTAGTAAATCAATGCTTTAAAAGTATCTGGCCAACAGGGGAAGAAAAACACATTTCAAATCAGTATCTCACTAAGTCATTTAAGGCGTGGAGAGGAAGCAAAAATTAGTGAAATAAGTATAGAAAAGAGTTTATGCCCAAATAATCAAAGACAGCTAAGTGAATTATTCAAGGAGCAAAGCCTATGTCCTTGCATCTCCTGCTCTGCCATGTCCTGTAAACTCCTCATCAAATGACAAAGGCCTAGTTCCTCTGAGGGCTATTCTGGCCACTCTCTGACAACCACTGACAAACCAGTGCATTGTACTCTATACTTTAACCTCAGACTACTTAAAACCCTTTCTTTTCCAAATTTCCAACTGATAAGCAACGTGCAGTAAGAGATTTCATTAGTAACATTATTGTGAAAAATGTTTCCCTAAATACTAGATCTTCAATATAAATAAAAATATAGAAAATTTGCTGCAAAATTTAAGATGTACAATAAATTCACATTTTAAAAGAATGAAGCTAATACTTAAATGAGGTCAGAAACTCAATAACTAAACAAATATTAACCTTGACATAAAAACATAAGCAGAAATGTCCTATGTTCATAGAACTAAACACTTGATTTTTTAGTCACATTGTATTTCTCATATATTAACTATGTTAGAACAGTCTCATACTTAAACTCAAATGCAAAAATTTGTGCTTTACATACCCCAAATATTAAGTATTGAGCAAAAAAGAAAAGAGAAAGAGAATTCATGGACATGGACTATAGTGTGGTGATTACAGGGAGGGGGAAGAAGAGGAGAAATGGACATGAAAAAATTAAATTAAAATTAGAATATTTAAAAAAGAACATTTGAATTGGTGCTGCTATTCTTAAACACTATTAAAAAGTCAATATTTTTATTTTCATAAGACTGAATATACACATACAGTTCTATAATAAAGAGGTAATACGCAAATTGACCATCACTCCAACACCCAAGATGGCCGCCCTCATCTAGTCAAAAATAGCCACCCCCAAGTGGACACAAGATGGCCGTCACAAGATGGCTGGCAGGGGAGGGCAGTTGGGAGGGACGAGGCCTGCAGGGGAGGGCAGTTGCAGGGAACTAGGCTTACAAGGAAGAGAAGTTAGGGGTGATCGGGCCAGCAAGGGAGGGAAGTTGGGAGCAACCAGGCCTGCAGGGTAGGGCAGTTAGGGGTGACCAGGCCTACAGGGGAGGGCAGTTAGGGGAAATCAGGCCAGCGAGGGGGCAGTTAGGCATCGATCAGGCTGGCAGGGGAGTGATTAGGGGGTGATCAGGCTGGCAGGCAGAAGCGGTTAGGGGCAATCAGGAAGGCAGGCAGGTGAGCGTTTGGGAGCCAGGAGTCCTGAACTGTGAGAGGGATGTCCGAGTGCCCATTTAGGTCCACCAGGATCGGGCCTAAATGGGCAGTCGGACATCCCTGGAGGGGTTCCAGATTGGAAAGGGTGCAGGCTGGGCTAAGGGACACCCTCCACTGTGCATGAATTTTGTGCACCAGGCCTCTAGTGTGTGTGTGTGTGTGTGTGTGTGTGTGTGTGTGTGTGTGTGTGAATTTGTTTTTTTATGCAATTAAAATTTTAAGATTAAGATCATCACAAATATTTCATCTTGTTCCTAATTATTCACATATAAGTGGTTAGTTCAGTACAAGCAAAATTACTAGTTAGAACTTCAGGCTTACAATACCACTATTTATATATGTCATTGATTTTAAATATGTGTGCTAAAGCTTCCAGAAAAATATCTTTGTTCCTTAGAAAAATGTGGCATCTTGTTCCTCTCCCATCAGTGTTTCCATGGGCTCTCACATTTTTTTGAGAGAACCTTTCTCCCCTTCCTGAAAGAAAGGGATGTAGCAGGAACTGCTGCTTTACCAACAGAGCTTTAGGTCCAAATTGGGACTCTTGGACCATGAGAAGGTACAGGAATTCCAAGAAAAACTCTGGGCACCCCTGAGAAGGACCAATGACCTACAACGGCAGTAAAAAGAAGCTAAAAACTCACTGAAATCTGAGAGGCCTAGGTAGGACTATCACCCACAGAGCTAATCCTGGGAGCACCACCATCTGCTCACCAGAGGCCGAAGGAATGACCTTCATTCTTTCAGCCTCTGAAGGTAAAAAGATGGGAGAGGAACTCGGTGTGCAATGAGAAAGAATATGAAAAAGAAAGGGGGACAGAAAAGAGAGTGACAGGAAATATGGAAAGAAAGCACATGTTATGGGAGGTAGCACAGGCGTTGTAAAAAGCACACTTGCTTAATGTTAATTTTTTGCACTATTTATTTTTCATTCTTTTTCTTGGAAGTCTGGTCCTGATAATGTGTCCTACATTTCACAGTAACAGAAAGTTAATTTGTTGACTATATCTTCACTCCTGAAAACCCCAAATGCTGCAGAGTATGTTTTTCTAAATTAAGTAACAAATGTCTCTGCAGGGCTGAAATGCTGAGATGGCTATTTTGCTGCATTTTTAACTGAGTATGAGGTCCCTTTAAGAGGGACTTTGAATATGAGGAATAACATAAATACACGTAGTACTGGTATGTAACGTGCTTTCTTTCACTTATGATGTCTACACTTAAAAGCTAATATTAGAACTCACACTTTTCTTGGTAAGTTTACTTTTATTTTGAAATATTAAGACTTTAACAATGCTGTACCAATGACTAATTTCACTGTAATACTGTAGTTCTTATCTTCAAAGTTTGAAAGACACTTTCACAGCACTGTCACCCTCTTTCCACTTATCAATGCTGACAAGGCCCGGGGGTCACCTGAAGCCCTACCTGTACGGCGTCAGAATGTTCAGAGGAGGTGGCTTGTCACTCTGGTTGTAGATATCAGCTACAGGGTTAGGAATGCTGTTCTTTGAGACCACCTGCTGGTCTTGGACTGTGGAACTTTTGAAAGCTTTTTTCATGTTGATATCCTGTAGTGACACTGTTTAGAGAAAAGTCCCCAAGTTGAGTAATATCAAGATAGTTTAACTATTTAAAAATAAGTACACTTTGAGTCACAATCATAAACATCTCCTAGAACAATCAAATAGTGTTGTTCTCATTTAAAGACATGCTAAAGTAGCATGCGCTCCTTCCCTCTCACAAATCACAGTGACCTCTGTGGAGGCCTGTCTTTCTTCTTTTGTAGTGATCTGATTACTCAATTGAACCTAATATTATGGCATTGTTGTTCATTTAAATAGTATTTATTGGAAATCACATAGAAATATAGTTATAACAGTCATGTAAATACATAGATATGGGCATCTTGGGGGAGGCACTCAAATAGATAATATCATTTAATTATAATACATGTAGGAAAGATTTCTGCAGAAAATTTAAACACTAAAAAAAGGCATTACTTTTTTTTTCTGACACTATCATTAAAGAGAGACAGCAAAGTTTTCAACACACAGTCCTAGAAATTACATACATTACACAAAACTATACTAAGGAATAAGAAAATCAGGGCTGATTATGCTTACTTACTTCTTATGTTTTTAAAACTTTCTATCTCATGTAATAACTCATCTGACTTTGAGATAAACTTTCTGAGGTGGGCAAACTGGCCCATTAATCCACTTGACCAATGGAGCTGAAACTCAGATATACTGTAAAATCTCATAAAATTTAATCCACAAATTAACCTTTTCCAGTGTAAGATTTATCACAAGACTTTCCATTGTAAGAAAAAACAAACAAACAAACAAGAAACCCCAGAAACCTGAAGAAAGGTAAATATTTAAAAAAGACTTTACTAGCAATCTGAAAGGTGAATGATTGGTTTAAGATGTTAAAAATCCTTTCTCTGAATAAACCAAATAGGTATTAAAATTTTAGTTTTTTAACAATACAAGATCAATTTTAAAAATCAGATTAAAAAGCTCCACTACTTTTATTGGGAAAGTCAGTTAAATTTAAGACATTAAAATTTAGATGTTCTACATTTTTGTTAAATTTCTAATTCACCAATTTAATTCTGGCCTTTGAAAAAGACATTTTTAAACGAGGGATGACTTCCACAAATAACCACATTAAAAAAACCTCTTTTTACTACTACTACTACTATTATAGGTCTAGTAGAAAAATTAGATGCTAGGATCATTTTAACAAGAGAAACTATACCATTATATGAAGGTAAAAATAATTTTTAAGTTGTACATTTTCCTCAAAATAAACATGAAATGGCATTTTTTATACCTTTTTTTACAGATTCCACTTCTCCAGTCTAATCTCAATCCTTCACTCAAAAGATATTGAAAGTGAAATTTTAAAAAAGGAATTGATTTTTTTGTTGAAACTGCCACAATTTCAGGGTGCATCATCAAAATGATTACAGTTAACTACACAATGCTTGCCAATATGAACATTATTTTAAGACCCCAAAGTCTGAAGGCTAGGCGTTAAACCACCAAGATTATCTAAAGGCATCAACCCTAACAAGAATATGGGGTGGAAGCCCTCACTCTGCACACTCTGTATATATACCCTGCCCTCTTAGTTGGACCATATCTTTGGATTGATTCTGTAATTTTTAGGTAAGAAAGTATCTTTAAAATAACTACTAATAGCTTAAATTAATACTTCTAATATTGAATGCAGTAAAAAAATCCTTTAAAACAATTACTAAGTGGGTAAATATTTTTTTTAAAAAGAAAGTATGGCATATGAGATACGACATGGTATCTCTTTTTTAAATAAATTGTTGACTATATTTTCACTCCAGAAACATCAATGATGAGAGAGAATCATTGGTCAGCTGCCTCCTGTATACCCCACATTGGGGAACAAGCCCACAACCCAGGCATGTGCCCTGAACGGGAATTGAACAGTGACCTTCTGGTTCACATGTCAACGCTCAGGCACTGAGCGCCAGGCTGATGTGAATCTTTTAATCGCTAATTAACCCAAAGTCATGGGTTATCCCACCTCACTATTCTTCGAGCAAGAGACAAGATGAAATATCAGCACAGTAGCCCAAGGAAAAAGCAGTAATTGCCCTGTAATTAATTACTATTGTCTTGTCAAGATCACTGCTAGCTCATTGCTTTTTGTGCAATTACATACCCTCTTCCACTGTCGAATCCAGCTGGGTAACTTTGACAGCAAGGCGATCAATTCTGTCTTGAAGAGAATTTGCTCTGATGTAAAAGTTGTTAGCCTCATTAAACAACTCACCAAATATGTCTTCAGCATGTTTGCCTGTAGGAGAAAATGAATGGAGAGAACCATTTGTTAAGAACTGCTGAGGCGGCCTCACACATTCTCTCTCACACTGCCCATTACTGTTAACAGGGGATTTTGTGCAAATGATTACAAAAACAGAGTGTCACAGTCAAGGGGCTTTAGAAGTTTTAAAAATTTACTAGGACTGTACACCTATCTGAAATTGATCCAAAGTTGTAAGAATTTCAAAATACTGCAGATAGTATAGAATTTTTATTTAATTGCTACATGAGCTATCACGCAAGTTGTTTCCCATTCAACTTCTTTAAAAAAAAATTACTCTGATTTTGCATGCTTTTTGTATAAGTAGAATTTCAGTACTTAAATTTCCCTTTTACTTCCAAGGATAATTCAATAAATCATGTTGGTTTCTAAATTTAGGATTTTATCTTATTCACAATTAGAAAAGTCAGGTATCTTACATTGTGCCTAATACTTTCAAATGGCATTAAATTGTTCTAATTCACATTTTAAAACCTAAATACTAGTATATAGTGCTGACTTTGGAAGTCTCAAAAATCCATATTTTGTATTCTGAGTTAAACTGTTCTGAATGTATTACTTCTACATTCTTGTGAGTGCTAGATACAACTACTTTCCTCAAAGTGTAATTAATACATTTCTGAAAATCTGACAGGCAAGAAAAAAATCTAGTTATGTTAAATTTCCAGATTCTCACACCATTCCTTTAGTCATTCAACAAACATCAAGTCTGAGTGCCAGGCATATCTGCGTCCTATCTCCTCTGACAGAGATGCCACTTAAGATAACTTTCTTTCTTTTTTAAAATATATTATATTGATTTTTTACAGAGAGGAAGGGAGAGGGATAGAAAGTCAGAAACATCGATCAGCTGCCTCTTGCATATCCCCTGCTGGGAATGTGCCCGCAGCCAAGGTACATGCCCTTGACTGGAATCGAACCTGGGACCTTTCAGTCCACAGGCCGATGCTCTACCCACTGAGCCAAATCGGTTTCGGTGAGATAAACTTTCTTTTTAAGAACAGCTTTAAGTTCACAGCAAGTATGTATAGTTCCCCAGCAACATCCAGGATCAGAGTGGTACATCCTGTATAATAAAAAGGTAATATGCAAATTGACCATCACTCCAACACACAAGATGGCCACCCCGAGGTGGTCAAAGATAGCCAACCCCATGTGGACACAAGATGGCCGGCAAGGGAGGGCAGTTGTGGGCGATCAGGCCAGCAGGGGAGGGTAGTTGTGGGGGGCCCAGGCAGGCAGGGGAGGGCAGTTAGGGTCAACCAGGCCTGCAGGGGAGGACAATTGAGGGTGACCAGGCCGGTAGGGGAGGGCAGTTAGGGGCAATCAGGCCGGCAGGGGAGCAGTTAGGTGTTGATCAAGCTGGCAGGGGAGTGGTTAGGGGTGATCAGGCTGGCAGGCAGAAGCAGTTAGGGGTAATCAGGAAGTCAGGCAGGCGAGCAGTTGGGGAGCCAACAGTCCTGAATTATGAGAGGGATGTCTGACTGCCCTCAAGGGGTCCCAGATTGGAGAAGGTGCAGGCTGGGTTGAGGGACACACCCCCCCCCCATGCACGAATTTCGTGCACCAGGCTTCTAGTCTGTTATAATTGATGAACCCACACTGACACATCATCATCACCTGGATCATTTTAGTTTCAGAGAATCACATGGTTTGCTCCCTCACCTCATCTAGGTCTATCCAAACATCTAAGCAAGACTTTCTCCAGCAACCGTAGCTAAACGGCAACACCTCGCCACATACACACCCCATTCCTTCCCTGCTCTAATTTCCTCCTTAGCACTTACCATCACTTACATTTATTCACTTTGTTTCCTGCCCTGCCCCCACGAGGCGCAGAACCCAAGGAAGGGAGTAGGAGCTCTCCTGTGTTCTGTGCATTGCTCTATCAATCACCAAGGTGTAGTGTATGCCTGGCTTAGAGAAGGAGCCCCCAAACATTTTGAAATAAATGAATAAAATATACTAAAATCAGTTCTTCAGAATGCAGTTCAAGATCGGATGCCCCTCTCTGTGTTCTCACGATATTCCAAGCATACCTCAATTGCAGGACTAATCACAGAACTCTAATCTTGTCTATTTACAGAATTTCTTTGAAAATATGAGCTATGCCTCTTATATCTGCATTGTGCTGAGCCAGTGCCCGTATTTCTTGAATAAAACACACAGGGTCTCTGCCAGTTGTTAATAAGTACACAACCAACAAATGCTCCCTGCACAAGTTTGGGACATCCTGGGCTACAAAGATTTAACATGTTTCTATGCCTTGGGGCATCTCAAAAGCCTTATTATGCTAATGTGTGTTAAGCATCTGCAAGAGAAGCAGCTAGCATATAACGTTTTCAAGCTGACTGGGCCTGGAAACATCTAATAACAGCTTTCAGAACCACTGTCTTATGAAGCCCATTGGGGACATGCCTGCCCATTAAGCTGGGTGACCTGGAGACAAACACCAGTTTCCAAATGCTTTATATCCAAGTCTGTCCATAGTTTGTTTTGACTGTCAGACATCATTAAAATGTACCCAACTAACTGTTGTATTTCTAGTTGATCATTCATAGCTTTAAAAACTTATTACAGCTGATTTGGCTCAGTGGATAGAGCATCAGCCTGTGGACTGAAGGATCCCGGGTTTGATTCTGGTCAAGGGCACATGCCGAGGATGCAGGCTCAATCCCCAGTAGGGAGCGTACAGGAGGCAGCCAGTCAATGATTCTCTCTCATCACTGATGTTTCTCTCTCTCTCCCTTTCCCTTCCTCTCTGAAATCAATAAAGAGATATTAAAAAACTTATTACAGTGCAACTCCAAAAAAAATCACATTCCTTTCCCTTTAGCTATGAAGAAATCTAATTAACAGGGACAGTATATGTCACCAGCAATGTGGGAGTATATAACAGTCTCTTGCAAAAGTTACACTAGTATCTTCAAAACACAGCAAGTATGGTTAAGAACCATACCCTGGGAGATACTATAAGTTGAAAAGGATACACAGTTAAGTCCCTTCTACCTTCAGTGCTTAATCCTATTTGAAAAAAAATTACAGATATATGTATATATATGCAATTGATATTATAGTCCTATTGGAAGTTCTCGATTTATAAAAGAAAAAACAGCATACACGTGCGCGCGCACACACACACACACACATACACACACACACACATTTAAAGATTTAATATTTAATTTCTTGCCAGCTGCTGAAAGCTGACAAGTGACTAAAGAGAAGAATACTGATGGAACTATAATTACTGCTGAACAAGAATAAAGTGTTGCAATTACAGTGTTCAGTTTTACAAACAACTTATTTGAAAAGCTTGATTTTAATCACTCTTTCAATGGTACATCCATTAATAGCTAAGCTAAAATAATTGAAGACCACACTGAGATAAGTTCAATTCATTCATTTTTTTTGCTGACCAAGAATCTTCTTATAGATTTGTCAGGCCCATTATGAACTTGTGTCCAAGTATGTCAGGTTGAGAAGTATAAAAATTTTGCATGGATTTTCAATTGCACTTAAAAGTGAAGGTTCATTGAAAATAACCAGTATGTTTGTTATGAGTCCTTTCTGTGGAATAAGAAACCATTCATGACAAAGTACTTCAGAAATTTTAATACACATATCTTGAACCTAGATATTGGTTTGTCAAGATCTTGGCTTCTCGTTCTCCTTTAAAAGGAAGTAGGATTCTTGGAAAAATGACTGGATATGGAGCTGAGGGTGAAGAAGTAGAAGATAAATGTAGACTGTCTTGCTGAACTTTTCTTTAAAAGGTAAAGTACTCGGAATTTGGCGAAGACACAGCAGAAGGGCGCTGAAGCCAGCCTAAAAGGGCTCAGACTGGCCAAACGTGGGAAAACATGAGCATCAAAACAAATAATAAAGACGGATTAGAACCCAGATAATAAATAAGAGTCTATGAGTCCATAGTGATACAAATAAACGAATGAATGAATAGGGGAAGAAATGCAAACACAACAGAATTCCAACTAATAAATGTAAGATAAATTATGGAATGATCAAAATCACCATTTGCAACTACTACAGTAAGAGTTGTGAGCAAAGATCATCAATGGATGCTGAGACTAGTGGGGAGAAGTGGAATGGGAACAAGATATTACAGTCCTAGCGTGTCTCCCTGTAAGATACTCGACTAAATATGGACAGGGATAGGGGAACCTTTACATTAGAAAACCCTATGGACAAAATGTTAACCAAAGATCAAAGTTAATGTGGGCACTCAATGGACAAACAGATAATCTGTGCTTCCTCATAAAATGCACTGAAGACGATGTCTCATCACTCTGCCATACGTAGTCCTGACAATATCCTGTATCTAACCATGAGGAAGCATCAAAAGATACAGACCAAGGGACAATCCACAAAAAATAAAGGCCAGTTCCCTTTAAAAATGTTAAGTCACAAAGTTAAAGAAAGACTGAGAGCTGTTCCAGATTAAAGGAGGTATATTAACACGTACACATATATGTATGTATACATATATACACATATGTTGAGGAGACAGAAGAGAAAGAAAAGCAGGAAAAAAAGATAAGTCTCTGAGGAAAAAGATGTGATAAAATCTATACTAATAAAAGAGAAAGATGTAAATTGACCATACTTTCGCGACATCCACCGGCCAATCAGGAGCATGCAACAAAGATGGCAGGTTAATTTGCATACGCAGGCTCCAAGCGGCCGGGAAGCTTGCATCATTGCCGTGGCAACAACACAGGCGTTCCACACCGCCCCAGCCGCTCAGGTCCTCTGGGCAGTGTGGGAAGGCGGAAAGGCAGCTCTGGGCCAGAGTGAAGACAGAAAGGCGGATCCAGGCTGGAGCAAAGGCAAAAAGGCACCTCCGGGTCTGGAGTGAAGGCAGTGCCGGCGGCCAGGGGAAGAAAGGCCCATTCTTGCACAAATCTTTATGCATCGGACATCTAGTCCTATCTAATAAAAGAGCAATATGCAAATTGACCATACCTTCGCTATACCCACAAGCCACACCCACAAGCCAATCAGAGTGGGTATGCAAATTAACCAAACCAAGATGGCGGTTAATTTGCATATCCGTGCATAGAAGATGGCATAGAACGAAGCCAAGCACTGCAGAAGGGAGCAAAGCTGCGAAGAAGTAAGCAAGTAGGTCGGGGCAGAAGGGAGGGAGCAAGGCAGAGGACACAGGAGGGAGTGAGGCAGAGTAGACAGGAAGGAGTGAGGAAGAGGAGATGAGAGTAAGAGAGGCAGCAGAAAAGGAAGCGAAGCAGCGGAGACGGGAGCAAGGCAGCAGAGACGGGAGAGAGTGAGGTAGTGGAGAAGGGAATGAGGCAGCAGAGAAGGGAGGAAGCTTTGCTCAGGCCGCAGGATGCTCTATTCTTGCAGGAATCTTCCTGCAACGGGTCTCTAGTAATATATAAGTGAAAGTCTATAAGAATTCTTTGTATTGTTCTTCAGCTTTTTATAAGAGTGGGATTATGTCAAAAAAGTTTAAAGAGACTTTTTACAGTACTTGTAATAAAGTTTGGTTGGTACTGAATTCCATAAAACAAGTCATAATTAGTGAGCCCTAGTTTTTTCTTCTTTTTAAAGTATTTTTTCTACTATGAAAGCAATCCATGATTATGACATTAGAAAACACAAAAATAAACAATAAAAAATGGCTTGAAGTCCAATCTAAATCATCTACTGTTAACATTTTGATCTTTGTTGTGTGTATCAGTCTGTGAAAAGTAAAAAAAAACACAAAACACCAAAAACATAGTATATATATATATTGATTCTTTGAAATGTCTTTGTGAGTATCAGTGAAATATATGCTCATGTAGAAAATTTGGAAAACTCAGGAAAATTAAAAAAAAGTCATGATAGTTAACTACAGTGAACTTTTTTATATACTCTTTACAATATTCTTTTAAAGCATTTTATAAAAACTAAGCTAACAGATGTTAATTAAGTATTTGCTGTCAGTTTATTCAGCAAATACTTATTTACTTATTAAGCACTGCGTACCAGGCACTTAAAGATATAAAGCACTGCCTGGCCAAGGGGTAGCAGGTAAGATTTCCAGCCAGGGCACATGCCCAGGTTCTGGGCTTGACCCCCAGTGAGTGGAGTACAGGAGGCAGCCAATCGATGTTTCCCTCTCATCAATGTTTCTATCTCTTTCTACCTCTCCCTCCCCTTTCTCTAAAATCAATGAGAAAAAAAAAGATATACAGTAGTGAACACAGCCACAAAGCTTGTATCAGACAAGGTGTTACGTAACATGTAAGTGTTATGAAGAGAATAGATGGTGCAGGAATAGCCAGTGGTAGAGGTGGTGGTACTTTGGTGGTCACTAAAGGCCACCTAAGGTGACAAGGGAACTATATGGATGTCGGGGGGGGGGGGGGGGACCTTCCAGGCAGAATGCAGAAACACGCTCAGGATGTGAGAGCAGCATCAAGGAGGCCAATCTGGCGGCAGCCTGTGAGAGGAGAAAAGGCGCTGGTGAGAGAGAAATAAACAGCCTTCCCTTCAGGGGTGGGTGCCTAGAGGGAAGCAGGAAGGTCCCAGGCGGCTACTGGAGAGCAGTGGAAGACCGTGGTGGCTTGGACTAGAACAGCAGCAGTGGGGGTGCTCACAAGGTGTACAGATTTGGTATGTATTTCGAAGATGTCTGGTATCAGAGAAAGAAGAGGCAAATTAAAAAAAAGCACTGGAAGAGTGGGGTTCCCATTTACTAACAGATGGGGGGAGGTAGAAGAAATAAATCATTAATTCTGTATTAGACACGCCAACTTGAGATGCCCATTAGAAATCCGAATGAAGAGACCCACCAATACAAGTCTGAAATCTAGGGGAGAGGTCTGAACTGAGAACACAAATTTGGGTGTCTCCATGTAAAGATAGTACTTCAGGCAATGGGCCAGATGAGACTGCCTGGTGAGTGGGAACAGGCAGTGAGGACGGTGAATGACCAGCGCTGGAGCACTCCAGCACACAGAGGTTGGGAAGATCGTCAATGGCTAATAGAAAAGCGCCTGAAGTGGGAGAAACATCAAGTGTTCTGGCACGGAGATCAGGTAAGAAAGTTTCTCCAGAAAGAAATTATCAACAGATTCAAATGCTGCCAATGGATCAAGCCACAAGAGAGAGAATGAGCACTGGATTTCTCAACATGGACAGAAACGTCACTGATAAACATCGATAAGCAGTTTCAAGAGTAGATGGGACAAAACTTCAATGAGGGAAGGGAGGGAGGTGAAGACAGGAATGGTTCTTAAGGAATCCTGCTGTGAAGGGGAGCAAGAAATGAATCCACAGGTAAAGACAGATCTTAGGTTCATTTAGTTGGAAGATTTCTCACTATATTCGTATTTAGTAGGGATGATGTAGAAGGGGAAACGGTGCAGAGAGAAGGTAAATGGATGAACTTGAGGGTGAGGGGTTCTATGCTTTATTTAGAAACATGTACAGACACCACTTTAAGGGAGGATAGAGAGGACACACAGTGCAAGCACATATCAGATTCGGCAGAAGGGGGTTGTCTTGTTCTCTACTTTTATTTTTCCAGTGACATGAGAATATCAAGTTCATCAGTGGTAGGAAGTTTGAGGTGGAAAGGGAGGATAAGATATAGGCAGGAAAGCCAATTTAAATAGAAATTACGGGGGGACTTCTGAGAGCTCAACTGAGGAATATGCTTGTAATTGTAAAACTTCCTTCTATTCTAATATAAGCATTTAAAACTACAAATTTCCCTCTAAGCACTTCTAAAACTAAATTCCACAAACATATTGGTATTTTGTGTATTCATTACCACACAGTCAGACATAGTTTCTAATTTCCGTTTTTATTGCTTCTTTGATCCAAAGATTATTTTTGCTTCATTTTCCAATATATGAAAATCATCTAAAATGATTATAATTATTATCTCATTCTCATTCCACTCTTTATGACATCGATATTTTCAAATGGATCACTATAGGGCCAAACATATGTTCCTTTTAGACATTAAGAGTATGTAAGGGAGTTTTGTGTTCTACCAAGGGCAATTAAGTCACATTTGGTTAGTAATGTGGTTCAAACCTTCTATATCCTCACAGATTTTCTGTCTATTTGTTCCATCAATTACTGAGAGGATTTTGTTAAAATCTCCAGTTATGATTCTGGGGTTATTTTTCCCTTTATTTCTATTTTTATTCTATGTGCTTTGGAGCTCACTTATTAGGTAGATATACATTTAAGAGGGTTATGTTTTTGATAAATCTTTTATCACTATGAAATGTTCTTACTTTTATCTTTTATATTCTATTTGATATTGATATACCTACATAAGCTTTCTTACATTTTATGTTTACATAGTATATATTTTTAGTATTTTATTTTTTGTTTAAAGTATTACAAATAGTTCATATGTCTCCTTTTTCCTCCGCTGACCTCCCTTAGCCCCCCACTCTCCCTCAGCCCCTCCGCCAGTGTCTGTGTCCATTGGTTATCCTTCTATGCATGCATATAAGTATTTTCTTTAAATCTTGTCTTCATCCTTAAAAAATGCATGTATGTTAGCCTTGCTGTTTTATTTATACTAATAAGTTCTGCATTTCAATGTTTATTGCAGTTATTGATACAGTGGGTTTAATTCTATCATTTGGGTATTAGTTTTCCATTTTTCTTTTTTGTTCCTTGTTCTTCTGTTCTTTTCCTGCCTATTTTCTGGGATAATCAAATAATTATCTTAGAATTCCATTTTATCTCCTCTATGTATTATCCTAGAGGTTATTGGAAATTAAAATATACATTCTTAATTCTTCAAATTGTACTTTTAAGTAATATAATATTTCATAAACAATGTAAAACTCAATAGTAAAAATTCCATTTATCCCCTTCTTCTCTTAGAGATCTTACTGTATATATTTTAATTTCACACAGTAAACAATAATTTTTACATAGAGATATAAATACATAATTTTTAAACATCTTTCTGGTGATCTTTATTCCTTCTTATATATCCAAGCTACCATCTGGTTTCATTCCCTTCAGTCTAAACGATTTATTCCTAGCTTTTTTTTTTTTTTTTGTACTGAGGTATGCCAAAGACTAATTTCCTCACATTTTCTCTGAATAAAAATGTCTTTATTTCATTTTCATTTTTGAAGGGCATTTTCACTGGTTATAGAATGACAACTTTTTTTTGTCACTTTATTCACTGCCTCCTGGTTTCCATTGTTTCTGATGATTAAGTCAGCTGTCATTTTTAAGATTGTGTCCCCCTTCTTTTAAGCTCTTTAAAATTGTTGTTCTTTTAGCAATATTATGATGATGTGACAAGCTGTGATTTACTTTAATTTATACATCCTGAAATTTGTTGAACTTCTTGGATCATTTGGTTGATATCTATCATCAATATTCAAAAATTCTCACCCATATTTTTTTCTGTGCTACTCTCCTTTCCTCTTCTTCTGGAACTCCAATTATATATGTGTTAGACCATTTGATATTGTCCCATTTGCCCAATATTCTGAATGCTCTCTTTAAAAAATATATATTCTGTTTCTTTTTTATAGAGAGGAAGGGAGAGGAATAGTTAGAAACATCCATAGGAGAGAAACATCGACCAGCTTCCTCCTGCACACCTCCTAATGGGGATGTGCCCACAACCAAGGTACATGCCCTTGACCTGAATCGAACCTGGGACCTCTCAGTCCTCAGGCCAACGCTCTATCCATTGAGCCAAACCGATTAGGGCTGAATGCTCTTTTTTTCTTTCTTACTCATTTTCTCTTGTGAATCAGCTTAGATAATTCCTATTGACTTGTCTCCAAGCTTACTAATCCCTTCTGCTTATGTCCAGTCTGCTTTTAGGCATCAAGTGAATTATTCCTGAGACTATATTTTTTAGTTCTAGTATTTTTTCTTAATAATTTCCATTTCGCTATTGCAATTCCTTATTTCTTCATACATGTTGTTGACCTTGTTAATTCTTTCCTTCAATATATTTTTTATTCTTAGAATTTCCATCTCTCTGCTCATATCATCCATCTCTTCTTAAATGTTGTCTACTTTTTCATTAGAGCTTAGCATATTAATCATATCTATTTTAAATTCATGGACTGGTAACTCCAACATCCCTGACACATCTCGACCTAGTTCTGATGTTTACTCTGTCTCTTTATACTGTGGTGTTTGTGTGGGGTTTTTTTGCCCTTAATATTTTGTTACTGAAAGCCAATCATGACATGGGTAAAAGGACCTGAAGTATGGTGGCCTTTAGTAATGTGTTGGAAAGGTGTGGGGGAGAGACAGTGTTCTATAGTTCTATAACTTTTTCCCCAGCTTTACTGAGGTATAACTGACAAAATTGTATGTATTTAAAGTATACGATGAGATGATTTTACATGCATAAATTGTGAAATGATTACCACAATCAAGTTAATTAACACATCTACCTATAAATACTCAAATGCCTGAGCAATCATTAAGCTCAGGCTTTATTAATTATCCAGATGGAAAATCCTTATCACCCAGCCAAGTACTAGTATACCTCTTTTCTCATTAATTGAATGTGTAGAATTGAGAATTGAAAAAAGAAGTTAGCCTCTTAAAATGAAATGATTTTCATCTTAAAAATAACCACATCATTACCTCAGTTCTTTTTTTGTAAGAACACTTACAATCTATTACCTTAACAATTTTCCATTATACAACATAGTATTTAAAATTATAGTCAGCTTGCTATACAGAGGATTCTAAGATCTTACTCATGTCATAACGGAAGGCTTCTCCCCTTGACTAGCATCTCCCAGCCCCCCCCCCCACCCCCACCCTACAACTTCTCCCCTGGTAATAAACATTCTACTATTTGTTTCTATGAGTTTGACTTTATTTTTAGATTCTACATATAAATAAAATCATACACCGTTTGTCTTTTTCTGCCTGGCTTATTTCACTTAGCATTATATCCTCTACATTCATCCATTTCACAGATGGCATAATTTTCTTCTTTCTTGTTGCTTAACAATATTCCATTTTGTGTGTGTGTGTAGAGTAGTGGTAGTTGTCACCCCCCCTTACCCGTGGTTTCACTTTCCACTGTTTCAGACTAAATCAGACAATGTTCACTCCTCCTACAAAAGAGCCTGCTTTGTGAAAGAATACTAGTTTAAGTTACTGATAATCACAATCATGTATCTGATATAACAGATCTTAGTAAATTTTTAGAAAAATATTAAAATCTTCCTTCAAAGTTTTTAGATGATCTGCTTTAAAAGTATAAATCAAAACAATCAGAAAGTAAATCGCTTAAGGCATTTTACCAAAGCCTATAAACTCATGAAATGGGAAAAATAGAAATGATAAACCTGAGATGTTTAACAAAGGCAAGACTGAACATTCAGACTTGGCTGACTTTCCAACTTGTACTCTTAAGGATTAGTCTATGTTTAAATCCTGCTATGTTGAAATCTATCTAGGGAAAGAAGAAATGAAAAACAACCAAACTCATAATTACGTCTACAATTCCATAAGGAAATATTTCTGATATTCCAGATGAAACATCAGTTGGGAAAGTGCTTGAATTTCCAACAATTCTGCCTTTGGTGGGGAGGGGTCTCTTACGACGCTTGTCTCTAATTCTAGCGCTGACAGAACTTTTATGTTATAGCTTCCTAAGTAAATATATTATTACTTCTTACCTACTCAATGGAAAAAAACACAAAAAATAAAGACTGACCCAAAATATAGTTGTCATTTATTATGTGCTAGTGTTGTAGCAGGTCATAATAATTGCATATATTTTCTATTTTATGACTATATTGATGTCAAATATATGGTGTTTTTTTTAACTTCTAAGTAGGCACCAATTGATTTTATTTGTTGTATGTTGCACCTATGGGGTATTGGTGAATAAGCACTAATAAATAAGTAAGTGGTATTCAATAATTTGCTATTCTACTAACAATTAATAACTTAGTACTTAGTTTTCCAAAATCATCTCCTTGGCAAATATATATCACCATACTCATCTTTGTGTAAGGCTCTCTGGGTTGTGAGTACAGATGCACTTGAGGAACTTGAAGAATGGGGATCTGTTCTGACGACACCCAAGAAATACTCCTTGAGTGTCCAGCTCCTGCAAGTCCCGGGACCTGTTGCTCTCTCCTCCTCGCTGGGTCTTGTGGTCTCTCTCAGGTTCAGCTCCAGTTTCTCTCTGCAAATTATTTTGCCTTTCTTCACCAATTTGCTCTGTCTTTTCATAAGCTCTGCCCCAATCCACAATTTTGGCTTGCAGGCAGCCATCATGATTTCTTTAGTGCTGGATGAGATTGCAGGAGAAGATTCCATAATAAATGAGCAAATTAAGTGTGGTTTCTTAGTTCAAACCTCCTGGGCAGAAACGACTAATCCAGCTTGTCTCTTCAATCCAGATGCACAGAATCTAATTTGCAGGCTTTATCTCTGGCACACACTCCAATCACAATCTCTGCAGTGAGTCCTAGTCTCTGGTTCTAAAGCTCCCCAAGTGATTCTGGTTGAGATCCACTGAGAGAGCCTAAATAAGGTTGACTATCCTTGAGGCTGGTGGACTGACTATCTCATGTGAGGCTACAGTAGATTATGTGTACAAAACATAACCAAGGCTAGAGCAGTGTATTAGTTTCCTATGGCTGCTGTATCAAATCACCACCAATTTAGTGGCTTTCAGCAACAGAAATGTATTCTTTTTTTTTTTTTTTTTTTTGGCAGGAAAATAAAATTTATTGAGCCATCCCACCCTAGTTCTCTTTCTCCTGTACAGTCTTGGTTCCCCGTAGACGCCCAGTCCTGCGAGCAGCAATGAGACCCACTTTTCGGCCAGCAGGGGCATCTCTCCGAATGGTGGAGGGTTTACCGATGTGCTGGTGGTTGCCACCTCCAAATGGATGCTCTACAGGATTCATAGCCACACCCCGCACACGTGGCCAGCAATTTCTCTTTGCTTTATACTTGTGGTAGGCACGGCCAGCCTTCAGGATGGGCTTGTCAATGCGGCCACCTCCAGCCACCACACCGACCACAGCTCTGTTGGCAGAGGAAATGACCTTCTTGGAGCCCGAGGGCAACTTCACTCTCGTCTTTTTGGTCTCGGGGTTGTGGGAGATGACCGTAGCGTAATTCCCAGAGGCCCGAGCCAACTTGCCCCGATCACCAGGCTTCTCCTCCAGGCAACACACGATGGTGCCCTCAGGCATGGTGCCCACCGGGAGCACATTGCCAATGTTCAGCTGAGCCTTCTTGCCGCAGTACACGAACTGGCCGGTGTGGATGCCTTCAGCAGCAATGAATAGCTCCGTCCTCTTTTTAAAACGGTATGGATCACGGAAGACCACCTTGGCCAAGGGCGCGCCGCGGCCTGGGTCATGGATGATATCCTTCACGATGCCTTTGATGTAGCCGTGCCGCTCCGCGAAGTCCACAGCGCGGAGACGCGCGGCGCCCTTGCGGTGTTTCACGTGCGCGCGGAAGACGGAGCCGGCGCCTTTCCTCTGCCCACGAATCACGCGGCCCATGGCGGCAGTCTTCTGCTTAGCGCGGCGGAAAGAGGATCCTCGTCGCCCGAAAACGGCCTTATCTTCCCCAGAAATGTATTCTTAGAGTTTCCAAAGATCCGAAGTCTGAATCAAGGTATAGGCAGAACTGTGCCTTGTAGAGGCTTCAGAGGATAATCGAGTTTCCAGAGACTGCCTACACATTCCTTGGTTCGGGTCCTTTTCTTCTATCTCAAAGCCAGCAATGGCCAACTCGCTAAATCACAACTCTCTGGCACTGACTCTCTTACCTTCTCCTCCCACATTTAAAGGACCCTTGTGATGACACTGGTCCCACCTGGAGAATCCAGGATCATCTTCTCTTAAGGTTAGCTAATTGGCAATCTTAATCTCCCTTTGCCACATCACATAGGATAGCTGCAATCTGAAGGTTCCAGGGTTAAGAAATGGACATCTTTCGAGGGGCTATTATTATTCTGCCTAAAATTGGACTACATGAAACAAAACATACTGTATTATTAGTTTCACTTACAAGAGACGACACCCAAGTGGGCACCATAAACACTACTAACACAATACTACATAAAATATTACACCATTAGATACAGCTCCACTATTAAAACTTTAACAGTCTGTGTGGGTGCACAAATTTGTGCATTAGTTGGGTCCCTCGGCCTGGCCTGCGGGATCAGGCTGAAATTGGCCCTCTGACAGCCCCTGAGGGGTCCTGAATTGCTAGAGGGCATAGGCCAGGCCAAGAAACCCCACTAATGCATGATTGGGGCTGGGGAGGGACGCAGGAGGTTGGCCAGATGGGGAGGGACTGCAGGAGGGCTCCAGGCCCTGTCCAGCCCATATTGCTCAGTCCCAATTGGCCAGACTGCAGTAGGAAGCTATCTATAGGTTGGAGAGTCTTCCCCCTGGTGGTCAGTGCAAGTCATAGCAAGCGGTTGAGTGGCCTTAGCATATCATTAGCATACTAGAGGCCCAGTGCAGGAATTCATGCACTGGTGGGGACCAGTCGGCCCATCCCGATGGGGGCCAATTGGGGGCAGGGCTGGACAGGGCAAGGGGCTGCGGTTGTTCCAGTGTTCTGCCATTCGGTCACTGGGCTTTTATTACATAGGATTAGTCAGCTCAGACAGCCACAGCAAAACATCATAAATTTGTGTGGCTTAAACAACAGAAATATATTTTTCTCACAGTACTAGAGGCTGAAATTTGGGGTCAGGGTATCAGCATAGCATCATCCCACACATCAGAAAGTGATGGATTGATTGACAGTCAGGGCACATGCCCAGGTTGCAAAATTCAATACCCAGTCCAGTGAATACAGGAAACAACAGAACAATGCTTCTCTTTCCCTTCTCTCTGAGATCAATTAAAATGAATGATAAATAAATACTGTTCTATAAGTATGGTTTTAAGAGGAAAGACATTAGTGATCTATGAAGTGAAAAACTCTTTATAACACATATATATTAGAGCATGACCCCATTTAAAAAAATTATTGATTTCAGAGGACGGGAGAAGGAAAGATAAGATAGAAACATCAATGTTGAGAATCATTGATCAGCTGCCTCCTGCACACCCCTACCGAGGATCCAGCCTGAAACCTGAGCAGGGATCAGACTGTGGCCTCCTGGTTCACAGACGGATGCTCAACCACTGAGCCCCACCAGCCGGGCCCCATTTCTATCAATACCGGGCACATGATGTACACTGAGATCTCACTTCCAGACGAAAGTCTGAAATTGCCCAAACTCCTCTGCAGCTAGGTTTCTGGATATGAATTCATTTCTGCCAAATGGATTCGCTTGCACAGTATTTTGAAGGCAGAAGTGGGGCAGAGGCATCTTCCCACAGTTTGGGCTGTTTGCTGCTAGTGGTCATGTTTGCAGAGATGTGGAGGTTTTCTGCAGCGGAATCCGGGCTGTGCACAGGCAGTTGTGGCAGAGGCAGTGCCCAGTGACCTGTTTTGTGGGAACTAGAGGGCACTTATGGGGGCAGCAGTTTCCTGGTCCCCCGGGCACAGCTGTGCCAGAGTGTACTAGAATTCAGCTGTGGCTGAGGGAGCAGCTCCTCCCGCTGGGCAGGGAGTCTTTCCTGGGGGCCCAGCCTAAGAGCCACTCCTCCAGCATTCCGATGATTTCCCAAGCACCAATTCCCCATGCTAAATTCTTTCCTGCCTAAAAATAGCAAAGATCTAAAAACATTTTGGATCCTCTACTTTCGACGAAAACAATTATGAACAGGGTCAGGTCTGAGAAGTGGGTGAGGTGTGTGGAAGGCTCCCTTCTTTGAGTCTCAGCTTCCTCTTCTGTAGAACCGAGGCCAAAGTTTATCTGTTCATAGTTACTGAAGACCATGGCAGCTGTGTTTCCTGAAGAACGCCACATTCCCATCCCTCTCGTGGCCTTGCCACTTTCCGCCTCTCCTCTCACTTAAAGCGGGGCTCTAACCCGCTGGGAGCCAGTACTCTGGTTGCCCACAAAATCCCAAGGCCAAGGCCGATGCCCACGCCGCTCTGGGCTCTGGCTGGCACGGGGCCTTGCCCTCCTGGCTCACTGCTGCTGGTGTCCCCGCGCCTCACTGCACACCATGGTCCACCTGCTGGTGCTGCAGGGCCCAGCGGGTGGGATAAGAGGCCGGGCCGGGCCTTGTTCCTCCTGGTTCCTGTGTGCTGCCACACCTTGTGCCCCGCACCCTTATTTCTGCCGCTGCCCCGACCAGGGCCAGATGCCTGGGTGCTGTGCGCAGCCCTCGGGGACTACTGTGGCCACCAGGAAAGCCTCTCCACCCCATCCCCGACTCCAGCACCCTGATCCTGGGGGGTCCACTTCTGCCACAGGATAGCTTTGCTCATGCAGTTGCCTGAGACAGAGTACCTCCAAGGTTCCTGGACCCCAAATTTCTGCCAGCCACAGCAGTTGGTCAGCTGGCCCCATCCTGGTCAGGTGTTGGGGGTGATCCTGCCTGGATCAGGCTGGTTGGCTGCCACAGTGCATGTCATAGCCACCGGTCATTCTGGTGGTCCTGGTCATCCCACTGTAATGGTCGCTGGGTTTTCATATTATAGAAGATTACCCTTTGATAGGTTGAATGGCCAACTGAACGACTGGGCACTCAGCATATTAGACTTTTGTCATATAGGATGCCAACAGATATTTCATCCATAAAAACAGGAGACTAAATCTTTCTAACAAAAATATATGAGTGCAGGAATCTAATGAACAAAATAAGCTGATGAACAAAATAGATCCAGAGACACAGAACCATGAAACAGACTGATGAATCTCAGAGGGAAGGCGGGAGTGAGGGATAAGAGGGGAGAGAGTAACTGGGGAACTTATATGCATATATGTATAGGCCATGGACACAGACAATAGTGTGGTGAAGGCTTGGGAGGGGTGGGTCCAGGGTGGAGGGGGTCAAAAAAACAAAGAGGACATCTGTAATATTTTCAATAATAAAGATAAATTAAAAATATATATATATATATGAATACAAACATAAACATTTTACTTTTCAATAATTTGCAAGTTATCTTCCTATAATTATACAAATTTATGCATTTTATCAACAACCACTGCCAAAAATCAATTATGAGTTTATATTCCAGGAGAAATCTACCGTGAAATACATTTAACTAACTGCCAAGTTACTTTTGACTTAGTCGATGATTATAGATGTATTAAAAATTAATAAGTAATACAGTATAATTCTTTCTAAAATACTTATCTATTTATAATGTTTTTTCTTTTAAAAAAAGTGCTTGTAGTTTTTTAGGAAACATATCCTGTCCTTGAGGCTACCAGTATGTGAAATTTTATGGAGGATTTTCTAGTTATTAACAGTTTCTGAAAAACTTAACTGTGAAAACTTGTCATCCAAAATGCAGTGAACCTAAAAGGAGTGGGATGAGGTGAGAAACCAAGATTATGTAAAAAGTTAGGGGGAAAAACACTGCAACTTCAAAGAGTTTTGAAGGAAAAGGATTTTCAAATGCATATTTGAGGCTTAAAACATGGAATATTCCTCAGGTATTTCATATCAATGTTCAAAATTAGAATAACAGAAAGTTTTCTTTTCCTTATGCTTGAATTTGCTCATATTTATAAACCCTATGCATGTAATATGTACCTGGTTCTGTATATCTGTAACAATTGTATTTGACTTCAATTTGGAATCAGCAACTCTCATGATTTTTTTTGCTTTAAACTTTGATTAATTTGGAGTATTATTCAATCAACAAATATTTATTGAGTACCTATTCTGTGCTAGATGTATTACGGTTGTTAACTAGTTTCAATTTACTACCTTTTATGTAAGTTAGTCCTGTCCAACTTAAACAAAATACTTAAAGTTTATAAAGCTAGTTGTATTATGCTCATTTTCATAAGTTTTAAAAACTGTCTAAGACTACTTTATATCTACTCGTTTGGCTTCATCTAATAATTTGGGAACCGGTCAATTCTAACGTTATGTCTTGCTACATAAAGCTGGTGCTACAAGGCCCGGGGGGGGATGGGGGTGCTGTAATTTCACACTGGAACATGTAGGAGGGAAGAAGGGCAGCTCCTTCCCTCAAAGCTGCAGTCTCATCTTTGGACAAGCACATGGCTACTGAATTGAAATCTATTTGCTAATATTGAAATTAATAAAATGCAACTGATAATAAAAAAAAAAGTTGATCTCAAAAGGAGATGACTTACTTAGACTGCTTAGCTGGCGTATGATAGCAGCAAGGGTACTATTGGTCACACATTCAAGTTCACTGGTAATCCCTTCGGGCAGGGCGCCCCGGCACAGGTGCCGGGGTTCGATGTTCCGCTTCACTAAAGGCATGGTTCACAATCTGAAAATTAAACAGACATTTTTAAAAAGGCTCATTGCACTTTTTAACACATCTAGAGTCTTCATTTCTTGGAAAACTGATTCTTTTTCCCAGCAATCTTCATTATCCTGTCATTTCTACATAAGAGAATCTGCTAAATATTCAACAGATGTTGAATAACTTAAATTCTATAGAGATCAAAGATAAATGTACAGTACAATTCTACTTTTTAGAAAAATAATATATGCAAGAATTCCAGGTAAGCATTAAGTGAGTGAATACATCATCTTATCTTCCCTCCCTTTCCACTGAAATGACGAGAGAGAAAAGGTGTGAACCCACAAGAACTAAGAGCAGGACACAACAGCCCTAAAACTGTGGACAGAGCTTAGTCAAACAAATTAAGACTAGGCTGCAAGTGGAGGGAGGCAGGAAGTAAGCTTACCTGAACACACAACCTTGCCAAATCTCCTCCACAAAGTTCAGGAATGGGAGATCCCAGGTAGCTATGAAATGGGCATGAAGGGGTATGGAAACAGAATTGGTTTTTAAACCCATTTATGAATTCCTTCTCCCTTCTTGGGCTGGCCTTCTTCCTCCTCACCCAGCACATTTTACTCTCTGGAAGAGATGAATTCAAGTATCTGGACTTGAGATACTAGGCATAGCTCCAGGTTGGGGTAGGCAAGGCACTGAAGCCCATAGTATGAAATCAAAGTCTACGCTAAATGCTAGGATAGATATGCTCCCCACAACCCAGCTCCCTTCCCGCTTGGCTTCCAGAACACGGGGGCCTGGTTTTAACTCCCCTCCGAAAGAGACCAGAGCATTCTTCCCTGAAAAGTGTTTGAAGAGAAGTCCATAAACATTAACACTGGACCTCCTACTGAAATACCAACCAGGTCACCCTACAATAATACCTGTCAATAACCTCTCCCAACACACAGTTTCCAGTCAGCTTTAATAGCTCAGACTTAAACAAAAGCAGAGGATCACCAGACACTTCAGGAAAGCTTCTAGTTACCCTGGGAATTTCTTTCATGTTTCTCCTTATAAAGTACATTACAAAAAAAATCAAACTTTTTGTTTAAGGAGGCATTTAGAGCATCAAATCTACTCATGCAACAAATCTATTGCTCAAGACTGTCATATTGCCCAATTTGCAGCAGCACCAGAAATACAGAAAAGCCTAGAACCTTGGTGACATCTGTTAGCAGTCAAACTAGCCTGAAATGCCAACCTGGAACTCTTGTTGTGTGAGACAGACAATATCGTATTTGTTTAAGCAACTGTAGTAGGGTTGTCTGTAACTTAAAATAAAACTTATTTTCACCTAGTACAACAACAGAATTAATGGTATACTGTATCTGAAGAGCCAGAATGTGGTCAGCATACAATCAATCTTTGCTTTTCTTCCCCCTTTCTTCATAACCTTTGTTCATGCATCCAATAAATACTTTCAGAGCACCAGCCACATACCCCATATATGAAGTGACAAGGACCCAATGATGAGTGAGGACAAAGCCCTCAATGGAACTTTATACTAGTGAGGAAATGAAACATTTATCCAACCACACAGGTTAATGGACAGAGGGATGGGGGAGAGTGCGGTCAGCATATCTGAGGAATCATGGGAACCCTGCCGGGGACAGGATGGACTAAAATCTGAAGGGTGATAAGGGCTAACTCACAAAGGGTCACATGGCAGAGGCAGTATCTATATATACTAGAGGCCTGGTGCATGACATTCGTGCACTGGGGGTGCGGGTGTCCCTCAGCCAGGCCTGCGCCCTCTTGCAGTCCGGGACCCCTCGGGACTGTCCACCTGCCACCTAAGCCAGCAGTCAGACATCCCTCTCACAGTCAGGGCTCTCACAGTCCAGGACGCCTCACTCCTTACCGCCTGCCTGCCTTACCAGAGGCGGGAGAGGCTTCCTCTCCGTGAGCATGGCTTCTGGCTGAGCAGCACTCCCCCTGCGGGAGCACACTGACTATCAGGAACTGCTCCTGGTGGTCAATGCGTATCATAGCAACCAGTCATTCTGCTGTTTGGTCAATTTGCATATTAGCATTTTATTATATAGGACTAGAGGCCCGGTGCACAAAAATTCATGCACTCAGGGAGGGTTGCCTCAGCTCGGCCTGCACCCTCTCACAATCCAGGACCCCTCGGGTACAAGTCCCTAGGCCCAGCCTGAGATCAGGGTCTGTTGGAGCTTTCCTTCCCCTGGCTGCAGGCAGCTGGCCCCACCCCTGCCATCTGTGCAGCAGCTGCCCCTTCTTTCCTGCTAAGCCTTCTAAGGAAGCCTCCTTCTGCAGGTGACGGGCGGGAGTGCGATGGCTTGGCTGGCTTAGGCCTCCCTCTGCGGGACGATTGCTGGCTGGTGCGCACACAGAGTCGCTGCTGGCAGCCTGGGATTCCCTCTTTCTTTGCTGGGGGGCAGGGCCCTAACCACTTGCCTGCCTACCTGATCACCCTAACCACTTGCGTACCTACCTGATCACTCCTAACCACTTGCTTGGGGGCAGGGCAAGCCCAGTAAGGCGCTGTGGTGGTTCTGGTCTCTGGGCGTTCTAGTCATCATGCTTATGGTGGCTGGCCTTTTATTATCTACTACAGGCCCAGTGCACAAAATGTGTGCATGGGGGGGGGGGGTGTCCCTCAACCCAGCCTGCACCCTCTCTAATCTGGGACCCCTCCTGGGATGTCCAACTGCCTGTTTAGGTCTGATCCTAGTGGGATCATGCCAAAATGGGCAGTCGGACATCCATCTCACCATCCAGGACTGCTGGCTCCCAACCACCTGCCTGCCTGCCTGACTGTCCCTAACTGCTTCTGCCTGCCAGCCTGATCACCCCTAACCACTCCCCTATCAGCCTGATTGATGCCTAACTGCCCTCCTCTGTTGGCCTGGACATCCCTAACTACCCTTCCCTGCCGGCCTGGTCACACCTCTGTCCTCTCCTGCAGGATTGGTTATCTCCAACTGAGCTCCCCTTATTGCCCGGTCACAACTAAGTGCCCTCCCCTGCCAGCCTGGTTGCCCCTAACTGCCCTCCCCTGCAGGCCTGGTCCTCCCCAACTACCCTCCTTTGCAGGTCTGGTCCCCCACAACTGCTCTCCTCTGCTGGCACGATCACCCCTAAGTGCCCTCCCTGCAGGCCTGATTGCCCCCAACTGCCCTCCCTTTCAGGCCTGGTCCCTCCCAACTGCCCTCCCATGCTGGCCTGATCACCCACAACTGCCCTCCCCTGCAGGCCAGGTCCTCCCCAACTGCCCTCCCCTGCAGGCCTGGTTCCCCCCAACTGCCCTCCTTTGCAGGTCTGGTCCCCCACAACTGCCCTCCTCTGCTGGCGCAATCACCCCTAAGTGCCCTCCCTGCAGGCCCGATTGCCCCCAACTGCCCTCCCTTTCAGGCCTGGTCCCCCACAACTGCCCTCCCATGCTGGCCATCTCATGTCCACATTGGGGGGGGGGGGGAACCTGTGTGTTGGAGTGATGGTCAATTTGCATACTACCTCTTTATTATACAGGACACTAATAAAAGGGTAATATGCAAATTGGTCACAATGCCTTCACAGTAACAAACAAAAAGCAGGCTGTGTGTGGCAACCAGGCCGGCAGGGGGTTCGCAGGGAATGATCAAACGACTGACCAGCAGGCTGCTTGGGTCAACCAGGCCAGTGGGGGGTCAGGGGCATTGAGGGGTGGCCAGGATGGCAGAGGGGGCAGAGAGGGGTGACCAGGCCAGCAGGGGGACAGTTGGGGGAAACCAGGCCAGCAGAGGAGGCACTAAGGGGTGAACAGGCCAGCGGGGGCAGTTAGGGGCAATCAGGCTGGCAGGCAAGTGAGCAGTTAGGAACCAGTGGTCCTGGACTGTGAAAGGGAGTGCGACTGCTGGTTTCGGTCTGATCCCAGGGATGAGGCCAAAACCGGCAGTCGGATACCTCCTGAGGTGTCCCGGATTGGAGAGGGTCCAAGCTGGGCTGAGGGGACCCCCTCCCCCCGTGCATGAATTTTGTGCACCAGGCCTCTAGTATAGGATAAAAGCCTAAGTGACCAGCCAACTGGCCAGTAGCTATGATACGCACTGACCACCAGGGGGCACATGGCCAACACAGGAGCAGAAACCACTGGGTGGAAACGTGGACTAGACTGATGAATCTCAGCGGGAAGCTGGGAAGAGATTAACCAAAGATCTTATTTGCATACTAGAGACCTGATGCATGGATTCATGTACCAGTGGGGTCCTTCAGCTTGGCCTGCAGGGATGGGGCTGAAATCGGCTCTCCAACATCCCCCGAGGGGTTATGGATTGCAAGAGGGTGGTTCTCAGGTGACACACCCTGGAATTGGGCTCCCTCCTCTCTTCTCACAATGTTATGTCACTCTCTGTATCTGTCTCACTTCTTTCATCTTACGTTACCCTAAGTTTGGCGGGAACTGACGACTTGTAAGCATTTAGCTGCAAAATGCAATTAGTTAGCAAACAGGATTTACTTAGCCTGGAATCTAGTAGGCCCAGAGCAGCAGGCCCCTGCTCAATGTCAGGCTCCTGCCCAGGCCCTTCCACCCAGGCAGAGTCCTGTGGCGGTGGGAACCTCCCTCTTCCCACCTGAGCTGCTCCTTCACCTCCTTCCCTCCCTAGAGTTTTCCCACTGGTGATACTGTCCACCTGGAGGGAGGGAAACTGTGGCCGGTTTCCCAGCTGAGAGTGGTAGGTCACTGCCTCCACTGGAAATCAATATCAAGTGGATGGGCTGATGCGGGTACCAGACATCCGGGCCACAGCCAGTAGGAACTGCATGTCTCATCAATTAGCTAATCGAGTCAAAAAATTCCTGTAAGGACCAGACCCATGGCCTCTGCAATGGGCTAGAGGCCTGGTGGGGAGCCAGAGCTGAAGTGGGGAGCCAATGGGCTCGTGCCCTGGTGCACATGCACTGGTGGGGTCCCTCAGCATGGCCTGTGGGGACTGGGCCAAAACTGGCTCTCCAACATCCCCGAGGGGTCCTGAATTGTGAGAGGACAGTTCTTGGGTGACGTACCCTGGAACTGGGCTCCCTCGTCTCTGGTTCCGGGTGCATCACCAGTGAACTGCAGCTACCAAGTCACCACAGCTAGGCAGCTCCTGCGCTGAGCATCTGCCCCCTGGCTGTCAGTACGTATCATAGCTACCAGTTGGCCAGTTGCTTATGCTTTTATATATATATATATATATATATATATATATATATATATATATATATACACACATACATACACACACTAGAAGCCTGGTGCACAAAATTCCAGCATGGGGAGCGGGGGGTGTCCCTCAGCCCAGCCTTCACATTATCCAATCTGGGACCCCTCGAGGGATGTCTGACTGCCCGTTTAGGCTTGATCCCAGTAGGATCGTACCTAAACGGGCAGTCAGACATCCTTCTCACAATCCAGGACTGCTGGCTCCAAACTGCTCACCTGCCTGCCTCCGATTGCCCCTAACCGCTTCTGCCTGCCAGCCTGATCACCCCATAACCACTACCCTGCCAGCCTGATTGATGCCTAAAGCATAAGCAACTGCTCCCCTGAAGCCGGTTTGCCCCCAGCTTCCCTCCTCTGCTGGTCTGGTAACCCCTAACTGCATTCCCTTGTAGGCTTGATCATCCCCAACTGCCCTCCCTTGCAGGCCTGGAACCTCCCAATGGCCCTCCCCTGCTGGCCATCTTGTGGTGGCCATCTTGTGTCCACATGGGGGCAGGATCTTTGAACACATGGGGGTAGCCCTCTTGTGTGTTGGAGTGATGGTCACTCTGCTTATTACTCTTGAATTAAATAGGATAGAAGCCTAGTGCATGGGTGGGGGGCAGCTGGTTTGCCCTGAAGGGTATCCCGGATCAGAGTGGGGGCTCCTTGGGGCATGGGGTGGCCTGGGCTAGGGGCCTGTGGCGGTTTGCAGGCTGGCCACACCCCCCAGCTACCCAAGCGGAGGCCCTGGGGTCTGGGATTAATTTATGTTCTACAATTGAAACTTTGTAGCCTGGAGTGGAGCCAAGCCTTCTGCTCACTCTGTGGCGACAGCCAATTCTGTTTGGGTTTATTTAAATTCTATAATTGAAACTTTGTAGCCTGGAGTGGAAGCCTAGGCGCTAGGGCTGCAGAGGCTTGCCTTGCTCCATCGCCGAGGCAACCCTAGCCTCTGCTCTCTCCAGCTCCGTGGAGCCATTTCTGTTGGGATATGTCTTCTATAATTGAAACTTGTAACACTGAGTGGAGGCCTAGGCTGGCAAAGGCAGGCAGAAAGCTTGGCTTCCTCCATTGCCAGGGAAACCCAAGCCTCCCTCCTGCCCTCAGTGGCCACAGCCATCTTGGTTGGGGTTTACTTGCTCCTGATTGGCTTGTGGGTGTGGCTTGTGGGCCTGGCTTGATTGGAGGTATGGTCAGTTTGCATATTACTCTTTATTAAATAGGACTCTAGAGTTCCAGTACACGTGCACCGGTGGGGCCCCTTGGCCTGGCCTGTGGGGATCGGGGTGAAACCTGCTTCTGACATTCCCCGAGGGGTCCCGGATTGCAAGAGGGCCCAGGCCAGGCCGAGGGCCCCCACCAGTACACAGATCCATCACCAGGCCTCTAGTGGAAAACAAAACAGAAGAGGGCAACAGTGGTTAACAGCTGTGAAAAAAAGTCCTGTTCAGTTATCCCATGTTTCACTAACCATTTCTGTCTTATGTCCATTAAAGTGGTGACTGAACATACTGACCATATTTTCAGATTCAACTATTTCATCTATTGCCTTAGGTGCATTGCCTAGGGCACATCACCTCTCTGTGCCTCGGTTTCCTCCCTGTAAAATGGGGATAACAGTACCTACCTCACAGAGTGAGGAGTTACTGATTTATTATATCCATAATCATTTAGAGCAGTACCTGGCATATAGTAACACTTATTCTGATTATAGGAATAAAAACAAACAGTTCACTAGGTGAGGATAAAGCTGAACCCCGGAATATAGCTAACTCTATTTACATTGAAGTTACGTAAAAGAAGAGGTGTGCACAAAGGAAGGGATGCTCTCCCGTGAAAGATCCGAATACGCAAGTCTCTGAGCCGAGTGTAAGATTTATTGTGAGTTGTCACTTCTTTTATGGAGAATCAATTAGAACAGTCATATTAGGATTGTAACTAATTACAAAACAAGAAACCAGGATTCCTCATAAGGAAGAAATCAATAATAAACCTAATAAAGGCATAAAGTGTGAGAAAGAAAAATACTGGATAATGATCAGCAGGGACGCATTCCATGAAAACTAGAAAGAAATCAAGCAAAAAAGGCCTCGATGTCCATAAAGAAGCTCAGAGCAGTCGGGGTGGGTGGGAGGAGGACAGCCCTGGGAAGCTAATGAAGGGACAGAGCTCGAGGCTCTGAAGTCACCAACACTCTGCTGTGATGCCGGTCTGTGATGCCAAGCATGAATCAGCTTTTCATAATTTCTCAAAAGAGAGTTTTACAAGACTTTGGGGTAAAAATGAGATTTAGGAGTTGAATGCTGATTGTGTATGTAATATGCCCCATTTCCACATTCATTTTGTATTTATTCAGGATGAAATGTCACCCTTTCTCCATATTTTTAACCTTTGACATGCCAGAGACATGCCAGCACACCATCTCTCAGACCACCACCACACCTCTCTGTATCCACAAACTGTTCAAATAGATAGAACCATAATTATACACATTTCACTGTCCAAAACCCATCCAAAGCTAGTAAATACCTTCTCCCCCTTCCCTGCTACCAGACATGCTGTCATTAAGGCACACCCAGAAATTAACATGGGCTGTCGTTCACACAGGGAGTCTTGAAAACGCTTACAGGATTTTCCTGGCGTTCTCAGTCAGATGTGCCCGCACCCTACTCTGACGCCTAACCCAACTTCTGCCAAAGACCCTCATTCACCTTTGTGAGGCATTTTCTTACTGAGTCACAGATGACGACCATACGCCGAGCACGGGGAGGCCCCATGTACCCATGTACCCCTTGCTGGGAGTACTAACCCGGAAACTTGTTTAAGACGTCATAAAAGTGAGAAGGAAAAGCTCAGCTCTGTGCAGATGTATGAACCACCTCTGCCTTCTGCATTCTGATGCTTTCACAGCTTGGGCCCTGCTGGCCCTGCGGGGACTGCCGCTTAGGCCTGGCCAATCCTGTGAGCTAGAGAGCAACTCACAGCAGTTTGCTTTTCATATGCAAACCGACCAGTCCAGAGCCCACACCACCACCTCCTCTGTGGAGCTCTACACCATCCTCACAACTAACAATTCAGACAACTCCACACTTGCTGAAATTACTCACACCAGGTGACCCTAAACCTGCTTATCCTGCCTCACCTGTTCCTTCATGCCCTAGTCGTGATCCCCACTCCCCATCCCACCTCCTGACAGACCCTGGTGCTTTCCGTGCGTGTCCCACATACGTATTTCTATTCCGTGCAGCCTTCACTTGGGCACTTCACCTGTTGTGGTATTTCAGCTATGACTATTCCTAGCCTTCATTTCCCACTATCAGCATACCTTTATTTGGAGCTCCCACAATTACAAAATAAAAACAGAGGGGCAACAGGGTACTGCCTTTATAATTTTAGAAAAAGGATTTCATAGCTCCTTTTGAAAGTTCTATCACCTAGCAATGACTATTATAGCTTTCTGACTCAGTGTAAAGTACTCTAACTGGTGTACTTTTCCACAGACAACCTTTATTTTTATCTGATTCTAATTTATTTAAATAAACTGAACAGCAAGGAAGAGTTAAAGGAGAAAAAGTTGGGTCAATTGTTACTCTTGAAAATGGTTTGCAGTAACAAAATCAAACATGTAACAAACTACCCCCTTACCAATGACAAGCATGTCTCTCAACTCCTTCGCTGGAAGAACTGTGATGCAACCAAATCATTTTCCGCATCATTCTAGGTGCTAAGAAAAGAATCAAAGACTGCTAATCAAATGTTTAAGGATTATTAGAGGTTACATAAGGCATTACTATTAAACCTGTAGTTTGTCCAACTTTTCTGGGAAATGTTTCAATTTAGAGAGACAACCTGGTTCACATAGCCGTGAACTAGATTCTAGACAAAGCTAAAACCAGGCCAGTCCTTCCCTAGGAATTTGAAAGTGGGACCATGATACCCACCTGGTTGCTGCTTTCTTAAACAGCAGAGATGGTAACTCTTCTACCACATGAAATGGAGATTCACAAAGTCAGCCAGCAGCAAGAAACCAGACTGAAATAACTGGGAGAAACTGGCAGAGACCCCAGTGGCTGTCCCCCATCTCCCACAGACTGCACAGCCGTCTAGGAGAGAACCTTCCCCACTCCCCCCTGCTCACATCAAGTTTGATGGCTCCACCGGCCTTCTCCTGCTCTCTATTTCCTTTCACACAGGCATTTCCCAAATCGAATCCTTGCAGGTGTGATCCAGCTTGGTGCCTGTTTCTCAAAGGACCCAGACTAACACAGGCGGCACCAAGTGGTCTGAGCAAATAGGTGGCTGGTTAGATGGGATTAGGACTTGCTCAATACTATGCTGCAGGTTGACAAGGATGCCATCCTAACAAGTAGGCAATAAACAAATATCCCAACACAAGGTCATGTTCAACTTCCAAAGATTTCTCCTGAAGTGACCTGGATGGTGTTCTGTGGAGGGAAACGCCATGACACACATAAGAGTGACACATAATGCAGACACTTGTAAGATACCGAAGGAAGAACACCTACAGAAACAGCAGAGTTGGCTCATTACTGCGAGGCTGTACTGATGCCCTGCACAAGGATAATGAGGTACTGAAAGCTGTTAACAAGCAGTTAGTAGCTAAGTGTGAGAACCTCAGAGACTTCCTGGTAGTACAAAGTGGTCATCATGACCTGCAATGGGACTGCAGGCTGAGGACCCAATTACGAGACCTACAGCATTCAGAACATCTGCATGCTCAGTCGAGGCAGGATTCTTATGCAGGTCCAGGCTGTGGCAAAGAAAACGTGGAATCTTGAAAACTGGGAGAGAGACTCCTGGTAGCACTGATAGCATTGACCCAAGCACCTCCCCACTGACCCACCAGGACGCTGTGGAGTGTGTAGCGCACCAGTGAGCTGGAAGATGCTACAGATGCCTCCTCCCCACAAGTCAGCCGTAGCACAAGCATCTCTTCCTGAATGCCCCGTTGACAACTAGTGCTGGACCTGATGAGGGAGGCAAGAGATTGACATCATGCTGACTGCAAGCAGAAGCAAGTGGTGAGTAGCCCACACACTGGGGGACTGGGAGATAAACTCTGTGATGATGCAGAGTCTGGCAACTACAGTAAAATTTCTAGGGGCCCAGCGGTCAGAGCCATGCTGGGATAACCCTCCATCACCACCACCAAGTAAAAGACACACCTCGCATCCCCCACCACAAAGAAGGAAGCACAGTGCCTATTAGTGGGGTTCTAGGAACAGCATATTTAGGATACTGCTGTGGCCCACAGACTGGGTGACGCGCAGCTTCTAACTTTGAGAGTGGTCTGGAGCAAGAGGGGGCTCTGAGTGGGGCCAGATGGTGGCGCAAGCAGCCTGGCTGCTCAGCTGTTGATCCACTGGACCTTGGATGGGGCAAAGGTGTCAGTGGTGGGAAAGACACAGCATGGGGGCCTTGGCAAGCTCCATGGGAGAATGAGCTTGCCTGGTTATGTGGGCAACGAACCGGAAGAAAGGGAATTAGAATACGTGACAAGGAGGTATGAGAAAAGGAATGTGGGTGCACACTTGGGAACGGGTACGGTGTGAAGACTTAGATCATGTTAATCCCGACACAAGGCACCCCATCACGGAAGAGGCAGCGGGCAGAATAACAAGATTTGCCATCCTGTAGCACTGGTCCCCCCAGAATTGGCCAAATGAGATCCCATATGTCATCACGTCTGACCAGAGGCCAGCACAGGGGTTCAGGAGTGGGCCTGCCACAGTGGGTGGGATCACAGACCATACCACTTAGAAGCAACAGCCTTTTTCAAGGCACACAGCACAAGAGAAACTCTGAAAGAATGGGTGCCGCCCTTCACCCTGAGGTCTGCTTATGAGGTCCGAGACCTCTCTAAGGTGCTGTCTCAAAGGACACCAGGGTTTAGGAGCCAAGGGGTAGATGCAGGAGTGATCCCACTCATCATTGGCAAAAGCCCTACAAGGGGCCTGCGCTTCCATCCTGCACACTGGACTCTACAGGGATGGGTGTCCCAGTCAGAAAAGGGGCTCACTCTTGCAAGCAGCAGAGCAAGGTCCCAAAGATCTGCAAGGTCCACTTCTGGATGGTTCTCTGGGCTCACTCTGCCAGCGATTAGAGAGTGAGAAGAGGAGTCCCCATACTTTCAGAGGAAGCTGACTGACCAGCAGGAAGACTGTGGGCTACAAGGGGACAGGAAGAAGCATGTTTGGAGGCCGCTGGTCAATTTGGGATCCTTACATGTGTCAGCAAGTCTTGTTATCTGCTACAAGGAATTTCTAATCACTTACTGACCTCCAGTACTTGGTGTGCTAATCCTGTGTGTTCATGTGTGTGCATGTACATGCATGTGTGTGCTATATCTGCAGACACTTCCTGGACACTTAGATGTTATTGTAAACTTAGCATTTCTCACAGTGGGGATTGGTGTTCTGCACCCTGTTTCCTGAGATTCCTTACAGAGCAATTCTGTGTCTGCTTCTACTGGCACAGGACAAAACACACACACACACACACACACACACACACACACACAATTTCTCAATAACGAGTTCTTACTATTGGAGTCCCAGACAGACGACAAGCTATTTCGTGGGATTGGTGAGCAACTTTTAAGGGATCTAACAACCTTCTGAAAATGCCAGCGTTTACTCTGAGGACTTTCTAGCTCATGCCTCAGGCTGGCCCAAGGCACATTCTGGTCTCACAGCTGCAGGAGACTGAGCCTCTAGCACCTGTTTCAGCACCCAGCCCGGCTCAGCTCCCTTACCCTCTCACACAAATGGAGGAGTGACCAAGTCATTCCTCTCAGCACGGTTGTTTTAAAAAGATATAAATGCAGACATACTTGTTATACTTTATCCAGTACTACAGGAGCTAATTTCACTTCATAACGTTACTTGTGAGAAAGTTCTTCAGAACCCCTAGCTCTGCTGACTCTCCCTTCCTTCCTGTAATCACCACATTTCACTGTCCCCACAACCCTCCCCAATGTATTTCTCAGGTGTATTTTGAATGATAAACAGTGACATGTATCAACTGCTGACTAGGTAAAGTAAAAAAAACAGAAGGAAAATAAGGCGACCAACAGAAAATGACATGAAGTATTACAGAAAATACAGCAAAAATGTATACTCAACTCTTATTCATTACCTAATCAAATTAACCCAGGTATACTAATAACACCTTCCTTTCCTTCTTTACAGGGTGTTGAGAGGCCCACATAAAAATACGTACTGGGGGAGGGAATTCACAAAATCCTCTCAGGAAGGAGCCGCAGGGAGTGGCTGCCACTCGATGCCCAGCCTCAACAATGATGCTGTCGACACAGGCTAGGGCATCGAGGCTGGGCATCGAGGAGCAGCCACTCCCTGCATATTTCCCTGCTGCCAGAAGTTGTGGTCCAGGAACTGTGGCATTTACACCAAGGAGAGAGGGCTTTCACCTCCCTAACCCAGGTGTGGGTGGAACTGCAAGCTAGACAGAGACAGAGAGGCTGCAGCTCGGCCAGAGAGCTGGGCGCGCCAGGGGAGAGAGGTGGCCAGGGCAGTGCTGTGGCGGCAGTGCAGCAGCGGGAGCCAAGCTGAGACTCACCACAGGGAGCAGTGCCACACCCTGCCATCATCCTGCCTCAGAAATTTGTCCCAATCTGTGTCTACGGGATGGGCTGTGTGGAACTTGGGTATGGCAGAGGGGTTTGATGAACACACAATGTAGTGAATCTGAGGGACCTGTGTTTTCTGAAGGAGCTTTGAGTGGACAGCATGATGGGAGCTGGAAAAGGAGACCAGGGAAAGAGGATCAATCCTGCCTGCCTCAAGTGCATGGGAGGTGCTCCCTCCCCCAACCTGCAGAACAGCTGGTTTGGCAGTGGCTGGAGGCAGTGGCTCCAGGCAAGGGGGATCAGATCTGGGATGGAAATCTGTGCTCCTAGGGCTGGGTCTGGCTGCCCAGGGGACTAGGATATTTGGCCAGCTCAGAGCCTGGGGGAAGGCCACGACCAACACAGGCCTTGCTGTGGTGAAAGACTGGAGTGCCAAGCAGGGCTGATTTTTTATTTATTTTGTCCTGAGGTGGCAGCAAGGGGTTCCAGCAAGCCAGGCAGAACCGAGGCACTGGAAGGAGAGGAAGTGTCCAACCTCTTCCTATAAGCTACAGACATCATCTCCAATGCCAGGCTCAAACCATTCTAGCCAAGACCCAGATACACCCACAGAGCCCAGTTCTATGGGGGAAAGGAGAGCAGATCTGAACAGGGGCATTCAAGGGGCGAGACCTGAGGCAGACCCAGCCTCTAGGATACATTCAAAGAAGAACTAAAACATATCCTCCTCAAACTATTCCAAAAAATTCTGTATTGATGGATTGGAAGAACTAATATCATTAAAGTAACCATACTACTCAAAACAATCCATATATTCATGGCAATCCCTATTAAAATACCAACTGCATATTTTACAGATCTAGAAAAATTATTCCAAAAATGTATATGGATCCAAAAATGAACGTGAATAGCCACAGTAGTCTTGAGAAAGAAGAACAAAGTTGGAGGGATCACAATACTGAATAGCAAACTATAAAGCCATTATAATCTAAACAGCCTGGAACTGGCACAGGCAAAGATACATACCCCAGAAATAGACCCATGCTAATTATATACAGTACAATAAAAGCCCAGTGGTCATAATGCCGTAATGACCAAAGACCGGTCACCAGGAAGCTGCGTGTGTGGCTAGGCACACGTGGGTGGTTGGGGCCGCATGATTTTGCACGCTGGGCTTCTAGTCAATATTTGACAAAGGAGGGAAGAGCATACAATAAAGACAATCTCTTCAATGAATGGTGTTATGAAAATTGAACAGGTACATGCAAAAAAATAAAACTTATTATATCACCTACTTACACCACCCACAAGAATAAACTCAAAATGGACAAAAGATTTAAATATAAGTCATGACATCATAAAAATCCTAGAAGAAAACATAAAATCTCAGACATCTCACATAGCAGAATTTTTGCTTATACATCTCCTAAGGAGAGGGAAACAAAGAAAAAAGTAAACAAATGGGACAACATCAAATTAAAAAGCTTCTGCACAGCAAAAGAAACCAGCATCAAAATGATAAGGGAACTCACTGTATAGGAGAACATATTTGCCAATGATACAGCTCATGAGGAGCTAATTTTCCAAAATATATAAAGAAGTTATACAACTCAAGAAAAGGAAGACAATCCAATTTAAAAAATGTGCACAGAATCTGAATAGATATTTCTCCAAAGAGGACAAGTAGATGGGCAAGAGACATATTAAAAAATGCTCAAAGTCACTAATCATCAGAGAAAGGCAAACTAATACTACATTGAGATATCACCTGCCAGAATGGCTACCATTACTAAATCAACAAACGATGCTGGTGAGGATGTGGAGAAAAGGAAATCCTAGTACACTGCTGGTGGAAATGGAGACTATTCCAGCCATTATGGAAAACAGTGTGAGGTTTCCTCAAAAAATAAAAATGGAATTGCCATTTGACCCAGTGATTCTGCTTTGAGGAATGTATCCTAAGAATCCTGAAACACCAATCAGAATGTGTGCTCCCCTATATTCATAGTAGCATTATTTACAGTAGCTAAGATCTGGAAACAGCCCAAGTGCCCATCAATAGATGAGTGGATAAAAAAGCTGTAGTACATTTATACTATGGAATACTAAGTAGCAGTAAAAAGAAGAACCTCTTACCCTTTGTGACAGCATGTATGAACGTGGAATTATACTAAGCAAAATAAGCCAATCAGAGAAAGACAAATATTACATGATGGCACTTATATGTGGAGTCTAATGAACAAAATAAACTGTTGAACAAAATAGATCCAGAGGCATGGATGCATGGAACAGACTGATAGATATCAGAAGGGTGGGGAGTAAACATGACAGGAAGAAATTAACCAAAGAACTTATGTGTATACTAGAGGGCCTGTGCACAAAATTCATGCATGCACGGGGGGGGGGGGGTGTCTCTCAGCTCGGCCTGCACACTTTTGCATTCCAGGAACCCTCAAGGGATGTCCGACCTCCAGCTTAGACCAATGGTGAGCGGGCCTAAGCCGGCAGTCAGGCGTCCTTAGTGCTGCCGTGAGCCCAGCTCCTGGCTGAGCAGCGCTCCCCCAGTGGGAGCACACTGACCACCAGGAGCAGCTCTTGTGTTGAGTGTCTGTCCCCCTGGTGGTCAGAGCATGTCATGGTGACAGGTCATTCTGCTGTTCAGTCAATTTGCATATTAGCTTTCATTATTTAGGATATGAATAGCCCATGGACACAGACAATAGTGTGGTCAAGGCCTGGGGTGGGACACTGGCTGGGTGGAGGAGGGCAAAGGGAGGTAAAATGGAGGCATCTGTATTACTGTCAACAATAAAAATAATGTGCTGGGCAAAAAACAAACACCCTAAAATATAAGATTCTAATTATATGGTTACTTTAATTTTAATATTAATATTTTACTCATTACAGCCCTAACTGGTTTGACTCAGTGGATAGAGGGTTGGCCTGCAGATTGAAGGGTCCCAGGTTCGATTCTGGTCAAGAGCATGTACCTCAGTTGCAGGCACATCCCCAGTGGGGAGTGGTGCAGGAAGCAGCTGATCAATGTTTCTCTCTCATCGATGTTTCTATCTCTCTATTTCTCTCCCTTCCTCTCTGTAAAAAATCAGTAAAATATATATCTTACTCATTATTAAAACAACACTCAATATTTACTAAGTTTATTATACAATCAACCTAACATTTTTTATTGAAATTTTACTTATCATGCAACTGAATGCCTGTACACTGGCATGTGACTTCTCCAAGTAGTACTCTGAGTTAAAGTCAAATTATTTAAAGGAATTAAGGTCAAAATTTCAAAAGCCTATCAAGTCCTTCCTACTTCAAGGCAAGTATTCTACCCTCTAATACTTTATTTAATCTCTTTCTTAATGTTCTGCATACTAAAACTCTTAAGTTTTTCTATAACATGATTAAGTGAAATTTTTTCCCCTAGAAAAGGTTATAGAGCTATTCGACAAATGTTAAAAACAGTATGAAGTTCTCTGAATGTTCCTTTCCTGTCCACACCAATCCACACGGGACCTTCTGGAAGGTTCTCTGATAGGAGTAGTCTTCTTAGCAATCCAAATAACTTATGGATTTTTCCAGATATCTTATTGTTACTAACTTTTAGTTTAATTTCACTGTGTTCAGAGGTCAAGCTCTATGTGATTTCAATTCTTTGAAATTTGTTCCAATTTGTTTTATGGACCAGAAAATAAATTATGTTGGTGAATGTTCCATATGCACTTCGGCAAAATGTGCGTTCCTCTGCAATATTTGACAATGTTGGTGTAATCTTATGCTTAAGTGATTTATAGTACATTTGTTCTATGCATTATTGAGAAAAGTGTTGAGGCTGCCAATGGTAACTGTGAATCTGTCAAGTTCTCCCTTGCATTCTACTAGTTTTTGTATACTGAAGGTCTGTTGTTGAACGTATACACATATTTAAGATTATTTTTTAAAATATATTTTATTGATTTTTCTACAGAGGAAGAGAGAGGGATAGAAAGTCAGAAACATCGATGAGAGAGAAACATTGATCAGCCATCTCTTGCACACTCCCTACTGGAGATGTGCCCACAGTCAATGTACATGCCCTTGACCGGAATCAAACCCAGGACCTTTCAGTCCAAAGGCCGACGCTCTACCACTGAGCTAACCCGGTCTCAGCCCCAGCTAAACTGGTCTCGGCCCCATATTTAAGATTATCATATCTCCTTGGTGAAATGACCCCATTGTGATTATATGATGGTCCACTTGTTGCTGGTAATAATCACTGTTACAGTGTACTCTAATATTCATAGTCATTTCTTCTTCTTTTGATCAGTGTTTATAGAGTACTAGTGAGCCAATGCATGAAATTCGTGCATGGGAGCGGGAGGATGTGTCCCTCAGCCCAGCCTGCACCCTCTCCAATCTGGGCCATCCTCTCACAATCCAGGACTGCTGGATCCCAACTGCTCACCTGCCTGCTTTCCTGATTGCCCCTAACTGCTTCTGCCTGCCAGCCTGATCACCACCTAACCACTTTCCTACCAGCCTGATTGATGCCTAACTACCCTCCCCTGACAGCTTGATTGCCCCTAAGTAGTCTCCCCTGCAGGTCTGGATCCCCCCCCAACTGCCCTTCCATGCAGGCCCATTGCCCCCAACTTCTCTCCTTTGCTGTCCTGGTCACCTCTAACTACCCTCCCCTGCAAGTTTGATTGGCCCCAACTGCCCTCCCTTGTAGGCCTGGTTCAGCCCATCTGCCCTTCCCTGCTGACTTGATCGCCCATAACTGCCCTCTCTTGCAGACCTGGACCTTCCCCTGCTGGCAATCTTGTGGCAGCCAACTTGTGTCCACAGGGACAGCCATCTTGTGTTTTGGAGTGATGGTCAATTTACATATTACTCTTTTATTAGATAGGATAGAGGCCTAGTGCACAGGTGGGGGCCAGCTGGTTTGCCCGGAAGGGTGTCCCAGATCAGGGTGGGGGTTCCCTTGGGGTGGCCTGGGCGAGTGGCCTGTGGTAGTTTGCAGGCTGGCCACACCCCCCAGCAACCCAAGGGGAGGCCCTAGGATCTGGGATTTGTTTATCTTCTATAATTGAAACTTTGTATCTTCTGGAGTGGAGCCCATGGCCAACAAGGGCTGCAGGAGCTTAGCTTCCTCCATTGTCAGGGAAACCCAAGCCTCCTGCTTGCTCTGTGGCCGCAACCATCTTGGTTGGGTTAATTTGCATACTTGCTCCTGACTAGCTGGTAGGTGCAGCTTATGGATGTAGTGGAGGTATGATCAATTTGCATATTACTTTTATTAGGTAGGACTAGAAGCCCGGTGTATAAAATTTGTAAATGGGGGAGGGAGGAGTCCCTTCAGCCCAGCCTGCACCCTCTCCAATCCAGGAACTCCTTGAGGGAATGTCCAACTGCTGGTTTAGGCCAAATCCCAGGGATAAGATCCAAACCAGCAGTTGGGCATCCCTCTCACAATCCTGGACCGCTGGCTCCTAATCACTCACCTGCCTGACTGGTCTCTCCAAACTCCCCCCTTATCACCAGCCTGATCACTCCTCACTGCCTCTGTATGTCAAACCTGATCGCCCCTAACTGACCCCTACTGTTGGCCTGGTCACCCTTAACTGCCCCCTCCTGCCATCCTGGTCACCTCTTACTGTCTGCCACTGCTGGCCTGGTCACCCCTAACTGCCCCCCCCCTCCACCACCCTGGTCGTCCCTCACAGCCCCCTGCCAACCTGGTCCCTCCACACAGCCTGCTGTTCAGTTGTTTGGTCGTCCCTCACTAACCCCACTGCTGGCCTGGTTGTAGGCAGCCACCTTGTGAAGGCATGAGCATTAATTTGCATTATTACCTCTTTACTATATAGGATAACCTTTTTCTTCTAATATTAACCTCCTTGTGTCTTTATATTTACAGTAATTACGTAAATTTTAGATAGTGTACAGTTGGGTCTTGCTTTTTTAATCCAATCTGACAATCCCTGACATTTGGTATGTTCAGATCATTTACATTCAACATAACTGTTGAAATGGTAGAATTTAAACCTTCCACATTATTGGTGTACTGATCCCATCCGTTCTTGTTCCATTTTGCCTCCTTTTAGTTACTTTTTATACCAGTTAATCTCCATAACTAGCTTTTATTCACTTTTTGTTTTAACTTTTTTTTAGTGGTTGCCCCAGATCTATCTATCTATCTATCTATCTATCTATCTATCTATGTGTATGTGTCTGTGTATTTACCTTCAAATAATACTAAAATACTTCACAATGTACTAACATTGTAACTTTAGTACATTTATTATCTCCCTCCCAAGCTTTGTCCTATGTTGTTATTTATTTTACTTTTGTTATAAACCCCACAATGCACTGTTATTGCTTTTACTCTTGGTGGTTAGTGTTTAAAGCAATTGTAAAAAGGGAACATACGATGTTTTTATTTAGCATCATTTTTACCATGTCAGAATCTCTCCCTTTGTGTAGATCCAAATTGCTATCTAGTACAATTTCTGCTCAAAGAATTTCTATTAATATTTCTTACAGTCCAGAATTCACACACAAAAATATTTCCCTCACTTTCAATTTGTCTGTAAAAGCTTTATTTTTTAAAAGGTATTTTTGCTGGGTATAGAATTCTGGATTGAAAGGACTTCAGGGTTTTAGAAAGAGGTGTGTTTTTTTTCCTTTATGCCTTTTGGTACTTTAAATATGTTACTTCACTGTAATTCTTATCTTTGTTCCTTTGTTTGTAATGTTTCTTTTCACCAAGACTTTCCTCTTTATCTTTGGTATTTCAGCAGCTTAGTTCTGATGTTTCTAGAACTGGAGATGGGGGCAAATCCCATTTTGTTTAACCTCATTGGGGTTCTTTGAGATTCTTTTATCTGTCTGTATTTCATTAATTTAGTTATGTGATGTTTTGTATTGCTTTCATTAATTTTGGATAATTCTCAGCAATGTTTCTTCAAGTATTTCTTTTGGACAGTAGTCCAAATACATATATGTTAAGACAACTGATTCTGTTCCTCTTCTTGGATATTCTGTTCTTTCCTCTTTTCCTTTATTTTCTGTTATGAAATAATATATATTTTATTAATATGTTAATTTATATTTACACATATCTATATATATAAAAGCCTAAGCAACTGTTATAACCAGTTGCCCAAATGACCGGTCACTAGGATGTGCACTGACCACCAGGGGCAGATGCTCAACGCAGGAGCTGCCCTCTGGTGGTGAGTGCCCTCCCACAGCCAACCCCCTGTAGGGCCCTGATCTCCCTGATTGCCGGCCAGGCCGAGGGACCCCACCCATGCACAAATTCATGCACTGAGCCTCTAGTCCTATCTAATAAAAGAGTAATGTGCACATTGACTATATCTCTGATCAAACCACACCCACGGCCATGGCCATCAGCCAATCAGAAGCAAATTATGCAAATAAATGCAAACCAAGATGGCTGCCACCACTGAGAGCAGGAGGGAGGCTTGGGTTTCCCCAGCAATGGAGGAAGGCAAGCTTTCCACCTGCCCTTGCCGGCCTAGGCCTCCACTCAATGCTACAAGTTTCAATTATAGAAGATACATAATCCCAACAGAAATGGCGGCAGCCACAAAGCTGGAGAGAGCAGAGGCTAGGGTTGCCAGGGCGATGGAGGAAGCCAAACTTCTGCAGCCCTAGCCTAGGCCTCCACTCTAGGCTACAAAGTTTCAAACAGAAATGGCTGTCACCACGGAGCAAGCAGAAGGCTTGGCTCCACTCCAGGCTACAAAGTTTCAATTGTAGAACATAAATTAATCCCATATCCCAGGGCCTCTGCTTGGGTAGCTGGGGGGTGTGGCCACCTGAAAATCATCATTAGCTCCTCACCTAGGCTGCCCCATGCCCCACGGGAACCCCCACCCTGATCTAGGACACCCATCCAGGCAAACCAGCTGGCCCTTACCCATGCACCAGGCCTCTATCCTATCTAATAAAAGAGTAACATACAGATTGACCATCACTCCAACACACAAGAGGGCTGACCCCATGTGGTCAAAGATCCTGCCCCCATTTGGACACAAGATGGCCACCACAAGATGGCCAGCAGGGGAGGGCAGTTGGGAGAGACCAGGCCTACAGGAGAGGGCAGTTAGGGGTGACCAGGCCGGCAGAGAAGGAAAATTGGGGGCAAACAGGCTGGCAGGGGAGCAGTTAGACATCAATTAGGCTGGCAGGAGAGTGGTTAGGGGGTGATCAGTCTGGCAGGCAGAAGCAGTTAGGGGCAATCAGGGAGGCAGGCAGGTGAGCAGTTTGGAGCCAGCAGTCCTGAATTATGAGAAGGATATCCAACTGCCCATTTAGGCCCGATCCCAGTAAGCTTGGGCTTAAACGGGCAGTCGGACATCCCTCAAGGGGTTCCAGATTGGAGAGGGTGCAGGCTGGGCTGAGGGACATCCCCTGCCCCCCGGTGCACAAATTTCGTGCATCGGGCTTCTAGTATGTATATAAAAACTTATTTTTTAAAATATATTTTACTGATTTTTTTTCCTCTGGAGAGGAAGGGAGAGGGATAGAGTAACATCAATGAGAAACAATCAGCTGCCTCCTGCATGCCCCCTACTGGGGATGTGACCACAACCAAGGTACATGGCCTTAACTGGAATCAAACCCGGGATCCTTCAGTCCACAGGCCAATGCTCCATTCACTGAACCAAACAGGTAAGGTCAAAAACATGTATTTTAAAATAATATATAATATACATATATGTTTTTACCCCCCTGGTTTCTTGTACAGAGTTTTTTAAAACACCTGTTATTTCCTAAGTGATAAAAGCACTAGGAACATCTTTTGTTCTAATATTTGGTTTTTGAGCCAGGTTTCTAACATCAAGCTCCTAAATCCCTTAGAAATTCTGGATGACAGAAATGCATACGGTTCTAATAAAGTGACTCTTGGTGGAGTCCTGGTTAGAAGCTGTTCACCAGAAAGACTGAGCCATGCTTAGAAGCTTGGAACTTTCAGTCCAACCCCCTTCCGTCTGGAGAGGGCAGAGGGGTCAGAAATTGAGCTAATGATTGATCATGCCTGCATGATGAAATGGCTATAGAAATCCCTAAAGAATGGGGCTTAGCGAGCTTCCAGGTTGGTGAATACATCCACATACTAGGAGGGTGCACCCCAGCTGGGACAGAAGTTCCTACACTGCGGCCGTTCCAAATCTTGTTTCATGTCCTTCATTTAGCTATTCATTTGTATTCTTTATGTTTTTTATTGTATAACAAACTGGTAAATGTAATTAAGTATTTCTCTAAGTTCTGAGAGCTGTTCTAGCATATGATCAAATCCCAGAAGGGGATTATGGGAACCCTGATTTACAGCAGTCTGAGGTTCAGGTGACAATCTGAAATTTAGGATTGGCATCTGAGTGCGGGCAGTCTTGTGGGACTGAGCCCTTAATCTGTAGGAACTGCACTAACTCCAGCTGTTAGTGTCAGAACTGAATTGAGTTATGGGACACCCAATTGTTGCAGAGACTTGCTCGATGTGGTGTCAGGAATTGTGAATTGTCTCTAGTAAAGAATTGAGAGCAGAGAGAAACGGAGGAGGAATGTAGTTTTCCTATATACTCTCCTTTTCTTTCCCTGCCTCTTCTTTTTGTTTTTGTCTTTATGTTCTGTTGACTTATGCTTCAATTAGATGATTCCTTTTTCAACTTTGTCTAGTTTGCTAACAAACCCAACTGTGTTGTTGTTTTTTTGTTTCCAGTAGTTTCCATTTAACTTTCAAACATTGTTTTAAGTTTCCATCTCTCTGCTGATATTCACCCTGGGTCAATGGATATTGTCTACCTTTCCCACTGCATCATTTATATATTTAATCGCGGCTATTTTAAAATCCCTCTCTGATAGTTCCCACATCTGGGTTATCTCTGAGCATGTTCCTGTTGACTGCCTTATCTCCTGACAATGGGTTTTCTTTCTTCCCTTTTTTTGTAGCATGATTTTATTATTTTGGCTGAATGCTAGATATCACATGTAGAACAGTAGCAAAAGACAAAAACAAGTTCTCCACCTGAAATGGCTAGCATGATCTTTTGGTATGACATTAGTACTGGGGATTGAGTCAACCTACTCAGTGATTTAACAGATGTGTTGTTGTTACACAATACAACACAGCATTAAAATTCCTAGCGTTGGGCTGTTACGTTGAGCCAGGTGGGGGGTCTGGGATGCCAAATTTTTCTTAATGTTCCTGCTCCACCCAGTAGTCCCTTCACATTTGTGTCACACTTTTCCTTCCAGAAGAGAATTGCTATTGCTTTGTTTCTATGGGCAAGGTTCATAGTAGGTGCAGGGAAAGTTCTGTTTTTTTGGTCCAGCCCAAATCTTACAAAGGACCTATAGACCTGGACCCCAGAATGAGACCTCCTCAGTGTCTGTGCCTTTCTTCCCAATGTCAGCTAAACTCTGCCTTGTTCCTTTCCCCTCCCCCAGGCATGAGTTTCCTATCCTCATCTGCAGAAACAGAACTCCGGTTTGCATCACTGAGAGAGTATAAGCCTGAGAGGTTGTCTGCTTCTACTACCATACTTTGCCCCAGAAGCAGAGGTCTTTGCTGGTTACCAAGGGCAGGAAGAAGGGTTTCCTAGCCCTTCACTAGAAGCAATAAATATTTGGTTGTATCCTGAGGATCTGAGGGTTTGTTGCCCTCCCAGCAACTTTAGTGCCCTAAGAGAGAAGAATCTGGGCAAGCAGATGCTATCATGCCTGTCCCCCAGTACAATTACTCCTATGTGGCTATACCACCAGAGGGGTTCTGTCTGGTCTCCAGGGTTGCCTCTAGTCTTCCTTATGAGTACCTGGCGGAGGCCTGACGAAAAGAGCTAAAGAGCTGAGTGTGACCTCCCCTTGTCTCTGGGCTCCTGCTATTCTAAACAAATGTGTTAACTCACATGTAACCTTGAAGAACTCATTTACCTACTCCTGTGGTGGTCACCTGTTCCTCCTATGCTCTGCTAGACATAAAACAGCTCAAGTGTCCTGTCTCTCCTCGGGGGGGCTTGCCACTCTTTAGAAGTCAAGGGAAGTTTTCCTTCTGGATCATCTACCTTAGTCTCTTTCTTATCGATGGAAGCTATGTTCTCTTGTACATTTTTACATCCTCGTTGGAAGATAAACTCTGCCATCACAATAAGAACAAAAGAACATACCAGCTCTCGTTAAGACTTTAAACTGCTAACTGTATTCACTAAGAAGAAAATAAGGTAAACTGACATTGCTAATGGGCAAACACATAAGCAAACTATTTTCAAAAGATAAGAATATTACTACTACATTAGTACAGATAATAACTAGCTTTCACACAGAGAATATATTGCAATGGGTAATACAAATTAAACTGTCATTATTCCCTATTTTATATTGTGATTATAGAAAGGGCTGATGGGATGCAGAGTAACGTATTAATTGCATTATATCCTTATTACATAGTTTAAAACTATATTATTGGTAGAGCTAGTTGACTGTACAAAGCTGGCTGAATAGATTTTGTGATGGATTTCTTTCTGTACTATGCAGCCACACATATTCTGAGTTTTGAAAGTATGCAGTTTGCAGAACCTGACAAGGTTAATAATTCTGTCTTTTCTATTCTTGATGTGTTGGTAACCTTTGCTCTGATTGCTGCATGCTCAACAATTAAGAGTGCAGTGCATGGCAGAGATAAATCACATGGTAAAGACTATATTATAGACACCAAACTAAATGTGTGCAGACTGCAGATATCTGGCTTTTATGTACTCAGAATACAAGTGATCTAAGCAGAAGTGGTCTGGTTCTATCTCCATGTCCAAACAAGTGATACAATGCTGCCTACGCCCCTTCCTTTGACTTCCCATTGTGCCTTTTTTTATTTAGAAAGATATGGGCCATGTCTGCTCAAGCCAGTTTTATGGTATACCACTTGCTTACTGACACTCCCCAGAATTTAATCAGCAGTAATAATACATTCCCATGGCCAAAAAGGAGCTGGGAGTTGAGCTTCCTCACCTCCCAACTCACAATACTCCCTGTCATATTATCTTGTAGAGCTACTCTGCCTCACCTTCGGGTAAAAGCTGATGCAGCTGGGGGAAACCCACATAAAATTTACTCAATAGCGTGTCACTAAGATGAATGCTTACATTTCGCTATTTAGATCATGGTCTGTATGTCTCTGCACGAGAGACTTAGAAAGGCAGAGTGAAACCAGGCTGAATTAGGAGTGGAGACCTGGTTGCTAGTCCCAGTTCTCCACTAACAGTGTGCAAGTTTTGTCATCAAGGTGGACCTCAGTTTCCTGTTTTGAAAAACAGATTTTCTCCCTCGGTTTCTCCTTAATCTGCTTTGTTTCTTTTCAGTTCAATACTCAGCTGGTTTTCAGAAACTACAATATTGGATTCACTTGCTCTCCAAACATTTTGTGTCTTTTTATTATGCTTTAGCTAGTATTAGTACAAAGAATGAACACACAAAAACAAACAAACAAAATCCCTTTCCATCAAGGTATTAGTGGCTTAATAAGACATATATCTATAATAAAAGCATAATATGCTAATTAGACCAGACAGCCAAACAACTTTCAAGATGAAGCTAAGGCAGCAGGGCTGAGGCAGAGGTGGTGAGGAGTGATCAGGCAGGCAGGCAGGCAGAGCGGTTAGGGGCAATCAGGCAGGCAGGCAGAGTCGTTAGGGGTGATGAGGCAGGCAGGCAGGTAACTGGTTAGGAGCCAGCAGTCCCAGATTGTGAGAGGGTGCAGGCTAGGCTGAAGGACCCCCTCCCCCTGCAGTGCACGATTTTCATGCTCCGGGCCTCTAGTATATAAATAAAGTTATAATCTAGTGTGACAAGCTCTGCATTAAAGGTGTTTTTATACCTGGGAAACTAAAACACAACTAGGAAGACTCCATTGTGGGGTTTATCGCGGACGCTGGGGCAGGATGCCCAGTACATGGAAGCTGCACAATAAACATTAGACTGGGTTTCCTACTGAAGGCTTACAAGTACTATTTAATTATTTTTTTAAATCACCTAGTTTTTGCTAAATAGCTTCAACAACCAAATAACTATCCTGGGGTTGGGAGTTGGAATGCAGATTTATGTCTATGGAATAACAGAATATATCTGAAAGCTCTGCTAAATTTTGGAGAACATTCAAACGTAAGATGTAATAGTTTGTCTTTTGTGGGCTACAAAATGGCATCTCAAGGCATTGCAGGTGGTAGCTAATAACTGGTTCCAATTGAAAACTCAAGAGATTAGACATCTATGTTGAGACTTCTTTCAACTACGGTTTTCACCATTGGCTCCTGTCTTGTGTGTCTCTGCTGTGGAAAAAAACCATAAAGCCAGTAAAGGTGAAGAAAAACAATCTATCTTGAGTAGGAATACAGAGAAGCAAAGTGAAAGTGTGCTAAAGAACAAAATCCTTGTGTCTTTTTTTGTTTTGTTTTGGTTAATCCTTACCCACAGATATTTTTTCCCCCACTTGATTTTCAGAAAGTGGAAAGGAGGAGGGGCACCAAGATGGCGGCATAGGTAAACACCTATCTTGCTGCCCACACAACAATTTCAAAACTACAACTTAACAACAGAACAAACATAATCGGAAAGCTGGCTGAGTGGAAATTCCACAAATAAAAGTAAAGATAGGACACTGTGACTCAGAGGAGTGGCAGAGGGCAGCGTTGAGGATACGTGCGGAGTCAGAGGTTTGGAGCCGTGCTCGTGCAAGCGGATAGGGCAGGCGGCTGGATACCTGGCTGGTTTTCTCAAATGGGGAGGGAGACAAAAGCGTCCCACTGCACTGATTCCCCAGTTCCGGGTGAGGTCCGGGGAACTTACACTCATACGGGGTGAAACTGGAGGAAGCACGCTGAAACTCGGGTGCTGCAGAGGTCTGCGAACTTGCAGAGAGGGCGCATAAACTTGGAAACTGCAGAAGCACACAAGCATGCAGAGAGGACTCGTGACTTGCTCTCTCGTTCAGGAGAAAAAGAAAGAAGGGAACTATGGGACTGCGTTGTTTTACAACACTGGGAGAGATTTTGGATGTGCAGACTCATTTGGGGAGAAGCTGAATTGTCCGGCAGCGGGTAGAGCTTGGCAGCAGCTTTCTCTCAGAGGTGCATGCAGCCATTACCACCAGGCACAGAGAGAGACCCAGGTGCCATTTAGGGTGGAGCTGATGGGAAATCGAGGCTGCCTTCTCAGCCTGGAGACTCCACTCCAGCTGAGCCTCACAACCAATTGGCGTGGAGGTCAAACCCTCCTAGTGCTAACAACAATAATCTAGGCTTAACTTTAACAAGACTGTGCAACCCATAAAGGGCTACAGCAAGAGTATCCACCTCAGGTAACTGGGGAGGCTGAGCTACTGACCCTTAGAGAACATCTACCACACAAAGCTAATCGACCAACTCAGGGAAACAGCCAAAATGCAGAGATATGGAAAGAAATCACATGTGAAGGAAATGGAGGGGGAAAAAACGACCACATTAGAATCTATAGCCAAGATTACTCTACCCAGCAAAGCTATCATTCAGAATAGAAGGTCAGATAAAGTGCTTTGCAGATAAGAAAAAGCTAAAGGAGTTCATTACTGCCAAACCAATATTATATGAAATGCTAAAAGGTATTCTTTAAGAAGAAGAAAAAGAAAAAGGTAAAAATAAAAATTATGAACAACAAATACACATCTATCAACAAATGAATCTAAAAATCAAGTAAATTAAAAATCTGATGAACAGGATAAACTGGTGAATATAACAGAATTATGGGCATAGGGAGGGAATGGACTGACAATTCTTGGGGAGAAGAGGGGTGTGGCCCAGGCCAAGATTAGGCCTGCAAACCAGGTACATGCTCTTGGCTGGGAATCAAACCTGGACTTTTTGGTCCACAAGATGACACTCTAACCACAGAGCCAAACTGGCCAGGGCCATCAGGTCTCTTTTACCATCCCTTCCTCCTGGAATAATGGAGGATGGCTAGAGTGGGAAAGGAAAGGGGAAGGGAAGGGCAAGGGTAAGAGGAAGGGGAAAAGGAAAGGGAAAGGGGAAGGAAATGAAAGGAAAGGAAAGGAAAGGAAGCTGTGCTAGAACTTCCATGCTATTTATTTCTATTTATCTAGACTTACATTTATTTTTTATTATCTGTTTTATCCTTCTTTAGTTTGGATTTTAAATAATTTAAATAAATTACTGAGCTCCTATTAAATGTAAAACATTTTTAACATGTATTCTTATTTTATTTTCAAGTCTCTTTATAGCTCTGGTGTCTATATAACCAGACAGTCAGCACATCTGAGACTATATAATACTAGTGGCCTGGTGCACGAAATTCATGCAGAGAGGGGGGTGGTGTCCCTCAGCCCGACCTGCGCTCTCTCCAATCTGCGACCACTAGCTTCTAACCACTCACCTGCCTGCCTGCCAGATTGCCCCTAACCACTCTGCATGCTGGCCTGCTCACCCCCAACTGCACCACACTGCCAGCCTGATCACCCCCAACTACTCTCCCCTCTTGGTCTGATTGCCCCTCACCGCCTCTGCCTTGGCCTTGTCACCATGGCTTTGTACTTTTATTAGTATAAATATTTTATACTTGAGTCTAAATATGTTTTATATTCTTTTTTTTTTAATTTGATTCTAGTGCGTTTACTAATCCAGGAACCTCTGAGATGCTTTTTCCAGAAACAACTGTCCTCTGTTTTAACCAGACAAAACCAGCTATTTAATAAAATAATAATTTTTTTAGATAAATGGAATCTTGGGAGATATAGACTAACTTCTTCATTTTACAAAAATCAAGACAAAAAGACACAAAACGTCCCAGATTGTGGAGACCTGTCAAGGATGAGTAAACACTAGAATCTCAATCTCTGACTTTCACTAGTGCTCTGCTGATCCCATTCTAATATGTACATGTGTCCCACAAGCCCCATTTCTAAATATACCAACACACCAAGGCTACTTCATTTCTGTGTCCTACCAGGACAGAAAGGCAGCAAAAGTAGCCAAAATTGTGTACCTCTATGTTCAAGTAATCCTTTAATTTATGACACAATGTTTCTATTCTATTCTCTCTCCTTTCTTCTATCCCCCCAGTATTGAACTGTCTACGCACTTGACCATCTGCAATGAGTGGTTGACTCGTGACTATAAGTTCGTCTACAATTCCAAGGTTCTGCTTATAAAAGATAATTTATTATTTTATTAAAGAGATAGTTTTTGTCTGGTTCCTCAACTCCTGATCCTACCTTGTTGCTGTGTGCATAAGTGTCAGACTCCTAACATTATTCGGTTCTGCACTTCAAAATACATGACTTTTTTTTTTTTTTTTATCATGACTGGCCTTGGGTTAACCACTATAGAATCCCAGATATCTGTGTCCTTCCCACCCCGGGCAGGGAAGCATTCTACTGACTGTGGTTCAGCATGACACGCGGTAACTAATATTCCATTTGATATCTGCCACAATGCTGGTCCTAAGACTTCGAGTACATATTCAGTCTCAGGAAACTTTGGATGCTGCTGTGTGGGAGTAAGGTTAGTAAAACTACAGTTTAGCATGGTCTTTGGGCCAAGGGAAAGGGACTGTTTCTTTTTCTTTGACTTGGAATTATAGGTAATTTATGTTCTGTTTAGGCCCTAGCAATGTTAAGCTTATTTCTCAATTAAAATGAGACACTTATAAGAATTAGGGTCTGAATGTACTAGTATGTGTGATGTTAGCTTATTTGTAAATCATTGCAAAAGCTATAACATTAGGTGGTGGGCACACAATGCAGTAATATAGACCATGTAACATAGAAATGTACACTTGAAACCTATATGAACCTATTAACCAATGTCTCCCCAATTAATTTTTTTTAAAAAGCTATGTAATTTGAACTGGAGAACTGAAGAAAAAGAAACAAATCTAGTTAACGAGAATAAATAAAAGCTTCTCCTTAGGTTTCAAATTTCCCTAAATGATGAAAAATATCTATATTTAAAATACTTACAACAATAAAGGACAGATAATCTCTAAAGCTAAAAGGCAATAGGGTCAGATTAAAGGAAATAACAAAACAAACATACCCCGTTTTCCCGAAAGTAAGACATCCCCCGAAAATAAGACTTACTACTGCCAGTTTTGCCTCTCGCCGTGATATAAGGCATCCCCCTGAAAATAAAACCTCCCCGATATTTTTATTCTTGAAACGAAAAAAGCCTGGGCCACACAAGCAGTTACAAGGAAGTGGGTCCATTTAATGCTGCTGCTTATTATGCAAGGGAGCCAAAGAGGTCTGCTATTCTGGGATGCAGCCAGCACTCACCGTGCTAAAGACATGAAGAAATTTCTTCATGAAAGAAAAACAGATCAAATAATGATTCCCGCAGGAATGACGGCCTATCTCCAGACTCGATATTGCAATAAACAAGCCATTCAAGGACAATTTGCCCATGGAAATTAATGACTACACTGAAAATAGAATGGAGAGAAATCAGTGTGTAAACTTTGTGAAACCTAAACTGCAAGAGGTTGTGATTTGGGTGAAGAATTCTGGGAGAAAATCACTGACAGTTGCATTGCAAATGCACTACGAACAGGCTACCTTGATAAGAAGTACTCATTTAAGGACAGTGCTATTGCTAAATATGAGAGATTTGGTCCACTGATTCTGAAAGAAATGGAGTCACAAGAAATTCACCAGGAAATTCAGAGTTTGGATTGTTATAATGATGTTCCAGAAGATGATGACATGACTGTCATTGAATAAATCTTACTTTGTGTTCATACTGGTAAATATCAGTATCAGTAAATGTACCATAGATTGTTGTACATGGAAATAATGGTAGTGACAATAAATTCTTGATACCGTTGGATTCACAATTTGTCTAGTTATGCTGGTTTGTGATGACAACTACTACTGTACTGTATACAGGTAATAAATTTCTTTTCTTTTTTTTTTTTGTTCAACAATAACTGTGTACCGTATTCTTCTTCATGGAAAAATAAGACATCCCCTGAAAATAAGACCTAGCACATCTTTGGGAGCAAAAATTAATATAGGACACTGTCTTACTTTTGGGGAAACAGGGTATGACAGAGAGGCTGTGGCCATCAATGCATGGCTGAAAAATCATAATGGAAAGACTCGGGGAATGCACATAGAAGAAATACAAATAGCAACCAACCAAGAGATAAGAAAACAGCCCATCTCCCTAGCAACAGGATAGTGGAACAAAAATAAAATACTATGGCCCCCTAACCAAACTAGCAAAAACTTAAGTGTGATTCTAGCAAGTATTGGAAAGATAAGGAAATAGTAAATATTTGATAAACATGTAAATACTATCAAATTGATCTTCCAAAGGGTAATACCTAATAAAACTAAGTAAATATCATAACCTTGACCTAATATTTCCACTTATTAATCTAAAAAAAAATTCTCACTCGCACACAAAGACTCGTGTACAAGAATGTTCACTGCAGTACTTTTTGTGAGGGTGAACTGGACATGACAACCCAGCTTTCCAGCTGTTAAAAGCCACATGCTAAATATATATGGAATGATCTCCAAAACACAGTGGTGAATGAAAAAGCAAAATTCAGAATAACACTATACCATTTGTTAAAAAACTACTATATTTTCCTGTAATTATTATAAACTTTCACGCACACACATGCATGCATGCATGCACAACTACCAAAGGATGGGAAGAAACATCCCAAATTCATAACAATGGTACCTCTGTGAAGGTAAGTGAATGCGAGAGAAGGCAATGTGTTTCAAGTTTTTAAGAAAAGAATATATACAAGTATTATTTCTGTAATCACTGTTTTAATTTAGTGCAGACAACAAGAAAATACTGGATGTATCAATAAAAAAAAACCACAAAACATTACAGGAGGAAAAAACTAACCAAGACAGCAATGGGCAAAAAAAATTGATTCTTTAAAAACAAATGAAGGCACTAATAGTGGCCATCCAAAATAATTACAATAAATGTTCGTGGGTGAACTTCCCTATTAATATAACAGCTATCCTATATAATAAAAGAGAAACATGCAAATTTGACCATACCTTGGCTCCTGATTGGTTATGCTACCAGCCAATCAGGAGCAGGGGCGGAGCCAAATGGCACAAGTGCCGGGCCTTGGGGGTGGAGATGAAATGGTGGTGGCGGCAAGCATCCAGCCCCCAGGGGCTGTGCGGGGAAGCAGCAGCAGCAGCAGCAGCAGCAGTGGTGGTGGTGGCCGCAGCAGGGAGCGCTTGGCCCCTGGGCACTGTGAGCGGAAGTGGCAGCGAGCGCCGAGCCCCTGGGGTTGGGTGATCACAGGCAGCTGGGGCTGAGCTGAGCAGGGCAATGGCTGGGTACCAGAGGCTTTAGGCCTTGGGCAGGCTGGGGGTGAGCCATCAGTTGGACATCCCCTGAGGGCTTGCAGTATGTGAGAGGGGGCAGGTTGGGTTGAGGAACCACCCACCCCAGTGCTCGAATTTCATGCACCGGGCTCCTAGTTTATATAATAACAAGAGTTCCGCTGCATGACATTTGTGCAGGGGGATGGGGAGTTGGGGGTGGGGGGCACGGGAGGTTCCTAAGCCTAGTCTGCACCCTCTCACAATGTGGAACCCCTCAGGGGATGTGTGACTGCCAGTTTAGGCCCGATCCCAATAAACCTGCAGTCGGACATCCCTCTCACAATCGGGATTGCTGGCTCCTAACTGGTCGCCTGCCTCCCTTCCTTCCTGATCACCCCTAATGGCTCACCTGCCTGCCTGATAGCCCCTAACCCCTCTGCCTGCCTGCCCGATGGCCCCTAACCACTCTGCATCTCTGCTTGATTGCCCCTAACCACTTGCCTGCCTGCCTGATCACTCCTAACCACCTCTGCTTCGCAACTTCATCCAAAAGAATGCCCAGAAGGTCATTCAGCTGTCTGGTCTAATTAGCATATTTTGCTTTTATTGTTATAGAAGATAATTATAAATAGTGCAAGCACTGTTAGGTGTTTTACCTATTTTAACTCACTTAATTCTTACAAAATGAGATAGAAACCATTAATATTTCCATTCTACAGGGAAGAAACTAAGGCACAAAGAATTAAGTAAACTTGATCAACACCGTAAGTCAAACCCCAACACACTGGAGCCACAGTCATTGTTCTTACCCACTATACCAGTCTAGGAAAAGAAAGCAATGAACAAACTCAGTTATTTCCTTTTAAAGCTAAATATTCAAAAGCACATCTATAACAACAACAAAAGACCAACAAACAAAAAGACAAATACACTCACACACACAAAGGCTGAAAATAAATAAAAATTTTAAATACACCAGGCAAATGTTCACAACAAAAAGGATACTTACAGCAATATTAACATGACACAATAGAAACTCAAGTGAAAAGCAATAAAATAGACAAAGACACTTTGATACCAAGAACTTTTATCCTTTTTTGTAGAAGACCCAATATTCTTATCTCAGAAACAAACAAAACAAAAAAATACAAGAGTTGCAATATACAATTAGCAAGTTTTAACTGACAGTATTTTTAAAGATTTGTACAATGGAAGAACATATTCATTAAAAATATACATGAAAAAAACCGTTTTAAAATAACCATGAATTAGGTAACACAGAGACAACAAATTCCAAAAAGTTGAAATTACATAGTAAGTGCAACACATTAAATTAAAAGTAAACCATTTAATTAATAAGGAGATGTTAATTTAAGTCTGCAGGGTTTTCGCCAATGATTCTGAATCCCTGCTCTGTTTTCCGAAAAGAACCTTTACTTCAGGCCAGGCCTAGACTGATGTGATGGTAAGCCAAGTCAATACTGATGAAAACTGGATGGCAGAGCACCATCAAGAAGGGGAAAAGATCAGAAAAGGGTTTAAGAGGATGTCAAAAAGTACTTCTTTTGGGAGGAAGTTGAGGAAAGTGTCAAAAGAAAAGAAAACAATTATACAACATTCCCAAATATATCATTCTGGTGGAAAAGGGAAAAGCTATTAATAAAATAAAATTGCAAGTCATATATTTAATAAAGTGTCAATTGGGGAGAAACCAAGATGGCAGCATAAGTAAACACCTAAACTGCTGCCTTGCACAACAATTTCAAAACTACAACTAAAAGACAAACGGACATCATCCAGAACCACAACAAAGCTGGCTGAGTGGAATCCTACAACTAGAAGGAAAGAGAAAAGCTCACAGAGACTCAGAGGTATGAAAACACGCATACAGAGAGGACTCAGAGGTACGAAAACACGCATACAGAGAGGATGGGTGGCTGAGTTCCCAGCTGGCTTTCTCTAGCGGGAAGGAGACAAAAACTCCTGACTGCACTGAACCCCAGTTCCAAATGCACTGAACCCCAGTTCCGGGCAAGACCTGGGGAACCAGGCTCATACGGGGGGAACCTGTACTGTCAGGTGGAAACTCAGGGGAGCCACAAAAGGCAGAGGTTTGGAGACATGCGCGCAAGTGCACGCAGAGAGGATTGCTGAGTGGGCCGCTGGCTTTCTCTAGCTAGAGGAAACCAGGAGCTCCTGACTGCACTGAACTTCAGTTCCAGGCAAGAATCTGGGAATTCAGATTCACTGGGGGAGAAACTGGACTGTTTGACACTGGGCGAAACTCAAGGGCAGCTTTCTTTCAGAGGTGCTTGCGGCGATTACCAAGAAACACAGGGGCCTCAAAGGGCAGGGCTGACAGGAAGCCAGGACTGTTTGCTCAGCCCTGAGACTCCGCCCCATCTAAGCTGAGCACAGAAGCTTGTGCAATTTTGCAAGTCTTGTCTCATAAGGATGTCTCCAATACAGAAGTTCTCCCAGCATAAACACAGCTGAACCTCAAAGCCAATTGGCCTGGGGGTCAATTCCTCTCAGTGATACCAACAACAATCAACACTTAACTACAACAAGGCTGTATACAAGTCCACAAAGGGGTGCACCAAGAGTGTCCACCTCAGGTAACTGGGGAGGCTGAGTGACTCGGCCATATAGGACACCTAGCACAAAAAGCTACCCTACCAACTCAGGGAATCAGCGAAAATGCGGAGACAAAGAAACAGGTCAAAAATGAAAGAAATGGATGAAAACAAATAACTGGATATAGAGTTCAAAACCACTGTTACAAGGTTTTTCAAGAATTTCCTAGAAAAGGCTGATAAATTTAGCGAGACCCTCAAGGATATGAGCAAGACCCTTCAGGATATGAAAAAGGAGCAACTAGAAATTAAACATACACTGACTGAAATAAAAAATATTATACAGAGACCCAAGAGCAGACTACAGGACCGCAAGAATCAAGTCAAAGATTTGAAATACAAAGAAGCAAAAAACACTCAACCGGAAAAGCAAAAAGGAAAAAGAATCCAAAATTTGAAGATAGTGTAAGAGGCCTCTGGGACAACTTCAAGCATACCAACGTCAGAATTATGGGGGTGCCAGAAGAAGAAAGAGAACAAGATACTGAAAACTTATTTGAAGAAATAATGACCGAAAACTTCCCCCACCTGGTGAAAGAAAGGGAAGTCCAGAAAGCGCAGAGAACCCCAAACAAAAGGAATCTAAAGAAGACCACACCAAGACACATCATAATTAAAATGCCAAGAGCAAAAGACAAAAAGAGAGTATTAAAAAGCAGCAAGAGAAAAACAGTTACCTACAAGGGAGCACCCATATGATTATCAGCTGAATTCTCAACAGAAACGATGCAGGCCAGATGGGAGTGGCAAGAAATATTAACAGTGATGAATAGCAAGAACCTACAACCAAGATTACTATACCCAGCAAAGCTACCATTCAGAATTGAAGGGCAGATAAAGAGCTTTGCAGATAAAAGAAAAGCTAAAGGAGTTCATCACCATCAAACCAGTACTATATGAAATGCTGAAAGATATTCTTTAAGAAGACGATGACTACAAAGGTAAAGATAAAAATTATGAACAACAAATACATATCTATCAACAAGTGAATCTAAAATGAAGCGAATTAAAAACCTGATGAACAGAATAAATTGGTGAATATAATAGAATCAGGGGCATAGAAAGGGAGTGGACTGACAATTCTCAGGGGGAAAGGGGTGGGGGGGTATGGGAAGAGACTGAACAAAAATCATACACCTATGAATGAGGACAATCGGGGGAAGGTAAGGGCAGAGGGTGGGGTAGGAACTGCCTGGAGGGGAGCTATGGGAGGAAAAAGGAGGTTGCAATAATCTGAACAATAAATATTTATTAAATAAAAAAATAAAAATAAAAAATAAAGTGTCAATCATCTAGTATCTTTTATATGTAGAATATAAAAGAACTCTCAAAACTCAGTAAAAATTTCCAAGACAAGAGAAAGCTAAAGGAGTTCATAACCACCAATCCAATCTTACAAAAAAAATTTAAAGGGACTTAAGAAAAAAATGTGAATAATAAAATGGCAAGAACTACATACCTATTAATATAGTAAATGAATTTAAATTCATTTAAATAGCTCCAATCAAAAGGCCTAAGGTGGCTAAATGGGTAAGAAAATAAGGCCTGTACATATACTGCCTACAAGGGACCCACTTCAGATTGAGAGACACACACAAACTAAATGGAAAGAGATATTTCAGGCAAATGTAAACACACAAAAAAGCTGGTGTAGCTATACTCAGACAAAGCAGTCTTTAAAATATAAACTGTAATAAGAGACAAAGAAGGACATTCATAATGATAAAGGGATCCATCAACAAGAGGCTATAACCCTTGTAAACATTTATGTACCCAACTTATGAGCACCTAATTATACCAACCAAATATTAACGGATATAAATGGAGCGTCTGAGAGTAATACAGCATATTAGGGGGCTTTAATAACCCACTGACATCAAGGGATAGACCCAGACAGAAAATCAACGAGAAACAGTGGCCTTCAATGGCTTATTAGACCAGAAGGATTTAACTTATATTTTTAAAACATTTCACTCCAAAGCAGCAGAATATACATTCTTTTAAAGTATACATAAAACATTTTCTAGGCTAGGACACAAAAAAAGTCTCAGTAAACTTAAGAAGACTGAAATCATATCAAGCATCTTCTCCTATCACAATGGTGTAACACTAAAAATTAATTACAAGAAGAAAACTGAAAAACACACAAATACAAGGAGGCTAAATAACATGGTAGTAAACCACGAATGGGTTAACAAGGTCAAGAAAGAAGTCAAGTTACCTTGAAACAAAATGAAAATGAAAAACAATGACACCTAAAATCTGTGGGACAAAGCCAAAACAGTCTTAAAATGGAAATGCATAATAATATAGGCTTACCTCAAGAAACAATAAAAATACCAAATAAACAATCTAAACTTACATGTTAAAAAAAAAACACTAGAAAAAAAAACACTAAACAAAGCCCACAGTTAAGTAAAAGAAAATAAAGATCAGAGAAGAAATAAACAAAATAAAGTTTTAAAAAGTCAATAAAAAAGATCAAGGAAACCAAGAGCTGTTCTCTGAAAAGATAAGCAAAACTGATAAACACTTAACCAGGTTTATCAAGAAAGAAAAAAGAAAGGACCCAAATAAATAAAATCATAAATAAAAAAGGAGTAGTGACAACTAAAATCACAAGAATACAAAGGATTATAAAAAATACTATGAATAATTATCCTATATAATAAAAGTATAATATGCAAACTGATCATCACTCCAACCCACAAGAGGGCTGCCCCCATGTGGTCAAAGATGGCCGCCCCCAAGTAGACACAAAATGGCTGGCAGGGGAGGGCAGTTGGGAGGGACCAGGCCTGCAAGGAGGGGCAGCTGGAGGTGATCAGGCCAGCAGGGGAGGGCAGTTGGGGGTGACCAGGCCTGTGAGGAAGGGCAGTTAGGGGTGACTAGGCCAGCAGAGGAGGGCAGTTGGGGGCAATTGGGCCGGCAGGGGAGCAGTTAGGCACCAATCAGGCTGGCAGGGGAGTGGTAAGGGGGTGATCAGGCTAGCAGGCAAGTGGTTGGGAGCCAGCAGTTCTGGATTGTGAGAGGGATGTCCGACTGCCCGTTTAGACTCGATCCCATGTGTAGTCAGACATCCCTTGAGGAGTCCCAGATTGGAGAGGGTGCAGGCTGGGCTGAGGGACCCCCTCCCCGACGTGCACAAATTTTGTGCACCGGGCCTCTAGTATGCCTATAAATTGACAACCTAGAAGAAACGGATAAATTTCAAGAAACTTACAAACTTGCAAAAGTGAATCAAAAGGATCTCTTACCCTTTGAGACAGCATGAGAACCTGGAGAGTATGATGCTAAGTGAAATAAGCCAGTCAGAAAAAGACAAGAATCACATTATCTCACTCATATGTGGAATCTAATGAACAAAATAAACTGATAACCAAAACAGATCCAGAGACACAGAAGCAAGGAACAGACTGTCAAATATCAGAGGGAATGTGGGAGTTGGTAGGTGGGTGGGAAGAGATCAACCAAAGAACTTGTATGCATACTAGCATATGCATAGACGATGGGCACAGACAATAGAGGAGGAAGGCATAGGGCGGGGATGGGGCATGGGGGGATGGAGGTGGGCAAGAAGGGGTCAATGGGGGAAAAGGGGACATAATGTAATACTTTCCACAATAAAGATTTTAAAAAATATATACCAATGGCATTTTCCACAGAATTAGAATAATCCTAAAATTTATATGGAACCACAAAAAATCCTACAGCCAAAGCAATCTTGAGAAAGAAAAACAAAATTAGAAGTATCATGCCATCAGACAGCAAACTATATAACAAGTCTATAATTATCAAGACAGGATGGCACTGGCATAAAAACAGACGCACAGATCAATAGAACAGAATAGAGAGCCCAGAGAAAAACCCACATCTATACGGTCAATTAATCTATGACAAAGAAATAAAGTACATACACGGGGTTAAAGACAATCTGTTCAGTAAATGGTGCTGGGAAAACTGGACAGACACATTCAAGAAAATGAAACTAGACTGCTTTCTTACATCATACACAAGAATAAACTCAAAATGGATTAAAGACAAATGTAAGACCCAAAACTCTAACTCCTAGAATTGCTCTTGGGAATTTTGCATCTTTCTTCACCAGGAATATGATATTGCTCTTAGTAATAGATTTTTAGGTTATGTTTCCTTGTACAAGGGGAAAAAAAAGAATAAACAAATGGGCCTAAATAAAAAAATTTGCATAGCAATGGAAGCCATCAGTAAAATGAAAAGACAACCTACTGAATGGAAGAAGATATGCACTAATGATACATTTGATAAGAGATTAATACCTAAAATATATAAAGAACTCATACAACTCAACACCATAAAAGCAAAGAACCCAATTAAAAAATGGGCAGAGGACCTGATTAGACATTTCTCCAAAGGGGACATACAAATGGCCAACAGACAAATGAAAAGATGCTCAATGTTACTGATCATCAGAATGATTATCATCAATACACTGACAAGAACAAGTGTTGGAGAGGAAGTGGAGAAAATAAACCCTCGTGCACTGCTGAGATTGCAAATTGTTGAAACCACTATGGAAAAGGGAATGGAGATTCCTTTAAAAGTTAAAAATATAACCACCAGATGACTCAGCAATCCTACTTCCAAGTATTTATCTGAAGAAATCCAAAACACTAATTAGAAAAGAACATATGCATCCTTCTGTTCGTTGCAGCATTATAAACAACTAGAGGCCCGGTGCAAGAATCCATGCATGGGTTAGGTCCCTCGGGGTGGCCTGCAGGGCTCGGGCCCCAGCTTGCGATCCCAGGATTGCAGCCCCAGCTCGTGCCCCCAGCCTCACAGCCCTGCAGTCCCACCTGGCCACTCCCTCACCTGCTCCACTAGCCCGCCTGCATGGCCTGGCTCCCTGAGCGCCTGGAAGCCAGGCAGCAGCCCCATCCCCCACTGCCCACTGCCACCACTGGTTGCTGCCTGCGGGGCAATTAGGACCCCGTTCACACCCATCTTGGCCTGGGACCACCCACTCACCTGTTCCACCATCCTGCCATGGTCCTGCTCTCAATGGGGCCCATCAGGCCTGGCAGCACCTCCACTGCTGCCTGCTGCCAGCACCACCTCACCAACACCCACCATGTTTTGTGCCGCCCCCTGGTGGTCAGTGCACATCACAGTGAGCAATCAAACTCCCAGCTGAACTTCCAATTGAACAATTTGCATATGAGGCTTTTATTATATAGGATAACTAAGATATGGAAGCAACCTAGGTGTCCATCAATTGACAAATATATAAAGAAATTGTGGTACATATATACAATGGAATATTATATTACTGGGCCACCATTTAGAATTAAATCTTAGGATTTGCAAAAACATGGATAGACCTAGAAGGTATCATGCTAAGTGAAATAAGTCAGATGGAGAAAGACAAATATCACATGATTTCACTTATATATGAAATCTAAAAGGTAACAAACACAAAACAGAAGCAAACTCACAGATACAGAGAACAAACTGGTGGTTGCCAGATGTGAGTGGGTTTGAGAGTTGAGTGAAAGAAACTCTGGCCGGGTGCTCAGTTGGTTGCAACATGATCCCATACACCAAAAAGGTTTTGAGTTCAATTCCCAGTCAGAGTGCATAAAGGAGGCAACGGATCAATGTTTCACTCTCTCTCCCTCATCCATAAAACGTATCCTTGGGTAGGGATTAAAGAAAGGGTGAAGGTATTAAGAAGTACAATTTGGCAGTTACCAAATAGTCGCATGGATGTACAGTATAGCATAGGGAATGCAGTCCATAATATTGTAAGGTGTTAGGTGGTTACTAGACCTATTGGGTGAATACTTCGTGAGTTATATAAATGTCTAACCACTATGCTGAACACCTGAAATATCATATTTAATGTCAACATAACTGAAAATTTAAAAGTAAATAAAACTCAATACAAAAACAAATCATTCAATTAAAAACAGGAACGAAAGTGAGACTTGAACAGATACTTCATGAAAGAATACAGATGGCAAATAAGCACCTCAAAGATTTTCAACATGGTTAGTCATTAAGAAGACGCAAACTAAAACCATGAGATACCACTACACACCTAAAAGAATGGCTAAGCTTCAAAAAGACTGACCACCAAGTGTTAGTAAGTATCTGGAGAACCTAGAACTCCCATACCCTGCTAAAGAGAATATAAAATACCCCAATCACTATGGAAAACAGTTCAGCAATTTCTTAAAAAGTTAAACATACACTTATCCAGCCAATCCAGCCATCCTACTCCTAGGTATTTATGCAAAATAACTACTAGTAAAAGCATTTGCCCAAATAAAAGCATTTGTACATGAATGTTCACACAGCTTTATTTGTAAAAGCCAAAATAACCCCAAAATCCATCAACAGGTGAATGACAAACCAGTTGTGTACTTATGGAGTGATTTATACCTGCAACAACATGGATGAAATTCAAGATAATTATGCTGACTGAAAGTCAGAAGAAAAAATGTATAAGCTGCATGATTCCATTTATATTACTACAATATTGTAATCTACCTAACAAAAGAATAACGTGCTAATTGACCATACCTTCGTGATGCCCACCAGCCAATCAGGAGTGAATATGCAAATTAACCCAACAAAGACTGTGGGTTGATCTGCATACACAGGCGCCGATTGGTTTGAGCCATGAAAGCAGAAAGAGGAATATCTCAAATTTGTAGCTTATGTACTTGACCTCAAATCCTATGAGTTCTATTCTTCTGAACATACTCCTACAATAAAACATGATCACCATCAAAGAGGATCAATCGGAGTTATTAGGTAACTTCACAGAAAATCACCAAAGAAACAAATTCAAAAGCTAATATTGATACACCAGTTAAAGATGATAAATGAGAACATTTTATACACATATGCATTTTCTATATATTATGTCATTCACATCCTACTACAACTTTACATGTTGGCATTGCCACCACTTAACAGATAAAGAAATCAGGGCTCAAAAAGTAACTCATCTAAAATGACATGATTAGGAAGTGTAAACATTTAAATTCAAAACCAGTTCATTTAGATATACAAGTCTTTGGGGTGTGCTTGTTTTTCAGGGATAACTGACATATTAGTTTCAGGTGTACAACTTAATTCATTATCGGCATATATAGTTGATCCTTAAACAATACAGGAGTAGGGGCACCAACTTCACTCCCCATAGTCAAAAATCCACATCTAACTTAAGCTGGCCCTCTGCATACCCAGATTCCCAACTGTGGACTGAAAATACATTTGCCCCTTGAATGTATGTGTGTTTCTATGTGTAAGTGGACCTGCACAGTTCAAACCCACACTGTTTAAGGATTAACTGTACTATAAAATGAAAATCACAATATATGGTTATAAAATTTTTTTTCTTGTGATGAGCACTTTAAGATCTTCTCTCTTAACAACTTTCAAAAACGCAATATGGTATTAGTAACTATAGTCACCATGTTGTAAATTACATCCCCAGGACTTACTTATAACAGAAATTTGTACACACTGCCTGCCTTCACCTATTTCTCCCACCTTTGGCAACCACTAATCTATTCGTTGTATCTATGAACTTGGTTTTCATCATTGTTGCCTATTATTGTTTTTAAATTGCACTTTAAATATTTGTCTTTTTCCGACTTACTTACATTATCACTTAGCATAATGCTCTCAAGTCCACCCATTTTTCCCCAAATGGCAATAGTTCCTTCTTTTTATGGCTAAATAATATTCCATTATATATATACCACATCTTCTTTACTTACCCATCAATGATGATCAGTTAGGTTGTTTTCATATCATGGGTATTGAAAATAACATTGCAATGAACATGAGAGTGCAAATATCTTTTCAAGTCTGTTTTCATTTTCTTCAGCAAAATATCCAGAAGTGGAATTGCTGATCATCCAATAGTGCTATTTTTAATTTTTTGAGGAACCTCCATACTGTTTGCCATAGTGGCTGCATTGCTTTACACTCTCACCAAAAGTGCACAAAGTTCCCTTTTCTCCACATTTTCACCAACACTTGCTGATTTATATCTTTTTGATAGAAGCCATTTAAACAGGTCTGAGCTGATATCTCAGTGTGGTTTTGATTTGCATTGCCCTGATGATTAGTGATACTGAGCATCCTCATGTACCTGCCGAGACCATCTGTCTGTATGTCTCCTTTGGAAACAATGTCTATTAAGATCCTCTACCCATTTTTGAGAAAGACTGTGGGGGGTTTTGTGTTTGTTTTGTTTTTGTTTGTTTTTTGCTATTGATTTGTATGAGTTCTTTATGTTTTTTATTAACCCCTTATCAGATATATGATTTGAAAATATTTTCTCCCATTTTATTGATGGTTTCCTTTTGCTGTGTAAAAACTGTTAATCTGCCGAAATCAGTTTGGCTCAGTGGATAGAGCCTCGGCCTTTGGATGGAAAGGTCCTGGGTTCAATTCTAGTCAAGGACATGTACCTTGGCTGTGGGCACAACCCCAGTAGAGATGTGTGCGGGAGGCAGCTAATCAATGTTTCTGTCTCATTGATGTTTGACTTTTTATCCCTCTCCCTTCCTCTTTGTAAAAAATCAATAAAATATATTTAAAAAACAAACAAACAGAAAAACTACTGTTAATCTGATAGTCTCACTTGTTTATTTTTGCTTTTACTGCCTTTGCTTTGGAGTCAGACCCAAAATTTTATCTCCAAGACTGATGTCAAGAAACTTAACCACCTATGTTTACTTCTAGGAGTTTTATGGCTCAGGTCTTTAATCCTTTTGAATTAATTTTTGTGTATGGTATAAGATAGTAGTCTAGGTTCACTGTTTTGCATGAGGCTGTCCAGTTTTCCCAACACCATTTATTGCAGATACTATCCTTTCCCCCACTGTGTGTTCTTGGATCTTTAGTTGTAAATTAACTGACTGTAAAGTATGGGTCTATTTCTCAGCTCTCTATTCTGTTCCATTGATCTGTGTCTATTTTTATGTCAATACCATACTGTTTTCATTACTATAGTTTTATAATATAGTTTTCTGGTGTGTGTTTTTTTTTCAAGAGTGCTTTGGCTATTTGGAGCCTTCTGTGGTTCCATACAAACTGTAGAACATTTTGTGTTATTTCTGTTTAAAATGCATTTGGAATAATTCTTCCCATCCAATTCAAAACCAGTTTTCTCAGATGCCATTTATTATTAATATTTTTAAATATATTTTTATTGATTTCAGAGAGGCAAGGAGAGACAGAAACATCAATGATGAGAGATAATCATTTATCAGCTGCCTCCTACACACCCATACTGGGGATCGAGCCTGAAACCCAGGCATATGCCCTTGACTGGAATGGAATCTGGACCTTTCTAGTCCACAGGCCGACGCTCTGTCCACTGAGCCAAACTAGCTAGGGCTCAGATGCCATTTTTTTCCCCTTTTAATCCTCACCCGAGGATATGCTTATTGATTTTAGAGAGAGGAAGGGGAGGAAAAAGAAGGAGAGAGAGGGAGGGAGGGAGGGAGGGAGGGAGGGAGGGAGGGAGGGAGGGAGGGAGGGAGGGAGGGAAGGAGGGAGGGAGGGAGGGAGGGAGAGAGAACAAACGTAACATCGATTGGTTGCCTCCAGTACATGTCCCAACCTAGGTATGTGCCCTGAGTGGGAATTGAACCTGCAGCCTTTTGGTGTATGGGACAATGTTCCAACTAACAGAGCAACCCAGCCAAGGCAGATGCCAGTCTTTTAATGTTTCTCCATAAAGACCCTCTATCAGCATCACCATTTGAGTATCGTTTATCTGAATATCACTTTTTAAATCTTCAGGAGTTCATCAAGATTTGATCCTCCAAAAGATACAAACTTTCATTTATAAAATAAGTAAGTATAGGATGTAATGTACAACATGACTATAGCTAACACTGCTGTATGATATATAGGAAAGTTTTAAGAGAGTAAATCCTACGGGCTCACATCACAAAGAGAAAATTTTTTCCTTTTTTCTTTTATGTCTATAATAGAAGATCAATATTAGCTGAACCTATTATGATAATCATTTCAGAATATATGAAAATCAAACCATCATGCTATACACCTTAAACTTATATAGCAATGTATGTCAATTATTTCTCAATGAAACTGTAAATAAAAATTATCCTTTTATGAAAGATGGGAATGAGAACCAAAGATTTAAGTGGGTTTTGCTCAAAACCTAAGACTATGTTTTTTAGTATTTGAGCAGAAGATTTTCTATTAGCAGCTAAATTTACACATCCTCTACTATGCTACTCTGCAATACCAAGCATACAGGACTAACTGATAAATATGAAATTAAAGTAAGGAATGCTACTTATGCTGAAAACCTGTTCCACTTCAAGAGACTTAGAAATTATTCTAGTAAAACCATCTAGAGACACTGTCTTGTCAAATAACTATCCCAGGCAACTGGAACAAGTACTTGAGATTTCCTCAATTCTACACTGCCATCAAAAAATAAGCAAGTATTTAGAAATTATTTAGCAGGAATCAATCAACATATGACAGATATATATACACACACACACACACACACACACACACACACACATATACACATACTGAGTGGCCAGATTATGATCTCTGAACGCATAATAATCTAGCCACTTAGTGTATATCCTATATAATAAAAAGCTAATATGCAAATTGTCCACTCGACCAGGAGTTCGATCAGCAGGCAGGCTGGCCAACCGCCCATGTCCCCTCCCACTAGCCAGATACCACCCATGCATAAATTCAAGCACCAGGCCTCTATAACATACACACACACACACACACACACACACACACACACAAAATACACTAGAGGCTTGGTGCACAAAATTCATGCACAAGAGGGGTGTACCTCAGCCCAGTCTGCACCCTCTCCAATCTGGGACCCCTCCAAGGATGTCTGGGATCAGGCCTAAATGGGCAATCGGACATCCCTCTCACAATCCAGGACTGTTGGCTCCCAACTGCTCACCTGTCTGCCTTCCTGATTGCCCTTAACCGCTTCTGCCTGCCAGCCTGATAACCCCCTAACCACTCCCTTGCCAGCCTGATTAATGCCTAACTGCTCCCCTGCCAGCCTGATTGCCCTTAACTGCCCTCCCCTGCTGGCCTGGTCACCCCTAAGTGCCCTCCCCTGCAGGCCTGGTCACCCCTAAGTGCCCTCCCCTGAAGGCCTGGTCCCTTCCAACTGCTTTCCCTTGCAGGCCCAGTTGTCCCCAACTTCCCTCCTCTGCCAGCCTGGTCACCCCTAACTGCCCTCCCTTGCAGGCCTGGTCCCTCTCAACTGCCCTCCCCTCCTGGCCATCTTGTGTCCACATGGGGGCAGCCATCTTGTGTGTTGGAGGACAGTTTGCATATTATTCTTTTACTAGAGACCCAGTGCACAAAATTTGTGCATGAAAAGAGGGTCGCCTCAGGTTGGCCTGCACTCTCTCCAATCTGGGCCAGCCTGTTTGCCCTAACTGTTCTCCCCTACTGGCCTGGTTCCCCTTAACTGCTCTCCCCTGTTTGCCTGATTGCCTTTAACTTCCTCTGCCTTGGCCCCGCCAACATGGCTTTGTCGGGAAGGATGTCTTGAAGGACAACTGGAAGGTCGCCAGGAAGATGTTCAGTCTAATTAGCATATTACCCTTTTATTAGCATAGATGCCACCTTGTCCTAAAAATGCAGGTTGTTCCCAGGTTTTCCTGTTGTGGAAGGGGAGCCCGCAGTAGCATCCTGGGTTCTGACCAGGGCTTATGTGCTGTGCTTTATCTCAGCAGATGTGATTCCTAGAAGAAGACTCTTGGATATACCTTGAACATTTCTATCGAATTTGCCAAATCATCCTCCAAAAATGTTAAACCACTTTAAATTCCCATCAACAACCATGTGTGTGCCCTCAATCCCACTTTGATGCCAATATCATTGGTTTCTCCCTAGAAGCTTCCCTCCTGTCAGCCAAGACTTCTTGGTACTTGAGCCAACCTCATTGTTCAGCTGGGAACTTGATTTCCTGAGACAGAATTATGGCAGAGGAAAAATAGTTTTCCTCCACCTTTCTGAATTTCTTAATGGAGGCCCTTGTATTGAAAGGCAGATCACCAAGAGAAAAAAAAAGTTCATTAACTTGTGTACCTCGTGTATATGTGGGAGATCTCAGGGAAAAATGAGTAACTCCCCAAGCTGGCTTAGAATGCAGATTTAAATACCTTCTTCCTAGGGAGAGGAAATAGGAGATGTAAGCCTCCTAGAGGAGAGTAAATGATTTTTAGGAAAGATGAAGGGGGGTGGAGAGAAATAGTTTGTAACAAAGTTTGGGTCTTATGTCCTGTGACAGGAGTCAGTCTTCTCTGCCTGACGACACTTCTCCTATCAAGGGGACCTATGACATTTAAGCTCCTTTAGGGGGGTCCAATTTTAGACAGATCAGGAGACTTCAGTGAAATCCTCTGCATGCACTTGCAGTTTTTCAAGAATCTGCAGCTCAAGATCATCAATATAACAATAAAGCATATGTTGGGGTGGCATGCTCTCTGACCTTCAGAATAAACCCAACAAAAGCTTGTTTTCTCTTAGATGATCTGCCACAGAAGCATTATACCCTGGAGACGGTATTCTGACCAGACCTTCCTGAGAGTGGTCATGACATTACCCTGTGTGTGTAGAAAGGTGTTGGCCACAGCACTAAGTAATCCAGGGGCAGTTTTCTTATCTTGTGGAAGGGAGCTAAGTTATGATAGTTTATCTCCCTTCCACAGGTTTGTGTCTCTGCTGCCCCAACCCACGCCCCTCAGCAACCTAAGCACCTCCGCCTCGGCCTTGGGACTGCTGGGTGCCAGGCCTGCGGGTTTGTGTCTCCAATCCACGCCCACCCCCCCCAACATCCCCAGCTCCGGTTTGCCATGGCGGAGCTTGGGGCTGCTGGGGGAAGGGGAGGGCGGCCTCTCTGCTGGTTTGTGGATGCAATCAGGCCTCCCTGCTGGTTTGTGGCTGCAGGGGGCCGGCGTCTCTACTGGTTTGTGGCAGGGATCAGAACCCCCGCTCCCCCCAGCGCCACCATGGTGGGGCTGGGGGCTGCAGGGGCTGGCCTCCTGCTGGTTTGTGGCTGCGATCGGGTCCCCAGCAGCCCCCAGCGCTGTCATGATGGGGTTGGGGGCTGTGGGGGGCCGGCATCCTCTCTGGTTTGTGGCTATGATTGCCCCCCCCCCGCAGCTGCCAGCCCCGCCATGGGGGGCTTGGGGCTTCGAGGAGGCCGGCCTCCCTGCTGGTTTGTGGCCGCCATGGTGGGGCTGGGGGCTGCGAGGGGCCGGCCTTCCTGCTGGTTTGTGGCTGTGATCCGGACCCCCGCATCCCCAATGCCACCATCGCGGGGCTGGAAGCTGCTGGATGATGACCTCCCTGTGAGTTTGTGTTTCCCATGCGCTGGGCAACCCCAGCACCACCTGACCCCTATGGGCCTCACCATCTTGGTTAGGTTAATTTGCATATTCACTCCTATTGACTGGTAGTGTAGCAAAGGTATGGTCAATTTGCATGTTTCTCTTTTATTAGACAGGATTAGATAGGATAGAGGCCTGGTGCATGGGTGGGAGCCAGCTGGTTTGCCTTGAAGGGTGTCCCAGATCAGGGTGGGGGTTCCCTTAGGGCATGGGGCAGCCTGGGCAAGGGGCCTGTAGTGGTTTGCAGGCAGGCCACATGCCCCAGCAACCCAATCAGAGGCCCTGGTATCTGGAATTTATTTATTTTCTACAACTGAAACTTTGTAGCCTTGAGTGGAGGGAAGCTAAGCCAGCCAGGTGTGCAGAAAGCTTGGCTTCCTCCATTGCCAGGGAAACCCAAGCCTCCTGCTCACTCCATGGCTGCAGCCATCTTGGTTTGGTTAATTGCATACTTACTCCTGATTTGACTGGTGGGCGTGGCTTGTGGGTGTAGCAGAGGTACAGTCAACTTGCATATTACTCTTTTATTAGATAGGATACACACACACACACACACACACACTGAGTGGCCAGATTATTATGCATTCAGAGATCTTAATAATCTGGCCACTCACTGTATATAATCCTATATAATAAAAGGCTGATATGCTAATTGTCTCTTCAAGAGTTTGACGGAGTTTGATTGCTTGTTATGATGTGCGCTGACCACCAGGGGGTGACGTGGAACATGGGGGTGATCAGCAGAGGTGGCAGGGTGCTGAGGGAGGAAAGGAGAAGGCAGGGAACCTGATTGGCCCTGATTGCTGGCCAGGCCTAGGGATCCTACCTATGCACGAATTTCATGCACTGGGCCTCTAGTCTATATATATAAAAGGCTAATATGCAGTGTCCCCATGGTAGTTCGATTGCTCACGATGACATATGCTGACCAACAGGGGTTGGCATGGAACAAAGAAAGGCCCTGGCCAGCAGCTGGGGGAGGGAGGCTCCTGCCAGCAGGCTCCCAATTGGCCCTGATCACTGTCCAGGCCTAGAGACTCTACTTATGCATAAACTTCGTGCACTGGGCCTCTAGTATCTACAGTAATATGCTAAATTAGACCAGACATCCTTCCAGACAAAGCCATGGCAGCGGGGGCCGAGCATCTTGCATGACTTTTGTGCATCGGGTCTCTAATCTACCTAATAAAAGAGTAACATGCTAATTGACCATACCTTCATGACGCCCACCAACCAATCAGGAGTATGCAAGTTAGTGCAACAAAGATAGTGGGTTAATTTACATGCACAGGCGCCGAGTGGCCTGGGATGGGACAGGACACTTGCATCTTTGCCATGGCAACAACACAGGAGTTCCATACCACCCAACACAGGAGTTCCATACCACCCAACACGGTTCAATTCCATACCACCCAACACAGGAGTTCCATACCACCCAAGCCACTCCGGGCCTCTGGGCAGCATGGGAAGGCTTCCGCAGATCCAGACTGGAGCAGAAAGCTGTCTCCCGCCAGAGCAAAGGAGCTGCTGGCAGCCAGGGGAAGGAAGGCCCATTCTTGCACGAATCTTCATGCATCGGGTCTCTAGTCCTATCTTATAAAAGAGTAATATGCAAATTGACCATCACTCCAACACACACGATGGCTGCCCCCATGTGGATACAAAATGGCCACCAAAGATGGCCAGCAGGAGAGGGCAGTTGGGAGGGATCAGGCCAGCAGGGGAGGGCAGTTGGGGGCAATCAAACCTACAGAGGAGAGCAGTTAGGGCTGACCAGGCCTGCAAGGGAGGACATTTGGGGACGACCAGGCTGGCACAAGAAGGAAGTTGGGATTGGGGACTCAGGCCTGCCGGGGAGAGCAGTTGGGAGCGGACCAGGCCTGCAGGGGAGGGCAGTTAGGAGTGACCAGGTCTGCAGGAGGGGGCAGTTAGGGGCAATCAGGCTGGCAGGAGAGCAGTTAGGCATCAAGCAGGCTGGCAGGGGAGTGTTTAGGGAGTGATCAGTTAGGGGAAATCAAGCAGCCAAGCAGGCGAGCAGTTGGGAGCCAGCAGTCCTGGATTGTGAGAGGGATGTCCAGTTGCCTGTTTAGGCCCAATCCTACTGAGATCGGGCCTAAATGGGCAGCTGGACATCCCTCGAGGGGTCCCAGATTGGAGAGGGTGCAGGCTGGGCTGAGGGACACCACCACCACCCCTGCACGAATTTTGTGCACCGGGCCTCTAGTTATTATATAAAAACCTAATATGCTAAGTGTCTAACTGATCAGTCCACTGTTTGGTTGACCTTTCAACCAATCACTATGATGTGCACTGACCACCAGTGGGCAGATGCTCCAACCAGTAGGTTAGCTTGCTGCTGGGGTCTGGCTGATTGGTCAAGACTGATCAGACATGCTCTGGAGCCCTCCTGCAGTCCCCCTCCGGCTGGTCAGCCCTGATTGGATGGGGCATGGGTGAGACGGGCTGGACATGCTCAGAAGCCCTCTGCAGCCACTCCCCAGCCTCTAAAATATTTCTTCTAATTAATTTCCTTTCAATATGCATGAATTCATGCACCAGATCTCTAGTATTATTATACTAGAGGCCCGATGCATGAAATTTGTGCAAGGAGCTTGGCCCCCACTGCCACAGCGGCTGCCTAGGCTCCCACTGCCCCCACGGCCAGGGGCCGCTGCCACCTCTTTCTAGCCTGCCACCGCTGTGGCTTCATTTGGAAGGGCAGCTGGTCTAATTAGCGTATTATATGTTTTTATTATTATATATAGATACAACATGACAATGCATTCTAAGATACAGGCTGCAAAGCAAACAAAACAATCTCAACCCATCCAACGCCAAATAATAGTTATAATGAATTTAACAAATAATTTTATGTGCCCTCTTGGGATTTAAGAGGATATCTTGACGTTATTTCAGATAGTCTTTTTCTTTATATTAAAAATATAATATCCTTTGTCTGTTGAGTATCCTTTGTCTGTTTGAAAGCTTTCTAATTTCTTTTTTCTTTTTAACATGTTTTTATTGATTTTTAGAAAGAGAGGAAGGGAGAGAAACATCAATGTGAGAAACATCGATTAGCTGCCTCCCAACTGCTCCCTACTCGGGATTGAGCCCAAAACACAGGCATGCGTCCCGACTTAGAATCAACCTGGCAACCTCTCAGTGCATGGAACAATGCTTTACCAACTGAACCACGGGAGCCAGGGCTGGCTTCTACTTTAAAAAAAATTATTTATGTTTATTGTTGCGAGTATTACAGAAGTCCCTTTTCCCCATTAACTCTCTCCCACCCCCCTCCCTGTCCTACCCCCAGGCCTTCACCACTCTATTGTCTATGTCCATGGGTTATGCATATATGCACATAAATTTTTTGGCTGATCTCCCCCCACCCCCACTCCCACCCTCCCATTCCCGCTTTCCCTCTGAGATTCGTCAGTCTGTTCCCTGCCTCTATGTTTCTGGGTCTATTTTGTTCAAGAGTTTATTTTGTTCATTAGATCCCACATAGGAGTGCAATCATAATACTTGTCTTTCTCTGACAGGCTTATTTTGATTAGTATCTTCTACTTTCTTCAGGTGAGAGTTTAAGTTATTCTTTTAAAATTATTTCTGCCCAGCGGGCATGGCTCAGTGGTTGAGTGCTGACCTATGAACTAGGAGGTCACGGTTCAATTCCCAGTCAGGCCTGGGGTGCAGGCTCAATCTGCAGTGTGGGGCTTGCGGGGAGGCAGCCAATCAATGATTCTCTCTCATTACTCATGTTTCCATCTTTCTCTTCCTCTCTGAAATCAATAAAAATATATTTTAAAAAATACTAATTTCTAATATAAGCCTTTAACACTGTAAATTTCCCCCTTAAAGTACTACTTTAGGTATATCCCATGAATTTTTGATATGTTGTATTTTTTCATTCAATTCAAAATATTTTGTAATTCCTCTTGAGACTTCTGCTTTGATCCACGGGATTTTCAGAATGTTATATTTAATTTTAAAATATCTGGAGATTTCCCAGTTGTCTAATACTGATCTCTTACTTAATTCCACTGTAGTCAAAGAATACAGACATACTCCTGAAAAATTATCTGCAAAGTAAAATTATGGAAATCACATTCACCTTTCTAACAGTAAATTAATATAATGACATTCCCAAGGTCAAGGTAAGATAAGATTACAGATCAAGTGTTCCAGCATTCTTTCCTCTTAAGCAGTGGTTCTCAACCGTTCTAATGCTCTTTAATACAGTTCCTCATGTTGTGGTGTCCCCAACCATAAAACTATTTTCCTTGCGACCCTGCTAGTGGTTCTTAACCTGTGGGTTGAGAACCGCTAGGGTAGAGCCTGAGACCATCAGACAACGCAGATATTTACATTAAAATTCGTAACAGTAGCAAAATTACAGTTATGAAGTAACAACAAAAATAATTTTATGTTTGGGGGTCACCACAACACGAGGAACTGTATTGAAGGGTCACGGCCTTGGAAAGGTTGAGAATCACTGCTCTGAAGGACACATTGGCAGACTGGATTTAAAAAAAAAGAAGAATATGTTCTCTCTCAATACCCATCTCAAAACCAAAAAGCCTTTTTGTTATTCTCCCTCTACCCTTGAAAATAAAGAGAAAAAAGGACAATTCCACTCATCTCATCTGGTTTTTAATAACTCTATAAAACATGCAAGACAAATAATGGCATTTTATACATGAAAAAAGTGAAGCTCAGAGAAAGAACCTGTCTTATTTGTCTGCTATGTCTCGTTATTCTTAAATTACCCTTCAAAGGTAGGGCAATATAGATCATTTAAATCATTCAAACCTTTTATTATCCACTGTTGGAATCACCATCATTTTGGTTCAGAGTAAGCAATAGAAAAAAATGACGAGGCTTAAGTTTTATCATCTTGACTTCTCATAACCATCATTATTAACCAAGTTCAGATAATAAAGAACTGGTTAAACCTCAGAAAATAAAAAGTAAATAGGCAAAATATATAGCCATATTTGTTGTTCACATAAAAATTAATATGACAATATAAAATTTCTTTTTAAATTATTATTGTTGATTAGGATCTAAAGATCTATTATCTCTTAAAATTTATATATTAAAATATAATATCAGTACTTTAATATACTAAAATATTTTATCCTATTTTATTTCAAATTAAAATTCTAAATTATAACGTTATATAAATTAAATGGCTGTAAGGGTAAAAGTCACATATACTCTTACCGTGTAAGCGTTGACTTAAGGGTTGCAGAAATTTCCCTCCGGCAGCATCACCACCACTTTGACTCAGGTATCAGTAGTCCAGCAATCAAAATTAAAACTAAAAAGAGAAAAAAATTAAATACTGGCAAGAAAAATGCATTCGAAGACTTCAAAAACGTCTTAAATTCAAATTTCACATTTCAACAATTTCACCAAGGGAGCTCTAATCCCGGAAGTAGTTCTTTTTAAATTAAAACAACAAGCTAAGAGAGGAACCAAGATGGCAGCATAGGTAAATACCCATGCTGCTGCTCCGTACAACAATTTCAAAACTACAACTAAAACACAAAACGGACATCATTCAGAACCACCAGAGGGCTGACTGAGTGGACATTCCAAATAAAAGGAAAGATAAAAGGACACTGTGACTCAGAGGAGCTGTGGAGGACAGAGTTGCGGATACACGTGGAGTCAGAGGTTCGGAGCTGTGCGAGAGTGGAAAGGGCGAGCGGCTGCAAACCCGACTGTTTTCTCGAACTGGGAGAGAGACAAAGGCGTCTGAGCCCGGGTTCCAGGCGAGTCTCGGGGAACCCAGACTCATACGGGGTGAAACTGGACAGTAAGGAGGAAGCACACTGAGACTTCGGAGCTGCAGAAAGCAAGAGCTATCAGAGAAGGCTTATGGCTGGCTCTATTGTTCAGAAGGGGAAAAAAAAAAACCCAACTGCCGGACTGCTTTGTTTTCCTGTTCTGGGTGAGACTTTGGGTGTCCAGACTCATTTGGGGAGAAACTGGACTGTCCGGCAGCAGGCAGAGCTCCGGGTAGCTTTCTCTCAGAGGTATGTGCAGCCATTGCCACAGGGCACAGAGACCCAGGAACCGCCTAAGGTGGGGCTGACGGGAAACCAAGGCTGCCTGCCCAGCCTGGAGACTACGCCTCATCCAGGCTGAGCACAGAGGCTCTCCCAGCATAAACACAGCTGATCCTCACAGCCAACTGATCTGGAGGTCAAAACCTCCCAGCGATACCAACAACAATCTAAGCTTAACTACAACAAGACTGTGCAACCCATAAAGGGCTGCACCAAGAGTATCCACCTCAGGTAACTGGGGAGACTGAGCCACTGTCCCCTAAAGAACACCTACCACACAAACTTAGTGGATCAATGCAAATTAACCCAACAAATATGGTGGGTTAATTTGCATACCCAGGCACCAAGCGGCCTGGGGCAGGATGCTTGCATTGTCTCTATGGCGATGATGCAGGCATTCTGCAATGCCCCCAGCTGCTCTGGCCCTCTGGGCGGAATGGGAAGGGGGAAAGGCGGGTCCAGGCGGGAGCAAAAAGGTGACTCCAGCCAGAGCGAAGGCGGTGCCAGCAGCCAGGGGAAGGAAGGCCCATTCTTGCATGAATCTTTGTGCATCGGACCTCTAGTAATATAATAAGTAGATGCTCAAAGGCAAGAACATGGCACCAAAACGGGGTGGGGTACACCAAACAGCTTAGGGGAAATCAAGAGAGGTGGGAGGAGTGATCCCAGCGCAAGGCCAGGCAGGCAGAGGAAGGGAAAGGTGTGCAACTTCCACAGGAAAGAAAAGCAGCATTCAGTCTACTAAAGAGCACTACTGGACATGCATGAATTGTATGCAGGCCTTTACATGATGAGAACCTACACAGTCAATTTATAGTTTATAACTATAAATTGTATAAGTATAGGCTTATGAATTTTGTTAGCAGTAGAGTAGGAAAGAAAAATGAATGTGTGCATGCCCAAAATGAGGCCATTTAATATAGTAACTAAAATGAGTGACTGGCTAGATAGACCTATCTTAACCCAACCCCTTCCAAGCTGTGTATTATCCTGGGTAAGTCACCTTGAAACTATGGAAAAAATAAATCATTCAATGCCACTAATTTATGCATGTCCTACTAGTTTGGTTATTTAAAATTAAAAGCAGCACCTAATTTTATTCCCTTTCCTTAGGAACAGCTGTAGGGCACACTCTTGATTATACAAAGTAAAAGGAATAAAGTGAGTTTTTCCTAAGTAATTTATGTAAGTGGTCACTTTATTTCCAAATACAGAGAACTGTCCCTGGATTTTAGATTATCCAGGCCAAATTTTACTTCTCCTGGATCATCTATCTCATTTGAATGATTTAGAAAATAACCAACACTATACATTTCACTTTAGAAGTGATTATATCTAGATGTTTTCTGGATAACCATTTATGATAAGCAACATGTGTTAACTCTTCCTTTGGGTAAGACAACCATGAGTTTCCTAATTTTGTGAAAAGCTATGCAATTATTATTTTGTTATTAGTTATTACTTGATGAATGCTTTACTCAGGACAAAGCACAGTACCAGTATGTGACATATATTTTATATTTAACTTAATCTTCACAGGTCACGTATTATCTCCATTTAAAAGCAAGGAAATTGAAGATCGGAAGGTGACTTACCCAGGATAATACACAGCTTGGAAGGGGTTGGGTTAAGATAGGTCTATCTAGCCAGTCACTCATTTTAGTTACTATATTAAATGGCCTCATTTTGGGCATGCACACATTCATTTCTTTCCTACTCTACTGCTAACAAAATTCATAAGCCTATACTTATACAATTTATAGTTATAAACTAAAACCATAAAGGTCTTAAAAGAATTTAGATTTTCTGAGTATGTTGCCTAATTTTACAGGGCAAAGTTTCCTATAACTCCTCTGAAATTACAGATTAAGTTTAGTAAGTGTGAAACCCAGCACCTCTACAAAGAGGAGTCGTGTAGCAAGCACAGGGGAACGCATTCACTTGCAATGACAGAATTCAAATTCTGTTTATGTCTCCATGGTTAAGCTCCGAGTGGTGCTGAAAATGCTCTTCTGCGGCTAGAGTCTAGGAACAGAGTTTTCATGTAATTTCCTACGAATGGGCTTGCATCCATGATGCTCCCCCATAAGAATGCCCTCTTTTATTCTAGTTTCCATGCATCCAAATTGTCTCTTGACTTCAGAATACAACCTAGTTCAGCCTTCTTCATCCACCCATTTTCACTGCTCTCTCTGCTTGACAAACACTTAGTTTATTATGGAAATGTGCCAGGCATTATTGTGTGTGGCCCTATCCTGCAAAATCAAAGTCCAGTCCTGCACCACAAAGAACCTCTTGGTCCTCCAGAAGAAAAGTCATACAAACAGGGATTTGTATTCAATTGGTAAAGGTATGTACATGGTATCAAGAGTTAGTGGAAGGCACAGCTGCCATTGGAGACAGGTGAGGCAAGGAAGGATGCAGAGTCCTGGTAACACTGGAGCCTTAGCTTAGATGACGGAAGATGAAGACCTAAAATAAGACAGGCCCTAGCCGGTCTGGCTAAGTGAGTAGAGCATCGGCCTGCAGACTGAAGGGTCCCAGGTCTGATTCCAGTCAAGGGCACATGTTAGGGCTGTAGGCTCGATGCCCGGTAGGGGGCGTGCAGGCGGCAGACAACGATTCTCATCATTGATATTTCTATTTCTCTCTCCCTCTCCCTTCCTCTCTGAAATCAATACAAATATATTTTTAAAAAATAGTCAGGGGATAATTTTTTAAGAGAAGAAACTTGAGATATGTTCTGGATGATGAAGTGGATGGAATGCTGAGATGTGTCAGGGTGGAGTCAAGGAACACTAAGGCAACACAGTCTGGCTGACCCCTCTGTTACACACGGACAGTGTCCAACATGACAGCCTCCAGCCACACGGGGCACCTGAAATGTGGTTGGGTGACTAAGGAACTGAATCTTTTATTTAATTTTAATTAATGTTAATTTAAATAGCAACCTGTGACTAGCAGCTATTACACTGGACAGTGCAGCACTTAAGGTGTCAGGTTTGAGATAATGAGTTGAAGGGGTTATTGCCAATATCTGAGAAAGAATACCAAAATGAAGAGCACAGAGACACTCAAATATTTGTTGGGGGGAAAAAAGAACAGAAAATGAGGGAACAAACTGGTTGACCTTTAAGGACTCCTTCCTTTAAAATCCCATCATACAGGTACCTATCCTTGCTCATTTAAGTTTCAAATAAGGTCCTCAATATGGTGGCACCAAAATGTACTCATGTTGTCTCCACATCTCAGTCCAATTCTTAAAATAGTATTACTAAATTAAAATTCCTCGTGTTAGTATAAAAAAAGAGAGAAAAACTCTATCTAGAAACCATGGCAAGTTATAACTTAAGGAATATCACAGACCAACAACAATCAAGTCAGGATATGTCTATTTCAAGAAGGGAGGGAGGAAGGGGAGGACTAGAGAGCTTTATGATGATGTCAGGTAATTTCAAACGAACTACACACCATTCACCTCCTAAGCAGTTCAGTTTATATTCAGTTTACATGCCTGTGTCATATGTTGAGAGAAATGATTGAATATACTTCATGGAATATTTTACTTTATAGAGCATTTTAAAAGGTCAATGATGATAAAGTTTTCCCTAGTAATATGCTCTTTAATCTTAGTTATCCACAACAAAGTCGATATGAAATAAAAAATTCTGTGCTATGAAAATGTTTAATCTGAGAACAGGTTGTGCCTAAATGAGTCATTGTTAATCTGGCAAGATCCTCTTAATCTGATTATATTAAGATTTGTTTACTATTTTGGTCCTTGCCCATCTCTTAAGCTTCTGAATTCCAGTTTTTATAAATAAGAAGCTAGCATATTACAACACTCACACAGGCCCAGTTATCTACTTATCCCCTGATTTTCCAGTGCTACCTCCTTAACCAGACTCAAATTCTAAGTTCCTCTCTAACCATGAGATCATGGCATTAATGTTCTTACTTATTCACTTGTAAAGCTCTGTTTACAAGATTATTAGACACTTTAGAACATGCAGCTATATTAGCGGCAGAGAAACATATCCCATCAGAACATATAATATGAACGTTTTTAGCAAGAAGTGCTTATCTAAGCCCATGATAAAAACAGCAATCTTTGTGCTTCCCTCCTTGGCCTCTCAGTCTGGTTACCTGAGCTTCAATTCACAGTCCCATATCTTTTATATCAGAGCCTGTAAGAACACACTTATTGGCACCGCTATGCACCTTAACCTGTAAGTGAGCTCTTACGTAGAAGGTGAGACAAAAACAATGTTAAGGCCCTGATGGGTTTGGCTCAGTGGATAAACATCGGCCTGAGGCCTGAAGGGTCCTGGGTTCGATTCTGGTCAAGGGCATGTACTTTGGTTGCAGGCACATTCCCAGTAGGGGGTGTGCAGGAGGCAGCTGATCAATGTTTCTCTCTCACTGTCATTGATGTTTCTAACTCTCTATCCCTCTCCCTTCCTCTCTGTAGAAAATCAATAAAAAAATATATATATATAAAAAAAAAACCACACAATGTTAAGTAATAAGACAAGGTCTTGGTCCCAGAGAGCTTTAGCTGGTGGGAAAGAGTAAACAAAAACAAGAGATCTAAAACAATGCTGTAAGTCAAACAATAATTTTAGCCAGCTGACACCCACAGAACACCCAACTGCATCAATCTCAGCTGGTACACATTCAGTTAAGAACTGAGAAAACACATTAACCATCGTATGAGAGCGCAGGTGAAGAAAACGTCTCCCAGTTTTGAGCAATGTGTCCATCCTATAAAATAAAGAGCTAATATGCTAATTACTAGTAGACCAAACAGAAGAAAGACCTTCTGGACAAAGCTGGGGCGGTGGGGGCCGAGGCACCCGGGGCGGTTGGAGGCTGAGCCCCTTGCATGAATTTCGTGCACTGGGCCTCTAGTTTAAAATAACTTATCACATGCCCGGCCAGTGCGGCTCAGTGACTGAGCGTCGACATATGAACCAGGAGATCACGGTTCGATTCCCAGTCAGGGCACAGGCCCTGCTTGCGGGCTCAATCCCTGGTGTGGGGCATGCAGGAGGCAGCCGATCAATGATTCTCTCTCATCACTGATGTTTCTTTCTCTCTCTCCCTCTCCTTTCCTCTCTGAAATCAATAAAAACATATTTTAAAAAATAATAATTTATCACAGACATAAATATAAGGGTCATAAAACACTACTTTCTTTCCTTTTTTAATCCTCACATGAGGATATGGGTTTTTTTAAAACTGATTTTTAGAGAAGAGGAAGGGGGAGAGAGAGAGAAACATCAACCTGAGAGACACTGATCCGCTGCCTCCAGTACACACCCAGCCCTTGGATCAAACCTGCAACCTGTGCCCTAACGGAATTGAACCCACAACCGTTTGGTGTATAGGGACGACACTCTAATCAATGGAGTCACCCAGCCAGGGCTAAAACACTATTTTATTTCCCTTCACTTAATGAACAATAACTGTTCAGTAAAATATGAAGAACAATCACTTCCTGATATAATACTATGTTGCAGAGATGCATGGATGGCCGGTACCTCTGGGTAAATCAGTCCCTGGCCAGAGAATCTGATGGCCCATCAACAACCACTCATCAATCCAACCAGACATTTATTGTCCTCCTGTGCATGAACGATACAATTATGGACCAGACAAAAATGAAGCTATTTATAGAAAGTCACCGAAAGCTCCAAGTTGGAAAACAGTCTCCAGCAAGAAAGACACAGGCAAAGAGCTATAAAAGACTAGTTCCACCTGCAATACACAAGACTTGCTAGTAAAACCTGCATGTGGAACAAAGTGACAAGAGACTGATTACTGTCCTTTGAGATGCACAAAGTGTGCAAAGGTAATATAAAGATAAATGCTATTACCACCCCTAAATACTAGGACATCATGAGGCAGTCCAAAAGTTCCCACATTCAGAGTTTGCTCATGAACTAAAGTATATACTGAGTGGCCAAATTATTATGATCTCTGGTATATATTTCAGAGGCCCAGTGCATGAATTCATGCATGGGTGGGATCCAGCCAGCCTTGCCAGGGGGAGAGGACATGGGTGGTTGGCCGGCCTGCCTGCTGGTCAAACTTCCAGTTGAGGGGACAATTTGCATATTAGCCTTTTATTATATAGGATATACATACACTGAGTGGCCAGATTATTATGTGTTCAGAGTTCATCATAATCTGGCCACTCAGTGTATACGTGTCTGCAGACCTGTCTCCAGTGAACTCACAGGCCCATAGGGTGGAAGAACAGCAAAGACAAGTGCTGGAAGGGGCTGCAAGACCTGCCCCCATTCAGTGCAGGGCCCCCTGTACGATATCCTGGTAAATTTCTGTTTGAACATCATTCAGGGTGAGGGAATTCATAACTGTGTAACGCCATGCATTGAGAAACACTATTTGAAATGAAGCTGTCTTTATATTCAGGTAAAGCCTACATGTTCAAAACTTCAAACCAATGCTTTCTCTTCTGCCCAGTGAAATCAAACCCTTCAAGTCTACAGCTTTCAAATACGTAAAGGTGCCCCCAGGTTGTCCTTTAGGAGGCACAGATCAGATGTGGCCTGGGGGAAGGAGCACATCCCCCATAAACACAGCATCTGCTGTGCCACTGATTTTATCTTCCACCCCCATGCCATGCTGGGTGCACTCCTGCTTAGAAAGGCCTGTCATCATTGGGGTGAGCCTCTAGTGTTACTGAAAATTCTTTGCTCCCATGCACCGTGGTCCTGCCCAATGCTCGTACCTCCTGCTGGCACCTGCTGCCAGTGGCACTGCCAGCGCTGGAGCCTCTGCTCGCACCTGCTGCCAGCACCTGGCGCCAGCCCCATCACTCGATGCCGTCAGCGGGCACAAGCAATGGCTGCCGGCCCCAATTGCTCCTCAGGGCTTCTCCACCTCCCCCAGCTCCTGATAGGCAATCAAGGCTGGCAGCTGCCTATCGAAAGCCTCTGCCAGCGCTGGAGCTGCTGCTTGCACCCACTGCTGATACCAGCCCCACTTGCACCCACAGATGGTGCGGAGCTATTGGGGCCAGCGCCAGCAGCAGGTGTGAGCAAGGTGGTGCCATCAGTGCATGGGAGCAGAGGCTGCAGGAGCAGAGCTGCTGGCAGACAGGGGACCGGTACCAGGAGCAGTGGCAGGAGGGGCCAGGTGGGGGTACGGAGGATGGACGGAGACCCCCCTGAGGCCACTGCAGCCTCATGGCCCACAGCACCTTTCAAGATGCACAAATTCGTGCACTGGGCTCCTAGTCTGAAGATAATAATTAAAACCTTGAAACAGATCCAACACAAGTGTAAGACTGTCCTGTCTATATGATGTTATATGTATTTTTATCTGCTTTGATTACTGAATTCTGTAACTAGGATTCAATACTGATTCAAAGAGATGCTAAAAATAATTTGTCTTAGAATGTAGAATGAGACACATCATGTAATTTTGTTACTAAATATATTCCTATTTCTCATAGCTTAGCAACTTATTCTTTTTCAAAAGAATACATTTTTATTGATTTCAGAGAGGAAAGGAGAGGGGGAAGAGAAAGAAATATCACTGATGAGAAAGTATCATTGACTGGCTGCCTCATGCACACCCTACACAGGGGATGGAGCCCATAACCCCGGCATGTGCCCTGACCAGGAATCAAACCCAGGCTTCCTACACTCAATCACTGAGCCACGCAGACCAGGCTATTTCCTCTTTTTAACCAAACATGTAAAACATTTCAGATACACATTAAACATTAACTTTCAATACTAATTATGTATTTATTAGTTCACAAGTGAAATCTCAGACATATACTAACCTTACTTAAAAATAGTCTCTTCACACTGTCCCTCTACATCTAATCATACTCTTCATTAGACACCTTTGCTTGAAAGAGTATAATCTCATTTACATATGATGAATGAATGAAAACAAAGCTGTTAGCCAACAGGCTTTCCACTGCAAATGGAAATTATCAATAACAGCTTATATTTGAATCCATGGTGCCATTTACAAAGGGCTTTCACATAAATCACCTCAGACTCCACAACAACTCTGACAGATAAGAAGGGTAGCAACTTAACTATCTTACAAATTAGGAAACAGGCTCAAAGGGTGAAACATTAACTAAAGATAGGAGAAGATTCACCTACCGCTTCCCCACCTTAAATTCCACCTTGTATTCCAAACCCAGCTCGCTCCTTCTACGACTGACACGCTAGCTTCCTCAGCGCACTTTGGGATGACCCCAGCCTCGCTAGCTCACCCTTCCCTTCGAACTCCAACACAACTCGTGATGACTATCAGCCCTGTGATCCAACACTCTCCTTTCCATCTGGTCTATCTTTGCCTGGATATGGTCTGTTTTCTCAACCCAATTAGGAGTCCCTTGAGGATAAAAACATAGTCTCCTATTTCTTAATGTCTACAATAATGCCATGCACATAACAGGTATACACTAAATTACTGTTTATGATGCCATCTATCAGAGGACCATTAAGTAGACAAATGTCTCCCTTTTCCTAATTTCAGCATCCCAACTATGGCATTTCTCTTAGCTTCTCAGTTGCAACTAGGTTAGATAACGCTGGAAGTCATTCCCAGTCCATCATAAGTAAATAAAACAGAGGCTGTCTTAACAATGGTTAAAGTTGCTTTACACCTTTAACGGTCTTGAGTCTCTGCTGTTCTCCATACTAAATACTATCCCTGGTTCTGATTGCATGGTGGTTCATGAGCACCTGAGAATCTGTGTTTTTATTTCCTGGATATGACCTGTCTTGATTTTTATAACCACCTAGTTTCTGTTCATGCCAGGACACATGCCTTTACCCCCCAGCCCCAGCTCAGTTCTCTTGACCCTGATTTTCTAACCTTAATTCGCAACAACCACAGTCCAATCCCTACACAGGGACCTGCTAAGCCTTCTAAGAGTGACCACAAGAGGGATGTTGCCTTCCTCTTTACCTTCAGCTTCTACCTGGAGTTCTGCCTTTCCACAGCTATTTCAAAAGAAAGATAAATTAACACAGATACCAACAGCAGTCACTACATTCTTCATGACCCTATATACTTCCTCTTCAAACATACCAAACAAATATAACTAGGCTAAAATACCATACAGTTAGCAATCAACAACCTCTGGGATGCCAAATAGATCATAACCCTGTGATGGCGAACCTATGACACGCGTGTCAGCACTGACACGCATAGCCATTTTCGATGACACGCGGTCGCATACAGAGAAGTATGGAGCCACATGCCAAGAAGGAACGTTTCATCCTAGGCTACTGCATGGCTGAGTGTCATTAAAAATGGCTACGCGTGTCAGTGCTGACACGCGTGTCATAGGCTCACCATCACGGGTTTAGCCAATGCAATTCAACAACAAAAAAGTCATTAATAGGCATGTTAAAGAATTCCCCCTCCCCCTCACTTATCTTAGTTCACGGCACCCCACACAAGTTAAATAATATCAAGACCAACAAAAGAAACCGACTGACAGATGAACAAATAAGTCACTAAGCAAGTAAGTCAAATAATTAGTTTTTGGTTTATTAAATAGGGTTATATATTACAATTATACATTTTTGTTATTTGAACTATAAATATTGTGAAATTATGGGGTTTTTTCCTCGAAGTGACACACCACCTGAGTTATGCTCGGTTTTTTGGCGAATTTTGACACACCACGCTCAAAAGATTGCCCATCACGAGGTTGAAGATGGCAGCTGGCAGGACGGAGGTGAGGGAGAGGAAGTGAGCGAGTGGGGGTATGAGAGGAGAGTGAGTGGAAGCGCCTGGTGTGTGTGTATGAGTGAGTGAGGGAAAGATGATCCTCGCAGGAGCAGCAGGGAGTGGCAGATAGGAGAATCTACCACCGCAGCGGACACTCCCCCGCTCCCCGTCGGAGGAATCACAGTGCGGAGCACAAGCCATGCTGAAGGGGAGAAAGGCCCTTTTTTTTTTAGAATTCATTAACACCAACAACCAGAAGGGCCCTAGAACTGCCCCACGAACCAGTGACCACTCCAACCAAAGTCCCACTACTCCAGCCGCAGATCCACAGACTTTGGGACCTCCAGCTCCAGGGGTGAGCAGCACAGCAGCGAAAACTACTCCAGGACCATATGGATTCCTGCAACAGAGAGGAACTGACAGGTCTGTTCCAACCACCCAGACAGTCCAGAGACGGAAGATGCTGACGACACCTTGCCATGCTAGCAGTCAGCAGCTGTGTGTCGCTGCAGGTTGTCCCGCACCAAACCAGGGAGGGTGGGACCTGCATTGCCACCATTTGTCCACCATCCAGATATCATTGCTGACATGTATGCATAAGGAACTATTTGACATTGAAACTGGGACTCAGAACAATTGGACATTAAAACTGAGACTCAAACATTTTTTTGTTCTTATATGTTTATCTCTAGTATGCAGATGCAAGATTTTTTAAAGGAAAGAAAAGGGGGGAAAGAATGGATACAGAAGCAAAGAAGCATTGAACAGAATGTCAGACTACAGTGGGAAGGCAGGGAGAGTGGGGGGCGAGGGCTGTAAGAGATCGACCGAAGGACTTGTATGCATGCATATAAGCAGAACCAATGGACACAAGACATGAGTGGGGGAACAGGCCTGGTCCCTTTCAACTGCCCTCCCCTGCTGGCCTGATCACCCACAACTGCCCTCCCTTGCAGGTCTGGTTTCTTCCAACGGCTCTCCCTTGCTGGCCATCTTGTGTCCACATGAGGGCAGGATCTTTGACCACATTGGGACAGCCATTTTGTGTGCTGGAGTGATGATTAATCTGCATATTATTCTTTTATTAGATAGGATTGAAGCCTACTCGTGGGGGCCAGCTGGTTTGCCCTGAAGGGTGTCCTGGATCAGGGTGGAGGTTCCCTTGGGGTGTGGGGCGGCCTGGGCGAGGGGCCTGTGGTAGTTTGCAGTCGCTCCAGCGACCCAAGGGGAGGCCCTGGGATCTGGGATTTATCTTCTACAATTGAAACTTTGTAGCCTGCTCACTCCATGCTGGCAGCCATTTCTGTTGGGATTTATCTTCTATAACTGAAACTTTGTAGCCTTAAGCAGAGGCCAAAACTGGCCAGGGCTGCAGAAGCTTGGTTTCCTCCATCACCAGGGGCAACCCTAGCTTCCTGCTCTCTCCAGCTCCGTGGCTGCTGCCATTTTTGTTGGGATTTATTTATCTTCTATAATTGAAACTTTGTACCCTTGAGTGGAGGCCTGGACCCACCAAGGTGTGTGGAAAGCTTTGCTTCTTCCATCACCAGGGAAACCCAAGCCTCCCTCTGAAAACAAAGTCCTGATCCCACTCTCAAAATATCTGAAGCTAAGAATGAACTAAATCTCACTATTGCTACCAACAAAGTCCAGACCTAGCTCAGCCCCCTCATTAGTAGTGTGACCAAAAAAAAAAAAAAAAAAAAAAAAAGACAACCTCTGTTCTAGGGACAAATATTTCCTGTTTTGTTTTCACACATAATGCCCAGCACACAATAAAAAATTATGGAACATGAAGAGAAGAACATGATTCATAAAAAAAGAAAAAACAGAACAGAAATAGACCCATATAAACCCTGACATTGCAATCAGCAAACATAACTACAATGAATGTACTAAAGGATTTCATGGGAAAGATGGGCAGATGAACATGCACAGTGAACCACTTCAGCAGAATAAAATTGTAACTAAGAAGCTAAATGTATTTGCTTAAATGCAAATAAAGTAGCAATATATCATCTCATAGCCATTACATTAGCAAAAACTAAAAGTGAAAATCCCTACTGCTGAAGGGATTTGGAAAGAAGGGAAGTCTCATAAATATTTTAAAATAAATAAAAGCTAGAAATAAAAATTACATATTCAGAAATAAAGAATTCCTTCAATGATCTTCTCAGCTAATCAGATATAACAGAAAAGGTTCTGTGACTTTTAAGAGAAAAAAACAATTTAAAAATAATGAAACTTCCCAAGATCTGTGGAACAATATCAAATGGCTACATGTGCAACTGGAGATCCCAAAGGTGAGGAGATGGAATGGGACAGGAAAAAAAAATATCTGGAAAAAAAAGTCTAATCCAAATGTGATGAAGGACATCAACCCACAGATCCAGGAAGCTCACTCAACTCCAAGGAGGATAAATATAAAGTAACTACACCTCAGCACACTGGTGCATCAGAGCTAAACTGCTGAAAACCAAAGGTACTTTCTTTTAAATCCTCCTCCAAAGACATGCTTAAAGAAGGGGGAGGGGGAGGAGGGGGGAAAGAGGGAGGGAGGGTGAGACAGAGAGATGTGAAAGAACATCATTCGGCTACCTTTCGTAGGGATTGAATCTGCAAGCCCCGCATGTGTCCTGACCAGGAATCAAACCAGCAATCTTTTGATGTACAGGATGATGCTCAACCAACTCAACCACTTAGGCCAGGATTGACTTTCATGATTTTTGATAAAATGTAACCTTCCTATGTGTTGTCCTTTCTTACTGCTTTTCCCTATAGCCAATATGTTGTTTTATTGCTCTAGTTGCATTGAAATATTTTTTTCACCTTTGGTTTCAGCAGTTTAGCTCTGATGCACCAATGAAATAATGAAAGTCAGAACACAACACACTGACATGTTTAGAATGCTAAAGGGGCAGGGTGGGGGAGGGGGCCTGTCACCAGCAAAAATGCTTTCAAAAACAAAAAGCATCAAAATTTTCTCTTGAACTGTGAAAGACATAGTTAAAAGGATGAAAAGCAACTAGGGGAATAAAACAACATATTGGTTATAGGGAAAAGCAGTAAGAAAGGACAACACATAGGAAGGTTACATTTTGTCAAAAATCATGAAAGTCAGCCTGGCCTAAGTGATTGAGTTGGGAGCCCCAAAGCTATCAAAAGAAGACCCAAGGCCTGCACCAGCAGCAGCCTGCCTTGCATCACAGCTGGGCCTCGCCTGGGCACTTCCAAACCTGATACAAAGAGGAGGAATCTGCATATCTCTCTGTAACTCCTGCTAGGTGGCCCCAGGCAGTGGCTAACTTTCCATCTCCTTAAAGATCCAAGACCCAGTGTACCCAGTGGTCAGAGTGAGACCATACCAGTTTATAACTCTTCACATCCATAAGGGACACACTCAAGGGGCAGACTCAGTGAGCACCAAAGCCCCACTGAAGTAAGTCCCTCTCCATAAAGGTGTCTCCTGCACAGCAGCTCTTCCATTGTAGACACAGCTGGTCCACACAGCCAACTGGCTTGGAGGTCAATTCCTCCCAGTGATTCCAACAGCAATCAAGGCTCAATCACAACAAGACTGTGCACACAGCCCACAAAGGGGAAAGGGGGGGCACCAAGAGTGTTCACCTCAGGTGATTGGGGAGGCTAAGCCACTGGGCCCTATAAGACACCTAGCACACAAGGCCACTTTATCAACTCAAGGAAACTTAGCAGCTACTCAATACATGGAAGAAACACAGGGAAGCAGCCAAAATACAGAGACAAAGAAACATGTCACAAATGAAAGAAATGGAAGAGAGCAAACTACTGAATATAGAGTTCAAAACCAGTTATAAGGTTACGCAAGAATCTTCTAGAAACTTCCGAGGAACTTAAGTGAGACCTTCAAGGACCTTAGGGAGGGAGGAAGGGAGGGAGGGAGGAAAAGGACCAGTCAGAAATTAAGCACAAGTGAAATAAAGAATAATATACCAGGATTCCTCAGAAGACTAGAAGAGCCCAAGAATCAAGTCAAAGATTTGAAATACGAGGAACCAAAAAACACCCAACCAGAAAAGCAAAAAGAAAAAAAGAATCCAAAATGTGAAGATAGTGTAAGGAGCCTTGGGACAACTTCAAGTGTAACAACATCAGATTTATGTGGGTGCCAGAAGAAGAGAGAGAACAAGATACTGAAAACCTGTTTGAAGAAATAATGACAGAAAACTTCCCCCACCTGGTGAAAGAAATAGACTTACAAGTCCAGGAAGCACAGAGAACCCCAAACAAAAGGAATCCAAAGAGGACCACACTAAGACACATCATAATTAAAATGCCAAGGGCAAAAGACAAAGAAAGAATCTTAAAAGCAGCAAGAGAAAAGCAGTTAGTTACCTACAAGATAGTGTCCTTATGACTGTCAGCTGATTTCTCAACAGAAATTATGCAGGCCAGACGGGAGTGGCAAGAAATACTCAGAATGATGAACAGCAAGAACCTACAACCAAGATTACTCAACCCAGCAAAGCTACCATTTAGAATTAAATGTCAGATAAAGAGCTTCACGGACAAGAAAAAGCTAAAGTTCATCACAACCAAACCAGTATTATGTGAAATGCTAGAGGGTATTCTTTAAGAAGAGGAAGAAAAAGAAAAAGGTAAAGATAAAAAATTATAAATAACAAAGTGACAACAAATACATATCTATCAACAAGTGAATCTAAAAATCAAATGAATAAAAAAAATCTGATGAACAGAATAAACTGGTGAATGTAATAGAACCAGGGGCATGGAAAGGGAGCAGACTAACAATTCGCAAGGGGTAAGGGGTTTAGGAGCATGCAGGAAGAGATCTTATATGCATGTATGCAGTACCTATGGATCTTATATGCATGTATGCAGAACTTATGGATATCGATAGTGGGGTGTTGAGGGCTTGGGGTGGGATGGGAAATGGGTGGAAGGTAGCTATGGGGGGAAAAAAGAGGGACATCTGAAATAATCTGAATAAAGATAAGAAAAAACAATACTGGAAACAGCTTAACTGTTGTTTGGGTTGATGGTTAGACAAACTCTAGTACATCCACACAATGGTATACCACTCAGCAATAAAAAGAAATTAACTACCAATACATACAGCAACCTGAATGGGCCTTGAGGGCATTTAGCTTAATGACAAAGTAAATCTCAAAAGGTATGATTCCATGTGTATAACATTCTCAAAACCACACAACTGCAGAGATGGAGAACAGTGCAGAGCACAGAGTGGATGAGACTACAAAGAAAGAGCACCAGGAAGTATTGTACATGACTGAACAGTACTGGATCTTGTGGCAGGGGGTACACAAATCTACACCCGTGATAAAAGTGTACAGAACTTCACACACATGCGCACGCAATTTAAAACATAGTGGAGAGTGAATAAGGCCTTAGCCTGATTTATAACAGTAATGTACTAATGACAATTTTCTGGTTTGATATTGTACTACAAGCTATACAAGATGTCTCCACTGGGGTAAAGGGTATGTAGGTCTCTATTGGTGATGGTGGGGGTCTTTTTGTTTGTTTTTTGGGGTGTTTCTTTGGCAATTTCCTGTGAGAATTATTTAAAATAAAATAATTTATTCTTTTTAAAAAGAAAATATTTTCTGACAAACCAAAACTGAACAGGTTCACACTATAACAATGCTAAAGTTCTGCTGACTGAAGATAAATAATGCCAGACAGAAGCAAGAACAAAAAACATCAAAAGACATTCAGTCAAAGTATGTTTCTACTGAGATATCCATTAATTCAACCAATATTTGTTAAATAACTTTTCTACAATAGTCTCTTTGGTACATTGCCATGGAATCTCAGATAAATATGCAATCATGCAGACTGACAGATGAACCTATAAATAAATGTCACCAAGAGATGGTACTGAAGGCTCTGTCATGGAAGGACTTAAATGCCACTGGTAACTGTTTAGAAAAGGAAGCTGTCCCTGGAAAAGGATCCATAGAGGAAGACTTCTTGGAACGGAATTTGTCGATGGATGTTCAGTGAACAGTGAGGGATAGTATTCTAGGCACAGTCCAGCCAAAGCATGGCCACAGAGATTAGAAGAGAGTTAAGACACACATGTGGAGCGCCAAGGGTTCAACTAGCTGGAAAATAAGGAGGGAAATCTCTAGGAAATCATGACAGGCAGACTGGGGAAAGGACAAGTGGAGCAAAAAGCCTCTGCTAGAGTTCAAACTTCACTCTGTAAGCGATAGGGAGAGTTTGGAGAAACTTAATTTGATTAGGAAAGCAACAGAAGGTGGGCATTTATTTTAGGGAGGTAATTTTGGCAGTAACGATGACATATTAGAGAAAAATGACAAAGGAGGTATGTAAAAGCATTGATAGTCCAGGAAAGAGGTGGTAATAAGCGTAAACCAACAAAACAAAGAACAGAGAAATAAAAGAGCATACATTAACAAAGGAAACGTGAAAAAGGCAGTAATTGAGAAAAAATCCTTGGTTTTCAACTCAGATGCTGAAGAGATTTTACCTTCATTTATCTCAAAAGGGAACAGAGCAGCAATTCCACTGTCCATGTCTGTGGCCCACACCACGACCTGTCTGCTCATCTCCTTGTCTTCCTTCCCCTTGAGTCCTTTCACATTTCCTCCATCTCAGATGCCATTTGTCCCGACTTCTCTCACTGTGGCCTATCCTTTCCAGCTGTCTGTTTGCAGCTTGGGGATGTGCAGGTGAACCTCCAAATACCTAGAAGTAAAGCCTACAGGAAGAGCTACAAACCATCAGCACTGGTGGTGACTGAAGGAAAGAGATAGAGTAACAATAGACAGGACTGCTACAGGGGTTGAAAATAAAGAAATGGACATTACTGATCAAATTCTAGGAGAAAGGGGCTTTTTAAAATGCCATGGGAGTATAAACTATTTTACTTTTGTTGTTAGTACATGTTAAGAGAATTAAATTATTTCAACCAAAATTCTTTTAGCAATATATCCTACAGAATAACTAGAAATGTAGGCAAAAATTTATACATAAAGATGTTCCCTTCAGTGTTATCTATATACATAAAAGGCTAAGTGACCAACAATCCATCCATCCAACCGTCTGACCAACCAGCTGATATATATGACACATACTGGCAATTTAAAAATAAACATTGACACTGAAACCAGTTTGGCTCGGTGGATAGAGCATCGGCCTGGGGAATGAAGGGTCTCAGGTTTGATTCAGGTAAAGGGCATGTACGTTGGTTGTGGGCACATATCCAGAGGGGAGTGTGCAGGAGGCAGCTGATCAATGTTTCTCTCTCATCAATGTTTCTAACTTTCTATCCCTCTCCTTTCCTCTCTGCAAAAAATCAATAAAATATATATTTTTAAAAATAAACATTGACTAGTACATATGCGATATCAGAATGTATCTGAAGACCAACTATTGGCACAACGTGCCTCTGAAGCCAAAAGAAGCCACTGTCATCAACAGAATGTATCTGAAGGCCAACCATTGTTTAGTCAATTTATCACTGTTTTTATCAATGTTGTATTTATATCATGTTTTTGTTTTTATCTCGTCTGTTATTTATTAATCAATTTATCATTCAGCTTTTAATCAATGTTTTCATGTTTTGTTATTTTTATATCATGTTATTATTGTTCATTAATCAATTTATATATTATTTTCACATACATTTTATTAATTTTCTTTCATCTCTGAAACTTCTATTATAAAGGGCGAATAGCAACATTAAAGTATTTTGTATTTTAACTTTATAATACTATATTATATATACCACCTTGACATTAATTTTTTACAGTAATTACTGCACAAATCTTTCTTCTAATTAATTTCCTTTTAATGTGCATGAATCCATGCAATGGGCCACTACAGTAAACACAGCAAAAACTAAAAATGCCAAAAAATGTATTGAAGGCAAATTATGTTGGATCTATAAAATAAACTTTTATGCAACTATCTACGTACAATTTTAGAAGACTTTTTAAATTATGTGCTAAAATTCTTATGACAACAAGTGGACCAGCATACAAAATAGTGTCTGAAGTATTTATTTATATAGTAATATTTATTGAATACCTACTATGTACTAGTACCTAGTTACTGGGAATAAAAAGCAGTAAAAGACAATTCCTTATTTTTCTGGAGCTTAAATTCCAATGGAAAGTGACTCACAAAAGGTAAATAAATAAACCTGCAAGAGAATCTAATATGCAATAAATGTTAATAAGACAAATATGCAGGTGATATTACAGGATAATATTATCAATTATATAAAAATATCTGAAACTGACTTAAAAGAAATGAACTGCAAGATTAACAGTAGCAAGTAGAAGATGACAGTACGCAGGACAGCAGTGAGGAAGAGAGTGTGAAAGAGTGAGGGAGCGAAAGGAGAGTGTGTGGATGCAGTGTGTGTGTGTGTGTGTGTGTGTGTGTGTGTGTGAATGTGTGAATGTGTGTGTGTGGGGAAGTGTAAGCGAGGGACAGTTAGATGCTGCAAGACTTTCAGGGGCTGGCAGACTGGGCTCTCTTGGACTCTCCCAGTGCTGCAGGAACTCCTGGGCATCCAGCACTGGCACAGAAACCACGCCATTTTGAAGGGCAGAGGTACTGTGATGAGGAGCCCAGCTCAGCTGCAGACTCATGGGCACCAACTCCACCTATACCAGTCTCAGGCTACTGTGAATCCAGGAGTGTGTTCCCATCCCACCTATCCACCCTGGCAGCACAGGTCTCATACATCCTGAGCTGACCCTCTGTCAGCACGTGCAGACCCCATGGCAGATGTGTCTCCCAGGCACCAGAGCTTCCCCCTGACTGCTGGCATGCACAGACGCCACCCGACTTGTGGCAGCCGCGTCTCCTGGGCACCCGAGCCAACCCCATAACTGTCGGTGCACTCAAACTCCGTGGCAGTCCCATCTCCCAGACACCTGAGCCAGCCCCGTCAGCGCACGTGAACCCTGTGGCAGCCATGAATCCCAGGCACTCAAGCTGGCACTCAGAGTGTCAGCATGCATGGACACCACCCAGACCATGGAGAATGCATCTCCCGGGCACCAGAACTGACCCCTGATGCGGGCACCATGTGTCCGCCAAACCCGCTGCTGCAGATCAGGCCCCGCACAACAAGGCGCCTGGACCCTTCAGCAATGCAGAAATGGGGACCAAAAAAAGCAACCCACAAAGGAAAGGAAAGAAGGCATCCCCAGAGGAACTAAATGAAATGGAGGCATGCAATATGTCAGAAGAATTCAGAGCAATGGCCATCCAGTTCATAAACAAGATGGACAAGAAAATTAACAACCTATGTAAGAACCAAGAATAAATCAAAAGTGATATAGCCACAATAAGGAACATGATGGAAGGCTTCACCAGTAGAGTAAGAGAAGTGGAGGACCTAATGAGTGAGCTAGAAGACAGAGCACAGAAAAAAAACTCAATTTGAACAGCAACTGGGGAAAAAACTTAGAAAGCAGGAGGAGAGCCCAAGGGAACTTTGGGAATACATGAAACAAAGTAACATACTAGTATGTACAATAGGGATGCCAGAATGCCAGAAAGAGCAGCAAAGATTAGAGAACCCATTTGAAGAAATAAATGACAGAAAACTTCCGACATGGGGAAGAAAAAGGCCACGGAAGCATAGAGAGTCCCAAACAAGAGGAACCCCAAAAGACTCACAATAGGACACATCATAATTACTATGGCAAACATTAATGACAAAAAATCTTAAATGCTTCAAGAGAGAGCAGGGAGTTACCTACAAAGGATTATATTATTAAATGATTTCTCAACAGAAACACATCACGCCAGAAAGAAATTGAATGAAGTATACAAAGTAATGCAAAGCAAAGGACTGAATCCAAGAATGCTCTATCCAGCAAAACTATCATTCAAAATTGAAGGGTCAATCAGAAGCTTCACAGACAAAAAAGGGCTAATAGAGTTTATCCTACCAAGCCAGCAATGCAAGAAATGCTAAAAGGACTGCTGTAAAAAGAAGAAAAAATAAAATAAAAGAAGGAACACAGGCACAAAAAATACAAATGACTATAAACAAGTACCTATCAATAATAACTTTAAACATCAATGGCCTAAATGCCCCAGTCAAAAGACATTGAGTGGGTAAGAAAACATGACCAATATACACTGAGTGGCCAGATTATTATGACCACCTGACATTTGAAAGCAAATTAGCCATACACTGCATTGTATGGGATATGGAAGCCAAAGGCCTATTCGAACACCTTTGCTGTCTGCAGTTACCAAATAAAACATCTCCAACTCAGGAGACAAAAGGATTGGACAGTTGATCACTGGAAAAAGTCATGTGCTCCGATGAATCACATTTCCAGTGCATCATACAGATGGCAGAGTGAGAATTTCACGGAAACAGCATGAAAGCAAGCACCCCACACTCATGAATACAACTGTTCAAGCTGGTGGAGGCAGTGATATGGTTTGGGGCATGTTTTCCTGGCATGATTTGGGCCCTTTAATTCATGTGGAACAACATCTGAATAGTACAACATACTTAAGTGTCATTGCTGTTCAAGTTCATCCTGTCAAGTTGATGGCATATCCCAGTGGTTGGCAAACTGAGGCTCATGAGCCATGGTTTGCCACTCTGTTGACTAATGAGTTTGCCGACCACTGACCTAGACTCTCCATTCCAATAATTACAGGCTGTTATTGTTCCTTGTGATTAAGCCCCTAACCCAGTAGTCGGCAAACTCATTAGTCAACAGAGCGACAAACCGCAACTCGCAAGCCACAGTTTGCCAATCACTGGCGTATCCCAATGAAGATGGCTCCTTCCAACAGGACAATGAGCAATGCCACAATGCTCGTATTGTGCAGGAGTGGTTTCAAGAACATGAGGGAGACTTTACCCTGCATAGGTGGCCCCACAATCACCAGATCTCAATCCAATTAAGCATTTATAGGATGAAGTTTAAAAAGCCATCATGCAGCTGATTACACAACCATCAAATCTCACAGAACTGGACAGTGCTATTCATCAGGTATGATGTCAGATTCCTCGCATCACCTTTCAACATCTTGTGGAGTCAATGGCAAGAAGAATCGCTGCAGTATTGAAGGCAGAAGGTGGCCCAATGAAGTACGGATGGGGTGGTCAGAATAATCTGGCCACTCAGTGTATATGCTGTCTACAGGAGACCCACATCAGAACAGGAGACTCAGATGGGCTAAAAGTGACGAGTGGGAAAATATCTTTCAGGCAAATGGAAATGAGAAAAAAGGCTGGAGTATCAATACTTATGTCTGAAAAAATAGACCTCAGAGTGAAGGCCATAACAAGAGATTGGGAAGGCCATATCATAATACTGAAGGGATCAATATAACAAGATGATATAACTCTGGTAAACATATGTGCATCCAATGCAACTCAAATAACATAAAAAAAACTGCTGGAAAATATCAAGGGCGAGATTGACAGCAACACGATCATAGTAGGGAACTTTAATATCCACTAACATGACTGGATAAATCCTCTAGACAAAAAATTCAGCAAAAAAACAGCAATCCTAAGTGACTCATTAGGTGAGATATACTTAACTGACACCTTCAGAACATGTCACCCCCAAGCTACAGGGTATACATTCTTTTCAAGTGCAGAAGGGACATTTTCAAAGATAGACCACATACTGGGTCACAGGCAAAGTCTCTCCAAATTCAAGAAGATAGTAATCATATCAAGCATCTTCTCAGACCACAATGGCATAATATTAGAAATAAACTACAATAAAAACTATCAAAAAAATTCAAACTCTTTGAGGCTGCATAGCATGCTAGTCAACAATGATTGGGATACCAAACAGATCAAAGAAGAGATTAAAAACATCCTGGAAACAAATGACAATGAAAACACAACAATCCAAATCTTATCGGACATAATGACAACAGTCCTGACCGGGAAGTTCTTAGCATTACAGAACTATCTCAAAAAACAAGAAAAACTGGTAATATGTTGTCTAACTCAACAACTTAAAGAATTAGAAAGACAGCAACAAGAAAAGCCCAGAGTGAGCTTAAAGAAGAAAATAAAGATCGGAGCAGAAATAAATGACATAGAGACCCCTCCCCCCCCCCAAAAAATACAAAAGATCAATGAAACTAGGAGCTGGTTCTTTGAAAGAATAAACAAAATTGATGAATCTCTAGCCAGGCTCACCAAGAAGCAAAGAGAGAGGACCCAAATAAACAAAATCAGAAACAAAAGAGGCAAAATAACAACAGACCCCCACAGAAATACAAAGGATGGTTAAAAAAAAAAAACAAAAAACCTATGAACAACTCCATTCCAACAAACTAAACAACCTAGAGGAAATAAACATATCCTAGAAAAATATGAACTTTCAAAACTCATCCAAGGAGAATAAGAAGATATCAATAGGCTGATAACTAAGGAGGAAATTGAAGCAGTCAACAAAAAACTTCCAGCAAACAAAAGCCCAGTCCCAGACAGCTTCACAGGGGAGTTTTACCAAACATTCAAAGAAGAACTAAAACCTTTCCTTCTCAGACTATTCAAAAAAATTCAAGAGGAAGGCACACTTCCAAACCTGTATTACCCTTATCTCAAAACCATATAAGGATACTACAACGAAAGGGAATTACAGGCCAATATCCCTGATGAACATAGATGCTAAAATCCTCAACAAAATTCTAGCAAACTGGATCCAGTATTACATTAAAAAGATCATATACCATGACCAAGAGGGATTTATTTGCTCAGGGGCTGAAGTTGGAGAGGTGCAGTATAGAACTCCATTTCTGTGAGGTGCAATACAGAATTCCCGCACTGTCTAAGCGGGAGCTGGATGAGCTAAAACCATGGATAGAGAAGACAGTGGAGAGGGTACTGGGTTTCTCAGAGCCCACAGTGATCACAGCAGCACTGAACTGTGTGGGGAAGGGCATGGACAAGAAGAAAGCAGCTGACCATCTGAAACCTTTTCTTGATGATTCTACTCTCTGATTTGTGGACAAACAGTTTGAGGCTGTAGAGGAAGGCTGAAGCTCTAGACATTCCAAGTCTAGCAGTGAGAGGAGCAGAAAACGAGAGATAAAGGAAGTGTTTGGTGATGACTCTGAGATTTCCAAGGAATCATCAGGAGTAAAGAAGCGACGGATACCCCGTTTTGAGGAGGTAGAAGAGGAGCCAGAAGTGATCCCTGGGCCTCCTTCAGAGAGCCCTGGCGTGCTGACTAAGCTCCGGATCAAACAGATGATGAAGGCAGCAACATGACAAATCGAGGAGAGGAAAAAACAACTGAGTTTCATCAGCCCCCCTACGCCTCAGCCAAAGACTCCTTCTTCCTCCCAACCAGAGCGACTTCCAATTGGCAACACTATTCAGCCCTCCCAGGCTGCCACTTTCATAAATGATGCCATTTAGAAGGCAAGGAAAGCAGCTGAACTACAAGCCCGAATCCAAGCCCAGCTGGCCCTGAAGCCAGGGCTCATTGGCAATGCCAATATGGTGGGCCTGGCCAATCTTCATGCCATGGGCACTGCTCCCCCGAAGGCTGAATTAAAAGATCAAACTAAACCTACACCACTGATTCTTGACGAACAAGGTCGCACTGTAGATGCAACAGGTAAGGAGATTGAGCTGACACACCGAATGCCTTCTCTAAGGCCAATATTTGTGCAGTGAAGAAGGAAAAATTCACGCAACAGCTTAAAGAAAAGCCATCAGAAGACATGGAATCCAATAACTTTTTTGACCCCGAGTTTCAATTGCCCCTTCCCAGCAGCAAAGACACACTTTTAAATTCCATGACAAGGGCAAATTTGAGAAAATTGCCCAGCGGTTACGGACAAAGGCTCAATTGGAAAAGCTGCAGGCAGAGATCTCACAAGCAGCTCGAAAAACAGGCATCCACCCTTCAACGAGGCTGGCTCTCATTGCTCCTAAGGAGTTAACGGAAGGAGATATTCCTGAAATTGAGTGGTGGGATTCTTATATCATCCCCAATGGCTTAGACCTTACAGATCAAAATCCCAAGAGAGATTATTATTTTGGAATCACAAATCTTGTTGAACATCCAGCCCAGCTCAACCCTCCAGTTGACAATGACACACCAGTTACTCTGGGAGTATATCTTATCAAGAAGGAACAGAAGAAACTTTGAAGGCAAACAAGGAGGGAAGCACAGAAGGAGCTACAAGAGAAAGTCAGGCTGGGCCTGATGCCTCCCCCGGAACCCAAAGTGAGAATTTCTATTTTTATGCGAGTGTTAGAACAGACGCTGTTCAAGACCCCACGAAGGTAGAAGCCCATGTCAGAGCTCAGATGGCAAAAAGACAGAAAGCACGTGAAGAGGCTAGTGCTGCCTGAAAACTTACGGCAGAACAAAGAAGGTCAAGAAAATTAAAAAGCTTAAAGAAGACATTTCACAGGGGGTACACATATCTGTATATAGAGTTCGAAATTTGAGCAACCCAGCCAAGAAGTTCAAGATTGAGGCCAATGCTGGGCAACTGTACCTGACAGGGGTGGTGGTACTGCAGAAGGATATCAACGTGGTGGTAGTGGAAGGGGGCCCCAAGTCCCAAAAAAAATTTAAGTGTCTTATGCTACATTGGATAAAGTGGGATGAACAGACATCAAACACAAAGGGAGATGATGAGGAGGAATCTGATGAGGAAGCTGTGAAGAAAACCAACAAATGTGTACTAGTCTGGGAGGGTACAGCCAAAGACCGGAGCTTTGGGGATAGGAAGTTCAAACAGTGCCCTACAGAGAACATGGCTCGGAGCATTTCAAAAAGCATGGGGCTGAACACTACCGGGACCTGGCGCTAAGTGAATCTGTGTTGGAGTCCTCGGACTGAGACTACTGCAAGCCCTTGCCTCCACCCTCTTGCCTGTGTCTCTTCAGTCCTCTCCCTTATTCTACTTCCCAGCCCAGCCCACGTGTGTGTGTGACTCAGAACTGTGTCAGGCTGACAATGGGACAAAGGGAGAACACATTGCTCTCTTACCCCTGTCAGCCTGGTGCTTCTCTTTACTCCCCTTATGTGTATATAATTAAAGAGTTATTTGTTTTAAAGAGGCATTTATTTATTTCAGGGATGCAAGGCTGATATAATATTCACAAATCAATGAATGTGATACATTACATAAACAAATTGAGAAACAAATATCACATGATCATATCAATTGATGCAGAAAAGGCATTTAACAAAATCCGACACTTTCTTTTTTTTAATTTTGTCTCTTTTTTTCCTTTTCTTTTTTATTTTAATCTTTATTGTTCAGTTTATTAATGACATTGTTCCCCTTTTTTCCCCCTATAGCTCCCCTCCACCCGGTATCCATCCCACCCTGTGCCCTCACCTCCCCCACACTGTCCTCTCCCATAGATGCATGATTTTTGTCCAGTCTCTTGCTAAACTTCCCACACCCCTTTTCTCAAGAATTGTCAGTCCATTCCCTCTCCATATCCATGACTGTTATATTCACCAGTTTATCCTGTTCATCAGATTATTAATTCACTTGACTTTTAGATTCCTCTGTTGATAGATGTGTATTTGTTGTTCATAATTTATATTTTTACCTTTTTCTTCTTCCTCTTCTTATAGAATATCTTTCAGCAATTTATATAATATTGGTTTGGCAGTGATGAACTCCTTTAGCTTTTTCTTATCTGTGAAGCTCTTTATCTTCAATTCGGAATGATAACTTTGCTGGATAGAGTAATCTTGGTTGTAGATTCTCGTTATTCATTACTTTGAATATTTCTTGCCACTCCCATCTGGCCTGCATCGTTTCTGCTGAGAAATCCACTGACAATCGTATGGGTGCTCCCTTATAAGTAACTGATTTTCTCTTGCTGCTTTTAATATTCTCTCTTTATCCTTTGCCCTTGGCATTTTAATTATGATGTGTCTTGGTGTGGTCCTCTTTAGATTCCTATATTTTGGGATTCTGTGCTTTTCTTGGACTTTTAAGTCAATTTCTTTCACCAGGTGGGGGAAGTTTTTGGTCACTATTTCTTCAAATAGGTTTTCATTATCTTGCTCTCTCTCTTTTTTGGCACCCCTATAATTCAGATGTTGGTATGCTTGAGGTTGTCCCAAAGGCCCCTTACGCTACCTTCAATTTCTTGAATTCTTTTGGTTTCTTGCTTTTCCGGCTGAGTGGATTTTGTTTCTTTGTATTTCAAATTTTTGACTTGGTTCTTGTGGTCGTCTGGACTGCTATTAGGTCTTTGTATAATATTTTTTTAATTCAGTCAGTGTATGCTTAATTTCTAGTTGGCCCTCTTTCATATCCTCGTAGGTCTTGTTCATTTCCTCATAGGTCTTGGCCTTTACTAGGAGCCTCTTGAAAAACCTTATAACCGTGGTTTTGAACTCTGACTAGTCGTCTTTTTTCCTCCACTTCTTTCACATCTGATTTCTTTCCATTTCTCTGCATTGTGGCTGCTTTCCTGAGTTGGTCCATTAGCTTTGTGTGGTAGATGTCCTCTAAGGGACAGTAGCTCAGCCTCCCCAGTTACCTGAGGTGGATACTCTTGCTCCAGCTCTTTATGGGTTGTACAATATTGTTGAAGTTAAGCCCAGATTATTGTTGCTAGCACTAAGAGGGTTTGACCTCCAGGCCAATTGATTGTGAGGGTAAGCTGTGTTCAGGTTGAACGGGACAGCATCAGCTCCGCCCTATGCAGCACCAGGGTCTCTGTGCCAGGTGGTAATGGCTACACGCACCTCCGAGAGAAAGCCGCCGCCAATCTCCACCCTCTGCCAGACAACTTAGCCTCTCCCCAAATGAGTCTGCACCCCAAAGTCTCGCCCAGGGTTGTAACACAATGCAGTCAGGTGGTCTCTCGAACCAGGGGGCAAGTGACGAGTCCTCTCTGTTCGGTCGCGCACTTCTGTTGCCAAGTTTACACACAAACTGCTGTTCCAAGTTCATGCGCACTCTCTTCAAGGTCGCCCTCTCCACAAGCTCGCGGACCTCTGTTACACCAGGTCTGCTTTCCCACTGCCCAGTTTGACCCCTTATGAGTGTGGATTCCCCAGACCTCGCCTGGGGAATCAGTGCAGTGGGACGCCTTTGCCCTCCCCGTTGGAGACAGCCAGCCGGGTTTGCAGCCACCCGCCCTCTCCGCTGGCGCGCGCACACAGCTCCAAACCTCTGGCTCCACAAGTATCTTCAGCACTGCCCTCCACCGCTCCTCTGAGTCACAGTGTCCTATCTTTACTTTTATTTGTGGAATTTTCAGCAGCCAACTTTCCAGTGATTCTGGATGATGTTTGTTCTGTCCGTTAAGTTGTAGTTTTGGAATTGTTGTGTGGAGCAGCAAGATAGGTGTTTACCTATGCCGCCATCTTGGTTCCTCCCAACATCATTTCTTAATAAAAACTCTCAGCAAAGGAGGAATTGAAGAATCATACCTCAACATAATAAAAGCCTTATGTGACAAACCTACAGCCAACATCATACTCAATGAGCAAAAACTACAACCAGGAACAGGAACAAGAAAGGGATGTCTGCTTTCACCATTCCTATTTGACAGAGTACTGGAAGTGCTAGCCAGAGCAATCAGACAAGAAGAAGAAATAAAAGGTATCCATATTGGAAAAGAAGAATGAAAACTGTCAGTATGTGCAGATGGCATAATATTGTACATAGAAAACCCTAAAGACCCCATCAAAAAACTATCAGAACTAATAAATGGAATTCAGCAATGTAGCAGGATACAAAATTAACACCCAGAAATATATGGCCTTTTTATACACCAACTAGAGGCCCAGTGCACGAATTCGTGCACGGGTGGGGTTCAGCCAGCCTGGCCCCAATCAGTAAGACAAATTCTGTATAGTCAAATACAAAGCAAACTGCAGGTGACTTAGTCAGTGATCTAGAAAAATAAAGGTTGATTATAAATACGAAGTGTTTAGGCCTTTAGGTTTATCCTTCAGCATACTCAGGAGGCAGAACTTTCACAACCTCTCATGCTTCTCACTCTCAAACCAAAACCTCAGGAAGAATACAAAAGCAACATGTGTAAGGAGTCCCATGCTTGTGAGTTGCTTTGGACCAAAATGAGCTCCTCAGAAACACCAAGAGTAGAAAAGTTCTAAGACAAGTGATCCTTCCACCAACATAAAGCTAGGTTGGTATTTACTTTTCCATTTTCATTACGTAGAACCCTCACCTCCCATCCATACATACACATTCACTTAAGGTCATTCATTCACTAAAACAATATTTTATATCAAGGACTCCCTTAAAACCACAGCATTCCTTAGAAATGTACTCAAAATGCTATAAAATTTAAAGACCATTTCCCATATTGCAAAAAATTAGTTTGCTTAAGGTACTTTTGAAAAGACTAGACCACAGGAAAGCACTGAAGACACTAACACAAAATGTACTACCTATTACAGAAACACCCTTTGAAAATTTCTTTATACCAAAAACACACACAAGGGGAGAAATTAAAATGGTGGCATAGGTAAACACCTAAATTGCTGCCTCGCACAACAATTTCAAAACTGCAACTAAAAGACAAAACGGACATCATCCAGAACCACCGGAAAGCTGGCTGAGTGGAAATTCTACAACTAGAAGGAAAGAGAAAAGCACACTGAGACTTAGAGGAGCTGCAGGAGGCAGAGCTAGTAGGACGCACGCATGGAGAGGGCGGGCAACTGAGTGTGTCGCTGGCTTTCTCACGGGAGGGAGACAAAAGCTCCTGAGTATGCTGAACTCCAGGTCCAAGCAAGACTCTGGGGACCGAGACTCATTTGGGGAAAAACTGGACTGTCTAGCACGGGCGAACTCAAGGGCAGCTTTCTCTCAGAGGTGCTTGCAGTGATTACCATGGGACATTGGAACACAGGGGCATATTAGGGAAAGGCTGACGGGAAACCAATGCTGTCTACTCCATCCTGAGACTCTGTCCCATTCAAGCTGAGCACAGAAGCTTTTGCAAGTCTTCTCCCATAAGAGTGTCTCCAGCACAGAAGTTCTCCCAGCGTAGACACAGCTAATCCTCACAGCCAAATGGCCTGGAGGTCAATTCCTCCCAGCAATACCAACAACAATCAAGGCTTAATTACAACAAGACTGTGCACACAGTCCACAAAGGGGTGCACCAGGAGTGTCCACCTCAGGTAACTGGGGAGGCTGAGCCACTGAGCCCTATAGGACAACCAGCACATAAAACCACTCTGTCGACTCAGGGAAGCAGCCAAAATGCAGAGACAAATTAACAGGTCACAAATGAAAGAAATGGGGGGAACTAAGATGGCGGCAAAGATGAAACACCTATCTTGCCGTCATAATCAGCAATTTTAATACTACAACTTAACGAAGGAACAAACACCTTCCAGAATCACCAGAACGCTCGCCGAGTGAAAATTCCACAAATAAAAGTGAAGATAAGACACTGTGACCCGGAGGAGCGGCGGCGGACAGCGTTGAAAGATTCGCACGAAGAGAGGTTTGGAGCGCGCGCCGCGAAGAGGGCGGGCGGCTGAAAACCGGCCAGTTTTCTCGAACGGGGAGACAGGGGCGTCCCACTGACTGATTCTCCAGCTCTGGGCGAAGTCCAGAGAACCCACTATCACACGGGGTGAAAACTGGACAGTGGGAGGGCACGCCGAAGCTCGGGTGCTGCCGGGTCTGCCGGCTTGTGGAGAAGGCAGCTCTCGCGCGAACAGCTCGGCTGCGTGACGGCGCAGAGAGCGCTCTGCGACTTGTCTCTCATTCGGAAAACCGTCAGTCTGCTTTGTTTTACGACCCTGGGTGAGACATTGCGCATGCAAAGTCATTTGGGGACAGTCTGAATTCCCAGGCAGCCGGTGGAGCTCCACAGCGGCTCTCTCTCAGAGGTGCTGGCAGCCATTGCCCCCGGCACAGAGCCCCTGGGGCTGCATAGGGCGGAGCTAACGCTGTCTGCTTGGCCCGGAGACTCCGCCCACCCAACCTGAGCACAGCTGAGCTTCACAGACAATTGGCCTGGAGGTCAAACCCTCCTAGGGCTAACAACAAAAAGCTGGGTTTAAATTCAAAAACACTGAATACAACCCATAAAGGATTGCAGTAAGAGTACCCACCTCAGGTAACTGGGGAGACTGAGCCACTGTCCCTTTGAGGATATCCACCACATAAAGCAGCCACCATGCGGAGACATGGAAAGAAATCAGGTGTGAAAGAAATGGAGGAGAAAAGACGACAAGACATAGAGTTCAAAACCACGGTTATAAGGCTTTTCAAGAGGCTCCTACAAAAGGCTGATCAACTTAATGAGAATTACCAGGAAATAAACAAGACCAACCAGCAAATGAATGAGAATTATAAGGAGATGAATGAGACTTACAAGGAGATGAATGCTACTTACAAAGAAATGAATGAGACCCTCAGGGAAATGTACAAGACCTCTGAGGATACGAACCAGACCCTCACAGATAAAAAAAAAGGATCAACTAGAAATCAAGCATACACAGACTGAAATAAAAAATATTACACAAAGTCCTAAAAACAGTCCAGAGGGCCACAAGAACCAAGTCAAAGATTTGAAATACAAAGAACCAAAATCCACTCAGCTGGAAAAGCAAGAAACAAAAAGAATTCAGATAATTGAAGATAGCGTAAGGGGCCTCTGGGACAACCTCAAGCAAGGCAACATCCGAATTATTGGGGTGCCAGAAAAAGAGAGAGAGCAAGTTAATGAAAACCTACTTGAAGAAATAGTGACTGAAAACTTTCCCCACCTGGTGAAAGAAACTGACTTAAAAGCCCAAGAAGTACACAGAACCCCAAAATATAGGAATCTAAAGAGGACCACACCAAGACATATCATAATTAAAATGCCAAGAGCAAAAGATAAAGAGAGAATATTAAAAGCAGCAAGAGAAAAACAGTTGGTTACCTACAGGGGAGCACCCATCCGATTGTCAGCGGATTTCTCAACAGAAACGATGCAGGCCAGACGCGAGTGGCAAGAAATATTCAAAATAATGAAGAGCAAGAATCTACAACCAAGATTACTCTTTCCAGCAAAGCTATCATTCAGAATTGAGGATCAGATAAAGTGCTTCGCAGATAAGAAAAAGCTAAAGGAGTTCATCACCACCAAACCAGTATTATGTGAAATGCTGAAAGATATTCTTTAAGAAGAGGAAGAAGAAAAAGGTAAAAATATAAATTATGAACAACAAATACACATCTATCAACAAATGAACATAAAAATCAAGTGAACTGATAGGCTGATGAACAAGATAAACTGGTGACTATAACAGAAACATGGACATAGAGAGGGAATGGACTGACAATTCTTGGGGAGAAAAGTGTTGGAAGTACAGCAAGAGATTGGACAAAAATCTTGCAACAATGGGAGAGGACATTGGGGAGGGGGAGGTGAGGGCGGAGGGTGGGATAGGTACAGGGTGGAGGGAAGATATAGGGGGATAAAAAAGGGGAAACAATTTAATTAATAAACTGAACAATAAAAAAATTAAAAAAAAAATAAAAAAACCCAGAAAGATAAAAAAAAAAAAAAAAAAAAAAAACAAATGAAAGAAATGGAGGAAAGCAAACAACTGGATATAGAATTCAAAACTACGGTTATAAAGTTTTTCAAGAATTTTCTAGAAAAGGCCGATAAATTTAGCGAGACACTCAAGGATATGAAAAAGGACCAACTAGAAACTAAGCATACACTGACTGAAATAAAAAATATTATACAGAGATCTAACAGCAGACTAGAGGATCACCAGAATCAAGTCAAAGATTTCAAATACAAAGAAGCAAAAAAAAAAAAAAACAACAACAAAAAACACCCAACCGGAAAAGAAAAAAGAATCCAAAAATATGAAGATAGTGTAAGAAGTCTCTGGGACAACTTCAAACATACCAACATCAGAACTATGGGAGTGCCAGAAGAAGAGAGAGAGCAATATACCAAACACCAATTTGAAGAAATAATGACAGAAAACTTTCTCCACCTGGTGAAAGAAATAAACTTAAAAGTCCAGGAAGCGCACAGAACCCCAAACAAAAGGAATCCAAAGAGAACCACACCAAGACACATCATAATTAAAATGCCAAGAGCAAAAGACAAAGAGAGAATATTAAAAGCAGCAAGAGAAAAACAGTTAGTTACCTACAAGGGAGCACCCATACGATTGTCAGTGAATTTCTCAACAGAAATGATGCAGGACAGATGGGAGTGGCAAGAAATATTCAAAGTGATGAATAGCAAAAACCTACAACCAAGATTACTCTACCCAGGAAAGCTATCATTCAGAATTGAAAGGCAAATAAAGAGCTTCACAGATTAAAAAAAAAAAAAAAAAAGCTAAAAGAGTTCATCACCACCAAACCAGTATTATATGAAATGCTGAAAGGTATTCTTTAAGAAGAGGAAAAAGAAGAAGAATTATGAACAACAAATACATACCTATCAACAAATGAATCTAAAAATCAAGTGAATTAAAAATCTGATGAACAGAATAAACTGGTGAATATAATAGAACCAGGGGCATAGAAAGGGAATGGACTCACAATTCTCGGGGGCGGGGGGAAGGGGTGTGAGGGAGCGAGAAGAGACTGGACAAAAACCGTACACCTACGGATGAGGACAGTGGGGTTGAGAACCAGGTGAAGGGGAGCTATGGAGGAAAAAAGAGGAATAATTATAATAATCTTAACAATAAAGATTTGTTAAGTTAAAACACAGACACACAAATAAAAACATAGCTAAATGGCATTTATCCTCAAACCATTACCCTTCAGTGGGTTTCTGATAAGAATGTACTCTAATATGATAGAGAAATTGAGAAAACATTGTAAAATTAAAATACCATATAATTCTATGAAGAAAACTATTGGGATTTATACATATTCCTCATCCTTCCCCTCCCCCTCCCCACTCTCACCCCCTACCCATCCACACAAACACAAAAGAAAGAACACAAAACCAGTCATAGTATTCTGGAATATTTACTGAAACGCAATATGATTTAAGTTAATATTAACTGCTTTCTTTAAAAAAAAAAAAAAAAGTCAACAGTCAGAATGAGAATGACCAAATAAAACACTTTACAGAGTTTGGCAATATAAACTTCACTGAAACCATAATGCAGCAAAGCTTAACGGTGCAGAGGTCAAGTAAGGGCCAGAACAATCCAGAATCAGTCTGACACAGCAAAAAAGAAAAACAACTTCCTCTTACCTTTTAGTTCCTTTCCACTACTACCTAATAGTTCCTCCAGCTAAAGGCTCATTCTGAAATAACATCTGTGTACACTGGGTTAACAAAGAGCTCAAGTTATCACCACCACCCGCTGTTCCCAAAGCTTCCCCAACCTGAAGCACCAAAACTCAGTCCCTGGAACTTTCTCTCTTTTATCCATACTTCCTTCTTTCAAGATCTCATGCAGTCTCATATTTTTAATACCTAATGCATACTTCCCAATTTTACATCTCCGGCTAAAACCACTCCCTGAACTTCCACATGCTTTGAGTACCCAATAGCTAACTCAACACCTTGCATGGAGGTCTAACACCCCTCCCCCAAATTTAGCATGCCCAGGGATGAACCCTCATCTCCACCTGCAATCTGGCTTTGAGTTTTCCCCAGAGCAGTTCATGGCAACTCCAAGATTTGCAGTTGCTCAAGTCAAAACCCCAGGGGCACTTCTTAACTTCTCTACCTCACTCAGCTGAGATACACCAACCAATCCTTTTGGCGGTTCTACCTTCTGTCAAAAGCATCTCACCACAAGACCTTTGTACCTGCCAGGGCCTCTCCTGGAATGTTCCTCTCCACACACTCCACACCTTGATGCTCAGTCCCTCACACCTTCCTCAAACCTCTGCTCAAATACTATCTTCTCTGACCACACCCCAAATAAAGTTTGGATGTGGTTTTGTACACCTTGTCCTTCTTCAATGATTTCCTTTTCTCTATACGCCTTATCATCTTCTTATATGCTTTGAGCGTGTATGTGTGTAACTTACCAAAATTTATCTCCTTTACTGCCTAGTTCTCCCATTAAAATGTCAGCTCTACGGTAGTTTTAGGTTAAATGCAATCAGGCTTTAAAGTCTTCTAGCATGTTTTGTTATTAGGGTGGTGTCTAGGTTTCAGAGGATTTTTCTCAGTGTTCCTGCTTTACACCCTGATCTCTGACATCCATCACATCTAAGCCACATGGGGCTCTCTCTCCAGTGCACTGCCTATTTCCTAGTGGGAGACTGCTTTCGTTTGTTCCCTGGGTGCTAGCTAGGCTAGTACAGACACCTCACTCTGTCATCACTGGTAAGCCAATCTCCTCATCCCACTTCTCATTGGAGAGCCCATCTTCCCTTCAAATAAAGCTACTTAATAGATCTGTAAACTTCTATATCAAAGGTGTTCAAGGAAAATCACGTTTGGTTTTTATCAGACTTTCTCATGTTAGGTTGAAATACACACCTTTCATTGTTGTATATACCATGCAGAAGCAGAACTGGATGTATATTTTTTTAGTTGTTGTTTCTTTGCTTTCCTTAGCTTCCGATAAGGACACCATCTTCAACGACCACTCAGAAATTAACAGTGACACAGTAACATTAACAATACTATAGACATTATTTGGATTTCACCACTTTTTCCACTAATTTCCTTCTTCTGTTCCTCTGATCAGTAAAATGTATCAGTTCTTACTTTTTTTTGGTTTTTTTTTTTTGGTGGGGGGGGTTGCCCTTTATAATTTTGAAGAGTATTGACCAGGCATTTTCTAAAATTCTCTTGAGTTTTTCTGAATGATAATAATAATAATAAAGTTAGACTAGGGTTCTGAGTTTGGGGAAGCATACCATAGAGATGAAGTACCTTCTCACTGTATCATATTAGAAAGTATATTCTCATAGAAAGTGCATTCTCATACATACACATACACAGCCAGACCAAGAAAAAAATGTACTGAGGTAACCCATAGACTTTATGTGCTAATTATGTATAAATAGGGTCATTGGTTGTAAGAAATGTATCACTCTGGTGAGTGATGTTGAAAATGTGGAGTTTATGCATGGGTAAGGGCATGAAGTATATGTGAAATTCTTTTATCTTCCTCTCAATTTTACTGTGAACCTAAATCGCTTTAAAAACATAAAGTCTTTAAAAATTAAAAATAATAAAAATCTGCATACACTAAGAGCATATAGATAAACCTTTACATTCTTGTTTAAGATTGTATTTGTTTGCCAGATTTCTGTGCTATAAAGTAACTACTTTTCACATTCCAAACAGTATGTTTTGGAAATGTGTCACTGGGCCCAGTTCACACTCAAATGGAGAAGCATTAAGCACCTCCTGGAGACAAGAATATCTCCATACATTATTTAGAATTTCTTCTTAAGGAAGATTTGTACCTTCTCCCACATATGTTTACTTATTTAATAATCTATATCAATATGGACTCAGATATCATTTTATTATTTGAGTTTTAATCAAATACTATTGTTATTGATTTTGCTGGTCAAAAATAAAAACTGTTAATCTTTGGCAAATGGAAGTTCTCTCAGATTGAGTCATTTCTCCTGCCCAATCCCTTTTTGGGAATACTTTTTAAATTTCTGATACTCCAAACTGCTCAAGACTCATCTTATATTTAAACTTTCTTTGCCCTAAAATCAACCATTTCACTAAAGACTCCCCCAGGTTTCTATTATTAGAAACTGAGATATTAAAAACAAGCTCTGGAGTATAATTTTAAAATAACATTTTCCTATTTTTATATTCTGAGAAATATTTTTCAGGGGCTATTTTACCTGGACCGACGAAGACTGAGACATTGTGGAAGAATACACAGAGAGACTTATGAACAAAGGTGCTTTAAAAAGTAATGTTTTAAGTCACTACCTCCCATACCATCAATGTATTTTGTTTTTGTCCAAGAATGGCTCACTGAGTCAATCCAATGGCCTTATCAAATGGCTTGACACACACTAAAAAGAAACAAGAATGACATCCTATCCAAAAACTTATGGACTGTGCTAAGATCAGGCTGCTAAGATGAAAAGAATGCACAGAAAGATGTCATACAGTAGGAAGGGCTACGATGGTCCACAGGACAGCTAAAGCTAGAGTCCATGAGAAACCAGAACCTAAAAGGTGGAGCCGCTTTATGGGAGAGCTTATTAAGCAGCCATTTGGTGGAGATCCACTTATTGCTTGCATTTATGTTATAAGGATAATACATTAAAATTTTTAAGAGTAACACCAGATAATAAAGATTTCCCGATGAGTTACTATATATTACATTATAATCATAGAAGTGAGAAAGCACACATACATACACATACACACCAGACCAAGAAAAAAATGTACTGAGGTAACCTGTGGACTTTATGTGCTAATTATGTATAAATAGGGTTAATGGTTGTAAGAAATGTATCACTCTGGAGAGTGATGTTGAAAATGTGGAGTTTATGCATGGGTAAGGGCACAAAGTATATGTGAAATTCCTTTACCTTCCTCTCAATTTTGCTGTGAACCTAAATCGCTTTAAAAACATAAAGTCTTTAAAATTAAAAATAATAAAAATCTGCATACACTAAGAGCATATAGATAAAAAATAATGTGCAGTAAAACTGAAATTTTGTGTACATATGTAGTCCTATGATTTTAACACATGTATAGATTTTAGAAAATGTCACAACTATCAAGATAAAGAATAGCTGCATCACTTTGGATATTTTCCTTATTTTTTAGTTTCACATTCCTCCACTTCTAAACCCTGTAATGATTCATGTACTCTTCATTAACGTAAGTTTATCTTTTGAAAAATCCTTTATAATGAAAGATTAATATGCAAATTGTCCCCTCTGGTGGTCATTTGACTTGGGAGTTTGACTGCCCCCCACCAGGGGGCAGCGCAGAACATGGCAGGTGTCAGCGACAAGGTACTGGCAGTGGGTGACAATAGAGGCGCTGCCAGCCCCGATGAGCCCCGATGAGAGCAGGACCATAGCGCAATTGTAGAGCAGGTGAGCGGGCAGTGCCAGGTCAAGGTGGGTGTGAGCAGGAGCCCGATTGCCCTGCCGATAGCCCCATAGACAGCGACCAATGGCAGCAGCAGGGGAGCAGGGGAGGAGAGAGAGAAGGCCAGCCCCAATTGATCACCCCGCAGGCAGGATGGTGGAGCAGGTGAGGGGGCAGTGCCAGGCCAAGGCAGGGTGCCAGGCAGGGTTGTGTGGTTGGGGGTGTGAGCTGGGACTGCAAGGCTAGGGGCATAAGCTGGGGCCCGATCTCCACAGGCTACCCCAAGGAACTCCATCTGTGCACAAATTCATGCACCGGGCCTCTAGTAGTATATAAATGGAATCACGCTGTATATAACACTTCTTTATTGTTTTTTTAATTCTGAAATGATATAAATTTATGTCAAAAAATTAATAAAAATGTATATTTTTTACCAAATTAAAAAAAATTTATTGTCAGCTCTATGAAGGTAAGAAGAAAATGCTGTTAATATTTGTTCACTGGTGTATCCCCAGTGTGCAGAATAGTATGTGGCACATAAGTATTCAATAACTAGTTACTAAGAGAATGAAGTTTTGTGGCATTTCGTTTCTACTTTTTATATAGAAGAAAGTAGAAAACTGTGACAGTACCAGGTTTCAGATATATTTACTTGGCCCTTTTCCTTAGTAATCTCATCCAGATCGCCTTGCATATAAATCTCATCCATGTTACTTTACATGAGTAGATTTTTAGGGGATATTTCTAGTTTAGGACACACATTTTTAAGATGACATCCACAGGAGGAAAGACATTTAAAGAGAATAATAAACAATATTCCACTTAATGCCTTCCTTTATTTTTCATCCAAAAAAATCAAAATTCAAAAAAGCAAATACTATATTACATCTTTCTATGGATAGTAAGAGATAGCGATCTCATTGGTATAGAATCAATTTAAAACAGATATCAGAACTCTAGCCTCTTTTCTGAGTGTGATTAAGTAAGTAGAGAGAGTAAACCTTCTCGACAGAGTATCATGGATAAAAAATTAGCAGGACAAATATCAAAGCATCCAGGCTTCAAACCAAGAACATCCTGACAAATTCTTGCAAACTGAGGACTGACAAAGCATATTAATGAGAAACAGTGTTAGAATGCTATTCAGATAGGGGTTTTCAGGTTCAGCTTTCCCAAAGGAACTGGTTTCAAACGGGGAGGGGGACCATTACACATACAAGAGCAAAGGCATGTTTATGTTCCCATTCCCTCCTGTACACTGAGCTCAACAGGCAAACCTTCATCTGCACTGGCAGGAATCCAGGAAGGGAGAGTCACCAAAGAACTCATGCAAAAAATAAAAATTAAAAAAAATGCCTTCAACTAGTCAAGAAATATAAAATAAAGCCATCATGTGTTATGTACCATTTTCTTCAGCTTTGATTCAAAGTAAGAAGCATGACAACAGTACTCACAAATACCAAAATCTAAAGAAACATCTAGCCAAACTGATTATATTTATCTGTTTTCAAGATAATTCAAAGCACAAAATCCAACATTCTCTCAGAGTAAAGAGAGTATACAACATCCCCATCTACACTAACGGTGTAGTTTTTAGTTTAATTTCAAGCAAAGTATGCATATAAATCTTGCCTAGTTATGTTGAAAATACAATGAAAGGAAAAATCTAAATACTAGATAATGCAAACTCATTCTAAAAGTATTATCAGGGCACCAATTTTATTCTTGATATTTAACTAATGTTAAATAATCTGCAAAACCCTTAAATAATGTGTCTGTTAAAAATACCATACCGGGCAGAGAGTTCTAAGTCTTCATAGGACATTCCCACCTACCTACATAAGTAACTTCCTGAACTAGACAGTCCTTGCTACAGGGTGAATTCAGTTTGCAGTACCGTTTGCTGAATACCAATAACAACAGTTCCCACCAGGACATCCCGCTGTATCACCACTCCCCTTCAATGCTATGGGAGCACTTGCCCATTCCACACTCCACCAGAGTCCTGAGATGAACCACGGTTAGTGCTAAATGTTATGCCTGATAAAACAAGCTGACACTTTCTCCAAACTAACACTCTCACAAGAGAGGACCCCTGTAACCCAACAATTTCACTGAATAAAAACAAGAGAGAAAAAGTATACATTAAAAAATGCCCAAGTTCACAACTAGTAAAAAAATATATAAAATAAAACCATAATGTGTTATGTACCATTTTGACTTTTTATATTAATAAAGATTAAAATATAAAAAATCCTAGTGCTGCTCTGACTGGTTTGGCTCAATGAATAGAGTGTCAGCCTGCAGACTTAAGGGTCCCAGGTTTGATTTTGGTCAAGGGCATGTATCTTGGTTACAGGCACATCCTTAGTAGGAGGTGTGCAGGGGGCAGCTGATGGATGTTTCTCTCTCACTGATGTTTCTCTCTATCCCCCTCCCTTCCTTTCTATTAAAAAAATCAATAAAAGTACTATGCAAATTGACTGTATCTCCAATCAGGCCATGCCCATTAGCCAATCAGGAGCAAATTATGCAAATAAACCCAACCAAGATGGCTGCCACCACTAAGAGCAGGAGAGAGGCTTGAATTTCCCTGGCAATGGAGGAAGCCAAGCTTTCTGCCTGCCCTTGCATCCCAGGAATTGGGACTCTGATTCTGGTTTACTCTAGCACCTGTGCTCTTGAACAAAAACATATACTCCTATCAAAAGCATTACCTTAAGAAGGTCCACATTCCTAGGATATTCTATTCCTATTTAACACACAAAAAGCATTTGAGAATTCAATAAATTTTCAGTTTGAATTTTTCAAATTTATTACTGTATGATTATTTTTTGCTTATATTCTTTTTAAGAATTCTTTATTGTTTAAAATATTAAACATGGAGAGAACTAAGATGGCGGCAAAGGCAAAACACCTATCTTGCCGTCATAATCAGCAATTTTAATACTACAACTTAACGAAGGAACAAACACCTTCCAGAATCACCAGAACGCTCGCTGAGTGAAAATTCCACAAATAAAAGTAAAGATAAGACACTGTGACTCGGAGGAGCAGCTGAGGACAGCGTTGAAAGATTCGCGCGCAGAGAGAGGTTTGGAGTGCGCGGCGGGCGGCTGAAAACCGGCCAGGTTTCTCGAACGGGGAGACAGGGGCATCCCACTGGACAGATTCTCCAGCTCTGGGCGAAGTCCAGGGAACCCACTATCACACGGGGTGAAAACTGGACAGTGGGAGGGCACGCCGAAGCTCGGGTGCTGCCGGGTCTGCCGGCTTGTGGAGAAGGCAGCTCTCCCGCGAACAGCTCGGCTGCGTGACGGCGCAGAGAGCGCACCGCGACTTGTCTCTCATTCGGAAAACCGTCAGTCTGCTTTGTTTTACGACCCTGGGTGAGACATTGCGCATGCAAAGTCATTTGAGGACAGTCTGAATTCCCCGGCAGCCGGTGGAGCTCCACAGCGGCTCTCTCTCAGAGGTGCTGGCAGCCATTGCCCCCGGCACAGAGCCCCTGGGGCCGCATAGGGTGGAGCTAGCGCTGCCTGCTTGGCCCGGAGACTCCGCCCACCCAACCTGAGCACAGCTGAGCTTCACAGACAATTGGCCTGGAGGTCAAACCCTCCTAGGGCTAACAACAAAAAGCTGGGTTTAAATTCAAAAACACTGAATACAACCCATAAAGGATTGCAGTAAGAGTACCCACCTCAGGTAACTGGGGAGACTGAGCCACTGTCCCTTTGAGGATAGCCACCACATAAAGCAGCCACCATGCAGAGACATGGAAAGAAATCAGGTGTGAAAGAAATGGAGGAGAAAAGACGACAAGACATAGAGTTCAAAACCACGGTTATAAGGCTTTTCAAGAGGCTCCTACAAAAGGCTGATCAACTTAATGAGAATTACCAGGAAATAAACAAGACCAACCAGGAAATAAACAAGACCAACCAGCAAATGAATGAGATTTACAAGGAGATGAATTATACTTACAAAGAAATGAATGAGACCCTCAGGGAAATGTACAAGACCTCTGAGGATACAAACCAGACCCTCACAGATAAAAAAAAGGACCAACTAGAAATCAAGCATACACAGGCTGAAATAAAAAATATTACACAAAGTCCTAAAAGCAGTCCAGAGGGCCACAAGAACCAAGTCAAAGATTTGAAATACAAAGAAGCAAAATCCACTCAGCTGGAAAAGCAAGAAACAAAAAGAATTCAGATAATTGAAGATAGTGTAAGGGGCCTCTGGGACAACCTCAAGCAAGCCAACATCCGAATTATTGGGGTGCCAGAAAAAGAGAGAGAGCAAGTTAATGAAAACCTACTTGAAGAAATAGTGACTGAAAACTTTCCCCACCTGGTGAAAGAAACTGACTTAAAAGCCCAAGAAGTACACAGAACCCCAAAATATAGGAATCTAAAGAGGACCACACCAAGACATATCATAATTAAAATGCCAAGAGCAAAAGATAAAGAGAGAATATTAAAAGCAGCAAGAGAAAAACAGTTGGTTACCTACAGGGGAGCACCCATACGATTGTCAGCGGATTTCTCAACAGAAACGATGCAGGCCAGACGGGAGTGGCAAGAAATATTCAAAATAATGAAGAGCAAGAATCTACAACCAAGATTACTCTATCCAGCAAAGCTATCATTCAGAATTGAGGATCAGATAAAGTGCTTCGCAGATAAGAAAAAGCTAAAGGAGTTCATCACCACCAAACCAGTATTATGTGAAATGCTGAAAGATATTCTTTAAGAAGAGGAAGAAGAAAAAGGTAAAAATATAAATTATGAACAACAAATACACATCTATCAACAAATGAACATAAAAATCAAGTGAACTGATAGGCTGATGAACAAGATAAACTGGTGACTATAACAGAAACATGGACATAGAGAGGGAATGGACTGACAATTCTTGGGGAGAAAAGTGTTGTTGGAAGTACAGCAAGAGATTGGACAAAAATCTTGCAACAATGGGAGAGGACATTGGGGAGGGGGAGATGAGGGCGGAGGGTGGGATAGGTACAGGGTGGAGGGAAGATATAGGGGGATAAAAAAGGGGAAACAATGTAATTAATAAACTGAACAATAAAAAAAAATAAAAAATAAAAAATATTAAACATGTCTCCTTTTCCCCCCATTGACTTCTCCCCGGCCACTCCCATCCCCTAGCACATTGGTTATGTTTATATACATGCATACAAGTCCTTTGGTTGATCTCTTACCATCCCCCCTTGCCACCCTCCCCTTCATTCCCCTTTGCTTCTATATCTCTGGATCTGTTTCTATTCATCAGGTTATGTTGCTCATTATATTCTACAAATGAGTGAGATCAAATGACATCTATCTTCCTCCAACTGATTTATTTCACTTAGCATAATGCTCTGGTTCACCCATGCTGCTGCGAATGGTAAGGGTTTTTTTTACAGCAGCGTAGTATTCCACTGTGTAGATGTCCCACCATTTTTAATCCACTCATCTGCTGATGGGCACTTATGCTGTTTTCAAATCTTAGCTATTGTAAGCTGTGCCACTATGAACATAGGGGTGCATATATCCCTGATTGGTGTTTCTAGTTTCTTGGGATATATTCCTAGAAGTGGGATTATTGGATCAAATGGGAGCTCCATTTGTAATTTTTTGAGGAAATGCCATACTGGTTTTCTCCCACAGTGGCTGCCCCAGTCTGCACACTCACAAGCAGTGCCCAAGGGTTCCTTTTCCTCCACATCCTCACCAGCACTTGTCATTTGTTGATTTTTTATGACAGCCATTCTGACAGGTGTGAGACAGTACCTCGTTGTTGTTTTCATTTGCACATCTCGATGATTAGTAACTTTGAGCATGTTTTTCATATCTCTGGGCCTTTTGTATGTCCACTTTCTGATGAACATAGATGCTAAAATCCTCACCAAAATTCTAGCAAATCAGATGCAGCATTCTATTAGAAAGATCATACACCATGACCAAGTGGGATTTATTCTGGGGATGCAAGGCTGATATAATATCCACAAATCAATAAATGTGATATATCACATAAACAAGTTGAGAGACAAAAAACATATAATCCTATCACTTGATCCAGAAAAAGTATTTGACAAAATCCACACCCTTTCCTAATAAAAACTCTCAGCAAAGTGGGAACTGATGGATCATACCTCAACGTCATAAAAGCCTTATCTGACAAACCTATAGCCAACATCATATTCAACGGGCCAAAACTAAAACCATTGCCCCTAAGAATAGGAACAAGATGTTGTGGGGCAACTTCCATGACCAGTTGCAAATGACCATGGAGGCGGTTAAGTTGGTAATAAGCAAGCAGGATTTATTGAACTGGCCAGGATGGTCAGAGGGCACCACACACCGGTGGAGACCAAACACGACTGTGCAGTCCCGGGTGTAGGCAGTCCTTTTAAAGCGTCTTACCATAAATTTTCATTGTTTTAAACTCCAAGAACTGCTTTTAAGTTCATATTCGGGGGAGGGAGGTTCCAGTGGACTATGATTGACCCTGTTGCCTGCTCCTTATCTCTAACCATACATGCTGCTGGACATGGGAATGTAGTCCTTATCTCGCGAAAGCAGACAGTACAGCCCATCTTCTGACGCCACTGAGTCAATAAGAATTACTCTTCTATGGTTCTGGTCCTCAAATAGATTTATCTGAGTTTTTAGGTCTCAATCTGGAAGCTGAAGTAACTACCCTATTGCTTTAAGCAACCAACCCAGGATCAAAATTCAAACAGCAGTTTTATCCGAGATGAATGCTCCCATATTTCAAAGACAGGGATGCCCACTTTCACCACTCCTGTTCAAAATAGTTTTGAAAGTGCTAGCCACAGCAATAAAAAAAAGAAGTAGAAATAAAAGGCATTCAAATTGGAAAAGAAGAAGTAAAACTGTCATTATTTGCAGATGACATGACATTGTACACAGAAAACACTAAAGACAAAAAACTACTAGGCTTAATAAATTTGGCAATGTAGCAGGATACAAAATTAACACACAGATATCTCTGGCTCTTTTATATACTAACTAGTGGCCTGGTGCACAAAATTCGTGCACGGGGATGGGGGAGATGTCCCTTAGCCTAGCCTACACCCTCTCCAATCTGGGACCCTTTGAGGGATGTCGGATCGGGCCTAAACGGGCAGTCGGACATCATTCTCACAATCCAGGACTGCTAGCTCCAAAGTACTCACCTGCCTGCCTCCCCGATTGCCCCTAACCACTATCCTGCCAGCCTAATTGATGTCTAAATGCTCCCCTGCCACCCTGTTTGCCCCCAACTTCCCTCCTCTGCCGGCCTGGTCACTCCTAACTGCCATCCCCTGCAGGCTTGATCACCCCCAACTGCCCTCCCTTGAAGGCCTGCTCCCTCCCAACTGCCCTCCTCTGCTGGCCTGATCACCCACAACTGCCCTCCTTTGTAGGGCCTGGAACCTCCCAAAGGCCCTCCCCTGCTGGCCATCTTGTGATGGCCATCTTGTGTCCACATGGGGGCAGGATCTTTGACCATATGGGGGCAGCCCTCTTGTGTGTTGGAGTGATGGTCAATCTGTGTATTACTCTTTTATTAGATAGGATAGAGGCCTGGTGCATGGGTGGGGGCCAACTGGTTTGCCCTGAAGAGTGTCCCAGATCAGGGTGGGGGTTCCCTTGGGGTGAGGGGCCGCCTGGGCGACGGGCCTGTGGAGGTTTGCAGGCCAGACACGCCCCACAGTGACCCAAGTGGAGTTCCTGGTATCTGGAATTAATCTATGTCTACAATTGGAACTTCGTAGCCTGTAGTGGAGTCAAGTCTTCTGCTCGCTCCTGGGGCGGCAGTCATTTCTGTTTGAAACTTTGTAACCTAGAGTGGAGGCCTAGGCCTTCTGTTGCCAGGGAAACCCAAGCCTCTGTTCTCTCCATCTCAGTGGCTGTGACCATTTCTGTATCTTTTATAATTGAAACATAGTTGTAACATTGAGTGGAGGCCTAGGCCCACTACAGCAGGCAGATAGCTTGTCTTCCTCTTTTGCTAGGGAAACCCAAGCCTTATCCTACTCTCAGTGGCGGCAGCCATCTTGGTTGGGGTTTATTTGCATAATCTGCTCCTGATTGGCTGGTGGGTGTGGTGAAGGTATGGTCAAATTTGCATATTACTCTTTTATTAGATAGGATAATGAACTCACAGAAAGAGAAACTGGGAAAACAATATCATTTACCATTTCAATAAAAAAAATTAAGATACCTAGGAATAAACTTAAGTAAGGAGGTGAAAGACCTATACTCAGAACTAAAGGACGTTGAAAAAAGAGATAGAGGAATTTATAAACAAATGAAAGAATATACCATGTTCATGGATTGGTAGAATCAACATCATTAAAATGCTCATACTTCGAGGAGAGGTCAATGGGGGAAAAGAAGACATATGTTAATACTTTAAATAATACTTTCAATAAAAAAATAAATAATGCTCATACTACCCAAAGCAACCTATAGAGTCAATGCAATCCCCACTAAATTACCAATAGTATATCTCACAGACCTAGAACAAACTCTCCAAAAATTCATTTGTAATAAAAAATTAAGCCGAATAGCCGCAGCAATCCTCAGAAAGAAGAACAAAGCTGGAGGGATCACAATACCAGATATCAAGCTTACTACAAAGCCACTGCTCTCAAAACTGCCTGCTACTGGCACCAAGAACAGACATATAGACCAATGAAACAAAACAGAGAACCCAAGCCATTATGCTCAATTAATATTTGACAAAGGAGGCAAGAGCATACAATGGAGTCAAGAAGTCTTTTCAACAGTGGTGTTGGAAAAATTAGAGATACATGCAAAAAAAAATGAAACTAGACCACCAACTTACACCATACACAAAAATAAATTCAAAATTGATAAAGGACTTGAACGTAACATGGGAAACCATAAAAATCTTAGAAGAAGCCATAGGCAGCAAAATAGCAGACATGTGTTGTAGCAGTATCTTTATCAGAACAGCTCATAGAACAATGGAAACTAAGGAGAAAATAAACAAATGGGACTTCATCAAAATAAAAAGCTTCTGCACAGCAAAAGAAACCATCAACAAAACAACAAGAAAGCCCACTGCATGGGAGAATATGTTTGCCAATGCTATCTCCGATAAGGATTTGATCTCTAAAATTTATAGGAAACTCATACAACTTAACAAAAGGAAGATAAACAATCCAATCAAAAAATGGACATAGGACCTAAATAGACACTTTTCAAAAGTGGACAGATAGAAGGCCAAGAGACATAGGAAAACATGCTTACATTGTTATTTTTCCTAAACTCCCTTCTCTAACCTTCCTATTCAGTAATGGTAATTTATATCAGATTGTCCAATTTTCCTATTTACCCTTGCTCAAGAACATTATTTATACTCCTTGAATAGACTGAGTCTGATATAACTAGACTCAGCAATTCCCAAACCTCAGCCTCTACTTCAGAATATTATTTTTGACAGGATTATAGGATTTCTGGTATTTTTAGAATTTTTTAAGTGTAGTAGCAATTTTAAATCAATGAATTGTGAAAGTAATTTCCCAAAAGGGGCAAAAAAATTTTCTCTTCATTTTAAAAACCTTAATTTAATGGTGATTATCACTGACCAATAGATGACAACCAATTTTCTCTCATTATTTGTTCCATTATTTTCCAATCTGTTATAGAATTATACAAACTCCAAAACTGATTTACTTTTCAAAATGTAGTTTGACTTTTGAGAATTATCATAGCCTTGATAGCCTTCTCCCATGAACCAATCATTCTGTTCCGTATTCTCACTCAACCTAACAAAGAACACTCAGTAAGGAAAGAAGATATATACGCTTCAATCTCAACAGTCAATTATGACAACACAAAGAATTCAAGCTTTCAAAGTACTTGATTCGGCTTAAGATGCAATCATGTTACATGCTGTGAAAATAATGCACGCCCCCATCCTGTTTTTAGAGAACTTTGAAAATCTAGACAATATGCTTCCTTTCAAAACACCAACTGCTTACAGAGAAAAGAAAGAAATAGACAAATGATCTTGCCAAGAGCCATTTCTGTAGTTTCTCTAGGAAGAGTAGCCCTTTCAGTGGCTACAAAGAAAAGATTTAAATTCAAGCCCTGATTGCATTGATGACAGACTTTTATTTATTTAGAACTGAATTTGAGAACAAAAATGAGCTCATAGAACTCTAATTCAGTTGTTTCCAACTTTTCAAAGTAACAAGACTCCAATGCAATGCTAAAAAAAATTCTGAGGATTTTTACAAGAGTTGTTATCTGAAAGATAAAAACACAAGCAAACCACAATGCAAGTACACAGTAATAATTTTCAAGCACCTTAACACATGGTTAAAATAGTAAGACATAAATCTAATATTTTACTACAGAACTAGTTAATGTCAGAATTTTGTCTGAAACCAAGTCTCCAGTCTTAGGATAATATAGGGCTCTAAGAACCCGAGAGCATGATTCATCGTAGAGGAAGGTTTCAGTATTCCCAACAATTCTCTTAGAAACTAGACAAGCTGATGTCAAAGTTCTTATGAAAAATAAGCAAAGATAGACAAGATAATTCTACAAAAGAAGACTACAGAGCATCCCTACCGTGCTGTTTTGTGGGCCTTGAGAATAAAGAGGCCAGAGGGGCTCCTGGTGGCCAACTGGCCTCAAATTTAAAATGATGCCCTAGTCGGTGTGGTTAGAGCACCTCTCTCTACCCCTCCCCCTCCCCTTCCTCCTTTCCTCCATTCTACTCTCTGAAAACCAATGGGAAAAATCTCCCCAGGTGAGGATTAACAAACAAAAATAAGTTAGCAAACCAAAAATGAATAAAGGGCCTAGGGGCAGCTTCTAAATAGGGCCTCTCACACAAGCTGCACCTCAGAAAGAAGCCTGCACTAAGCCTACCTGCGCTGTGTTCCTGCTGAGTCAGCCCCTATAAAGGGGTTCTTGGAATCATACTTCAACCAACAGGACTGAGACCTTCCCTAGTCAGAGCTGTGCAGCTATATCCTCATCAGAATCTTCACCAGCCAATCAGAGCAGTTCCCTTCTGACCAATCAGAACAGTGCTTTTTGGACTAAATTGTGAGGATTTGAAGTTCTCATTTACATGAGGATGAACCAATCAGCAGGGACTTCTCTCTACATAAGTCAGCTCTTCTCCAGCTCAGAAAACATGTTTTCTTCCCTTTCTACCAAAAATTGTGTTTTCCCAGAGACTTCTCACAGGAATAGAATGAAGCAGACTGGAGCAGGGCAGAGTGGCACAGACCAGACTGGACTGGAGGAGAGCAGAGCTGTCTGGACAGACAGGGGTGTTACCCCAGGGCCACCCCAAACCTGGCCACCCTGCAGCCCTGCAGTTTGCCAGCAATGCTGTTTTGTAACACGACTGATCAGTTCCACAGCTGTGCTATATCACAACTGAGCTGTATGCACTAATGTTTCCTTCTTCACCACACCCCAAATTGGGGATTCCTGTTGGCATTAAACTGGTGCCAGCAACCACTGGTTGACATTCCAAAACACTACACAGCTACAATAATTAAAATAATGTGGTGCTGGAATAGATTAGAAAATGTAGAAATTGACTAATACATATTAGAAACAATATAAAATAAATATGGTATTGAAATCATTGGGGTAAAGATTATTCATTCGATGCTACTGTGACAACTTAGTACATACTTGGGGTGGTGGTGGGGTGAGGATCAAATTGAGTCTAACTTTATACCAAAGAAAGTTCCAAATATAGCAAAATGTACACAATGAAACCGCTAAGGAACTTGAACACAGAATTTTTTTATAATAAATATATTTTTATTGATTTTTTACAGAGAGGAAGGGCGAAAGATAGTTAGAAACATCGATGAAAGAGAGACATCAATCAGCTGCCTCCTGCACACCCCTCACAGGGAATGTGCCCACAACCAAGGTATGTGTCCTTGACCGGAATCGAACCTGGGACCTTTCAGTCCGCAGGCCTATGCTCTATCCACTGAGCCAAATCGGTTTCAGCAAAGCACAGAATTTTTTTAAAATAATCTTGTAGTGGAAAAGGTCTTTCAAAGCATGATTGAAAAACAATAGAAGCCAAACATTAATTTACTTTTTAAAAAAAACACAAGTATTATTTCATTACAGAAAATTCTATAAACAAAGTCAAGATTATACATTAAATGAAGTTCCTTCAGAGCATTATACTCGAACCCAGCACCCAAAGCACAACAATCTTTCTGTATTCCATACAATCACAAATCACTCAGAAGAAAGTTTTAAAACACAAGTGGAAAAACTAACAAAATCCATTTAAAACCTTTCTTGCCCCTGCCTAGGGAGTGAGATTTCTATAGCACCATCCTCCAGTCATGTTAGAAACAATTAGACATAAAATAAGGCCATGTCTTTCATTATGCAATTAGGGCCACAGTTTCATTTTTGCAAAATATACACATAATAAAGCAAAAAAGGTCAATAGTTTTTTTCAAAATAAGCTTGCTCTGGGATATATGGTCTGACTGTCAACACCCAGGTTCAGCAGTGAATGCTTACCAAGTTTCCAAAATCAACTAAGTACCTACTATCTCTAAGGTATTATGCCAAACTCTAAAATGAAGAACCAATCTCCTGCTTTCAATCTAATTTCTTATTAGTCAAACAATACATAAAGATATCTGCTTATCAACAAGAACATGTGTTATCAACAGGAACATACTGAAACATTTGTTTCAATATTCAAATTTCCCCATATAATTAACCAAATGAAGCAAAATTGCAATTATCTAACATCATCATGTGATGTTTTTAAAAACTAGTTTATAGGTCTACCTAAGTGACTCGGCCCAAAACCTGAAGGCGTAACTGTATAGCTTATAAACTGCACAAATGAGGTACTCCATCCTAGAATAATGTCAACGGCGGCTCTTTACATTCCAGTCATTAATCCAGCATCATCTTGATCCCGAAACGATATAATTTTTATTCCCATGGGGGGGGGGGGGACTTTGTCCCCTTTTAGCCATATCTGATATTTATCCAATTTCTCATCAATTCCTTCTTTCTTTTGGACATGGAAGTGTATTTATTATAATTATGTGTTGGCTTACTTTAGTCCATTTTTTTTAAAGATTTTATTCTGTTTTTGCTTTCCACACTATTTTTTAACTTGTATTCCATCTATTAGTTCAGTTTCCAGTGAATTCATTCACTTTTGTATTGCACACTTAAGGTGTTTTTTTAATATATTTATATTGATTTCAAAGAGTGGAGAGAGAGGGAGGGGGGAGGGGAGAGGGGGAGAGAGGGAGAGAGGGAAAGAGGGAGAGAGGGAGAGAGGGAGAGAGGGAGAGAGGGAGAGAGGGGGAGAGGGGGAGAGGGGGAGAGAGAGGGAGAGAGAGGGAAAGAGAGGGAGAGAGAGGGAGAGAGGGAGAGGGAGAGAGAGAGAGAGAGAGAGAGAGAGAAACTTCAATGATGAGAATCATTACTTGGCTGCCTCCTGCATGCCCCCCACTGGGATCAAGCCTAAAACCCGGCATGTGCCTGACTGAGAATCCCTAGTTCATAGGTCGATGCTCAACCACTGAGCCATGCTTGGGAGGGGATTAGTAGTTAAATATCTGTATCATACTACCAGTATTTCTCGTTAAAGGTACTGGGATGGCAACAGTTAATACAATTATATAGGTTTCAAGTGTAACATTTCTGTGCTGCATTATCTGTATACCAGAGCAGCGGTCACCAACTAGTGGTCCATGAGGTCCAAAAGGCTGGCAACTGCAGTACTAGAGCCCTGGTGGGATCCCTCAGCCTGGCCGGTGACTGGGGCCAATGGGGTGGCAGGAGGTTGCCAGGGAGAGGGTTCGAGGGAGGTTGACCAACGGAGGAGAGAGGCCATGGGAGGTTGGCCGCCCCATCAAGGCCAGAGCCATCAGGCTGGCCGGCTTGGGGGGCGGTTAGGGGGGAGGCCGCATGAGGTTGGCCATGGGGAGGGGTCGCAGGAGGCTGGCCAACATGATCGGGGCCATAGGGCTGGCCGGCAGGGGGTAGGGGAAAAGGGGCCATGGGAGATTAGCCAGCCTACCAGGGGGAGGGGCCAGGGTAAGTTCCAATTGGGGCCATCCGAGCCGACTGGCCGATGGAGGAGCCATGGGAGGTTGGCCGGCTGCCCTGATCAGGGCCGATGAGGCCAGCCAGCCAGGGGGAGGCGCTGTGGGACGTTGGCTGGCGGCCCAGATCGGGGTCATCAGGCCGGCTGGTTGGGGGATGGAGGGGCACGGGAGGTTGGTTATGGGAGCACACTGACCACCAGGGGGCAGCTCCTGCATTGAGCGTGTCATAGCAACTGGTTGACTGGTCATTAGGTCACTTAGGCTTTTATATATATATATATATATATATATATATATATATATATATATATATATATATAAACTGCATTCTACAATTCTGCTTGGGACAATTCCATTATATATACATATATATATATATATATGTATATGTATATATGTATATATGTATATATATGTATGTATGTGTGTGTATATATATATGTGTGTGTGTGTGTATATATATATATATATATGTATATATATATATATATATATTCTATGATAGAAGTTCTGATTCAAAGGAGGAAATTTGCTATCCCACTAGTCTCTTTTCCCAGAGGATGAAATGCCAATATTCCCACACTCCCTTGGCCATCTAGCATGACCTATCAGAACTAACGAAGGAGTAAAAACCACTTTTTTTTTTAATTTGCAAAGACTTTGGAACTGTTATGACTTTATGTAAGGTCAGTCTACGGTGCCACGTTGCCTTTGCAAGGGATTCCAAAGCCTCTTGTCCTACAGGCACCTTAAACACACATACTAGTGACTGAAATTCCTGCATAGCTCTCTCACACATTTCTTTGCTGCCTGTGAATATTCCTTTGATAAGTGAACATAAGACTGAAGAATATTTCACTAATTCCTTATTTTAAGGAGATGACGGAACAAAAGATAAATTACCTTTTTACCTGGTCATTACAAATAAATGAATGAAATTATAAGTAAGCTTCAATAAATTGTCCTTAATAAATTTCTGTAAATTATTCCACTAGTTAACAACCAGAACTCTAAATGTACTGCAGTGAACGTATCAAAAACAGACTAGATTAACAGAGACCAATAGTATTAATTCCAGATTAGATGACTACTATTTCGTAAAAGTTACGCTCGCCCTGGCTGGTGTGGCTGAGTTAGTTGGGCGGTGCCGGTTTGATTCCCTGTCGGGGCACATGCCCAGGCTGTGGGCTCCACTTCATACCAATGTTTCTCTCTCTCCCTCCCTTCCTCTCTCTAAAAATAAATAAAAATACATTTTAAAATTATGTTCACTGCTTAGTACTAAAATGATAGTCATGCTTTTACTCTAAAAATAAACACTGCAGAAAAGAACTCTTGGCAAGCATTTCCCAGAATTAAGAAGACACACTCCTTTGCCACAGTTGGGGACTTTTACAGTTAAGATCTTGAAAAACCTGAGGTGTTTCACTTGTGTTTCAATAGAAAACAGCCAGCCCTCAAAAACAAGCAGTAGGATAAGGCTCCCCATTCTGTTAATTTACTGATCCCTTACAACTAAGGGACTAATCTCTGACAGAGAGAAAAAGAAGCACCTACAGAAATGCCTTTGTTATAAAGCTTACTGGACTCCATAATCCAGCAAAACAAAGAGTGTCTTTTTATTTGGGGATTGTTTAAACATTAGGGGGACATGCAGTATCTTACGCCCAGGCAGAGTGGCTCAGGCTGAGCATCGACCCATTAACTAAGAGGTCATGGTTCAATTCCTGGTCAGGGCACATGCCCAGGTTTCGGACTCCATTCCCGGGAGGCATGTGGGAGGCAGCCAATCAATGATTCTCATCATTGATATTTCTCTCTCTCTCTCCCTTCCACTCTGAAATCAATAAACACATATATATTTTTAAAAGACCAACAATAAAAGTTTTTTTTAATGCAGTATTTTACAAGAAGGTCACAGATTCAATGAGTTGAGGCTAAATATTTTCCCCTGAATTGAGTTTTAAGGACCTTTGGGGGCAGTTCACTCCTCTGGTGAGCCTTCTGACTTCTGCACTCCCAAGCTTTCCGGCCTACTTAAGTGGCAACCATAACCCTGACTCCTTTTACTGTCTGCTATGGCCATCTGAGGAGTCTGCCATCACAAGAGCACAGAATAACAAAGCTAGAGTGGCTTTAAGGACAATCCAGGCTGTAAGAAAGGGGGAAAGCTGCTCTACAAATGCAATACAGAAGGGTAATTTCAAGAAAGTCCAAACCCCAGAGAAGTGTGTTCAGGTATACTTTTCTTTAAAAAATTGTTCAAAGAAACAACAAAAACAAGTACTATAATCAAATTCATAATTTAAAAAATAAATGATTTTCAATATACTAAGGAATGTTCAATGAAAAGACCACCTAACATGAAAAGAACTGCTGCTTGGGTTTAAGAATCCCTGGGGTCTGGCTCCACTAACGTTTGCCTACTCTGACCAACTGTGAAGGTTCTGCCATCTCTAGTTTGGGGGGCAAAGAGAATAACAAAGCCTGTTCTGGAAAAAGAGCCCTACCCTATATAATAAAAAGCCAGCGACCAACATGACATAACGGCCAGAACCACCGATCAACCACTCGCTACGAGGTGCACTAACCACCTCTCGTCCTCCCCCCAGCCCACAGGCTCTGATTGCGGGATGGCCAATGGGGAACCACAGGGAACCAGGATGGGTGTCAGCGGCCGGGTGGGACTGGGGACTGGCAAGCAGGCAGAAGAGCTGACCTCTTGGCCTCTCCCCCGGCCCACAGGCTCCGACTGCTGGGTGGCAAACAGGGAACCGGAGGTGTAGGTGGCAGGGCGGGACTGGGGAATGGCGAGCAGGCGGAAGATGGCCCTGATCGCAGCCTAGGTCTAGGGACCCTACCTGTGCACGATTTCATGCGCTGGGCCTCTAGTACGACCAGACCATAAGGGATTTTAGAACCAGCTTTATGCAATGGTTATGTGTGTCCGTGTGAACTTGTCTGTGTCTCACCCACTAAGGAAAACAAATCCACTACTTCTGGTCCTTGGTTGCTCCCAATTGCCTTTGGAACCTGCCCCAAGGCAAACCAGGATCATTTTAATAAGCTACCATAACAGGATCTGCTGTAAGCATCAAATGTGATGATATAATTAAGACACTTAATACCAAAATCATTATACAAACATGCCCTCTTATGAAAACGGATACATTATCTGCACTTTACCTTAGTTGTTATTCTCTTTCACTAAGACTCCAGGCTTCAAACTTCTAACTTAACATTAACTTCTTTCAGTCCCATTTTCAACATCCACAGAGTTGGCTATCATCCTCTTTCTTATTGATTAATTATGTTCTCAAGGTATCTACCCTCTTAGAAGGTATGTTGATAGTTTAAAAAGACATCTAGGTTGTTTTCCCCTCTCTTTTGAAGGTGATCTCAGAACACACACACAGATCTGAAGCTTTCATAGGAATTGTCTTGCTACTGTTGCTCTTCATTCTGCCAATTATTGGGCAATTTTCTTTTCTCAGTACAGTGCCCAACCCTTCATTTCTTACTTAAGGGACCTCCTTACTCCTTACAATAACTTGGGGGAGAGGGGGAATAGACATGGTTTTCTTACATGGGGAAATCAAGGGTCCCAAAAGTTAAGAAATGCCTTTCAAACCATACAGTTCACAAATGGCAGAGCCATTATTTGAAAAGAAATCAGTCTAGGCCCAAAGCCCCTACTCGTGACAGGGTTGCCATTATGTCTCACCAGGTCCTGAGGAAATCAATCATCACAGAAGCAGGTCCAGTCAGGACCATCCACATATGACTGCCTTTATGCACATCCCGTTGTGTTCCACAAAGATAATACTTTGTTGGAAGGAGGTAAAAAAAAGAATACAAACATTAAATGAGCTAGAAATGAGACAAGTGCAAGAGGTGTCCCTTAAAGCACTTAAATAACCTTCTTCAGGTGAACTGCAAATTTAGCCCAAGAACTTGTAAAGGGGAATGTAAGGTACTACAGAATCCGGGGTCTGCAAACCACAAATCTACCAACGACTCAAAGAAAGTGCCTTTATTCCTGATTCTAGGGCCCAAGAGTAAGGCCAGCCATCCACACCTGCTAACATTATTTCAAAGCAAAAGCTAAACAACCATCACAGCGTATTCTTCTTTCTTCAATATTACAGTCTCCTGTAACCACCATCTGAAAGAGTAAATGGGAAATTCCAGAAACAATTCATATATTTGAAATTGCCCAAGGTTCTGAGTAGCATGATAAAATTTCAGGCCATCCTACTCCCTTTGTTCTGTGTCTTCAAACTATACATGCTCCCTGTCCATCTCAGTTATCACATCAACTGTCATGGTATCGCAGAGCTTTATATTTAAGTAACCCTTATTTTACCCTCAAAGCATGAGTAGTGACACTGATAATCTAATTATGCCGAAGTAAAGCCATAAAGTGCTTCTTTAAGTGAAAAGGTGGGTACAATGTTCTAAAAGAGAGATACCACATTTGCATTTTTATTATGGTAGATTTTTATAACTGCTCTATTTTATTAGTTACTAGAGGCCCGGTGCATGAAATTCATGGGCAGGGGGGAGGATTCCCTCGGCCCTAACCTGCACCCTCTCCAATTTGGGACCCCTCAAGGAATGTCCAACTGGCCATTTAGGCACGACTGGAATCGGGCCTAAACATGCAGTCTGACATCCCTCTCACAATCCAGGACTGTTGGCTCCCAACCGCTTGCCTGCCTGACTGCCCCTAGCCTGATCACCGCCTAACCACTCCCCTTCCAGCCTGATCAATGCTTAACTGCTCCCCGCCGGCCTGATTGCCCCTAACTGCACTCCCCTGCCAGCCTGGTCACCCCCAACTGGCCTCCCCTGCAGGTCTGGTCACCCCCAACTGCCCTCCCCTTGCCAGCCTGGTCACCCCTAACTGCCCTCCTCTACCAGCCTGGTCACCCCTGACTGCCCTCCCTTACAGGCCTGGTCCCTCCCAACTGCCCTCCCCTGCAGGCCTGGTTGCCCCTAACTGCCCTCCCCTACCAGCCATCTTGTGTACACATGGAGGTGGCCATCTTGTGTGTGGGAGTGATGGTCAATTTGCATATTACTCCTTTATAAGATAGGATTGTTGTTACTCTCTTACTGTGCCTAATGAATAAACTTTATCATAGGTATGTATGTATAAGAAAAAATATAGTATATATAGGATTTCAGACATCCTCTAGGGGTCTCAGAATGCATCCCTCTAGGACAGTGGTTGGCAAACTCATTAGTCAACAGAGCCCAATATCAATAGACAACGATTAAAATTTCTTTTGAGAGCCAAATTTTTTAAACTTAAACTTCTTCTAATGCCACTTCTTCAAAACAGATTCGCCCAGGCCATGGTATTTTAAGAATCACACTCAAGGGGCCAAAGAGCTGCATGTGGCTCATGAGCCGCAGTTTGCCGTGGTCCTAGGATAAGGAGGGACTACTTTGTATGGCAAATGGTCTCTTCTGTTCTTTTGAAAGCAAACCTAGTTTTGTAGCAAATGATTATCAAGGAAAAAATCTCTAGAAGACAATCATTAAAAGTAAAAGCCAAGTGGTTCTAATTGTCTTCCACTAAGGTAACTTGAGACCCCTTACCCACAAAGCAATGGTTTTGTAACTGTTTTTTTTTTTTAAATAAAATTTTAATTGGAACTCCAAGCAACTAGAAGAGAGTGGCTCTGATTGGAAGAGTAGAAGGCTTCCAACTGATTTCTCTTCCTGACTTCTCTGAAACTTGACAAGTCACTCATGGTTACTCTCTGAACTTTTCAGACATGTACAGCTAACCCATTTCCTATTACTTCCTTCTACCACAATAGGAATTTGTGAAGCTTATTCCTATTTTCCTTCCGAAGTAGCAATCATCACCAAAACTTAAATTCGGAGCAAAAAGCCTACTAAATACATACCAACATATACATATGGGAAATCTCATCCAAAAGGAAAAATGGCAAATTAAGAAAATTTAACCAATTTATATAAACAGCAAGAATATATGAATGACTTAACGTTATGAAACTATTCTAGACTTAACTCCAATACTCTATAACCAGAGAGACAGCCTTAAAATATAACGTTAGGCTCTGCCCAGTGTGGCTCAGTTGGTTGGGCATCATCCTGTGCACAAAAAGGTTTCCAGTTCAGTTCCCTATTGGGGTACACGCCCGGGTTGCAGGCTCATTCCCCAGTGAGGTGGACATGCAAGAGGCAGCCAACTGATGTTTCTCTCTTGCATCCATGTTTTTTTCTCTTTCTCCCTCTCTTTTCTCCTCTCTCTAAAAACGAATTTAAAATCTGAATAAAAATAAATAAAATATAACCTTAGGAGATACAGCATTTATTGTGTCTGCTTTTAGGGGATAGGAAACGGAACGGATCAATAAAATTACTACGGTCAACTCAAACTAGTTAATTGTTCATATCCCTATCACGTCAGAAATTCTGGGAACTTAAATTTAAATAAAATTTGCTAAATATTATTTATTTTAATACTTTAATGAACATAATACTTTAATTTAATACTTTAATCTTATTTATTTTAATACTTTAATACTTTAATACTAAAATAAATCAAATTCTACTCAATTTAGATACAGAAATTACATTCTATCTATCCAGATAAGGGTTAAGGGCTCCTCATTTCATCAGCAACCAATGCCTGCAAAACAAACATAATCTTTGAAGAAGAAAGAAGAAAAGGAATTCAAAATTTATTAGAAGTAATTTAAGACTGACACTAGATTTGGGAAGTATGGGGGATTAACAAGCACCAAAATACAATATATGAAATCCAGCACCCCTTCAAAAATTAGAAATTTGAATGTTAATTGGGCCTACAAAATAATATGAACCTAATGCTTGGCTGGTTTTATACAAAGCCCATTGTAAGTGTTGTACTATTCATTAAGATTCTTTCAGATGTTCCTAATGGAAGTGGAAAACTACACATATTTTTAAACTACATGATGCTACAGCACTTCTGAGGGGGGAAAACCATGAAAGCCAATTTTTGGACACATTCATATTCATGAGTCTATCCTAATACTCTTCTAAAAGGAAAAGTCTAAGAGGTTATTTTTAAATGAAACTTTTGTTTTAGAAAGGCAAAAACACAGTAAAAAATTACTGGAAAAGCAGGTGTCTCTAATTTTCAGCATCAATATTTAAGAAATACAGCCATTCTAGAAAGCATCTGTTTTTTAGCATGACTCAGTTTTATTTTTTCTGGACGCATTCATTCCTTTCCTTTGGCAGTTCACTTATTTCTGATGCCCATACATAGTGTTCACAGTAATCATTAGAAATTCCGTCTCCAAGTGAAAAAGGGTCATCACAAAGATATATGCATATGTGTGTATGTATAGATATATATAGATATATATATATCATGTACATAGGGGTTGGGAGTTGGAGGGAGGGGTGCAAAGAAATCTTGTTTTTCTTTTCTTTTTTTCTTTCAGGAATTCAGAGGCAAAAAAATAATAATGGTAAAACTGTCAAGGTGACAATGTATGTGAGATTTTATTATAGCTGCAGAACCCAAAATATAAATGTCTCCTCAATAAAAGAGAACAATTATTTTCTTTTTTAAAGTATATTTTTATTGATTTCAGAGAGGAAGGGAGAGGGAGAAACAGACAGAAACATCAATGATGAGAGAATCACTGATTAGCTGCCTCCTGCACGACCCATACTGGGGATCGAGCTTGCAATCCGGACAAGTGCTCTGGACACGAACCTGGAACCCTTCAGTCCGCAGGCCGACGCTGTATCCACGGAGCCAAACCAGCGAGGGCAAGAACATAATTATTTCCAACCTTATTTCCCATCCTTGGCACTTCAATTTAACATCTGTTGGGAACCAGACTATTCACCTACATACTCTATGAAATATTAAAGTAATTGAATTTTTGTCTACCGTGTAAAATTATTCAATAAAAAAAAGATTTTTAAAAATATTATAATTAAGTAATTTGTTTATAACGAATCACCACCATCCTTCCCCTTCTCTAGCTTGGATATTTTATTTACTTTTGTATTTTAATCTACTTTCTATCCTTTTGTTTCCAGAAACTAAATATTAGTCTAACATTCAAAAAATAGCCCCAGCCCTGGTCGTGTGGCTAGGAGGTTTGGAGCATCATCCCATACACCAAAAAGTTGCAGTTCAATTCCTGGTCAGGGCAGGTACGAGGGGAGACCAATTGATGTTTCTCTCTCAAATCAATGGATGGAGACTTGACTTGGGATGGTGAACACACAATACAGTGTACAGATAATGTGCTGTAGAATTGTGCACCTGAAATCTATATAACTTTGTTAAACAGTGTCACCCCAATACATTCAATAAAAAGGGGGGGAAAGACATTGTTTTTCTACCTAACAGAAATCATCAAAAATGAAATGTAGGTTAGTTTCCCCAGGTGATTCTTTTGTACAAATTTGGAAACTACTGAGTTACTCATCTAGAGACTGTTTTAAATTTTCAAAGCCTATGCAACACTCCAGTCCAATTAAATCACAATTTCTGGGACTTGGACACAGGCACCAGCTTTATAAAAACTCCACAGGTGAGCCGCTGCTTTATGAAGCAACAATTCTCAAACTTTTGTTCAGGACCTCATACAATTTGAAACCCCAAAGAGCTATATTGTCCTTGAGTTATATTTATCAACTAGAGGCTCAGTGCATGAAAATTCGTGCACTGGGGGAAGGAAGGGGGGCTCAGCCTGGCCTGCCCCCTCTCAGTCCAGGAGCCCTCAGGGGATGTCCTACTTACGGCTTAGGCACAGTCTGGCCTCCCTGTGGGAGGCAAACGGCTGATCAGGGGAAGGCGCCACCCCATCACCCTGCTCCTCGGCCCTCGCAGCCACTGCGGCTCTGTCCAGTAGAATGTCCGGAATAATGTCCAGAACACGTCCAGTCTATCCAGTCTAATTAGCATATTACCCTTTTATTAGTATAGAGATATTTATCCTACCATAAATTGGGACAGAAATGTTTTAAATACTTATTAAATAATTGAAAAAGACAAAATCAACTCAGGTGTTAAATATATTTTAAAGGAAAACAATTGTATTTCTGAAAATAAAAAAATTATTGGCACTATTATATTTTTGTAAGTTTCTTTACTGTCTGGCTTAAGACAGCTAGATTTTCATATCTGCTTTCTGAATTCAATCTGCCACAGTTATGTTGTTTTGGTTGCAGTATATGAAGACAATTCAGCCTCACACAGACATCTACTCAGAAAAAGGAGTGTTTAACAGTCCTTTCAGGTAGCTGTGGTTCTGCCATGTGGCCCCTTAAAAACGGCACTGTATGCTGAGAGAAACCAGAATAAAAAGGGCAGGTGATGTCTCAGTATAATCATGAAAATAAGAGTGACCTTCCTGAAACCTGAAGAAGCCCTAAAGACCGCCAGGCACCCAGACCACACTTAGCGCCTGCTGGGACGGAGAACAGAAGAAAGGAAGACCAGTGAGGTCTGAAGCTGTCAAAGGCTTTACAGAGTCGGTAAGACTTCCACTGAAGGCTGGACAATTTAGAATTGATGGGGAGAGAGGTTTTGAAAAACTTGCTCAAAAACTAAGTTGATTTTCACTAAAAAAATTAACATTTAAAAATGAATCTGGAGGAACCAAGATGGCGGCATAGGTAAAACACCTATCTTGCCGTCATACTCAACAATTTTAAAACAACAACTTAACGAAAGAACAAACACCTTCCAGAATCACCAGAAAGCTGGCCGAGTGAAAATTCCACAAATAAAAGTGAAGATAAGACACTGTGACTCGGAGGAGCGGCGGCGAACAGCGTTGAAAGATTCCTGCGGAGAGAGGTTTGGAGCGCGCCAGCGGAGCGGGCAGGCGGCTGAAAACCGGCCAGTTTTCTCGAACGGGGAGACAAAGGCGTCCCACTGGACTGATTCTCCAGCTCTGGGCGAAGTCCAGGGAACCCACTATCACACGGGGTGAAAACTGGACAGTGGGAGGGCACGCCGAAGCTCGGGCTCTGCAGGGGTCTCCCGGCTTGTGGAGAAGGCAGCTTGCACGAACAGCTCAGCTGCGTGACCGCGCAGAGAGCGATCTGCGACTTGCTTTCTCATTCGGGAAACCGTCACACTGCTTTGTTTTACGACCCTGGGTGAGACACTGGGCGTGCAGAGTCATTTGGGGACAGTCTGAATTCCCCGGCAGCCAGTGGAGCTCAGCAGCGGCTCTCTCTCAGAGGTGCTGGCGGCCATTGCCCCCGGCACAGAGTCCCTGGGGCTGCATAGGGCGGAGCTGACGCTGTCTGCTTGGCCCGGAGACTCTGCCCATCCAACCTGAGCACAGATGAGCTTCACAGACAATTGGCCTGGAGGTCAAACCCTCCAAGTGCTAACAACGATTAACCTGAGCTCAACTTCAGCAATACTGTGCAACCCATATCCACCTCAGGTAACTGGGGAGGCTGAGCCACTGTCCCTAGTAGGAAGTCTACCACACAAAGCTAATTGACCAACTCAGGGAAGCAGCCACCATGCAGAGACATGGAAAGAAATCAGATGTGAAAGAAATGGAGGAAAAAAAACGACTGGACATGGAATTCAAAACCACGGTTATAGGGTTTTTCAAGAGGCTCCAACAAAAGGTCGAGGACTATAAGGAATTAAGCAAGACCGCAAAGGAAATGAATGAGTCCTACAAGGAAATGAACGAGACCCTCAAGGATATGAACGAGACCTGCAAGGAAATGATCAAGACCAACGTGGAAATGAAGGAGACTCTCAAGGATATAAAGGAGACTCTCAAGGATATAAAAAAGGACCAACCAGAAATTAAGCATACACTGACTGAATAAAAAATATTATACAAAGACCTAAAAGTGCTCTGGAGCACCCCAAGAACCAAGTTCAAGATTTGAAATACAAAGAGGGAAAATCCACTCAGCTGAAAAAGCAAGAAACCAAAAGAATCCAAAAAATTGAAGATAGTGTAAGGGGCCTCTGGGACAACCTCAAGCATACCAACATCCGAATTATACGGGTGCCAGAAAAAGAGAGAGAGCAAGACAATGAAAACCTATTTAAAGAAATAGTGACCGAAAACTTCCCAAACCTGGTGAAAGAAATAGACTTAGGAGTCCAAGAAGCACACCAAACCCCAATATATAGGAACCCTAAGAGGACCACACCAAGGCACATCATAATTAAAATGCCAAGAGCAAAAGACAAAGAGAGAATATTAAAAGCAGCAAGAGAGAAACAGTTGGTTACCTATAAGGGAGCACCCATAAGATTGTCAGCGGATTTCTCAACAGAAACTATGCAGGCCAGACGGGAGTGGCAAGAAATATTCAAAGTGATGAACAGCAAGAATCTACAACCAAGATTACTCTATCCAGAAAAGCTATCATGCAGAATTGAAGGTCAGATGAAGTGCTTCGCAGATAAGAAAAAGCTAAAGGAGTTCATCACCACCAAACCAATATTATATGAAATGCTGAAAGATATTCTTTAAGAAGAGGAAGAAGAAAAAGATAAAAGTGTAAATTAGGAACAACAAATACACATCTATCAACAAATGAATCTAAAAATCAAGTGAATTAATAAGCTGATGAACAGGATAAACTGGTGAATGTAACAGAATCACGGACATAGAGAAGGAATGGACTGACAACTCTTGGGGAGAAAGGGGGTGTGGGAAGTGCAGCAAGAGACTGGCCAAAAATCATGCAACTATGGGAGAGGACAGTGGAGGGGGGTGAGGGCGGAGGGTGGGATGGGTACCAGGTGGAGGAGAACTACAGGGGGGGAAAAAGGGGAACAATGTAATTAACATACTGACCAATAAAGATTTTAAAAAATTTAAAAAAAATTTTTAAAAATGAATCAGCCAAAACCGGTTTGACTCAGTGTCAGCCTGCAGACTGAAAGGTCCCAGGTTCGATTCCAGTCAAGGGCATATCCCTTGGCTGCGGGCACATCCCCCGGTAGGGGATGTGCAGGAGGCAGCTCACTGATGTCTCTCTCATCAGTGTTTCTAACTTTCTGTCCCTCTTCCTTCCTCTCTGTAAAAAAAAAAATCAATATAACATATTTTTAAATGAATCAAATAAAAAACTAGATACTAGCTAAAAAGGAGAGTTGATCCAAAGGTTAGTATGAATGTAATATATAAAATAAATTCAGCTATTAAATTCCAGATTGCCAAAGTGAAAAATGGGATTTTAAAAATATTACACTCAAGAACATTTATAATAGATTCAAATACCTTCTTCCTTATTCTACTTAAATTTTTAAAACTTTTCTTGAAAGTATTACACAACGCAAAAATAGTTCACAGTTCAAAAATGTATGGCTTGAAGAATTATCACAAAGTGACCAGCCCAGGAAATAAGGTACTGTCACACCCTCAGAAGTGCCCTCGGTTATAAAGCCCTTCTTCTCCCCAAAGATAATCATTTTCCTCAGTCCTAACACCCACTTTTTAATTTTACTGAAATGAAACCTTACAGTGAGGATTCTATATCTAGCATCTTTTGCTCAACATTAAGTTTGTGATATTACTAGTATTAGTGTTACTGAAGTTTTTTCATGTCTATCACTGAACAGTGTACACCACAATTTATTTAATCATTCTATTGATGAACATTGGGTTTCCAAAAAGGCTATTACAAATAATGTTGCTGTGAACACCACCATAAGTATATTGGTACAATCAGGCATGCATTTCTGTTGAGTGTATACATAGAAGAGATTCTGATTCACAAGATATGTGTATCTTTAACAATGGCCAATAATTCTTCAATGTGCATCTACCAATTTATACTCCCACCAGCCAGGTTTATGAGTTTCTGGTTTTTCCACCTTCTCCAAATTACAGAAGGCCAGTCTTCAATTTTAGCCAATCTGATGATTATGTGGTTGTATCTCATTACTATTTCAAATTGTATTTTTCTCATTATGAATACTTTAAGCTTCTTTTCATTTGTTCATGGACCATTTGTGTATCTATCTATATATATAAAAGCCTAAGCGAAAGTTACGACCAAATGACCAAAACAACTGAACGACCAGTCATTGTGATGCGCACTGACCACCAGGGGGCACACACTCAACATAGGAGCTGCTCCCTGGTAGTCAGTGCGCTCCCACAGCCAACCTTTACTGGCTGGCCAACCTCCTGCAGTCCCTTCCTCCAGCTGACAGGCCCGAGTGGGGCGGGGAACTGGGGGTGGATGGCAGCAGACACGGCCCCTTTCCTGAGGGACCGAGGGCCGACTCCCTTCTCAGGACCAGCAGCCAACCTCCCACGCCCTGTCCTTCCCCCCAGCTGGCAGACCTAGGAACCTCACTCATGCACGAATTTCATGCACCGGGCCTCTAGTCCTTTTATAAAGTACTTGTGTAAGTCTCTTACCCATTTTTTAATTGTACTATCTGGGCTTTCTGTTTTCAGCTCAGTCCTTAAACTTTCTAGGTAAGACACATGTCAGTTTACATGTGATTCAAACATTCTCTTTCAGTCTATGGGTTTTCTACTCTTAATGAATGTTTTAACAAACAAAAATTCTTACTACAATTTAGTTCAATTTAACATCTATTTATTCATGGTCAGGGCTTTCTCTGTCCTGTTTAAGAATCTTTCCCATAGTCTTATGCCATAAAGCTATGCTTTTTTTTAACCTTTCACCTTTAGGTCTTTAATATATCTGGAATCTACTTTTGCGCATAAGTTAGAGGTCAAATGTCATTTATAGATATCCGTTTCAGGGATCGCACACCAATTATCAAAAAGACTATCTTAGACCAGGCATGTTCAGGGTTGTATGGCCTTACATGCTGGTGGTAGCTTTATAAAGTATATGACTGTCTAACCACTATAATGTACACCGGAAACTGATTAATATTAACTGTAACTGAAAATAAAAAGAACATCCTTTCCAGACTATTTTGCATTTAAACATACAAATATCTACATACATGTGGGTGTGTTTCAAGGTTTTCTATTCAGTTTCATTAACTTATTTGCCTACCCTCATGCCAATATCACAATGTCTTGAATACTGACTTTATAGTAACTCTTAATACCTGGTAAGTCCTGCCACCTTGTTGTTTTTCAAGAGGTTCTTGATATTCTTGACCCTCTGCATTTCCATATAAATTTTAGAAACAAATAGGTCAATTCCTATCCCTCAAAACTTTTCAGGTTAGGGACTGGATTGGACAGAATCTATGGATTAATTTAGGGAGTAATAACATCTCTATAATATTCAACCTTTCATTCCATGAACATGATCTGTTCCTTGTTTATTTACCTTTTCCTTAAATTCTCTAACAAATTATGGTTTCCTATATAACGGTATTGTAAATTTCTTCCTAGTTCATTCCTATATGTTTGGATTTTCAATATCATAAATAGGAACTTTATTCATTTCATTTTCTAACTGTTCATTGATACAGAGAATTCAGCAACTATATAAAATTCACTGCTTAAGTCTAACAACTTTACATACATTCGATTCTTTTAGATGATCCTACATATACAAGAGCACTGCCTACATATGTTGAGTTTTTTCTTGTCTTCCAATCCTTACAACTTTTTTTCTTTTTTTTATCTTACACTGGCTAGAACTTACAGCATATTGTGGTAATAATAAGAATCCTTATCTCATTCCCAATTGCAGAAGATAATATTTCATCATTTTCATCTTCCTAAGACTATTCTTTACTAGTTTGCTTGATTTTTCATCATGAATAGCTGTTAAATTTTAGTGTTTTCTCCATCAAATGCTTTTTCTTCTTCATTAATATGGCAAAATATTTTATTTTAAATGTTAATCTAACCTTGCATTCTAGAATAAATGCAAATTTTTCATGCTATATTATCCTTTTATGTTTATAGATTTAAATGCTATTTTTTAGGATTTTCATGAAGCAGACTGTCTTATAATTTTTATCTTATAACAAATACTTTACAATACTTAACATTAAGATTATGTGGACCTATCAGGACCTCCAGCCTTAGAAGACTTTACCCACCACATTTCAAATGTGACCATACATCCTTCTGAAACATTTATGTATCTATATGGAAAGAAAAAAAACCACACGTATAACTCATGTCTTCAAACATTAGTAGGGGGCAGAATACAACAGCTTTCAAATTACCTATAAGTAGATAAATAAACTGATTTCCAACAAAGCTCCCACCATACATTACTGCAAGCCTATGGGCAGAGAACAAGGGGAGGAGAGATGAGAGGTTCTGTAAAACACAGTAGAGAAACGTTGAAGACAAATGACTACGACCTCCCTCAAAATAAAGAAAAATTTAAATCACTGAACACAGATCAAGACTTGGTAGTTCCCAGAACTGGCTAAAGAAAAGGGGTTTGAAAGCATGTAGAACCAGAAGTTGTAGACTTAGAAAAGCAAAGTTTGTGAGACAGAGACATGGAGCCCCTTGGAGACACAGCAGAAAAGGGAAAGTAGAAAATAAGAGAAAAAATAAGGATCCACATAAATGAAAGCAAAATAAGACATGCCATCTCCTCCCCAAAACCAACATCATCCATTAAAGAAACTGCACAGAAGACAGGACTGGAAAGAGAACTCTCCAAACTAGATAACCTACTACACAAAAAATAGGCGTTCAAACACCTATGTGAATAAATAAAACCCACATCCACATGAAACGACTATTTAAAAAACAAAAACAAGACAGAAAACATAGCATTTCAGCTAATAAAACTTCTCCAACCAAAGCAACCACAAAACTAAAGAAAACTGTGACATAACACTCGAAACTAAGTATCCTCAAACAAGCATGTAGAAAACGTGTAAGAAACTAAGAACGGAGTGGAGGAAAAAAAGGAAGAAATAGTACAAAGTAGCTTTAACTTAGGAAATAGGGGGAAAAAATCATATCAGAAATCAAGATTAAGTAAAAAGGTGCCCATTGAGGAAAAGCAAGAAAACCACCAAAAGAAAAAGATAAAGAAGCAGGAGAAAGAGAAGTGACTCTTAGAAGACAAAGGTCAGCAATTCATGTATGTGGATAAACTTACTCCCAGGCGCATATACACGAGACTCTGGAAGAGCATATTCAAAACAGTGTGATATTATTTAAAACAGTAACCAAGAAAACCTTCTGGAAATAAAAGAAAATTTAAATTACACATTTAAAGAGCCAGCTGGGGGAAACTTACCAGGAACAGAGTATAAGGATACAAACTTATACACCCTAACCAGTTTGGCTCAGTGGATAAGAGTCAGCCTACAGACTGAAAGGTCCCAGGTTCGATTCCGGTCAAGGGCGTGTAACTTGATTGCGGGCACATCCCCAGTAGGGGGTGTGAAGGAGGCAGCTGATTGATGTTTCTGTCCTATGATGTTTCTAACCCTCTATCCCTTTCCCTTCCCCTCTGTAAAAAGCAATAAAATATTTTTTAAAGAAGGACACAAACTTATAAAGGCTATAAGACGTTAATGATACAGAAAAGATCCTCAGGCCTCGAGGCTAAAAGATACAATAACTGAGGAGAACAGAGAATCAGACAGGCGTCCACTTGGTAAAGCTACATACAGTCTTGCCCAGTGTGGCTCAGCTGGTTGGAGCATTACCCCACACACCAAAAAGCCGCAGACTCGGTTCCCCGTGGGGGCATGTGCCTAGGTTGCAGGTTTGGTCCAAGGTGGGGAACATGTAAGAGGCAGCTAAAGAATGTTTTCCTCAGTCTCTCCTTCTCTTCCTCTCCTTTTCTGCCTCTCTAAAAATTAGAAAAGAAAAACCAGTAAGCATATCCTCATGAGAATTAAAATAAATAGCAAGGCAAAAGTAGAAAATTACTTTTGAGAAACTTAGAAAAGAAGTGAAAACAAGGATTTTATATCAAGCTATCAAAACCATAATAAAAAAATACTTGAATAAGCAGGCACTCTAAAAACACTTACATATTCACCCTTCCTAAGGATTCTAATCACCTTTCTCAACTCAGCTCAGCATCTGAATTACAGACACAGAAATTATCTGAATAACTATTTCCTCAGTTTTCCCAAGGATACACAGTGACAGAATTCTAGATGCATAAGAAAGATGTTAATCCGCTACCTTCAACAGATGCATGATGAATTTAAGCAATGGATGACTGAAGAAATTTAAGCAAAAGGACTAATGAATAAGTAAGTGGTCTGTGTATGTAATTGCAGAATTAAAAAACAAGACTGGGCTTATGGAAAAAGAACATATGTGAACATGTTCTGAGAAAGGAGAAAAATACAACTAAAGTAAGAGGAAGAAAAGAGAAAACAAAATCACTGAGTATTGTATGAGTAATAGGTGAGAACCAAAGAGTGACAGTTGCTGATATTAAAAGGACAGGTTTAAAAGTGTGAAGAGGATTAAAGGCGCTAAAGAAGGTATATAAGGAAATGCAAGCACTGAAAGATTTAATCCTTCCTACATTTCAAGAAGTATGTTTTAACTCAAGTAAAACACACCTAATAATAAACATATTAAGTACACTACAGATAATTCTAAAATGACAAAAGAGAAAACACACACATCAGATTTAACAACATAAATGAACTTAAGCTGCCTATTTAAAGATTTTCAAACTTGCTTAGAGAGCAACTTCCAACTCTATGCAGTATATATAGGACATACTTAAAATGCACTGATTCAGAAAGGCTAAAAATAAAGGGATGAATAAATACTTATCATGCAAATGGAACCATTAGGATGCAATCATATCAGACAAAATAAAATTTAAGCAAAAAGTATTCAACAGACAAATGCTCAAAGCTCTATTTTACAATGAAAAATAAGTTAATATCTATAAGCCAATCCAAGAATCCTATCTAATAAAGAGAGAATATGCTAATCGACCATCACCCCATCACAAAGATGGCTGCACCCACAGCTGAGGCCAAGTTCCCATAAGGAGCCTTAACGAGCAATCAGCAGGGACCTGAGGCTCCGCCCTCCCCCACCCCGTGCTGCTTGACAGGGGACCTCAGGCCACACTCCTCCACCCAGCAGGGCTTGACGGGGGACCTCAAGATGCACTTCCAGTCCTGGTGCTGGGTTAGGGGACCTCAGGCTGCTCCTCCCACCCCAGCACCAGGCTGGGGGACCTCAGACTGCACCAGGGAACCTCAGGCCACACACCCTGTCCTGGCACTGGGCCAGGGGACCTGAGGCTACACCCCCTGCCTGACAGGGCTTGACAAGGGTGGACTGGCCGGGTCTGGATCTAGCCCAATGGGGGTGAGGGAGGAGGCCGGGTCCGAGTTCCACATGATTTTGAGGTGCATATGGGTGGGCAGGTACTTGATTCTGGGACCTACGGTGTACCCCAGAATCTGACAGGAGGAAAGTTTTCATATATATTTGACTAATTTTTTTCACCTCTGACACTTCTATTATAGAGAAAGGGCAAATAGCAATATGATTTCCTCTAATTAATCCCTTTTAATGTGCATAAATTTCATGCACTGGGTCACTAGGAAATAAATAGAAATTCACTATAAATAAGACACACAAATCACTCAGCATGAGAATTCAAGGGGGAGGGGAGAATTAAGTAAAGACATAAATGATCTAGCAATGTAACTCCATGATGGCAAACCTATGACGTGCGTCACACTGACACGTGTAGCCATTTTCGATGGCACACGGCCACATACGGTCACATACAAAGAAGTATGGGGCCACATGCCGAGGAGGATGAAACATTTGCTGTAGTGAGTGTAGACACTCTGTGCAGGAGGTCTGTAGGCCAAAACAACGGAACTGGCACAGAGCGTCTAGTTCTGGGACTTCCGGTTAGGCCGTTAAGGGATCTTTGACCTCACTTCCAGCCAGCGGAGCAGGGAGCAGTGGAATGCTGTGGGGGATGCATCTCTGGGGGCCCTGTGATCGCCATTACCAGCAACCACACAACCACAGCAATCATCATCCAATCTATTGTTCCGGGGTGTCATGGATTTCTAATTGACCATCATTACTGAGATAAGTGAGGGGGAGGGAGAGGCTGGGAGAGGCAAGGGCCTGTGCTATGGATGCCGTTTCCCCGCCATTAGAAATAGCGGCAACCATCTTAATTTGTATAAGGAACACCATTTTGCAGCATAGTGCAGACTCCATTTCACCACTATTACTGTTGTGCATCCTTATTAAACCCTATTTCTGTTTATTAACTCTGCCCTTTCCTAAAAGACAGTTACATGTGCCATCTTGTGGTCAGTTACGCTAGTTAACCCCTAATTGCCTGCAGGGCTAACAGGCTATCTATAATTCTATCTTCTGTCACTGCCCCCCTAATAGAGAACCCAAAAAATAAAAAACCAAGGTTAAGTAAAGGAAGTGGTGGTAGCAGTAGCCGACCCTTTCAAAAGACATGGACCAAGATGTATGGCTTTAATCATTTTACGTTCTATGTACTGAAATGGTAATAAGCAGAACATGAAATATAAATAGACATTTGAAACTAATCATTCCTAGCTCTTGAAAAAAGGTGAGGATGAAAGGAAGGAATACATTTCCAGGCAGCTACTCCTTTATAAGAGCCAATCTAATTCCATCCTTAAATTTATAAAGGGCTCTACAAATTTAACATCTGCAAATTTGAACATTGCTCACTCCATAGCTCAGCATGACAAAGCACTCAGTGAGGATGAATTTATTAAAGAAACTCTCCTAAGATGTTCACCAGTTCTATTTCACAATATGCAGAATAAAGATGCAATTAATAAGAGTATATCTGAGTTACCTCTCAGCAGAAATATCATAAAAGACCGAATAATGAGTCTGAACACAAACATACAACATCAATTAAAGAAAGACATAAGTAATTGTAAATGTTTTTCGATCTCTCTTGATGAAACTACTGATATCACATCACACGCTCTGTTGGCCATTACTGGTCGATATCCTGATGGTCTCACAATGAAAGATTTGATAAAGTTAGTATCAGTGCCAAAAAGTACATCAGGAAGCAAAATATGTAAGGTTATACAAACATTCTGTGACCTAATCATTGATATCTCTAAAGTTGTGTCAGTGATGACAGATGGGGCACCAAACATGGTGGGGAAACAAGTCGAATTTGTCAAATTGTTTACGGAAGCTATTGGACATCCGATTGTGCCTTTTCATTGTGTTATCCATAGGGATGTTTTATGTGTCAAGGCAGGATTCACCGACTTAAACGACTTAATGTCAGTTGTTACAAAAATAGTTAATTTAATAGCTATTCGCCCCCTTCACAAGCAAGAATTTTTTGCAGTTTTACTGGAGGTTGATTCCACCTACAGTGGACTGCTGATGTACAATAATGTAAGATGGCTGAGCCAAGGCAAAGTTCTTGAGCGCTTTGTGGAGTGCTTTGAAGAAATTAAGGTATTTCTTCAGGATAAGGATCTGGGAAACTTTTATCAGCTATGATGATATGTGGGTCAACACCCTGATATTTTTTATAGATCTCTCTGTTCATATTAATGAACTGAACTTAAAGTTATAAGATTTGGGCAAAAGTATTGACGTTATGTTTGGATACATAAAAGCTTTTGAAAGTAAACTTTAAATTTTCAAGTGAGCTATAGAAACTTGTAAGGATTTTTTTCAAGTAACAAAGTATTTTGAGAAGGCCAGCGCAGCTGTACAAAATGAAATAGAACCCTTGCATATAAAGTACCAGCATGTTTTAGACTCATTACTTGACCAGTTCAGTGATAGATTTAATCAATTTGGAAGCCTAGAACAGACCATAAAAATAATTAAGTATCCTGATGTAGTAGTCTACAGTAGTTTGGAATTAAATGGTTTCCAATGGATGCAAATTGATGATTTGGAGATGCAACCTGCAGAATTTCAAGACAGCATCTGGGCTCAGATGTTTGTCGACTTGAGGTCACAGCTTGAGAATCTGGAAAGGTGCCACTTGGAGAATCAAGAGGAGTGCCATTACGAACAGGAAGTTTGGAGTGCCTGGAACCCATTACCAGACACTTTTAGCACCCTGAAAATTATAGCAATGGCTTTACTCACAATTTTTCCCTCTACGTACTTTTGTGAGACCTTATTCTCAGTGTTAAATAATATCAAAACCAACAGAAGAAACAGATTGACAGATGAATTTAGTAGCGCTTGTTTGGGCTTGAAGTGTACAAAATAGCAACCTTCAATTGAAGGTTTAGCCAATGAAATCCAGCAACAAATGAGTCACTAACAGAATTTCCCCTCCCCCTCACTTATCTTAGTTCACAGCACCCCACACAAGTTAAATAATATCAAGACCAACAAAGAAACCAATTGACAGATGAACAAAGAAGTCACTAAGCAAGTAAGTTAAATAATTTGTTTTTGGCTTATTAAATATAGTTATGTATTACTATTTATATTTTTGTTATTTAAACTATAAATATCATGAAATTATGGGTTTTTTCTCCAAGTGACATACCACCCAAGTTATGCTTGGTTTTTTGGTGAATTTTCACACACCAAGCTCAAAAGGTTGCCCATCACTGACATAACTAGTAAGGTTTTCTGGACATATATTGAACACTATACTCTAATAAAAGTAAACATAAAAAAATTCTATATTAAGGCACAACAAAATTGTTAATATAAAACAGAAATGTTGCAACCAATATCCCCTAATTACAATAGGAAAATAATTATAAATAAAAAACATTGGAAACAATATAAATTCCCCCAAAGGAGAGATTATACAAAATATTATACAGCAAAAAAAAAATATTATACAGCAAAAAGAATGACATAAGTACTTGCAACAACATGGATGAATTTAACAAAATTGTTGAACAAAAGTTCTAAACACAAAACCATATGTAATAATGTTCTAAATTCAAAATTGGGCAAAACTTATCAATGTTAGAAGTCCACATAAGTTGCCCTTTGAGAGGGGGGTGATCATGACTCAAAGCGGGCACTGTTAACTTCTGGGTGCTAGTTTCACAGGTAAATGCATTTTGTGAAACTTCACCAAGCTCTATATTTCTGATCGGTAGACTTTTCTGTATCAATATCAATAAAACTTATAAAAAAATACACTAGAAATAAAATACAAAAGTCTTTCCAGCTAAAAATTAAAACTTTTTAATGAAAGAGAATATGTACACAAATCACAAAATTTCTGAAAAGTAGGAATAATGAAAATGTTACATATCGGAGTCCCTAGAATAATTTTAAGTGATAATCGGGAAAGAAATTCAGAGCTCTAAACACTTATATCATTTTTTAAGGAAATACCAGAATTATATTCCTAACTGAAAAAGCTAGGAGAACAGAGTAAACCAAAAGAAAGCACAAAGTTAGCAATTATAGATATAAGCAGAAATTAATGTTTATAGAGAATAGATCAAATTAATAAAATCCTGGTTCTTAAAAAAAACTGAATCCATTTTTTGAGATAACTAGACTACTAGTCAAATTCATAACAGAAAGTATAATAATGGTTGTCAGTCACTGGGGGAGCAGGGCTGGAGAGTTATTATTCAGTGATATAGAATTTCAGTATTGGAAAATGAAAAAGTTCTGGAGAAGAATGTGGTGGTGGTTGTATATTAATGTAAATGTACTTAATACCACAGAACAGTAACTTAAAATGGTTAATATGGTCAATTTTATATTGTTTATTTTTACCACAATAAAAAATACTGAAGTAAATAAAGCACACACAAATTCTATCAAAGAAATGAGCAAATATAGAAATATAAACAAAGATATATAAAACATAAGACTACTCTGCACACTTCAATGCAAACACATTTTAAAACCTAGATAAAATGGATAATTTCTTAGGAAAGTAGTTTACCAAAATGGACCCCAGCAGAAACAGAACATTTAACCAACTCATTTCCCCAGAAGAAATAGAAAAAGCTTTCAAAGAACTCTCCCATAAAAAGAAAGAAAAAAAGAACCATACCTTTAATATTGGTAGGGTCTCACGTGATGCTCCCTTTTTCATTCCTAATTTTGGTTACTTTATATGCGAGTTTTTGAAACATTTATCTCACCAAATTTATGTCATTGGTCTTTTCAAAAGAACAGCTAGCTAGCATTGTAGATGTTCTCTAGTATATTTTTTTCTATTTTATTAACTTCTCCTTTTATAATGTCCATCTGCTCCCTCTGGGATTAGTTTGCTGGGGTGGTGTTCTTGTTGTTATTCCTGTCTTTGTGAGATGGGTGCTCAGGTCACTGAATTTTTTTCAGTCTTTCTTTTTCCTACCAGACATTTAAAGCTATAAACTTCCCTCTCAGTATGACTTTACCTATATACCCCACAAGTTTGATATACAATGTTTTCATATTAACTCTGATGAAACTTCCTCAATTTTTTGAATTCCCACTGTATTTTATCTTCTATGACCCATGGGTTATTCAGAAAAGATTTGCTAGTTTCATTTTGCTATTGATTCTAGTTTAACTTAGAGAACACTATTCTGTTTGCTTTCAGTCTTCTGAAATATACTAAGACTTGCTTTTGCCCAGAAGGCTGGGTGAAGTCAACCAGCACTGGTAAAGAATGTATGTTCTATGGTTGTTAGGGGCAATGTCTAGCTAGGCAAAGCAAGTTCATTAATTGTGTTGTTCAAATCCTATATATACTTACTAAATTTCATTCCATCGGTTACAAAGATAGTGCAAAAAAAACCTCTCTCTATAATTATGAATGTATCTATTTCTTTTAAAGCCTGTATTATAATCACTAAAATTACTTTTGGGTAAGCTAGACACTCTATTATAGAAAACAGAAAGGTGAATAACCAATAAAATACTCTCTACAGTAATAAAAATGGCACTAATTATCCAAAATGGCTTAGTATCACCTCTCAAAAATAAAAATCACTTTACAGGTTTCCTCCATACTCTAACTGGATCATATCCAATAATTCCAATAAGCAGATCAATTTGCTTAATTCCTCAGAGATAAATTTTACAACTAATTTATGCTGCTTGGCTCCTGGGAAAAGTCAGTAATGCTCTGCAATATATTCTATGGACAAATTACTGAGACTTTTCTACAGTGAATGGTACTTATTTTTGTCCATACCAAAGTTACCTGGATCCTCCCTCTGGCAAGAGGGCATCAGCCACCCCTTCAGTGCCCCCTACCCTGTATCCCATTGGGCCTTGATGCCATCTTAGAACCATTCTCCCACAATGCTCCAGAGAGCATTCATTATAATCTAAAATCCACTGTACCTCTGCTCTGTGGTAGAATCATTGATGATTAGGCAGAGTGTCCGTTTAGGTGGTCCTACTAAGAATCCTAAAGCTCAGGTATAGAATGGTCAGGTAAAAATTAGGGCCCTCCATTTTCTCGGGTCAGGCTCACATGCCAGTGTAGATAAGGCATCCTCCTGTGCAATCCCAAGGCACCCTTTTTTTGTAAATATGTTTTTATTGATTTCAGATAGGAAGGGAGAGTGAGATAGAAACATCGATGATGAGAGGGGATCATTGATTGGCTGCCTCCTGCACGCCCCCTACTGGGAATAAAGGCTGCAACCCGAACATGTGCCCTTGACCAGAATTGAACCTGGGACCCTTCAGACCACAGGCTGACACTCTATACACTGAGCCAAACCAGCTAGGGCCCAAGCATCTTTTGCTTTTCCACTGGTCACAGGATACCACAGTGACCTTTTTGTATTCTCAGCTAGTACACTGTCAGCCCCTCTAACACAGGAACCATCTGATTTATCTTGATATCCTCAACATCCAGTACTGCCAAGCATGTGGATACATGTTCCTTCTACTCTTGTCATCTCCAATATATTCTCTATCCAGCATTCCTGTTGATTCTTTTAAAATCTAAATCAAAAGATAAATCACTTCCCTGCTCAAAACCTTGCAATGGCTTTCCATCTCAATATAAAATGCAAAGTGCCACTACAAGCTAAGGGGCCCACATGGTCTGGCCCTTTACTACTACTCTATTAGGGGCCCGGTGCATGAAGATTCATGCATTGCCTCAGCCTGACCTGCACCCTCTCCAATCTGGGAGCCCTCAGGGGAGTTCTCCCCAATCCGGGAGTTTCTGTCTGTCTTTGGAACCATATGAGCGAATTATCTGAGATTCCAATCCAGTTTGACTTGTTACTCACAGAATAAGAGGAATTTTTTTTCTTTATTTCATTGGAGATTTCCTAGAAGTTTTACGATATCTTCCCTTTAATTTTTCCTAGACACTCTGATTTTACTTATGTCTCTCACCTTTGCTTTCCCTCCATCCCCCACCACAACAGTAACTCGCTCCAGCTCACTTTGCACTAGTGTCTAGAACAGTGGTCAGCAAACTCTTTAGTCAACAGAATATCAACAGTACAAAGACTGAAATTTCTTTTGAAATTTCTTCTAATGCCACTTTTTCAAAACAGACTCGCCCAGGCCATGGTATTTTGTGGAAGAGCCACACTCAAGGGGCCAAAGAGCCACATGTGATTCACGAGCCAGTTTGCCGACCACGGGTCTAGAAGATTCATCTACCACCAAGAACTACTATTCCCAGCATTCCTGATGCTCCCCAAGCTCTGGGCTTCTGCTTCCAATCCTGGGGCTACCACCAGAACAAACCACTATTCCCAGAATTCCTAGTGCTCCCATGCTCTTGGTTTTCCCTTTCTGCTCTGTCTTCTTCCCATGGCCTCCCGCTCTGCCAAGTCCAAGCCACCAGCTCTCTCTCTCTGTTCTCGGTCTGGTGGCTTGAGGAGCCAAGTTCCCCAAGCCACTCCACTCTCCGCTGGCTCTCCCGTTCTGCTCTCTGCTTGGCACCTGTGTATTCAAATTAACCCGCCATCTTTGTCTGGTTAATTTGCTTACTCACTCCTGACTGGTTGGTAGGCATAAAGGAGGTACAGTCAATTTACGTATTTCTCTTTTATTATATAGGACTAGAGTTCCGGTGCACGAAATTCGTGCGCAGGGGGTGGGGGGCGAGGGGCGGGGGGAGGGTTTCCCTCAGCCCAGCCTGCACCCTCTCTGATCTGGGACCCCTCAAGGGATGTCTGACTGCCCATTTAGGCCCAATCCAGGTAGAACTGGGCCAAAATGGGCAGTCAGACATCCCTCTCACAATCCTGCCCCATGGCTGCTTCACTTCCCATGCCCAGCTCAGATCAGGACCCGGGTAACAAAGACTTGGCCCAGCCCAGATCAAGACTGAGGTAACAAACAGGAACTTTGCTAACAACAGCTACCTTATATCTAGCACCAGGGACCCTCAGAGCCTACTCAAGAATGCAAACAATCCTTTCCATTAATATTTACAGGGTAAACTAAGATTGTTGTTGGAATATTAAATTTTACAGTAAAATAGCAGTCAAGTTCTCAGATTAGTTTAATTTGGCTAAGGAAAGAAATGTATAGCAGGGGAAGGACACCTTTTCTGGGTGGGTAGAGGTATACAGCTCAGACGGTGGTCAAGAAACTGCTAGAAGAAATCCTACCCAGGTATGGATTTCCTGCTATGATAGGGTCAGACAATGAGCCAGCTGTTATTTCACAGGTAACACAGGCAGTAGCCAAGGCTACAGGGGCAGATTGGCAATTACATTGTGCTTATAGGCCCCAAAGTTCAGGGCAGGTAGAAAGAATGAATAGAACTCTAAAAGAGACCCTTACCAAATTAACCATGGAGACTGGCGGGGACTGGGTGGCTCTCCTTCCGTATGCCCTTTACTGGGTGAGAAACTCTCCCTACAGCCTGGGTTTTAGATCACCCCCTATCATTCCCAACCTCAAGTCCGAACTTCTTACTGAATTTGTCTCTTAAGAGGGCGCACGAGGACATTTGGCCACACATCCGTGATGAGGCTGGCCCGTCCCCGATGCCTCGTCGGTGCAGACAGGAGACTGAGTTTTTGTCAAGAGGCATCACCAGGAGACCCTGGAGCCGCGTTGGAAGGGCCCCTACGTTGTAGTGCTGACCACACCCACCGCTCAGCGTCACAACCTGGGTCCACCACTCACGTCCGCCCAGCTGATCCCTCTGCAGTCCGGAAGGACATCACACAATGGAGCAAGCTCAGGTTACAGCGCATTCAACCCACCTGATGTCGGTAACTCTGTTGACTCTATTCGTTATCACTCACACTGCCGGGAGTCCCCACGTCCCTTGCAACCCTTTTTCCTGGCAATAGTCATGGCCTGCCTCTGTATTCATGCAGCAAGGAGGCCTATGTGCAGCTCTAAGGGAAGAGTGTTGTTTTTATGTTCGCCATTCAGGAGTAAAAATGGAAGGCGAGGTAGAAATGCAGTCTGTCTCATGATTGAGCCGTAAGTTCCAAGACAAGGGGAGAATAAAAGGGCAGAGCAGGATTGACTACCATGTCCTCCATCTTGTGTAACTGTGTAGAGACCGCGAGATGTGTCAATTGCTCAGCCCGCCCTTGATTCAGCCAATGGGAATGCAGGGGTATGCTGGTCACACCCTGTCTTTGTGTAGCAGGACCCTGGCCGCACCCTGCCTTTGTGTCACTAGCCCCAGCCCTCACCCAATCAATCGGGAGTTGGCCAACTCAGAGGTTCGAGTCTGGCCCCACCTCCCTATAAAATCATTGTGCTCTCGAAAATTCGCTCTCTTTTGCTTCCTGCTGCTGCGTCCGTGGAGGCAGAGAGCCAAGCCCGGGCTTGAATAAAGGCTCTTTGCTATTGCATCGGACTCGGCTCCCTGGTGGTCTCTGGGGTTCTTGAAATCTGGGCATAACAGTACCTCAAGGAGCAATTTAAATCCATGTGTCTCTCCATAAGCATTAATTCTAAACTGAGGAAAGAATATGGCCCAGCAAAGAGTTACAAAGCCAGTTCAGAACTGAAACCTGCATGGTAATACCCTAACACAGAGTTACATAATAAAACAGTCAAAAAACAAAAACAAATGTGTCACATCCACATTTGGATGGCTGAAAAAAATAACTATTAGTAGGGCAAAATGACTCAGACCACTCCCTAAATTATATAGTAGTGATAGTGTTGGACTTATATGTTCATGAATCAACACATATAACATATTCAATGAAAAAACATTTGTTGAGGATCGACTATGTGCAAAGAACATACCATTTCATCCATTTAACTGATAAAATATAGCCACATGGATTCTAGTTCACAGTCAATCACACCCATATTTATAGCCTATCTAATAAAAGAGTAATATTCAAATTAACCACCACTCCACTACACCCACAAGCCACACCCACAAGCCAATCAGGAGCAAGTATGCAAATTAACCCCAACCAAGATGGCTGCAGCCATGGAGAGAACAGGAGGGAGGCTTGGGTTTCCCTGGTGATCGAGGAAGCCAAGCTTTCCGCACACCCTGGCAGGCCCAGGCCTCCGCTTAAGGCTGCAGAGTTTCAATTACAGACAATAATTAAATCCCAAAAGAAATGGCTGCCGCCACAAAGAGAGCAGAAAGCTTGGCTCCACTCCAGGCTACAAAGTTTCAATTGTAGAAGATAAATAAACCCCAGATACCAGGGCCTCTGCTTGGGTTGCCGGGGGGCGTGGCCAGCCTGCAAACCACCACAGGCCCCTCGTCCAGCCCACACCACGCCCCAAGGAAACCCCCACCCTGATCTGGGATACCCTTCGGAGCAAACCATCTGGCCCCCACCCATGCACCAGGCTTCTATCCTATCTAATAAAAGAGTAATATGCATATTGACCATCACTCCAACACACAGGACTGCTGCCCCCATGTGGTCAAAGATCCTGCCTGCATGTGGACACAAGATGGCCACCACAAGATGGCCAGCAGGGAAAGGCAGTTGGGAGGGACCAGGCCTACAAGGGAGGGCAAGTTGTGGGCGATCAGGCCAGCAGGAGAGGGCAGTTGGGAGGGAACAGGCCTGCAAGGGAGGGCAGTTGGGGGCGATCAAGCATGCAGGGGAAGGCAGTTAGGGGTGACCAGGCCAGCAGAGGAGGGAAGTTGGGGGTGACCAGGCCTGTATGGGAGGAGAGTTAGGGGCAAACAGGCTGACAGGGTAGTGGTTAGGGGGTGATCAGACTGGCAGGAAAAAGTGGTTAGGGGCAATCAGGAAGACAGGCAGGAGAGCAGTTGGGAGCCAGCAGTCCTGGATTGTGACAGGGATGTCCAACTGCCCATTTAGGTCAGGTCCAGGTGGGTAATCCAACATCCCTCGAGCGGTCCCAAATTGGAGAGGGTGCAGGCTGGGCTGAAGGACACCCCCCCCCCCCGCCCTTCCATGCATGAATTTTGTGCACCGGGCCTCTAGTTACAATCTAATTTCACTGAACAGTTCATGTGCACAATGTGGATGACAACACTCAATGAGAGGATGCCGTGAGTGGAACTAAAATGGCACAACTGCAGCGTGGCAATAAAATCTCCAACACGCACTGAGCACAATGTTTAAAAACCCAACATGGCTGTCAACTGCAGAAAAAGGAAACTCAAGCCTGACTAAAAAGAAACATAAAGTAAAAACTGAAAGAAAAAAAAAGTTAAAATGCATAAAACATTGAAAAAGTTCAAGAATACATTAATAACAAAAGATATCTTTAAATCAATTTCAAGACCATTGTTCCAAGAAATCAGAGGGCACCCTCAGAACACGCCCACGGGAAAATTTCACAAGTTAAAGTTGAGAAATGATCCTAGATGCTGAGCTAAGAGGGAAGGCCTAGTAACATGAGAAAATGCCCTGGATATTTGGAATGTTTAAAATTTAAAGAGATAAAAATGAACAAAAGAGCTCACCTCAAAGAGAAGAGACACAGGTCCAGGGAAGAAGAAACAGGGCTAGCTTCAGAGAGAGTAAAACCTGAGTGTGGAAAAATATTCTAATCTAAAGACATCTATTAAGATAGGAGGACTGGCTCTGATACAAAAACAAACAAAACTCGCCCAAGGTGAGAACAGAACAAAGAACAGGACAGCCAGCGAGGAGGCACAGACAGATACCGCCTCCAGAGGACAACAAGACCTAGAACAAGGCAAGGCCATGCCCAGAGAACCCTGTTCTCAGAAGGACCAGCCAGTCTCAGGAAAAGCATGCCTGCCCTGAAAAAGGAAGGAAATAAGCATCTTTATAACTAACTTTTAAAAGAAAATAAAGTCACTATAAAAAATTAACAAGTTTAGAAAAACCTGCCCGGCTGGCTTCACACACACACACACACACACACACACACACACACACACACTCCCTGCAGCCATTCACTTTTTAAAAAATATCTTTATTGTTGAAAGTATTACAGATGAGCACCATTCACTCTTTAATTCCCAGCCATAAGGCTCCACTGAGACTCTTCTTGCCAAAATCAGTAATTATATTCTAGGACTAACCCCAATGGGGAAACTTTGAAACCACTATTCCATCGGATAAAATATCCTCTCCCTTAATATGCCCAAATCACTCCATTTAAAAAAACAAAAATAAAAAGTTCCCCTTTACCCAACTTCCTACAGCGCCAGCACCACCACACTTCTCGAGCCGTTCGCACGCACTGGCCCCGCTTCGTCATTAACCTCTTACAAACCGGACTCCACACCCTGTGTCGCCATTGCCATCACCTAATGTACCATGAACAGGCCTCTGTCCACTCTTCTCTGCCCGGATTCTAACCAATTCCTTTGGTTAGAATGACCTCCTGACTGTTAACATCCCTCCTTACTGAGGTTCTCCTGGACCACGGCTTCCAAGACGCCATTTATACGGCTCCATCCTTCTTAGCCTCAACTTGGGAACCCACTGTCCTACCTATCTTTCACACACACGAGTTCCTCAGATCACATTCTGCATCACCCCTTTTCTCACTCTCCAAGCTTCTTGAATAACCTCCTTTTCCCAACAGCCTCCATTAACAAACAAAGGCAGAGGTTCTGGACACCAGAACACCATTAGTGTCTCCGGGCAAAAGAAATGGCTACTGAGGTATCTACCTCCTGTATCTCTGAACGTAACGGAATCGTTACATAAGTTCAAATAATGTAAGCATTTATATCCTAACAAGTTAATACCCATTTGGAAAAAGGGACACTTTATTTGAGAGAAAAAAGTGAGCGTTTTTATTTCATTTTTAATAAAGTATTCACTAATGGTACACATACACGTGTTGAGCACCTCACAATTTCTCAGACTGGATATCACTGCCTTCATTTCCTATTCCACACTGATTCCCACACAGGCATCAGGAACCACGGGAAACCCAGCTTACAAAGACATCATCGAAAGGAACGTAGTACAACCTACTGGAGAAGTGCTATCTCCTCTGAGCTAATAGTTCCCACAGGGTTGGACGGACGTTACACAGTGCTGGGTTTCCTTCACCAATTTAACATCCTGCATTTTCCCTGTGAGTTCACTGTAGCACCTCGGCAAATAATTTAGGAACTACGGTGCTAAGAACTCTCAAATGTCTGCCCAGTCCAGATGCCAACTGAACTTTGTCCGAAGGCACCTTAAAGCATTCCTCTTTCCCCGAAAATGGCTGCTGCTCCACTAGTTACTTCTATCTCCTTCCTGCCACTTCCCTGTCCTTGCTCCAATGTACCATGAACAAGCCTTTGTCCACTCTTCTCTGCCCGGATTCTAACCAATTCCTTTTCTCAGACCTCTCTGGGAAGCTTTTCAAATCTCTCTGAATAGTCCTTACACTGGGTCTGGAGTCATCCTCCGAGCTGGTGTGGCTCCCCCCTTTCAGAGCACTTAGCATACACTGCTTTGTAGTCAATGGTTAAGTCTTGTCCAAGAACAGAGCTCAACAAAAAGCTCATCTGGGTGGACAGAGGTATCTACCTCCTTTATCTCTGCATCCCCAGAACATAAGATAAACTCCGGAGTCTCCTGAATAAACAAAGCAAGCAAATGAATGAATGGATTAGGTCACTCAAATGATGCTCCCATGTCCCTCACCACTTACAGACTATCGCAGCACCCACTGCACTGGACTATGCACGTCTTAAAAGCTCTCATCTCCCACTTCCGCAACCCCAGTATTAAACTAGTGCCTGGTACTTAGCAGAAAATCACTTAAATAGCTTCTGAATAAAAATGGTTACCAAAAAAAATTCTAGAAGGCTACGCCCACTATATTAAGTGTGGCTACCTCTGGAAAAAGAAACAAGACTAGGGCAACAATAAGAAGAGAAAAAGGGAACTGACACTTTTTAGTCCATGTACCAAGAGTGATATTAAACTTATTTTACAACATGCATTACTTACTTATGTATTACTGGTATACAATAATCCTATATCATAAGCATAAGTAATGGGTAAAATAAACAGCCCTGAAGAATGCATTTGGTTCTAAATTCCCAAAAGCATGTCCCAAGAAACCCTGACTTTAAGGAGGAATACAAGGTACCTAGAAAAAAAAAGACTGAAAGAGAAGCTGAGCGTGTAAGTAAAGGTCTGTATGACATATGATGGAGTCACTCCCAAGAAAATATAAGGAATGATACCATATGGGGGGGGGGGGCAAAAATCTGTGAATCTTCTTCAAAGACAGTTCCTGGAACTCTAAAAGACCACTAGTACTGGCCCACTAGCATAAAAAATTCTCTCAATACCTACAATGGCCATTGTTGTAATAAAAACATTCCAATAACCAAAAGGATATATGCCACATGCATGTTCCCAGGATAAGTATAAAGTATGTCTACAAACACACAGTAAGAATACAGAGAGCAGGTTACGTGTTGACATAACCACTTAGCAAAGTGTGTTCCAACTTTATTTTCAGGATTAAAAAAAAAATAGTGTAGCACATTACTGGCTATTAGGTCATAAATTTTAAACAGACAGATAAAACAATTCTATAAAGCAACTCATGTCAGCAACTGGACGTGAAAGAACAATTTTTATATGTATATAGTTCTAGAGCAAGCTTCTTTTCACTGTTGAACAGTGAATACAGGTCAGACAGTAAATATACAGTCAATCAAACTTCCCTTTCTAATGAGCTTTCAACATCTGAAAAGGCACAACTTTCATGAATATAAATTAAGGTCTTTAAAAATGAAGGAAAAAAACGAGTACTGCAGACACTATTGGAAAGGAAACCAGACACAATAAAAACTGCCTATGGGAAAGGTCAAACCCAGCTTTCTTTTGTTTAACCTATCAAGTAAATAAAAGAACTAGCTTTAAAGAATCACTGCACTGTTTCACAACTAGAAAAGTTGAGTAAAGCATATACAAAAGAAGAAACCAACTTTCAACAGAATTTGCCCTAGAGGCAATAGAAAAATAAGTCAATTATAACACTTTGAACTCAGCGTTAATAAAGAAGCAGACGTTTTAAGTTTTCGACAAACCTAAGTGTAAAGATGCAAAATATTTCAAATGGCTAGCGCCTTCCCCTTAAAAATATGGACCCGAATCTTACATAAAAATTGCATGGCCCATTATGCATTTGATTGGGATAGCTTCAAAGCAAAACTGGCTTTTAATTTTGTTTCTGAAACCTCAAAAATTATTGCTGGCAGTAACTGCGGGGTTTTTTTTTTAATTAATCTCCAGGTGAGCAAGAATCCTCACGCCGCCCAATGGCATGTGAGAAAATCAGATGCTCTTATTCATCCCCACGCCCATAGCTTAGTTTCTTAATCACCGAGCACTCTGCTCTCCACTCGGCTCTCGCAGCGGCCAGCCCGGGAAACCGCCGCTGCCCGCGGGCCACAGGCGGAGAGAGCAGGTTCTCCACCCGCTGAATGTGCCCCACGGAGGAGGCCGAGAGGCCGAGAGCCCGGCGCCGCGGCCCCGCCGCCCCCGCCGCCCCCGCCGCCGCCGCGCAGCAAAGTCTCCCGAGGAGGATCCTGCAGGCGAAGCGCTGGGAAGCGCAGCCCGCTCTCCAGCCCCGCCGCGCGCCCCTCGCCGGTGCCCGGCCCCTTCCCTGCGCTCGGAAAGCCTAGCCTGGCTGCTGGGGCCGGGAGCTTCGCGGGCCCCCAGCCCCGGAGAAGGGGGCACCGGGCGCGGGGAGGGCGACAGCGAGGATTGAGAGCACCGGACCCAGAGGCGGGGGGCGGGGGGGGGGGGCGGGGGGGGCCGGCATTGCGCCAGAAGCCGGCGAGGGTGCGCGGAGCCGGGAGGGATGTGAAGGTCCCAGACGCGGGCAGCCGGGCGTCGGGCGTGGAGCGTAAGCGGAGGCCCCGGCGCCACCTGCAGCCGGGGAGCGGGCACCGGGCAACGCCAGAGCCCAAGGGCCAGGGGGAGGGAGGGACGCGCGTGGAAACGGCTCGCCGGGCCGTGGCGCGACGGCGGGAAGCCGCGGCCGGCGCAGGAGCCGATGAGATGGACGCAGCCGGGCTGCCGGACAAGGCGCGGGGCTGCGCCGCGGCCCGCAGTGGGCCCGCCGCCCGCCCGAGCGCACCCGGCGCGATGCAGCAACTTCACTTGGCCGCGGGCTGCGGTGTCCGGCCCGCACCCGCCATCCCCCGGGGCAGCCGTGCGGCTCTGAGCCGAGCGGGAAGGGGGGGCAGGACCGGGCAGCCCGGGCGGCCGCAGCTCGCACTCACCAGTCCGCCGGGCCGCCGCCGCCGGAGCCGGGGCTGCACTCCCAGCTCCATGGTCCCGCCGCGCCGGGGCTGTCCGGCGCCCCCGTGCCGCACTCACCGCACGCAGCGGCGCCGGCGACGCCTCCTCCGGCCCGGCCACGGCCCGGCCACGCCCCCTCCCGGCGGGGAACCGGCCGGATCTGGAGGGGGGCTCAGCCCCGGCTCAGCCAACCAAGGCCGGCTGACCAGACCGCTGCACCGGGATTGGCGAGCCCCTCGGCCAATGGGGAGCCGACAGGGGCGCAGCGCCTCGGCGCCGAGGGGCGGAGGGTTGCGGTGAAGGTGGCCGTGCCTTCGTCCTCTGCCCTGGCGCGGGATGGGGTTTTGGCCGATGTCCTTTCCAGAGTGGGAGGAAGGTCTGCTTTGGGCCGAGTATATTGTAGGGGCTATTATATCGCCTCTGTTTACGACATACCACCCCCTTGCAGTGCCTTTGAGTTTCCACCCGTACCCTAACCTCACCTGGGTTTTGGGGGTCCCCTGCAAACAGCTCTCTCAACCTGCACGTTGTCAGGCAACCCCGAGAGCGTTATGGCCCTGTCATGGGTTCTCAAGCCTATTAACATTCTGTCCACAAAATCTTCCCATCTCCCACTACAGAGTCTCTCCTTTTTATTCACACCGTCTCCAGTCTCCCTTCACCCAGGATGTGAGAAAATTCACAATATATCCATTGAACGTGGGGCGTCCCTGAAACTACCAACCTAAATCCGTGGCCGTGGAACATAGCCAGATGATATTTGATGACTCGGACGGAAACTTAAGAAGGAAAGGAAAGGAAAAAGGAAGAAAAGAAAACAAAACCCATGTATGTTCTCCTAGGTCCTGAAGAAAAGGGGTTTAAAGGCATCAAATAGAAATGTTATCTTTGTTTTTGTTGCATGCCTTTATTCTTTTGATTTACGAATAAGATCACTACATTGAAAAACTTACAGGTATAAAAGAAGTTTCAGTCCCAATAAAAAAGTCCAAGAAAAACTAATTAAGGGTGTTTTCCTCTTGTCTTGACAGACCTGTGATAACTGTCTTCGTCCCTTCCAGTTAGTAACAGGCAGCAACTGCCAGCTAGGAAGACGAGCAGCCTGACTGTGCTCAGTGGGTGAGCCTAGGCCTATGAACCAGGAGGTCACTGTTTGATTCTGGTCAGGGCACATGCCCAGCTTGTGGGCTTAATCCCCGGGGCTAGATTCCCCAGTTCCCCAGTAGGAGGCATGCAGAAGGCAGCCCGTTAATGGAATGGCAGTTTATAACAATTTTAGCAAAATTGGCAGCATCAGAACACAGAAGAAAAATCATGCACACTCTTATCTTTTTTTTTTTTTTGAGAGAGAGAGAGAGAGAGAGAGAGAGAGAGGAAGGGAAAGAGAGAGAAAGAGAAACATTAATGTGATGTGACAGAAACATTAGTTGGCAGTGTTCAGCACACCCCCTACCAGGGATCCAACCCACAATCCCAGGCTTGTAGCCTGACCAGGAATCGAACCCATAACTTTTCAGTACAAGGGACAATGCCCAACCAACTGAGCCGCATCAGCCAGAGCCACACACCCCTCTGTATGTGTAATTTATTTACTCATGTTCTGTTTTAAGATGATATATACTTTGTTTCCATATCATGTCAATATGAAATATATTAGTAATTAATAAGGTAAACAGGATCTTAGTGAATTATTATAGTGCTCTGTATTTGAAATATTAATACTAAAATGATATATTTCTGCTGAAGTGGCATTAAAATTGAAATTACTTTCCTTCATTTTGTCTTCACTTAGCCAAGGGAATAGCTTCCATGTCTATATTTAGGTCATTGATTTAGAGCTCAAAAATATGAAGGTATTAGGATACCAGAGTGTGTTTTCAGGGTTGATAATCACATTTCTCTTCCTCCTCCCTGCTTCAGTGACCCTGCCTTATATAAACTGCTGCTACATTTAGTTCACCCACTATTCGCCCTTAATGGTACTGTCCTGAACTGTTCCATATAGATCAGTCTTACCTCTAATTAGACGGTAAGTTCCACGAAGGTAAGGTCCTTATTTTGTATTCCTGTTTCCTCTTCCTCCATAATGACTGGTACAGTGCTGAACATGTAGTAAATATAATTCTATCCTTCTATGTCCGTAATATAAAAATGTTCAAATACAGGGCTTATATGAACCAGTCCTTTAAATAAAAGTTGCTCAGAGTAGTCTTATTAGGGGCTAGTGCTTGAAAATGTTGCCAAATCAGGGAGTGGATTGATTGTAACAGAAACCTGACTGGAATGCTTACCAAAGAGAGGGTGCTTCTTATCACAAAGCAAGAAATCTGGAGACAGCCCTGGGGCTTCTGCTGCATCTCCCTGCTGCCAGTGTATCTCAGGCTCCTACTCTTTGGCTCTCCTGTCCTTGACCTGTGACTTTGTCTTTCTCCTGGCAAGATGACTGCTCCCCTTCTGGAAATTGTGTCACATTATGGAAAATGGTCGGGGATGGGTAAAGGGCAGAAGATCAAAGAGGCACGTGCCAACTGAGTCTGCCCCTTTACAATCTTTCCAGGAATTCCCAACCAGCACTTCTGCTTGCTTTTATTGGGTAGGCCCTGTTATACTGACCACCCCTAAAATGCAAGAGAATCTGAAATACTAAGTAGTTTAAACTGTGGACCTAGTGTGCAACGATGTCGGGGTTCTCTCAGTAAGGGAGGATGGGGTGAAATTTCTGCCAAAGTTGCTGAACAAGTGAATACATGAATCCCACTATTCATGATATGAACCATATTTTGTAAAAAGGCATTCGAGTCTTAATAAGAAAACAAACAGCCCAATTTCAAATGAGCAAAAGATCTGAACAGACACCTTGCAAAAGTAGAGATGGCAATATGCAGATGGAGAAAATAAGCATATGCTCAACATTATATGTCAGAAAATTGAAAATGAAAACAACAATGAATTATCACAACATGCCTTTTACCTGGTAGAATGGCTAAAATAAAAAAAAAAAACAAATGCTGGCAAGGATGTGGAGCAAATGCTCATTCAGTGTTAGTGGGAATGCAAAATGGCACAGCCACTTTGGAAAATCAAGAGGCAGTTTTTCACAAAGCTAAGCATAGTTTTACCATATGACCTGGTCAACACACTCCTTGGCATTTACCAAAATGAGGTGAAAACTTGTGTCTACACAAAAGCCTGCACCCAGATGTTTATTTATAATAATCAAACACGGAAAGTAACAAAAAATGTCCTTTAGTAGGTTAATAGATAAACTGTCGTATATCCAGATAATGAGATTTTATTCAATGATAAGAAGAATGAGCTATCAAGCCATGAAAAAACATGGAGAAACTTGAAATCAACATAATGCTAAGTGAGAAAAGCCTGTTGGAAAGGGCTTCACACTGTATGATTCCAAGTAAATGGCATTCTGGAAAAGGCAAAGTGTTGAGAAATTTTAAAACATCAGGGGTTAGGGGAGGGAGGTGTGACTAGGGAGAGCACAGAGGATTTTTAGGGCAGTGAGAATATTTTGTATGATATTGTAATTAATGGTGGACATGTGTAATATATTTTTTAAAATCCATAATGTGTAAAACACAAAAATGAACCCTAATGTAAACTGTGTACTTTAGTCAATGAAAATGTTCGATATTAGTTTATTAATTGTAACTACAATAATGTAAGATCTTAATAATAAGAAAAACTGTAGGAGTGGGAATAAGGGGGATATATGGTACCCTATGTATTACGTGCTCAACTTTTCTGTAAATCTAAAACTGTACTATAAAATAAAATCTGTTAATCATTAAAAACAAATAGAAACTAAGTTAACATAACAAAGTTAACATAATGATATTAACAAAGAGAAAAAATTTTTGGAAACGTAAACTTTGCTTTATTTATTGACTTTTAATGTATTCATAGACAAATTCTATTAGTACTTCAACTACTACTAAATCTTAAAAAGTTCTTCATCATCCTGGTCAGTGAGGCTCAATTGGTTGGAGCATCATTCCATAAACCAAAGAATTGAGGTTTGATTCCTGATCAGGGCACATGCCCAGGTTTCAGGTTCAAACCCGGTTGGAGTGAGTACAGGAGGGCTCTGCATTGATTTCTTTTTCTCTCTCTCCCCATCTCCATCACCCTCTCCTTTCCTCTCTAAAATCAATTATAATAAAAACATATTCTTGGGTGAGAATTTAAAAAAGTAATTCATCATCATGTACACACTAGTATATATTTTTTAGTTTGCAGGGATTTCCCCTAATTTTTTACATTGAAATTTTTTAAAGGTAAAGAAAAGTTGGAGGAACGGTACAATGAGCACCTATATACCTTCTACCAGATTCACCAATTGTTTAGTCCCTCTCTCTCTCTCTGTCTCTCTCTCTGTCTCTCTCTCTGTCTCTCTCTCTGTCTCTCTCTGTCTCTCTCTCTTTCTCTCTCTGTCTCTCTCTCTTTCTCTTTCTCTTTCCCTCTCTCTCTCTCTCTCTGTCTCTCTCTCTTTCTCTCTCTGTCTCTCTCTCTTTCTCTTTCTCTCTCTCTCTCTCTCTCTCTCTCTCTCTCTCTCTCTCTCTCTCTCTCTAAGACTAGGTACTGTTAACGTAAAAAACCATTGAAACCTGTAAAGAATTTTTTTGAGTTTATTTGAGCCAAACTGTTGACATACGCTGGGAAGCAGACCCTCAAGTAGTTGAGAGAATGCTCCAGAGAATGGCAGGTGACATCTGTATTTATACATTGCAATCAAAGGAAAGGGACATAGGTGGGTTACATGAAACCCATGGATGATAGATTAAGGAGGTAGGATAAAAGCAAAGTGGGGGGTGGGAGGAAACCCCTGGGATTGGATAAAAAGTAAAATGATAGACACATATTTAGGTGGGCACAGGAACAATTAACATGATAATGAAGGAATCTGTGGTCTCTGTCCTGGCGCCCAGCACATTAGGTTGTGCCCCAAACGGTCCAGAAAAAGGGAGTTACAAGTATCCAGACATTTCAAAGGGTTATCATAGATGCAAAAAGACAGACAGGCTCAGTTAAGGTAAAGATTGACCTTGTCAGTGAAGATACCAGCCTAGGATGTAACTACCCACCATAAATGCTTTTAGTTACAGTTTAATTTCAGAACATCCTTCAGGTCTCTGAGTTTGCAAGCCTGCCATGCGGGCCTCCCCGGAGCTTGTCAGGTCAGCATGTGGCCCCTTGCATCCACAGTACCTGTAACTTTTCAAGACTTCATTACTCATTTTTTTCCCTTTCCTGTAAATATTTTTTCAACCTGGTAGATAATTCCTTACCCCATGAGCTGGTATCATGGTGAAGTAGTAAAATTAAATTTAGGGACAAGGGAAGTGGTGATAGGGCATCATGCTAAAAAGAATTCTGATGATGCAAGGCAGCTGGTCATTTGTGTTCCATGAAATGATGTGGGAGAAGCACATGGTCCTGAATTGAGCTGAATGTGTGCTGCCTGATGTTATAACTGAACAAGCTGCCAGGCATACTCCTAATAAGATTTTCCCAACTATAATTTAAAACCTCTTTTAATGTACCATTTTTGTTTCTTTACCCTTTCCTGATCAAAATCCTATATAATAAAAGCCTAATATGCTAAGTCTCCAGTTGTCTGGTAGGCCATTCAACCATTCAAAGAATAATATGCTAAGGATATGCTAAGGCTGCCCAACCGCTCACTATCACATGCACTGACCATCAGGGGGCAGACAGTCCATCGGTCAACCAGTTGCTATGATGTGCACTGACCACCAGGGGACAGATGCTCCAACCCATAGGTTAGCTTGCTTCTGGGGTCCAGCTGATTGGGACTGATCAAGATGGGCCAGACATGTCCCGGAGTCCTCCTGGGATCCCTCCCCAACTAACCAACTTCCCATGTCCCTCCTTGGCCCCAATTGTCCACCTGTGCCTCTCATAACACCCCTGGCAATGTCAGATAGCTGGTTTCAGCTCGATCCTGCAGACAAGGCAAGGGACCCCACTGGGCCTTTAGTGCACCCAAATTCGTGCATGGGGCCTTTAGTCTTAGATAAATTCCTAAAGTTGACATGTAAGTAGTTATCTTTACTTTGAATCAGATAAATCTGATAGTGATGAACAGTGACTTTTTCAACACACTTTATAAAATAGATGCTTTCTCAGTGATTTGCCTAAGTTCTATCATTACTAAGTTATTAGCAGAAAAACAATTGTCATTCTCTTTACTTAATAACATGTCATCTTATATAAAAATTACACACTATTTTGCATGAGGAAGTGAATTCCATCTCACTATGGGGAAGCTGAAGAACAAGGGTGTTTGCTAATTGAAAGAATATAATTAGAATATGTAAGAAATCAAATTATAAAAGCATAATAATTGTCATCATTTTTGACATGTTTCTTTGGACTTGTTCTTAGAATGAAGTAAAATAATGACTATAAATACCTTCTCAAGAATTAATTTAGCTTCATACATAAATCTTTTGTATAAACAAGCTTCACTAACTATAGCTTCTTTAGAAGGACAGTGTCTATTTCATGTTGACACTAGAGTGAAATAAATGCATACATCTCACAAGATTAAAAACTTCCCCAGAAAACTGAGAAACTTTATCTTAAATTGGAATCTGGCCCCAATTATCTCATGGGAGCAGGCCAGCATATTGGTATTAAACTTATTTTCAGGTGAGGAAAATGATGGGAAGGTGAAAACAATATATATTGAGAATTCACTATTTGCAGTATGCTGTCCTTGCTATATTTAACATTCATAACACATGTTGGATATATGGTATTATGCCCGTTTTACAGATAAGGCATAGAGAGATTATGATACCCACTCTAGTGACTCAGACTGAGGGATGGTTTCAAGGAAAAGCTGTATCTCCGGTGACCCAGGGTAGTGGTGAGTCTCTGCAGCGCGCTGTTCTGACAGGCCAGCCAGCACTTCTCTCAAGTCTGTGCCCCCCTACCCCCGACCCCGGCCCCTTTCTCATTGCCTCCACCCTAAGCTGAGGTCACTGTCATCACCTTCTGTGCTCTGGCAGTCTTTCTGACATGTAACCCTTGGCTTCATTCCCCATCACCCTGTCTTCACACTACTTTATGGGTGACTTTAAAACAGATCTGCTCGCACCTCTCTGCTACTCAAAAACCTTCAGAGGCTCTCACCATCCTCAAGGCAAGTCAAGTAAAGCCCTTAATTATTATTTGGCTCCAATCAGCTTTCCTAAAGCATCCAGACCCACTCATATTCTCCTCCTATGCCTGGGCATTTTCTGCCTGAATACCCGGCTCTCCACCTGGAAGGTTCCCCTTTCTCAAGCAGCTCAATGTCACCCTCTGGAGTCTCCCAGCAGTTCTCACCCACCGCGGTGCTCTTCTTGCACTCCTTCAGCCACTTTTCCTACCACAGTTATTTCACCGTACCCTCCACATGGGAATTCCTGGAGGGGAGGGTTTTATATTCATCTGGAATCCCTGGCTCCTAACACATGATAGGTGTCCAGTTAATATTTGTTGAATGGATTCTCAAAATATAGAAATAACCAATATCCTAGCAATCTAAATAGCACTTAAAGACAGAGAGCTCCAAGGCATCAGGCTTAGAAATTTCTGTGGGGAGCATGTGGAAAGCAGGCTTCCACCCCCATAAAGGCCATGCAACTGAGGACAAGAGCATCAGAAGGTGGAAGGAGTCTGGGTGGCTGTTACCTGGCAGTCTGTGTATGCTGTCTACTCCTTCCCTACTTCTGCCTAAGACTCGTCAGCTTCTTCTGACCTCATCTGCAGACACAGCCCTGACCTTGCTAGTGGGCAGGCACCTGGATCTGAAGTTACTTGGCTACTGAATGTGTTACAAGGTAAGCATAGGCCATAATCAGACACCACTCATTGTCTGCTTACTCTGGGTCCCAGAACCTTGGGAAGTGGGCAGGGTGGGGTGCAGAGAGCACTGTGAATTAAGCCACTCGGGCTTTACTAGAGTATACTCTACACGTGCTGTTTACTTAGGAAAGTTCTGAGCCTCCATTTTTTTTCATATGAAATGAGCGTAAGAGGGGTGTACACGAAATATCTTTCATCCTCCTTCCCTCTCTCCTGCTCTTGTTGATTTATTAGATCCACTCCCTTCACCACCTGACGGAAAATGGTTTTAAGTCAGTATTTTACAAACAATGCAGAAGTGTTGCCTGGAAATAACTGAACCAAAGCTTATGAAGTGAACTCAGGTTCACTATACGTATTTAAACAAATGGTAAATAGGTTACCAGATGGCCCTGCGTACGATAAGGAATTTAAAAAAAAATCAAATCCTGTAGTCCAGTGTTATATTGAGGGCGATTCCTCCATGCGAGTCCCATTCAGACCTCTAATTTGTCCATCCCTGCCTGGGACTTACACTGCTTTTAGCCCCACCTATACCCTGTGTTCATAAAAATTGAGCAATTGCTTCAAATTCCACTGTTAAACTGCAGCCTCGTTATTTTATTGCTTGGGCTATTACTGTTCCTAATTGGCTCCTGAGACAAATGTACTCCACGCTCTCGCAGTGTGTCTGCACAGTGACCTGCTGCGGCGGCACCTGCATGGTCTTACCTCTGGGCAGTGCTGAGCGGTGACATCAGCCACCGGGATCTGACAGGAAGCAGGTGACTCCCAGACGGATGCCACCTGAAGACTTGCCTTCAAGATCAGACCTTCTTCCGGGATGATCCGGGCCTGGGGCTTTTGCTAGTTAACCATCCAACTTCATTTCTACGTTTGTTAGTTACGCCATGGCTTTTCTATAAAATGCAAAGATCTTGATGGATTTGGGGTGTTTTGAAATTTTTATTTTCCTTAGACAAGTTTTTCAAGATGGAATGTTTGACAGATAAGTCATCTTGTCCTTGGAAGTTCAACGACTTGTCTGGAGTCACAGATGATTTTTATTTAACAATCCTACAAGATTTCCTGAGTGTCTTAGTTTTCAGTCAGAGTCATTCTTGGTAGAAAGGGCTGCATTTTATTCATCTTTGTGAGTCCCATCTCACCGCCACTAGCCCTCACTGCCAATTAGAGAAAATCAAGTTTTCTCAGTTACTATGAAGCTCTAATTATATGCAATAAACATTTCGAAAGGGAGACGCAGTTGCAAGGTGCTCTGGAGGATGTGGAACCAAGTATAATGTACTTCCTGCCACCCCTCTAGCATGGAAGGCAATACTCAGGCATGTTCTCAAATGCAAAAACTGTAAGTCAAAATCAATGTAGCAGGTTTTAGGAGAGAAGTAAATTGTAAATTAAAATCCGACAGAAAATATGTCCATTCAATTGGAAGCATGGAAAGGGTAACTTTTATGTTGAACCTTGAAGGGTAGATGTCATTTGAGAAGCAGAGATAGCTGACCTGGGCTACTCCAGTGCGTGAAATGGCATAGTTGGGGAGAAGCTGTGAGAATGTAACTATGTGGGATCATTAACATCTTGCTAAGAAATCCAGACATTATTGCATATGCTGTGTGGAGCACTGAAGGCAGTCTATCCCTCCAACAGTGTGCCAGCCCTCAGGCTGGCCCGGCGCTGTGAAGAGTTAGTGCTGTATGCGTGGTGAAGGCTCCTCCTGCCACCCAGGTGGAGAGGGCTGGAGAAGAGGGGAGACAGGGAGAAAGAGCAATGTGGGATATGCCGCAGGGGTACCATCCTTGGGCTAGAAGTGAGAAAACAAGGAGACTAAGATGACAGATTATCTCAAAGTGTCAAGCTTCAGGGATGAGCAGGAGGACGTCACTATAGACAGGGCAGACTGAAGAAGAGCACGCTTGAAGGAAACGTCTGGCGGTTTATGGTGAAGGTAAGGAAATTTATTGGTGCTGTGTAAATGAAAGGATACAAATGACACAGTCAAATATTTATTTGTGCAGAGTTTTACTTATTAGAATCTGACACCTGAACTATCCTTCTGCAAAGCTGATGATAAGGCTGGTCCATACCAAACCAATGGATCTATCAGGACAGATATTAGTAAAGTGAAGCCTTGCTCTCCAGGGGAAGCCAAATGGTTTTTGATAATGCCATTCACGGAATGGATGCATGATTAAAGGACTAGATCAAGCATTTACATAGAAAAATATAGTAACTCACCCAAAGAAAGGCTTATGCCCCTTAAAGTGATCTCCCTGGTTTTTATTTTATGTTATGTCACTCATTTCAATGCAAGCAAGTATCTGTAGAGCATTTACTTGCACTGAACAGAAATGTTCAAAAAATTAAAATTCTCAGCCATCACGGAATTTACAGAAAATTGAGAGAAGCAAAGACTACTACAATTAGGATACATACTATTCGAGAGGGTTCTATGAGAGCAGACAGGAGTATCTTAAGCGGAAAGGCAGGAAAGAGGGAAACTGATAGAAGACGGCTTCTCAAGGAGGAGATTCAAATTCCTAAGGTCAAGCCAAGAGCCAACTCTAGGCAGAAGGCATACCAAAGGCAAAGGCATGCAGAGTGCATGGTGAACTCAGGTTCACTTAATTCTGGGTAGCCCCAGAAACTGATGTATATATGGTGAGTGTGTGTGTGTTGGGTGTGTGTGTGTGTGTGTGTGTGTGTGTGTGTATGTGTATTGTGTGTGTGTGTGTGTGTGTAATGTGTGTGTGTGTGTGTGTGTGTGTGTGTGTGTGTAGGGGAGTAAAGAGAGGTATGGAAAGTTACACAGAAATGAGACTGAGGAGGTAAACTGAGGCAAGTCATACACATTTAGTCAATTTATTTATATATTATATTATTACAAAGAATATTTAAGATACCTCATATATTCAACAAGACAGAATTAAAAATTCTTGAGGAAATCAAAGAATATGTGGGTTGCACATGTGTGAAATAATGCTGAAATTCTGAAGAGAGGTTAAAAGTGGATTACCTATTTGTTTCTCAGCTTCCTAGCTGCCAACCCAAAGGAGAAAACATGACTCACAGTATCTCTGAAATAAAAAGAAATCAGTTGCTCAGAAGAAGCAATGCATTTGGAATATAGAACGTGCTTCTTAAGGTTCACTGGGAAGAAATTTTGTGGAGAGGAGCATTGAGATCTGACAAGAAAAGCTTTGGGGAGAACTATCCTGGCAAGGCTGAGTCGTGAGGAAGAGCGGGAGAGGCTGACTGCAGAAAGGAGCAAGGCCTCCAGCATCCACTCTTTGCAGTGTGAGCTGTTGCTTGCCTTTGTAAAAACAAATGAAGGTCACACCCTAGGGCCCGGAGGCTCTATCCAGCTAGCGGCTGTGTTTGTTGGGCTGACTGACAGTGTTTGTTTATTGTTGTCTTTTACTTTTCTCCCATTAATACAAAAGCAGTATGCTGTGAAAATATAATGACCAAAAAGAAAAAACAAATTAGAATCCTGCCCAGAAATTAGCACTATTAAGGCTTGCTTTTTATCCTAGATATTTGCTTCATGGTTTTTTCATTTGGACCTTCTAGGCAGGACATGCTGCCTCTAGGTGCCTGTTCTACCTGCTCCCCTACTGCCGTGTATCTGGCCCAAGTCCTCATCCCCCCTGATAATCACTACTCTTTTCTGCTGAAATCAGGGTGGTTTGCCTCTTTAATTCAAACACCTAGAGGGTCCCCAATTCAGTCTCAGAAAAGGTCCTTCAGTTATTGACACTAGTCAGTGGAAGACATACTACTTAGTTTCTACTGAGGGGAATTTGTGCAGTCAGGGTTGCCCTTAAAGAAACGGAAAAAGGAAGAAAAACAGGCAGAGATGTAGATGTCCATGGGGTGGTCGGACTTCTCTGATCAAGTCTGGTTGAAGCATAGTAACCTCCATCTTGGGTAAAAAATGCAGTTTAAAATTTAAACCTGCTATGCTGGCTTCTACAAACGTTTGCTTGCTTAAATAATAGGGAAAAATAAGACTACTCCTCATTCCAGAGAGGCTATAAACTATGCCTCGGACGGAGTTGTCAGTGCTGGCACCAGGCCAGGTCTTGAGGTATGGTCTCACAGCCTGTCCCAGCACACAGGACTTTTTCTCAGAAGGTCCAGAAGTTTCATTCCAAATTTGGAAAACAAAGAGCTGAAAAACATATAAATAAGGGAGACTTTCACCATATTGGGCCCCAGAGTTTGAGAAGCAAGATTTCCTTTGGGCCCACTAGTGCTAGCGAAATGAACAGGACTCCAAATAAATTTGGCTTATTGATTAAGGCGTCTTCTGATTTACAAGATAAGGTGGTCTTCATCTTAATGGGTCTAGGAGACCTCATTCATCAGCCCACTCAACCACGAGCCCTCAGTCCTCATGGTAGCAAGCTCTACCATGAAAATGTACTCAGCAGACCTTGTTATTCTGAGCAATACAACACAGACTAATAATAGCAGAGTCTCAGGGAAAAACAGTTTGTTTTGTGACATTATTTTACACATGTTAAAACTAGATCTAAGCTTAATTGCTATTACTAGTAGTCACATTTTGGTGTTTTAATCAGAGTTGACATTCACTTAATTCTTTCGGTGGTACCAGGAGGCATCCTTGTGGCGTCCGTTCTCTTGGACCACACACGGCCCACTTTGTGTGGGATAGTTGGAGGGAAGCAGTGTGCTGAGTAAGAAGCACTCTTCTGGCCCACCAACACTTTTAAAAGTTTTCCTGATTGCTGGTATAAAGTTGATTGAAGTTTATATCACAATATATATCTTAAGTACTTATGTTCTCGATGAGAAACTAAAAAGGATAAAGAATAGGCAAGAGTGGGATTCGTTTATGGTTACCATTTAAAGAAGAAAATCAAGAGCTAAAATTCACCTATATTTGTTTATTTATTTCGGAGAGGAAGGGAGAGGAAGAGATAGAAACATCAATGATGACAGGGACTCGAGCCTATAACCCGTGCATGTGCCCTGACCAGGAGTGGAACCAGCACTTTCTGGTTGTTAGGTTGATGCTCAACCACTGAGCCACACTAGCTAGGCTCACCTTGTATTTTTGTATTCTAGATATTACCCCTTTCTCTTACCCATCCATTTAAAAAAAAATATATATATATATATTATTGATTTTTTACAGAGAGGAAGGGAGAGGGATAGATGGAAACATCGATGAGAGAGAAACATCCATCAGCTGTCTCCTGCACACCCCCTACTGGGGATGTGCCCGCAACCAAGGTACATGCCCTTGACCGGGATGGAACCCGGGACCTTTCAGTCTGCAGGCCGACGCTCTATCCACTGAGCCAAACCGGTTTTGGCCTCACCCATCCATTTTTTAAAAAAATATAATTTCATTGATTTCAGCAGGGGACAGGGAGAGAGAGATAGAAACATCAATGATGAGAAAGGGTTATTGACCAGCTGCTTCCTGCGCGCCCCACGCTGGAGATGGAGCCCACAACCCAGGCATATGCCCTGATCGGGAACTGAACCATGACCTCCTGGTTCAATCCTTGAGCCACGCAGGCCAGGCCTCGAATCCAGTCTTCACAACTAAATTACCTGGCAAAATAGTTCCGAGATGTCCTTGTAAGGATTTCTTTCCCATGCCTGGCTTAGGATCCTTAAGAATTCTTTCTGCATCTCGCAAATCATAATGTTGAAACTGAAACAGAGCAGTTATATACAGGTATGCACAAACCAAAGCTTCCAGGATCCATCCACCCATCTATCTACCCATCCAGGCACCAATCCCCTATCTGCCTATTCATCTACCCAGGCACCCATCCATCCATCTATCCCTCACTCCATAGAAGTGGGATTTTGAACCTTAGGTAGAAAGGGGACCAAAGGTCACAGGTCTCTTTTTTATGATTGATCCTTTATGCCTATCTTCTTCTTACTGTAGCCTTCTCCCCTTTAACCTCCTTCTCTCTCTCTCTCTCTTTTTTTTTGACCAAAACACGAAAACAAATCTACTTTATTTATTTTCAGTAAGTTTAAATCCTTGAGGGGTACAGCATTACACTGATTCTGTGTCCAATAGCCTTAGCAGGAAGGTTGCTTCGGAATTTAGCACGAACCATTCCACTGTTTCATTGAGCATGAGTTACCTTTCCCCAGATTACTCTGGTTTTGTTTGGTTTGCCACCAGGAGTCACCGTGTTGTTCTTTGCTTTGTACACATAAGCACATCTCTTGCCCAGATAGAATTCTGTTTCATCTCGAGCATAAACACCTTCAATTTTAAGAAGAGCTGTGTGCTCCCTCTGGTTCCGGAGACCCCGCTTATAGCCAGCAAAAATGGCCTTGGACCACAGCCTTCCAGACATATTTGTCCTTATAGAAGTCCTGTTCCCAGCAGGCCTACACAGGGACCAAGATGGCGGGAAAAGGCTCCTTCTCTCCTTTTTTTTTTTTTTTTAATATGTTTTATTGATTTTTTACAGAGCGGAAGGGAGAGGGATAGAAAGTCAGAAACACCGATGAGAGAGAAACATCGATCAGCTGCTTCCCGCACGCCCCCCATTGGGGATGTGCCCGCAGCCAAGGTACATACCCACGACCGGAATCGAACCCGGGACCCTTCAGTCCGCAGCCCGATGCTCTATCCATTGAGCCAAACCAGTCTCGGCTCCTTCTCTCCTTTTTTAAAAATATTTTTTATTGGTTTCAGAGATGAAGGGGGGTGGGAAGAGAGAGAGAGAGTGAGAGAGAGAGAGAGATCAATGATGAGAGAGAATCATTGATCAGCTCCTCCCACACACCCAACACATGGGGATCAAGCCCACAACCCAAGCATGTGCCCTGACCAGGAATGGAACCATGACCTTCTTGTTTATAGGTTGATGCTCAACCACTAAGCCACACAGCCCGGGCCTCCTCCTCTTTTTTAATGGACTTTTATTTTGTCTCTATTTTGGCCACTCTATGAAACTTCTTTCCTATCCTTTCTTTCCTCTTCTTGTCCTGTTTTTATCCAGCAGACTGGGCTGCTGCTGAAGCCACACCAGGGCAGGCTGGTATGGATCTAACGATGGCTTAAGGAAGAGCATGGAGAAGAGGGGGTAGGGGAGTTGGGAGTGGGCGAGAGAAAATGAGATTAAGAGGACCTGCTCTGTGCCAGAGCCTTTCACAGCAATCCCATGAGGGAGCTATTTATTATTCCTACTTTTTAAAAATGAAAAAAACTGCAACTAAGAAAAAAATGCCGTGATCACAGTAGAGAAACACTGAAGTCAGGGAGGGTGAGGGAGATTTAAAGTGAGAAGAGCGGGAAGTGTAAGGCAAAGGAACCCAGGGTGAGGAGGCGTCCTGAGTGCTGTCAGTTCTCTGCAGAGGATCGACTGGGGGATAAACAATCACACCTCCCAAGCTCACCTGTGCTACCCATTCTCCACTCCTCCCTTACCTGTTTGTTCCCTGCCCTTCTTTGCCCTGCATCATCTCTCAGTTCAGGCAGCGGGATGCACTGGCAGAGGTAGAGAGGGCAGGAGGAGAGGGGGCAGCTTGTTTATCTCCCACCAAGCCCTGTCATTTTGGGACCACTGTTTCTGTCTCTCTTCTTAGCAACACTGTCCAGGGGCTCCAGCAGCACTGTTCCCTCCCTTTGTCCCGCAGGTCCAGGTCTGCTAATGGCCTCCCACTGCTGCTGGCCGTCCCTCTTCAGTTCCCTCAGCCTGTACACGCCTTCAGTGACCCCTTGGAGTGTTCCATCTGTGCCCACTGCACCATATCTGAAACACTTCCAGATCTGTTCTCCCAAATAAGTGCCATGAAGTGATGTCTGTTTGACATCTGGTTATAAACATGCCCCCAAGTAACGTAGCCTCTTTGCTTGGGCTGCTATACAGAGACCCAAGGCTGGGGAACTTAACAGTAGGCTTTGTTTCCCCCTCGGCATTCAGGATACAGAAGTCCAAGATCAAGGTGTCAGCAGAGTTGGCTTCTCCGAGGCCTCTCTCCTGGGTTCTTAGGTGGCCATCCTCTCCCTCTGTCCGACCTGGTCTTCCCTCTGTGTATGGAGTTTCCTCCTCTTGTCAGAAGGACACCAGCCATATTGGATTAGGACCCACCCTTGCACTCCTGTTTTGACTTAATCACATCTTTAAAGCTCTAATCTCTGATTACAGATACATTCTGAGGCACTGGGATTTGGGACTTCAGCATATGAATTTGGGGGTATACAATTCAGCACATACCAGCATCCTTAATAATGTCTAACTGGAAAACATTGGCTTCAACTTATACTGAATTTCTACAATGGTTTCTAATCTTGTATCTGCCCCCAAATATATGAAAAATCTATCACAGGCCTGCTGGTAATACCCTCCAATCAATGGCAGGGGCTTTTAAGTAGAATGTGGGGGCGCATCCATCCCAGCCCCAGGGAAAAGTCAGCATTGGAGGGTGGAGAAGTGCAAATTCCCATGCCCAGATCTAGAATCGTTGGTTTTTAAGGATTTTTTGAGGATCTGGCCTCTTTGTCAATAATAATTGTCGGAATCTTTGAGATTGATCCTTGTAGGTTTAAATATAGCTACAGTTAATGACTTACAGAGTGTTGCTGTAGGCCTGCTAAAAGCAGTTTCCCACTCAATTGCTAGTGGAAACCCAGAGAAGAGGTCAAGCTCAGCCAGACTGCGGAAACCAAGTTCCCATAATCTTTCTGTAATTCTGTTCTTTTTGAAAAAATAGAGAACCATCAGGCAGGCGCTATAGGACTTATGGTGCCAGACATCCAGAAGTGAGAGCGGGTCTGTCCTCCACGTCCTGGGGAGCATCGAGGGCGCTGGGAGCTGGAGTTAGGCTTGTTTGGCTCTGTGCCATCTCCCCTCCATGTGTCTACACTGCCTCCTCTCTTCCCTCCCCTAGAATTGGGTCTTTGGAGCAGAAATTTAAGAGAGCATTAATCTATCACTCACCTCTCCTCATCCCCATATGCAATACAAATACTAACACTTCTCTTTAGATGATTCAAAATGAAGTCATTTTCTCTTCAAAAATTGTCCCTATTATATGTTTTAAAAAGGAAAGTGAAAGACTTTCTGAATCCGTAAATAATATAATCTTGTTCCCAATAACTTTGCTCATTTTGACCCACATTATTTTAAAATTTTGTTTTCCAACTTGGTAGTCATCCACCCATCCATCTATGTTTAACTCCCTCCCACTTCCTTCATTGGCAGAGGAAATCCCAAGAACCAAGGAGAAAAGCAGGAATACTTCTGGATAAACAGAGGCCAGGGTCAAAGCCAGGGCAGACACGACCTACTACCTCCTCATCACCCCGACATCCTTCTGCTCAGAAATGCCTTAGAGAATAGGGCTCAAACTTTCCACAGAGAACATGGACCGAGCACAGTATCCCAGGGCCTGCACCACGCCCATCACATTCTCATTTTCTTCACCCACTTGACATTTCCCCATCTCTCTAGCCCAAGTCATAAATGCGCTGTCCCATTAAAACTGTAGGCTCCTTATGTGCAGGCACTATTTCTCTTTGTCCCACTCTTGTCTTTCAGAAAGTTACATTAACTATATGCCTCAAGACAACCCAATCCAATAAACATTTATAGAGCATCTATGCTGAGCCTGGAGCAACAACAGCACATGCTGACCAATTTTCAGTGGACCTGGGACAGGGGGTGATGAGGAATGCTGTTCTACCCAAATAAAAGGTGCTAGGTGTGTGACGCTGAACTCTCATTGTCAGATTTGTCACTTCAATGTGTGTAGCTAGCGAACAGCTCTGTGCAAGTAGGCACTCCACACTAAGGCTTCCCAGGGACAGATTTTGGTAAGTACTACAATTAAGATTCTACAGTTCCCTGGCAAATGTAACACAACAACATTTGAAAAGGAAGTATGGTCTACATGGAGAAGAACAAATGATTTCTAGTTTATTTGCCAAGACATGTAGGAGGCAAATATAAAACAAAACTCTAGCAAGTTTAGCATTTTCTGTCTCCAAATATAATGCTGCTGACGACAGGCCAACAGTAAGCCTTGCACAGTCTCTGGCACTAAAATTGGCCAGAAATGCAATGCCATCACTTTCAGCATTTAGATGCCACCACAGTCATTGCAAGTTTGTGGCCAGATACTGCTTTCCTCAAACAACCTGCAGTCTTATTTATAACATACTTTGGAAATCACAAAGATGATAATAGTGGTATTCTTTGACATGTTTAGCTTTTATTTACTTTTAACAAGTATATATATATACACACACACACACACAGATGTGTGGGTGCTAAGTGAAAGCAGCAGATTGCAAGATAGGGCTGGGGCCCTGATGTGGAGTGGCAGATGGATGCTGGGGGGGTGCTCCTGGTTGGAGACTCAAAAAAGAAAGGCTTGAATGAAGGGCGTGGCATTTGAGATGTAGTATAAAGAATGGGTGGGAATTCTGGAAGATAAAAAGGAGAAATGCAAAAGACTGTTAAGAGGTCCAGGTGGTTCTTGACCCAGCCCCGCTTGCCTTGTCTTCCATAATAGCTAACATTGATCGCATACTTACTGTGTCCCAAGCACCATCTGAAGTAACTTTACCTAATAAGATTAATTTAATCCTCAAAATATTCCTATGAGACTATCCATCCAATAATCTTATCCCATTTTTCCTATCAGAAACACAACGCACAGAGAGGTTAAGCAACTTGCCCAGGGCTGCACAGCTATCCAGTGGTGAGCCGGAATTCAAACCCAGGGAAGCTGCTAATAGTTAACAGCCTTAAACAACTCTTACTCTGCTCTCAGGGGCTCGGGTCCAAGACTTTGGGCTTTGTTGCAACCACTAGTTTTTCATTTGACTTTGCGTTAGAGTCCGTGCTTCTGAGAACCAGGAACCCTGGAATTACCTTATGTGGTTTCTTTATAGAAATAACATGTTTTTATTGTTTTCTTTATTTAAAAAGCAATGCTTATGTATTGCAGAATAATTAGATGATAGAGATAAAACAAAATGAAGAAAATGTAAGAACCTTGATAATTTTACAACACCTCCCTCCCCATGGCAGCCACCCTTTATAGGATCCTTGCAGGCCTTCCTGTGCATGCATTCCATAGCTGGGGTGAACACATACAGATACAAACTATCTTGCAATCTGCTATTTTCACTTAGCACCCACACAAATATCTGTCCATGTCATTAAGCATTTACCTATGGTCTGATTTCAAATGGTTCTAAGTATTTATTTGGGTTGCTTTACTGAGCAGGGTGATTTCTTTCCTGGGTTCTTCTCCAGATGGGTTTGAAGAATGAAGCCATGGACAAAAAGTGACAGTGAAAAGTACAGAAACTTTATTGCAAGTAAACACTACCTCTAAAACCTTAATTCTAAATTCTAAGCTTAAAACGCTGTCCCTCTTGGCGGACAGAGGGGCCCTTAAGAAGCGTGACTGCTGCTTTCTTTGTCTGGAGACATTAAATAGGCTGGAGACCCTCCCATTCCACCGTGGGACCTTAGCCCTGTGATCAGCTCCCACTATCCCCCCATCTGCACTTTTCCTCGTTTGGTCATCTTATCTGTTTAGGTCAGTCACTTTTTGACTTATCCCATGGTCTTCTCCCAGTTGTGCTGGTCGAGATGCCTTATCTTATAGCTCTCCCAGATGCTCAGGTCAGGGCTACTGTTGGTCTAACTTAGGGTCGCTTTAATTGCTCAGGCCAGAGTTACCTTGCCTGTCCTTGGTTTATGGCTGTTTTGATTCCTGAGGCCAGAAATACCCCTGTCTGTCCTTGATTTATGGCTGTTTTTAATCACTTAGGTCAGAAATATTTCTATCTGCCTGTGGCATTTCTCTGTCTTCACCCTGATGCCTTCAAGCCTCCATCTAAGTGTTCCTCCCCATGGATCATCCTCATTCCTAAAACTCCCATAAACCTGCCTACTTTACCCCTAAAATTTTTTCAGTATTGGCTCCAAAGAGGAAGTTAGATGAGGCCAGAGGCAAAGCATGCAGAGGGTGGTGGGTTTTTTTGGGGGGGGGAGGGGGGGTCTGAATCAAGATAGAAGTCCCTGGAATTGACCAAATATAGGAGGAAGTAGGAGCAGAAGCGATGCCTTGGGAAGGGGCTCAAAGTTACAAATCTGGTCCAGATGGAACAACGGGGCATGATGCCAAGCTGGTGCAGGTGCCCAGAGAGGCTGTGTCAGGGCCTGGCACTGAAGAGGCCTCAGGAGAGCAGGCCAAAGCAGAAAGAACCAGGTCAGCAAGGGATCTCAAATGTGAGGAAGGGGGGTGCAGCAAAGCAGCAGGCAGGCCAGGCACGAAATGAGGCAGGAAAGCCTGAGAAACAGGTGGCCTAGCCCATCCCCCGGCCACCGGGGCCCTCCAGGGTCAGGCAGCCGAGGACTGTGTCCGCTCTGCTGAGAGCACAGGCCTGGGCTGTGGGAATACTCCCTGGGCAGAGACTGTGCCTTAGGAGAGGGGATGCAGGGCAGATTCCTAGATCCTTGTTATCGAAAACTGGGATGGAGCTAGACTGGGGCCAGGATTGACATTCCACCTGGTTCTCGTTGCCCAAGTAGGCTCCATAATTGGTCCTTTTAGGACTCTGGGACCACAGATCTGTGGCTGGTAGGCTGCTCTGGTCTGTGATCTTTCTGTCTGCTCGAATCTCTGACTGTAACTACCCCTGCCTCATGGGACCCCTCCAACCCCTGCTTTGGGCTTCACTCAGGTTTGGCTCCTGTCACTCAGATGTCATGCTCTGCCTGCTGGATAGGACTCCTTCCCATGCTTGCACCTGGGCCAGTCCCTCTCAGGACCTCTGTACTGCAGGGGTGAACCAGGCTACACCTTGCCACGTCCAAAGACATCACAGTAAAAGCAGTGAGGGAGACAGGAAGAAGAAAGGCAAGCCACAGGCCACTGAGGCTGAGATGGGCTAGGCCCTGGCTCCAGGGATCAGGTCAAATTCAGAAAAGCCCCTGAAGGACTCTAAAGCAAGAGACTGAAAGATTTCTCTGGAGGAAGAATGGCGATGTCCCTCCGAGTGGCTGAAACCGTGATCAGTTCTGGTGACTTGAATATCATCTGAAAAATTGCTGTTTTCATCTAATGCCCGGGTCCCATCTTCAGAAACTTATATTTATCTGGTCTGGGGAAGATATTTTTTTAAATATCATGAGAGTCTTACAGAAAGGAAATATCCTCAAAACATAGCTGTGCAATATACCCATTAAGAGCAGTCAGCAGAACACTATTTACAGGATTAAATTCACTTATCCATCTGGTTCCTGTTCTTTCATTTTTGCATCATTACCTGAATTTGGGTCCACTCTTCCAGCACCCATCATCCCTCTCCTCTGCCACCCTCCACCCCTACTTACCAGTCCCGTACCGTCACTCACTCACTCTTGGTCAGCCATCCCAACACTCAATAATTAACCTTGACTGTGGCTTCAAATTCTGTTATTTGCCTTCCTGACTTGATTCAACATCCCATTGTTTTCCAAGCAACCCTACACCCCCAGTCTGTATAGAGCGATCTGAGAGGCAAGCAAAAACGACGCACACAGATCTTGGCAATGGACTGAATGTGACAGGCTGTGACTGTGCCATTCTAACTGAAGAAAGAAGAGCCAGATTTCTTTGGGCAGCCAAGGGTTTGTGCAGCTTATTAGCCTTCTCTGAGCACACAGGGCATGAAGTCTGTAGGAAGACACACACTTCCTAGGTGCACATCTTTGGCGATAGGAGGATTTGTGCTCCAGGCAGCAATGTAATCATGGTGGTTAACTAGGAGAGGAGAATGAATTGACGGGTGTGGCAAAGCAGAGCAGGAACCTGTCATAAGGAAAAGATAATAGAGATGAGTAAACCCAAAGAGGAAGAGGGAAGGATTAGAACTGGGTGAGTGAAGTGCCAGAGTGAGGGAAAGGCTCAGTGTGAAGGAATGTCCTGGGGTTTGACATAAGCCACAGTTTTAGCCAATGAGCTCTTCTCTAGTATATTATACGGATTTCCCCTCCCAGTATAAAAATTAAATGATCATAGATGAGTGTTTGTTTGATGGTTATATTTTCTCTGTTGTGAATTGTCACATAAGGAAGTTCTGGTCTAATGGAAACAGAGCCCTTTTTCATTGGTGGAGAAGTCCCAGTCTGCTCGGAGGTGTCCCATTAGGCACCCACCAAAGGACCTCAGCCTGAAAGTCGACAATTTTATATGCATTTTCTTATGTTCTTTTCCCTTTGGTCCTCTTTAAAATTCAGGCTCTCGTCTAGTGCTGACACATTAAGCACATTTGTGCCAAGGTGTTAGAGAGTCCTCAGATCTTCTTTCCAGATGACAGATGTTGAGCGAGGGTGAAAACACCAGAAACCTGGATCATAAAACACAGAGAGAGAATTATTTGCACACCATGTTTATGGCAGCATCATTCACTATAGCCAAAAGGTGGAAGCAAGCTAAGTGTCCATTGATTCATGAATGAATAAGCAAAATACGGTATACAATTACAATTGGATATTATTCAGCCTTAAAAAGGAAGGCAATTCTGACACCTACTACAACATGGATGAATCTTGAAGGCATTTTGCTACTTGAAATTAAATAAGCCCATCACAGAAAAGACAAATATGATATGATTCCACTTATATGAGGCACAGAGAGTAGTCAAAGTCATAGAGACAGAAAGCAGAATGGTGGCTGCCAGGGGTGGGGGGGGGGTCAGAAGCTAGTGTTTAATGAATACACAATTGCAGCTGTGCAAGACGAAAAAGCTCTAGACATTAATTACACAACAATGTGAATATACTTAACACTACTACTAAACTATACACTTAAAAATGATTAAGAAGGTGAATTTTAACTATATGTATTTTATCACAATTTTAAAAGAAAAGTTAAGGGGGTAGTGAAAGCCAAATATTAAATTTACCCATTTTGAAATTTTGCTCAGAGCAGGCCCCGAACGACAAAAAATTTTTTTAGTATTTTGTTTGTGTGGATGTGCATATGTTTTAAGAGACAGAGGAAAAGATGTGCTGTGCTCTAGGCATTAGGTTTCTCTCACCGTCATTATCAGTGACCGCCTCGCCTAGTGTCAGGCACTCGGGCATTTTCTCTTGTGAGTGCTCACAACAGCCCTAATGGGGTAGGTGCTATTTTTCTTATTTTACAGATGGAGAAACAAAGGCCTGTTAACTCCTCTGGGATCAAAGAGCTGGTAAGTGGTGAACTCTTGTTTTGGAAAGTCCTCCCTCCCACCCCCAAGATCAGTCTTTGTGTCCCCACATCTTCTTTATTCACCTGGGAAGATTGCAGAAAACTTTGAATTAGATAACAAGTGTCCTCCTAGATCTTCTTAATAGCAAGTGGGAGAATCAGAGTGAGAAGAGTCCAATTAAACGGCAGCCCACAGTGTGTGCAGCGTCAAGCCAGCTTCCTGCGCACTTAATCTTTATGCATTTACTCTAAACTTAGCACAGGAAAATGCCCCTTATTGTTAAGATGTCTATATGCAAAGTTAACAAAAGTATGTCAGATCTTGGGACACTACCAAGGGCTGGGAAGCAAGGATTTGTGTGCTTATTTGCTCTCTTCCAATCATGTAATGAGCCTACAGCAGTAACTGTTTCTGTAGTGTTTGCACTTCAACAGGCATGGTGAGAGATGGCTCTCTCCTCTTGTTCCCTTCTCCATTCTACTATCCAACCTAACAAGCTGTCAGCCCACCCGTCACTCTGTCCCAGTTAAACCTTTCCCGGGCTCTCGCTGCACTTAGGTCAGCACTCACACTCTAATCTGCAAGACTCTTACCAGATGACCCTGCCCCTCCTGCCTCCTCTCTCTTGGCCGACACACTTGTGGGCAGCTCCAGCTTTATTAAATCACTTGTTCCCTGAAGAACACACAATTTTTTTTTTCATTTCTTTCACACAATAGTAATTGCCTCTGTTTATTGAATGGATCGGGTACGGTGTTAAAGTCTCAAGGTATTATTAATTCCATTTTGCAGATGAGGAAACTGAGGCTCAGAAATACTCGGGAATTTTCCCATGGTCACACAGCTAGTAAGTGGCAGTCAGGGTTTAAAACAGATTCCGGAGGGAACTAAGATGGCGGCAGAGGCAAAACACCTATCTTGCCGTCATAATCAGCAATTTTAATACTACAACTTAACGAAAGAACAAACACCTTCCAGAATCACCAGAAAGCTCGCCGAGTGAAAATTCCACAAATAAAAGTGAAGATAAGACACTGTGACCCGGAGGAGCGGCAGCGGAAGGCGTTGAAAGATTCGCCCGGAGAGAGGTTTGGAGCGCACGCCGCGGAGAGGGCGGGCGGCTGGAAACCGGCCAGTTTTCTCGAACAGGGAGACAAAGGCGTCCTACTGGGCTGATTCTCCAGCTCTGGGCGAAGTCCAGAGAACCCACTATCACACGGGGTGAAAACTGGACAGTGGGAGGGCACGCCGAAGCTTGGGGGCTGCCGGGTCTCCCAGCTTGTAGAAAGGCAGCTCGCGCAAACAGCTTGGCTGCGTGACGGCGCAGAGAACACACCGCGACTTGCCTCTCATTCGGAAAACCGTCAGACTGCTTTGTTTTACGATCCTGGGTGAGACATTGCGCATGCAGACTCATTTTGGGAAAGTCTGAATTCCCCAGCAACCGGCAGCCTGTGGAGCTCTGCAGCGGCTCTCTCTCAGAGGTGCTGGCGGCCATTGCCCCCTGCACAGAGCCCCTGGGGCCGCATAGGGCGGAGCTAACGCTGTCTGCTTGGCCCGGAGACTCCGCCCACCCAACCTGAGCACAGCTGAGCTTCACAGACAATTGGCCTGGAGGTCAACCCTCCAAGTGCTAACAACGATTAACTGAGCTTAACTTCAGCAAGACTGTGCAGCCCATATTCACCTCAGGTAACCGGGGAGGCTGAGCCACTGTCCCTTGTAGCACGTCTACCACACAAAGCTAATTGACCAACTCAGGGAAGCAGCCACCATGCAGCAACATGGAAAGAAATCAGATGTGAAAGAAATGGAGGAAAAAAAACGACTGGACATGGAATTCAGAACCACGGTTATAGGGTTTTTTAAGAGGTTCCAACAAAAGATCGAGGCCTATAAGGAAATAAGCAAGACCACAAAGGAAATGAGTGAGTCCTACAAGAAAATGAACAACACCCTCCAGGATATAAACGAGAGCTTCAAAGAAATTATTAAGACCAACGTGGAAATGAATGAAATCCTCAAGGATATAAAGCAGACTCTCAAGGATATGAAAAAGGACCAACCAGAAATTAAGCATACACTGACTGAAACAAAAAATATTATACAAAGACCTGAAAGTGCCCTGGAGCACCCCAAGAACCAAGTTAAAGATTTGAAATACAAAGAGGTAAAATCCACTCAGCTGAAAAAGCAAGAAATCAAAAGAATCCAAAAAATTGAAGATAGTGTAAGGGGCCTCTGGGACAACCTCAAGCATACCAACATCAGAATTATAGGGGTGCCAGAAAAAGCGAGAGGCCAAGACAATGAAAACCTATTTGAAGAAATAGTGACTGAAAACTTCCCACACCTGGTGAAAGAAATTGACTTAGGATTCCAAGAAGTGCACCGAACCCCAATATATAGGAACCCTAAGAGGACCACGCCGAGGCACATCATAATTAAAATGCCAAGAGCAAAAGACAAAGAGAGAATATTAAAAGCAGCAAGAGAGAAACAGTTGGTTACCTATAAGGGAGCACCCATACGACTGTCAGCGGATTTCTCAACAGAAACGATGCAGGCCAGACGGGAGTGGCAAGAAATATTCAAAGTGATGAACAGCAAGAATCTACAACCAAGATTACTCTATCCAGCAAAGCTATCATTCAGAATTGAAGGTCAGATGAAGTGCTTCGCAGATAAGAAAAAGCTAAAGGAGTTCATCACCACCAAACCAACATTATATGAAATGCTGAAAGATATTCTTTAAGAAGAGGAAGAAGAAAAAGGTAAAAGTGCAAACTAGCAACAACAAATACACATCTATCAACAAATGAACATAAAAATCAAGTGAATTGATAGGCTGTTGAACAGGATAGACTGGTGAATATAACAGAGACTTGGACATAGAGAGGGAATGGACTGACAATTCTTGGGGAGAAAAGGGTGTGGCTAGTGCAGCAAGAGACTGGACAAAAATCTAGCAACAAGGGGAGAGGACAGTGGGGAGGGGGAGGTGAGGGTGGAGGGTGGGATAGGTACAGGGTGGAGGGAAGCTATAGGGGGATAAAAAGGGGAAACAATGTAATTAATAAACTGAACAATAAAAAAAAGAAATTTTAGTTAAAAAAAAAAAAAAAAAAAAAAAAAAAAAAAAAAAACAGATTCCGAAGCACTGCCTGATCCCAAAGCCAGTGCTCTCAAACACAGGCTGTTGAATTCTATCTCTGCAAATCCTTCGCAAACTCTCCTTGACCCCTGCACCTCTGCCCTGCACATGCATGCATACGCTTTACCCTTCCTGCCTCCACCACATGGCCATACTTACTACTTGTATTAATGCATCAATATTGAGCACCTGCGATGGGCCAAGCCTGTGTGGTGTGCACATGACAGCAGGTGAACAAACCAGATATCCCCACCTGTTTAGGGACATAGCTTTGGCTCCCTCAAGGACAGGGCCCAGGTTGCACTTTTGCTGAGATCCTCATCTTGCCTGGCTCCCTGGTTGTTGACTAGATAGACCTGAATCTCAGTCTGGAGGCTAATGGTAAGGAGTGAGGTTCAGGGAACCCCAGCTTTGTAGGTTTCCCCATGTGGGGATTCCTCTTCTCCCTAAATCCTCCATGATGCCCACATACAACAGGGCAATACAGAATTGAGACTCAGGGTAGTAGGCCACAGACCCATTCCCTTCAATGTGTGTGGTCATCATAAGCCCAACCCTCAATCATTTCTTTGAACAAATCCTTTCAAAAATAATCAAGCTGACAAACAACTTCCAAGGAACACTCTGCTCACACGTGCAGACACAAAGGTATCCTGAGCACTGGGGCTGAGGAGAAGCACAGGCAATCTCTCTCTAGAGCTCCTGGCATGTTTTCTCACAGGAAGGAAAGCACAGTGCAGATGTGATTGTCTTCGTGTTTTAGTATGTTGGCTGCAAAATCAGGTACCTCCGTGAACTCGGGACTTACCAACCACAGGTATCATCTCAGTATCTTTGGCTGACCTTCCTTTGGAGGAACTCCCCTCTCATCTGCCTGGCACATCAGGGAACTGTCAAGTCATCCTTTCTGAGTTGTGTCCATCTGGTAACAAGAACAAAAAGCCCTGGTGCCAAGGACTCTGCTCCTGAACTGTAAGCTGCTTGGAAGTTGCACTAACTCTTTTAGGCCATGAAAGTTCCACTTACCAGACAGTGCTATTTCGGAACAGTCCGAGCACCTGACTCATTGAATGAAATGAGAATCACATGGCTCCATTCAGACAGGTGCAGAAGGACTTAACAAGCACATGGAGGCCTTGACTAGTGATTCTGTGCCTTAAGAATCTGTCTGTTAGGTGAAACATTTTAAACCAGGGAATTTTATTATATACTAGTGGCCCGGTGCACGAAATTTGTGCATGGGGAGGAGGACGGGGGATTCCCTCAGCCCAGCCTGCACCCTCTCAATCTGGGACCCCTCAGGAGATGTCTGACTGCCGGACATCCCTCTCACAATCTGGGACCATCAGCTCCTAATTGCTTGCCTGCCTGCCTGATCATCCCTAACCACTCTGCCTGCCAACCTGATCACAGCCCCTACTTTATCCCCCTGCTGGCCTGATTGCCCATACCTTGCCTCCTTGCTGGCCTGATTGTCCCTAACTGCCTCTGCCTCAGCTTCCAGCCTAAGCTGCAGTCTGCCCTCCCCCTGCCAGAGGCAACCTGGCTGATCAGGGGAAGTCATCACCCCCACCCCCTGCTGATGCTGCCACTGACGGCCATCACGGCTGTCTGAGCCTGGGGTCTCACAGCTGCCATACAAGCATTGCCTGAGTCTCAAACAGCTGCTGCAGCTTTGTCTAGGACATCTGGATGGTCATCCAGAAGATGTCTGCCCTAATTAGCATTTAGTTTTTACATCCCTGTATCCACTACATCTTTTTTTTTTAAGTGATATCACTGCTTATACAGTAAACTAGAGGCCCAGTGCACAAAATTCGTGCACAGGGTGTGTGTGTTCGGGGGGGGGGGAGTGTCCCTCAGACCAGCCTGCATCCTCTCCAATCTGGGACCCCTCGAGGAATGTCTGACTGCCCATTTAGGTCCAGGCAGTCAGACATCCTTCTCACAATTCAGGACTGCTGGCTCCAAACTGTTCGCCTTCCTGCCTCCCTGATTGCCCCTACTGCTTCTGCCTGCCAGCCCAATCACCCCATAACCACTACCCTGTCATCATGATTGATGTCTAACTGCTCTCCTGTCAGCCTGTTTGCCCCCAACTTCCCGCCTCTGCCGGCCTGGTCACCCTTAACTGCCCTCCCCTGCAGGATTGATAGCCCCCAATTGCCCTCCCTTGCAGGCCTGGTCCATCCCAGCTGCCCTCTCCTGCTGGCCTGATTGCCCACAACTGTCCTCCCTTGCAGGCCTGGGACCTCCCAACGACCCTCCCCTGATGGCCATCTTGTGGTGGCCATCTTGTGTCCACATGGGGGCAGGATCTTTGACCCATGGGGGCAGCCCTCTTTTGTGTTGTAGTGATGGTCAATCTGCAAATTAGTCTTTTATTAGATAGGATAGAGGCCTGGTGCATGGATGAGGGCCAGCTGGTTTGCCCTTAAGGGTGTCCTGGATCAGAGTGGGGGTTCCCTTGGGACATGGGGTGGCCTGGGCAAGGGACCTGCAGTGGTTTGCAGGCCAGCCACACCCCCCAGCAACCCAAGGGGAGGCCCTGGGATCTGGGATTAATTTTTGTTCAATTAATCTGGGAATAATTGAAACTTTGTAGCCTGGAGTGGAGCCAAGCCTTCTGCTCACTTTGTGGAGACAGCCATTTCTTTTTGGGTTTATTTAAATTCTATAATTGAAACTTTATAGCTAGAGTGGAGGCCTAGGTGCTAGGGCTGCAGAAGCTTGGCTTCCTTCATTGCCGGGGCAACCTTAGCCTGTGCTCTCTCCAGCTCCATGGCTGCCACCATTTCTGTTGGAATTATGTATCTTCTATAATTGGAACTTTGTAGCATTGAGTGGAGGCTTAGACCAGCAGGGGCAGGTGGAAAGCTTGGCTTTCTCCATTGCTGGGGAAACCCAAGCCTCCCTCCTGCTCTCAGTGGCCGCAGCCATCTTGGTTGGGGCTTATTTGCTCCTGATTGGCTGGTGGACATGGCTTTTGGGTATGGCTTGATCAGAGGTATGGTCAATTTGCATATTACTCTTTTATTAGGTAGGATCTGTTCCTTGACACACACACACACACACACATACACACACACACACACACACACACACACACACGAGATATATTTCCCTATAAGTAAATGGCAGACAGTGAAAATGGGCTAACACAAAGAAACTTATTTGGTTTTCTTAGACAACTCTTCACATTAATGAGCTGGTTCTTGGTTGTTAAGGTGGCTAAGCTTGGAAAATAAGGCTAACATACATTTGTGGCCTAGAGAAAGAATTGGTATTTCAAGGCTAAAGAATAAAAAATAGAATAAAAATGTTCTACTGCTCATTTGGCTAGAACACATAGGCTATTTCCGGTGAGGGGGGAAGGAGAGGGTGTGCAAGTTTACCTGCACCTTTAATTTGCAGTGGCTTGGTTCCAGATATAATGCATACACTCAGCAGTAAAAGATAGCTTGCTTAATTACTTAAGAGACCCAGAGAATAACAGCAAGATTTTTATAAATGGAAGCATTTCTGGCCTCTTAAGCTTCTTTCTTTGATAAGGTGATTATTGCTTTAATGGCGCCAGGCTTCTCAGGACCTCGGACAGTTCCACAGCAGCCGGGAGTGTGCTCCCTGCCTCTGTTCTCCTTGTAGAATGTTAGAGAAAAACAGACTTGAAAGGTTAACTATTTTCACACTTCTATTTTATAGATGAGGAAATAGGTGCTTATAATAGTTAAGTGACATGTTCAACTCACAGGCTGAAATTTTAAAAAGGCAGTGTGTCCCTCAATATAGCATAGTATGCAAGGATCACTTAAAGTGAGTAGTTTAAATCCATAGTCTGCCTCTTAATAGCTGTGTGAAATTTGGACTTAAGTTTTCTCATTCTGTAAAAGGGGTGTAAGAATGTTTTCCATAAACAGTACTGAGGATCAGGCATACAGCAAGTAAAATTCCAAATTCAACATGACAGACTAAGGGCTCCATAAAGGATAGCCAGTGGTAATATCAACATTCATCCCACACACAATATTGAGAAATAAATGCAAAGCACACCCCCTCCCTCACAGTGCCATTTGCACCCAAAATGAGGGAGACTGAATTCCAGAGAGCTCCTAGTTCTAGCTGACTTCCCATAAGCCATGCTTACCCTGTAGGGCAAGGAATTTAAAAAATAACTGGTATCCTCTTTCCACCACCACCCCACCCCCTCAAGTTATAAGTTTTAAGTATTAGCAAAACCATGTGTACATAACTGGGTAGTTTGAACCCAGATTTATCTACCTTAGAACAAAACTTTGTTCTATAGCCTTCTAGACTTCCTCCCTACATTCCTCTCTCTCTTTCTCTGTCTCTCTGTCTCTCTCTCCCTCTTACGGTATTAATATCACAACATTCATTCTTCCTTTCTCCACACCAACCCCTCCACCTTGTATAGGGTGTTCACTGAGTACCTGCTGTGTGTCCAGTGCTGTGTGAGAAGACAGAATAGTTTCTGGCTTCATGGAGCTATGTCTTGATGGAGAAAGACACTAAATAAGCAATTATCACAAAGTAGCACTATTATCCTGTACAGTAGGTCTTCGGGTTACATTGGAAATCCATTCCCACAGCGTGATGTAACGTGATTTTCGCTGTAACTCAGGACCCACCTTCATAAGCACCTATGCCACTCACATGGAGCATATACACAGCAATAATGAAGTGAAACAGTAAAAAAAAAAAAAAAGTAAAAGAAAGATAACAATTCCTGACCTTTATTTGTGGTAAATAAATAATAATAATAAAAAAACATAAAGCACATATGTACATATGTTGAAATGATGGAACTTTTTAAAAATAAATAAATGGGAGATGGCAACATAACCACAAAATTACATACATCGAGTCTGACGTAACCTGAGGATTGCCTGTATAATAATAGGGTAATATGCAAATTGACTGAATAACGGAATGACTGGTCACTATAATGCATACTGACCATGGTGCGGGGGAAGGGGAGGGGTTTCATCAGGAGCTGCCCCCAGGTGGTCAGTGCACTCCCAAAGGGGGAACACTGCTAAGCCAGAAGCTGAGCTGATGGGCTGAAGGCTGGCCAGCACAGTGGTGCTGGCAGGAGCCACACCTGCCTCTGCCACAGTGCTAACGATGTCCAACTGACGGATTTCCCACCCCAGGGAGTGGGCCTAAGCTGTCAGTTGGATATCCCCTGAGGGCTCCCAGACTGCAAACGGGCACAGGCTGGGCTGAGGGGCCCCTTCCCATAGTACATAAGTGTTGTGCACTGGGCCTCTGCTCACCTACAAAGATTTCCCTGTTTTAGACAAGTGAAAGTAGCTCTTTTTTATAAAGAACTTGAGGACTCTCATCCAAACTGAAGAAAAGTAACAGAAGAAATTATCCTATCTAATAAAAAAGTAATATGCAAATTGACCATACACCCGCAATCCATGCCCATGATCCATGCCCACAAGCCAGTCAAGAGCAAATAAACCCCAACTAAGATGGCTGCAGCCACTGAGAGCAGGAGGGAGGCTTGGGTTTCCCTGGCAATGGAGGAAGCCAAGCTTTCCACCTGCCCTTGCTGGCCTAGGCCTCCACTCAATGCTACAAAGTTTCATTTATAGAAGATACATAAATCCAACCGAAATGGTGGCAGCCACAGAGCTGGAGAGAGCAGAGGCTAGGGTTGCCCTGGCAATGGAGGAAACCAAGCTTCTGCAGCCCTAGTGCCTACGCCTCCACTCTAGGCTACAAAGTTTCAATTATAGAATTTAAATAAACCCAAACAGAAATTACTATCTCCACAAAGCGAGCAGAAGGGTTGGCTCCACTCCAGGCTACAAAGTTTCAATTGTAGACATAAATTAATCCCAGATCCCAGGGCCTCTGCTTGGGTTGCTGGGGGGGGGGGGGGGGGGGGGCAGGAGCGTGGCCAGCCTGCAAACCACCACAGGCCCCTCTCCCAGGCCACTCACACCCCAAGGGAACCCCCACCCTGATCCGGGACATCCTAAGGGCAAACCAACTGGCCCCCACCCATGCACCAGGCCTCTATCTTATCTAATAAAAGAGTAATTTGCTGATTGACCATCACCCCAACACACAAGAGGTCTGCCCCCATGTGGTCCAAGATCCTGCCTTCATGTGGACACAAGATGGGCACCACAAGATGGCCAGCAGGGGAGGACAGTGGGAGGTTCCAGGCCTGCAAAGAAGGGCAATTGTAAGCAATCAGGCCAGCAGGAGAGAGCAGTTGGGGGCAATCAAGCCTGCAGGGGAAGACAGTTAAGGGTGACCAGGCTGGCAGAGGAGAGAAGTTGGGGGCAAATAGACTGGCAGGGGAGCAGTTAGACATCAATTAGGCTGGCAGGGCAGTGGTTATGGGGTGATCAGGCTGGCAGGCAGAAGTAGTTAGGGGCAATCAGGGAGGCAGGCAGGGGAGCAGTTTGAAGCCAGGGTTCTTGGATTGTGAGAAGGATGTCTGACTGCCTGTTTAGGCCTGTTTTAGCCCAATTCTACTGGGACCGAGCCTAAATAGGCAATCAGACATTTCCCAAGGGGTCCCAGATTGGAGAGGGTGCAGGCTGGGCTGAGGGACACCTCCCTCCCTGCCCGTGCATGAATTTTGTGCACCAGACCTCTAGTTATTATTATAATAGCCTAGTTGTTAACTCAACAATCATATCTAATAAAAGAGTAACATGCAAATTGACTGTACCTCTGCTATGTTACCAGCCAATCAGGAGCAGGGGGCATGGCCAGGGGGCATGACCAGGGGCCCATTGGACATGGCCAGCGGGCATGGCCAGCACACAGGGGGCGAGGCCAGCAGGGCGTGGCCGCTATGCGGTGAAAGCAACCAGCAGCTATAAGCTCTGCCTGCACAGTACTTAAGGGCCGGCCCTCCTTACAGTTATGGTGACTGAATCACATGCAATGAGTGCCTGGGGCACCTTGGGTAATGAGAGGCGAAGTGGGACTGTGAGCCAAGCGACAGTCCGCTCCACAGGGCACTGTGGGCCAGCCAGGACTGCCGGCGTGCGGTGTCAGCTCCCCAGGCTGATGCCTCTTCCCCCTGGCAGGCCACTGCCACCTCCTTCCTCACAGCTGCAGAACAAGCACCAGTTGCTCTGGATCCCCGCTTGCTGAATGCAGGTGGGGAAGGGGGCACAGGGCCCCCCAGACCCCATGCCCTGTGAGCTGGGTCCAGGACCCGCCCGCCTCACAGCTTCCCTTTGGGGCAGGCAGGGCCAGGCCTCCAGAGGATCCGCAGAGGCGGCAGGAAGGAGGGCGGCCGAAGGAAGCGAGAAGACAGATTGGGGGGGCGGGGAAGGAAGGGGACTAGGGCCACGCTGCCGGGCTTCAGGGACAGGTGACCCTGGACCACAGGAGAGAGGTCCCGCGGTCGCCACCAAGAAAGGCCCTTGCTGGAGGACGCTGCACCCCCAGCAGCCGCCGGAGCCACGGCTACTACTGCAAGAACCTTGCGGAGCCTGGCCTTGGGCTCCCCTGCCCAGCCTGGGCCCTGCCCCCTGAGGCTGGAGCAGGTGCTGCGCAGAGCGGGACCACCTGCGCAGGATGTCTGCTTCCCAGCATTGGGCTCTACAAATCCCATGAAAACTGAATTTGCTACAAATAAAAGTGCCCTTTAAAATGACTATGAACACTGAAGTAAAATGTTTTCATTTTATAAGCCTATATTTTACAGTATGCACATTTCACATAATAACACCCCAGAATTTATCTAGGGCAGGGGCCAAATGCTATTGCCCTAAGGAGCCAGAGTGTGGCTCAATTTTTGTGAGCTATACATGGCCTCGAATACTCAACTTCTGCAGTCCTAGCATGCGAAGCCCAAAGGAACAGGATGGCTGTGTCCCAACAAAACTTTATGACCACTAAAATTTGAATTTCATATAATTTTCATGTCACAAAATAACATTCTTTTTTTCCTTCATTGACCAAAAATAAGCAGAAAGCCAGATTTAGCTCAGAGGGCATAGTTTGTTATCTTTGATCTAAGCCTGGGTCCCAGGTTTGTGGCAAGGCAGAGGCATTTAGGGGCAATCAGGCCAGCAGGGGAGTACTTAGGGACAGGGGCAATCAGTCAGGCAGGCCATGAGCAGTTAGGAGCCAGTGTTCCTAGCTTGCGAGAAGGATGTCCAACTGCCAACAGTCAGACATCTCTGACTGCCAACAGTCAGACATCACCGAAGGGGTCCCTGATTGGAGAGGGTGCAGGCTGGGCTGAGGGAATCCCCCTCTGCGCACGAATTTCGTACACTGGGCCACTAGTGTATGCATAATGGCAAAACCTAGCATTTCAAAGCTCATAAAATGAAATCTATGTAATTTCTTGGTGCTGTCAATGTTTTTCTTCACTGGAAAAGGAAATTACATCAGAATGAGGTCTTTTTTAACATAACTAACATACACAAAAAGGAAATCTTCCAGCAATGAATAGTGCATTAAATAGGCACCACAAAGCTTTACAGTGTATCCATAGTCACCCTGGAATGCACAAAAAGGATTAAAACTCAGATTATTGATAGTTCAGTCTGGAATGTGCATTTGGGAACTGTTGATTATATGATTCATGTAGATGCTGAACATGTACATTGTACATGCTTTTCTACTTGTTGTTTTTGTTTGTTTGTTGTTGTTGTTTGAGTCCTCACCCGGGGATATTTTTCCATTCATTTTTAGAGAGAGTAGAAGAGAGATGGGGAAAGACAGAGGGAAATATTGATGTGAGAAAAACATACTGATTGGTTGCTTCCTGAGCCAAACCAGCTAGGGCATGCTTTACTACTTTTGGGCCATATTACTTGATTTATGGCATAAATTCCACACCTATAGAGCTTATTATAAGAGCATAGTTAAAACTAATAACGATCTATGTGCAAATGTTCATCCTCAAAGAACACTGTGAGCATTAATGAATACAAGCACCCCATTCTGAAGATGTGCTTTGTGTCCCTCTCTTGCAGAGACCCGGGACTATGGATGCTTCATCTCAGAGCACTAAGGGAATGTGATGACATTTGGCTATCTAAGCATGTAAAATCCTCATCTTCAATTTTTTCGGAGGTGTGCATTTCTCTAAGTATGTTCTCCCCCACTTCCATCTTTTTTCTTTCAGCAGAAGAAAAAAATGAAATTGAAAAGTAAACAATTAGTTAGTTTGTAAATAATCCATACTAATTTAAATGATACCTAATTTTCCTTTCCATGACTTATTATTGTTTTTTAAAATAACTAGAGGCGCGGTGCATGAAATTCTTGCACAGGATCGCCTCAGCTTGGCCTACACTCTCTCCAATCTGAGACCTCTGGCTCCTAACCACTCACCTGCCTGCCAGCCTGATCCCCCTAACTGCTCTCCTCTGACAGCCTATTTGCCCTAACTGCTCTCCCCTGCTGGCCTGGTTCCCCTAACTGCTCTCCCCTGCCTGCCTGATTGCCCCTAACCTCCTCTGCCTTGGCCCCACCAACATGGCTTTGTTGGGAAGGATGTCCGGAAGGACATCTGGAAGGTCATCCAAAAGATGTTCAGTCTAATTAGCATATTTCCCTTTTATTAGTATAGATACCACCTTGTCCTAAAAATGCAGGTTGTTCCCAGGTTTTCCTATCATGGAAGGGGAGCCCACAGTAGCATCCTGGATTCTGAGCAAGGCTTATGCGCTTGTGCTTTATCTTAGCAGACGGGATTCCTAGAAGAAGACTCTTGGATGTACCTTGAACATTTCCATCGAATTTGCCAAATCATCCTCCAAAAGTGTTGAACCACTTTAAACTCCCACCAGCAACCATGCGTGTGCCCTCCGTCACACTTTGATGCCAATATCACTGATTTCTCCCTAGAAGCTTCCCTCCTGTCAGCCAAGATTGCTTGGTACTTGAGCCAACCTCATTGTTTAGTGGGGGGACTTGATTTCCCAAGATAGAATTATGGAGGAGGAAAAATAGCTTTCCTCTACCTTTCTGAGTTCTTAGTGGAGGCTCTTGTAAGGACAGACAGATCACCAAGAGATAAACAAAAGTTCATTAACATGTGTACCTTGTGTATATGTGGGACATCCCAGGGGAAAATGAGTAATTCCCCAAGGTGGCTTAGAATTCAGATTTAAATACCTTCTTGCTAGGGAATGGGGACGGGAGATATAGGCCTCTTAGAGGAGAGTAAATGATATTTAGGAAAGATGAATGGGGTGGAGGGAAATAGTTTGTAACAAAGTTTGGGTGTGATGTCAACTTCTACTCTCCTGTCCTGTGACAGGAGTTAATCTTCTCTGCCTGATGACACTTCTCCCATCAAGGAGACCTATAACACTTAAGCTTATTTAGGGGGGTCTGATTTTAGACAGATCAGGAGACTTCAGTGAAATCTCCTGCGTGTATTTGCTGTTTTTCAAGCATCTACAGCTCAAGGTCATCAATATAACAACACAGCATATGTTGGGGTGGCGTGCTCTCTGACCTTCAAAATAAACCCAACAAAAGCTTGTTTCCTCTCTTAGATGATTTGCCACAGAGGCATTATTCCTGGACAGGATATTCTGACCAGACCTTCCTGGGAGTGATGATAACATTACCCTGTGTTTGTAGAAAGGTGTTGGCCACAGCACTAAGTAATCCAGGGTCAGTTTTATCATCTTGCGGAAAGGGAGATAAAGTTATGATAGTTTATCTCCCTTTCCACAAGTTTCTTGCGGGTTTGTGTCTCTGTTGCCCCAACCCACACCCCTCAGCAACCCAAGTACCTCTGCCTCAGGCCTTGGGGCTGCTGGGTGCCAGGCCTGCAGGTTTGTGTCTTCAACCCACCCCCCTCTTACCCGCCCCCCCAACCTCAGGTTTGCCATGGCTGGGCTTTGGGGTGGCGGCAGGGGTCCAGACGCCCTGCTGGGCCTGGGGCTGCAATCGGGACCCCCACCACCACCCCAGGCTTGCCAGGGCCCTGTTTTGAGAGTGGCGGGGTCCAGACACCATCTTGCTTGTAGGTAATTTGCATATTACTCCTATTGGCTGGCAGCATAGTGAAGGTACAGTCAATTTGCATGTTTCTCTTTTATTAGATAGGATACCAGTTATCCTGTGTTGAGTGACTTATATGATACACATTGTGTCAGACAACAAGAATAAAGATTTTTAAAATTTATTTATTTTTAATTATTATTATTGTATTTTTTACATTTAATATTGATTTGTCTTAGTTTCAAGTGTACAGCATAGTGGATAGATAATCATATACTTTGCAAAGTGTTTCCCCCTAATATTCCCTGGCACCAATAGTTATTACAATATTAGCCGAAGCCAGTTTGGCTCAGTGGATAGAGCATTGGCCTGTGGACTGAAAGGTCCCAGGTTCGATTCCTGTCAAGGGCATGTACCGTGGCTGCAGGCACATCCCCAGTAGGGGGTGTGCAAGAGGCAGCTGATCGATGTTTCTGACTTTCTATCCCTCTCTCTTCCTCTCTGTGAAAAATCAATAAAATATATTTTTAAAAAAACAATATTATTGACAGCATTCCCTTTGCTGTACTTGACATCCCTATGACTATTTGGTGATTACCAATTTGAACCACTAAATCAGTTCACCTTTCCCCCCCAGCCTTCCACTCCTGCTCCCCTCTGACAACTGTCAGTCTGTTTTCTATACCTATAAGTGTTTCTATTATGTTTGCTAATGTTGTTCATTTGTGAAATCATATGGTATTTGTTTTTCTCTGACTGACTTATGTCACTTAGCATGATACCTTCTAGGTCCATCTATGCTATCGCAAATGGTAAATTTTCATTATTTTTTATGGCTGAATAACATTCCATTGTATATATGTACCACTACTTTTTTAGTCACTCATCTATTGATGGGCACTTGGGTTGCTTCCATATCTTGGCTATTGTGAATAATGCTGCAATGAACATAGACATTCATTTGTTCTTTTGAATTAGTGTTTTGTGTTTCTTTTGGATATATATCCAGAAGTGATATGAGTTAAATTTATAACAGAGACAGAAGACAGTCCCATAACTAATGGGCAAGCTGTAATTTTTCTCTGGTGGCACTGTATTATCTACACAATTCAACCCATAACAAGGAGCATTGCTGGGTCATAGGTGGTTCCATTGTTAAATCTTTGAGGACTCTCCAAACTATTTCCGTAATGGCTGCACCAATCTGCATTCCCAATGCACAAGGGTTCCCTTTTCTCCACATCTTTGTCAACACTTGTTTGTGGATTTATTGATAATAACCATTTTGGCAGGTGTGAGGTGATATCTTATTGTAGTTTTAATTTGCATTTCTCTGATGATTAGTGATGTTGAGCATCTTTTCATAGCTATATTGGTTATCTGTATGTCCTCTGCTCGTTTTTAATTGGATTGTTTCTTTCTTGGTGTTGAGTTTTATGAATTCTCAATAAATTTTGGATATCAACCTCTTATCAGATGTATCAATGGAAAATATCATCTCCCATTCAGGAAGTTGTCAGATAAAGACCTTTTTTTTAATAGAAGAGACAAGGTCCTTGTCTTCAAGAAATGTATGGTCTACTGGGAGACAACCTTGAAATCAGGTAATTTTGATGTAGTTTGTAAAAGATATGACAGTTATACTCACTGAGTATAAAGATAACCTATAGAAGTATTTGATTTAGTCTGAATCAGTCATGGGAGAATTCTTAGAGATGAAACCTGAGCGAAGTTCTATGAAGTAAGTAAGCGGCATCAGGGTGACGTGGGAGAGGCATTCCAGGCCAGGTGGGCAGCATGAACACCAGTGAGGAGGTGTGACACAGCGGGTGTGGTGAACAGCGGAGTGGAAGAGAGAGGCAGGTGGAGGGAGTAGCAAAATTTTTGTCTTTGTTACAGCCAAATGATCAAGGTAAAGCATGATATGAGCTAAATTTAGAACATAGACAGAAGACAATCCCATTACTAATGGGGAAGCCACAATTTTTCTCTGGTGGCACTATTATCTACATTGTACACATTTGATAGAATTAAATTGCATTCCTGAATGTAATATTCATAAAATTTGTTTCTCTCATTCAGGCCTCCAGTGTCAGCAGCAACTACAGGTTCTTGGGATGCCAAATGAGATCATTTTTCTGCCTAGATCTTCCTTCCACAAATACTGATGTTGAGCACTGCACTAGGTGACAGGGAGCGAACGCTCACCAAATCACACTGTCCTCTAGGTACCTATTATCCAGTGCCGGGAGGATGCAAGAACCCCAATACTTTTCCAACTCTGGGGTACAAACTAACAGAAGTATGCTCAAGGGAAGTTGAGGCACAGAAAAGGGGGTGTCAATCAGCTTGGCTGCCATAACAAAGTACCACAAACTGGGTAACTTACACAGCATAAATCTATTTTCTCACAGTTTTTGGAGTTTGGAAGTCCCAGATCATGGTGTCAGCAGGGTTGGTTTCTCATGAGGCCTCTCTTCTTGGTTTGTAGACAACCACCTTTTCCCTGTGCCCTCACATGGCCTCTTCTCTGCGCACAAGCATGCCTGGTGTCTCTTCCTCTTCTTACAGGGACACCAGTCATATTGGATTGGGGCTCACCCTAATGACCTCATGTAACTTCAATCACTTCTTTTTTTTTAAAAAAAAATATTTTGTTGGTTTTTTACAGAGAGGAAGAGAGAGGGATAGAGAGCTAAAAACATCAATGAGAGAGAAACATTGATCAGCTGCCTTCTGCACACCCCGACCGGGGATATGCCCATAACCAAGGTACATGCCCTGACCGGAATTGAACTCAGGATCCTTCAGTCTCCAGGCTGACGCTCTATCCACTGAACCAAACCGGTTTTGGCAGGGTGCACTTCTTGAAAGTATAGTCATGTTCTGAGGTACTGAGGGTTAGAGCTTCAGCATATGAATTGGGGGGTACACAATTCAACCCATAACAAGGAGCATTTAACAACTTGGGGTTGGAGAAAGGATCAGGAAAGGCATCCAAGAAGAAATGGTAGCTTCTTCCTAAGGGAAATTTGGGAAGATCAATAGGTATTAGGCAGAGGACCTGAGGGTGTGGAGATTTGAGGATGCCTGCTAAGTAGACTTGGATTGATTCTAGATTACGTAGGATGTCTTTACGATCTAGAATAATTAGAGCAAGAGGCTCACAGAGTAACTGTTAAATTTTTTTGCTTAATTAGTTGTGTTGATGCAAAATATAGCACAAATAAGGAAATCAAGTTTTGTTGGTGCTATGAGCTGAATTGTATCCCTCCAAATCTATATGTTGAAATCCTAAACCCCACTTCCCTCAGAATGTGACTATTTGGAGAGAGGGTCTGAAAAAAGTGACCAGAATTAAATGAGATTATTAGGGTGAAACTCAGTTCAACATGACTGGTGTCTTATAAGAAGAAGAGAACACCAGACATGTTTGTGCACAGAGAAAAGACCAAGGAGAAGGTGGCCGTCTACAAGGCAAGGAGAGAGGCCTCGGGAGAAACCAACCCTGCCAGCACCTTGTTCTCTAACTTTCAGCTTCCAGAACTGTGAGACAACAGATTTTATATATATATAAAATCTTTTACAGAGAGGAAGGGAGAGGGACAGAAAGCTAGAAACATCGATGAGAGAGAAACATTAATCAGCTGCCTCCTGCACACCCCCTACTGGGGATGTGCCTGCAACCAAGGTACATGCTCTTGACCAGAATCGAACCCGGGACCCTTCAGTGCGCAGACCGACGCTCTATCCATTGAGCCAAACCCGTTTCGGCCAGTCTCATACTTTTTGAGCCCCAGTCTATGGTATGCTGTTATGGCAGTCCCAGAAGACTAATCCAGTCAGGTAACATGTTTTCCAGAGAACTGAAATGGACACCTTTAAATGTAAAAACTTTCAAAATGTCTAATCATTTTTGGAGAGATATATTTCTAAGCTGTATCTTAAATAAATGGCAACATAATTAGCATATTTAACCCCTTGTTTGATGTCATCATGCCTATCTCCTTTTCACTTCAGGTCACAATAGAGCCCCACCATGCCCCACGCACGTGAGAACACAGGACCATCTGCTTCCTCCCCAGCCGTTCCTGGTCACTATGCTTGTTGAGGGCTTGGCTTTTTAAAATATATTTTTGTTGATTTCAGAGAAAAAGGGAGAGGGAAAGAGAGAGAGAAACATCAATGATGAGAGTGAATCATTGATCGGCTGCCTCCTGCACACCCCACACTGGAGATCAAGCCTGCAACCTAGGCATGTGCCCTTGACTGGAATTGAACCCGGAACCCTTCAATCTGCAGGTGGATGCTCTGTCCACTGAGCAAAACCAGCCAGGGCAGGGTTTGTTTTTGTTTTGTCTTGGTCTCCTCCCACTCTGTCAGGCCGTGATTTCCTCCTGCCTTTCAAGTTCTTGTCTCTAAAAGCCTTTTGCGTTCTTGTAGAAGGTGGTCTAACAGGCAGTGAGTTGGACACCAGATAACCAGGTTTGTTGAAATTCTATTTAAAAATTCATGGATTTTTATGTACAGATTTTGTGACACCTCTTTTAACTCCTCAGAGATACTGTACTTGCTGTCTGGATTTTGGCAGCATCACAGATGGTTGTGTTCACCACCTGGATGACTGCCGGGTAAGTGAGATACTGCTTTTTCGGCCAAAGTGATGGAGAGTCCTCCATTTCCCCAGGGGTCTGGAATGTGCAGGTCATTCATGTCCTGTCGGCCTCCTCAGAGCCTGTGGTCCTCCCACATGTGTGGCTGCTCTGTGGTGCTGCTCCAGGGACGCGTCCCTTCTTGCTCTCCAACTCTGACATTCCACTGAATTGGTAACTTTCATGGGAGACAGGTGCAATTTACCTTTCTACATCTCTATAATGATCCTGAAAGACACACTAATTTCTTAGAATTTATTCAAAACCATCACACAACTCAGAGCTCTTAGACTGGCAAGGCAGTTTTTAGAATGTCAAAACAAAATCTCAAGGGCCAAAATGGAAGTTGAGCAAATCGGCCGATGAAAGAAAAGCTTCGGTTCTGATTTGGCTCTGGCTCCCATGGGGCTGGGGATATGCTGGTGTGTAAAGGAAAATGCTCAGTCCCTCCCCGCGCTTTACTTTAAATGAAGTCATTCATCTCTCCTGTTCCCCTCTGAGCAGAGCTGCATTAGGGGCCCTGAGTGCTTGCGAACCTCTGGTCGGCTCACTGACCAAGCTCATTTTGTGGTTCCTGAGCACAGTCATGGTGGATGAGGGAAGGATAAAGTAGATGTGTCACCCTTTCCACTCCAGTGCCATCTCGTCTGCCACTTCAGAACCACACATCCTTCTGTCTCCATGTCTTCCCCGTGGGATCTTCCAGCAGACGTCCTTACTCTGTCCGCAGATATAGAGAAAAGATATGCTTCCATTTTATTTTATGGATCTATTTTAAGCCAATTAACCATTGAAGGCAGATTTCTTTTTACTCAAAAATACAGGCACCAAATGACAGAGAAAAGCAACAATTCCTTCCCTCCCGCGTCCCCACCATTCCCTGACAGCCCTCCATAAGCCCCAATCATTCCTGCCTACTGGGGCACTGATCCCAAGATGAGGCTTTGTGAGCTTGGACTATCAAAGGCTTGCTTAGAGTTTCACTGTCTTCAGAAATAATGTGAGGAGGTTGGACTAGTGATGAGTCTGTTTTTAGTCAATTTTTATCCCATAAATGTTAAGCACCTGCCATGTGCAAGGCACTGAGCTGAGTACCATGAGGGAGGTTACTAACATGAGTCAGACAGGAACTCTGTTTAGAGTTTAGTAAGGGACAGACAATCTTATATAAATGCCTAGACCTCAAGGGAGACAATGGTGAGTGTTGTGGTGGCTTCAGGAGGCCAGCAATTCTTCCTCACTAGAGATAGGGTTTCATTCTCCTTCCTGTCCTTGAATCCAACTGGCCCTGTGGCTTGTCTAGACCAGTGGTCGGCAAACTGCAGCTCATAAGCCACAGTTTGCCACTCTTTTGACTAATGAGTTTGACGACCACTGGTCTAGACCAATAGAAAGTGACAGTAAAGCCCCCAAACTTCTGATCTGACTCTGAAGAGATATGCTCCTTCTGGCTTTGCTGCTTGGAATGCTGCCTATTAAAAGCTATGAAAGTAGTTCAACTTGCCTGAGACCACAGCATGAGGAAGCCCAAATTAGCCACAGGGAGGCAAGGCCCTGTTGAGGATGCTGATCAGGATGTTGGTTCTAGCCTCATGCACAGGAAATGCACACTGGAGTATGTAGACATTAAGGAGCCAAACATATGTAACTGGCTCAAATACCAAAAAATAAAAATAAAAAGAGATCTCTGACTCATTTAATGCATGATATGCAATAGAATATTACATAATAATGTAATGTAGACAAATAATAAAACAAGTGGAACAACATATTAACAATAGGTGAACCTGGGAGATAGAGGTGTTCTGTGTACTATTCTTATCCTTGCAACTTTTCTGTCTACCGTATTTTTCTGTTTTTAAGATGCCCCCCATGTATAAGACGCTCCCCACTTTTCCAATCCCAATTAAGAAATCAATATTTTAAACATAAAACAGAACACATTTTTATTTAATAATTACCACAGGTAATGTTTACATACCAGTACTATGATATTATGCAGCATATATTATTCAGCCTCTGTTGCATCACTACTCTCTTCTTCATCACTTAGTTCCAGACATATCAATTTCTCCTTCTATTGTATCACTGCTGTCTTCTGAGTCACTGTCTATATATGTGAGATCATCCTCATAAACTGGTGGCATTTTCTGAGCTAACTTTGTTCGTGTTCTCATGGTCAACCCTTCTCTCTCATGAAATTGAAGCACCATTTGCCTTTCTTGTAAAATCAACAATGTTCATTTCACTTGCAAGCATTCTTGCCTGACATTGAGTAAGCTTGGTTGACACACATAGGCCACTCTGGCGCTGCTCCATAATCCAAGTCTTAAGCCTCTGCTCCAAGTTTGCCCATTTTGCTGGCTTTCCTCTTAAGGCCTTCTTCTTATTGGCATCTTAAGGAGTTCTTCCTGTTTTCTCCACTGTCTGATCAGACACTCAGTGAGAGGAGGTCCAAATTGTCTCTGTACTGTTCTATTTCTGTGCTCTTTTGCATAGCTGATTACATTCAGTTTGAATTTTGCACAGTAAGACAATTGCTTAACAGTATTTATATTTTTATTTTTTGACATCTTTATGGGCTCAGAACACTCAGGTCCCTGTTGCATCTGCATACTCTACACCTCCACCTGCACCTTCAATTATGGTATCAGCTGATGTCAGTGACAATAAGGCTTGTGATTGGAGGAAGCCTGGGCAGCTTTGACAAGGTCTGGGCACCCATGCTGCGGCTCCCTCCTCGGCTGACTTCTGTGGATAAGACACCCCTCGATTTTCAGCCTAATGATTTTAGGGGGAAAAAGCATCTTACACATGGAAAATACGGTATTGGAATTCACCTGTTTTCAAATTAAAAGGCCCTAACAAATAAATCCTGATATAAACATAAATTGTTATGTTTACCTATGGATAACAGTGGCTCAGAGAAGCCATCAGCCTTGCTGGTCTTTGGGTTTCCATTAAAAAAAAAAACAAAAAAAAACAGGAAACCACCACATTTGCCCCAGCACCCTCAGTAACTCAGTGTAAAAGCAGACACCCAGCCCCCTCCCCCCTTGGTAAACTTGGGTTAGGGAGAAGTGCCAAATGAACACAGCTGAGAGCCTGGTGTTTCGTGTATGTTTGTCTTGGCTCCTCTGCTAGATGTTAAGCCCAACCAGGCAGGGACCAGACCACTGGGACTATGGCATTCATTCATTTAAGCAATCATACCTTCACATATTCATTTCATTTCATCCAGTGTTTAGCGGATGACTACTCTGATCATCAATCTGGCTTGTCTCTCTCACATTAACTAGAGTAATTTAAGACATAGAGTGCACACTCAAGATGCCAAGTGGCTTGGCCCTAATTCTGGCCAGCAATATGGCCCCAGGGGATAAGGGGTGAGGGCATTGAGGTGGCCGTCGGACTCTGCCTGTCCCCACACATGGAAATTGAATCCTGGCTCTCACCTTCAGATGGAGGAGCGCTGGCCTCATTCTGCTTTGCACCCTCATGTGTTGGTAGAACATTTCATGCTGGCAGTTTAAGGGGAAAGCTACGCTTTCTCTAAACCCACCCTCATCTTCCAGGCCCACAGTGGTTCTCCGTCTAGTGTTTATGAGTTAGAGCTGTGACGTTTGGGAGCCACCATTTGCCCTATGCTGTATCTTCATTCGTGGTTTAGGAGGAGATGGTTTTATTGAATGTTTTAATTTTATGGCTTCTATAGCTCACATTTTATATAATCTTCACAAGAAGAAGACTTATGGGAGCCCCTTGGTTCTGATCTGGGTTATCCTCTACAAGCTTCTTAATCTGAGACTTTCCAGCCTGTTGTCAAATAGCAGGGATTTCTCAAGAGCAATCAGAGGCGACCTTAATTAGAGCCTAGATCTTCTGACATCCCCCTGCTGGTGAGCACTACTTTCAGAAAAAGACTGCTCCAAGCAAGCCTGCAGGCTAGGATGTGTGCTTGAAGGAGAATGAGAAAAGATGACATTCCTGTGATTGATAGAGGCATAGAGCTAGGATTCCCATTACTTTCAAGTGTTCCCTGCGTTTAAGCACCTTTGGTCCAGGCAAGAGAGAATTGGACAGCTCAGTAACCTCACCTCCTGTTATTTCCATTCCCTTTCCGTCCTCCTACCTCTTACCCTGATAGCTTTGATCCAGGGAAGAAACCGGAGGCTGAGAAATAGAGAAGAAAAGGCAAATTGGAGATAGGATGCATGTAGGGAAAACAAAGCTGAGGCTGAGAAATAGAGAAGAAAAGGCAAATTGGAGATAAGATGCATGTAGGGAAAACAAAGCTGATTAGCTCTCTCCCTCCCCCATTCCTCTTTGCAGCTGAAAAACAACTACTGTTCCTTTAATTTAACTCTAATCTCCCTGGCACGGGTGGGAAAGTGGTCCACACAGCAAAGCTGCTTTTAGCTTCTGCCCTTTGAGGCAGAAATGGAAAAACAGGGGAATTGTGTGGGGAAAGCACTCTTCTTTATTTTTCCGCTCCAACCTTGAAAAACAGAACTCATGCATGTAAATAAGAAAAATTTTAAAAACGCAAAGAAAACCTCAAATATACTGTACTAACAAATGCATGCTCCAAAATAATTCGGTAAATTAAAGCTGATTTGAACAAACCAGAAATATGACCCCCAAAATGGACAGGAGAGAATGATGAAAACATTACTTATCTTAAAACGTATGCTCAATATACCATCTGGTGAGCTACAGAGTCAGCATTAAGCAAGTAAAACTATTGCCATTGTAATTATTATATTTTATGGGGTTCTTAAATTTTATCAAAATACACATTTGTTTACCCAAATTTCTCTTTGCCATGTGATCCAATAATTGGGCCTGTTTCATAAGCATCATGAAGAATAATGATGTAATAACATGTTGCTCCAGAATAATGATGTCCCAGAACCTATAGCAGAGTTCAGTCCAACCTTGGGAGCTGGCCTTGAGGACTTACAGTGTTATTTAAATTGCTCTCCACGCTTTCTCTCAAATCATGTGTGATAGATTTGCATGGATCTTCAAATGGATAAATTCAGTCACTCTTCATGACTGGGGTTAAGGGCTACTACCTCTGAGGTGGAGGTGGCTCTGCTGTGCAGAGCCGGCCAGGAGACGTCTCTTCCTCAGGAGCAGCAGACGGGAACTGCAGGGATGCTCCTGACTGCCTGGCCAGAAAGAAACCCCAAGGCTCCATCTGTCCTTCTCTGTCATTTTTTAAAAATCTTACCCAGAGGATATGTTTACTGAGTTTTTTTCTAGAGAGAGGAAGAGAGAGAGGGAGAGAAAAAGAGAGAGAGAGAGATGTGAGAGAGAAACATCGATTGGATTGAACCCACAACCTAGATATGTGTCCTGACCGGGAATCAGCCCATAACCTTTTGATGTACTGGACGATGCGCCAACCAGCTGGGCTGCCGGACAGCGCCTGCTCTGCCTTGTGCTGCTGTGGGTGGTGGCGGTGGTGCTGTGATGACAATGGCGGCAAAAGGCACCTTTATTGTTCTGTCAGTTCTTCCGTCACAAGATATTCATTGCCTCCTCATGGGGTAGGCAGGTTGGGTGATTATGCCTATGTCAGAGATAAAGAATCAAAGCTTAGAAAGTTTAAATGATTTTCCCCCCAATTTCACAGTCACACTGCTGAATGCGTTTGGCCTGCCGGTGGCAGGGTTTTTAAAGCAAGGTCACAGCTCCAGTATTCTGTTTAAACTTTTTTATTTGACAAGTGCAAGGTTGCCTGGAAACAACTACCAGAAGAAATGAAAAGCCAATAGCACATTTTTTTTCAGATCCAAAATTTAATTGAATTTAGTACTCGGATGGGAATTCTGATTTTAAAAGTCTATTTTCATATAGTCTTCAGAAAAGTATCTTCCTTTCACTTTAATAAAATTCATTTGAAATGATTTTATAAATTTACAAATGCCTTAGAGAGCTTATTAATGCCAATAACACTTCCTATTAATCAGACAGTGCTGGGCACTGTGGGAAAAGGAATATAAAACATACTCCTGACCTTCATGGTGTTTATCTAGTTGGCATTGGTGTTATAATCGCCAATGGATGAATGGATGAATAAAGTCTGGAAAGGAAGGGAAAGGAAGGGGCATGAGCAGGGACACACTGATCAGCACCAAAGGGTGGTGGGCCAGGGACTTTGCAGGAAGGGAAACGCACCCACTCACAGGCACAGCGAACCAGGGGCTGAGGGACTGAAGACCGAGCTTTGGCCTGGAGTGTTCCTGGAGGAAAGTAGGACACACTCGGACAGTTGTGTTCAGAGGAATGTGGTAGTTCCACAAAGCACCTGGGATGGACCCTTTTCAGACATGGATTCTGCCAAGTGTGACATTCCCCAGCCTTTTCCTGTCTTTCTAACTTGAACTTCAAGGCTACCTCCATCCATCTAGCTATCCTGTCAACGAATAAATACTTAAGTGTCCAAAAATGAGCAGGAACCACCTAGCCCAGTGATATTCAACCTTTTTCATCCCATGGCACACATACACTAATTACTAAAATTATGTGGCATGCCAAAAAATATAGTTTTTGCTGATGTGACAAAAGTATAGGTATAATTTTGATGCATTCAAACTGGATGGCTGGTGTTGTATTGGCTGTTGTCATTTTTTTTTTTGACAATTTAAGGGGAAAGAGGTCAGTGCCTCTGACTAAATAGTCAGGCATTGCATGTTTTAAGCTTTCCTGCAGCACACCAGTTGAAAATCACTGCCCGAGCCTGTTTGAGACCACCGCATTGATTTATGTTTTCTCTGCAGCTCCTCTCCCTGCCCTGCCTTGCACTTTCACCAAGGCTGGCTCCCAAGGCTGGCTCCCAAGGCTCGCTCCCAAGGCTCGTTCCCAGGACTGTCCAACCTTGCTTTGGCCCCGGCTTCCTTGGGGTGCTTGTTTGCATGATTTTCATTGTGATCAACTCGAAGGGAATTTCTAGGGTTAATTCTCAGAGCCACATTACCCAAGGATAAACCAGCGTGGGGACTTGTCCCACTTCTGTCCACCTGGTCCCCCTTCTCCAGCAGCGATTCCTAGACTATCTTTGTAGATCTCCAGAGAGTTCACAATTAATTGCCCCTCACAATAATTTACAGTTTGTTACTAAAGGCTTCTTCAGCAATTTTCCCTCTCATGTATTCCTTTTCTGTACCTGAATCGTTCCTGCTTTAATGGGCAGCCAACTGCCAGTCTCACTAATAGCTCCCATTTACGAGGTCCCTGATGCTGTCCTAGGCGTTCTACATTGTTTCTAGATTTTGGTGCAGCTAAGAAAATGGCAGGGCAAGAACATTAATCCATCCTTCTTATCTCAGAGGCATCTGTTACACCAGTTTCTAATCTAGAATACTCCTGGAAGTCTTGAACTAAATTTTCATGACACAGCTCAAACTTTATTTCTTCCCTGAAGATGTTCTATAAGCACCCAATGTCAGCTGCTGCATCAGAAAATAGCCTAGCATCAGAACCTTGTTTTGAATTAGAAAGAATCATGAAGATCATCCCTTTTGACTTCCTTTTACAGACGAAGAAACGGAAGCCTCAGAAATGTCGATGCTTCCCCCAAACCACCAGCTGTTGGTGACAGCAGGGGCACTAGCGCCCCCATGCTGCCAGTCAGCCCCCAGCGCAGAGCAGTCGCTCCAGGACACCAACGGCCCCAGGGCCTGGGGTGGGCACTGGGAGGTCTCCTTAGTTGCTTGGCATTATTTATGTCTGATTTCTAAATCGTGCTGGGTGTTTGTGATCATATATTCCAAAACGATTTTCTGCCCAACTGCAATCTGGCTGACCTTTCTGCAAGTTGCCTTTGCCAGGTCCCGGGAAAATGTCCGAAAGCAAATGAACAATGAAGTTGATTTAAAAAAAAAAAAAAGTGATGACTTTGACTTTAGTTTCCAGATCACTACCATTTTAGCTCAGCTTTGGAATTTTCCCAGGTTTTTCTTATTTATGAAAACACTACTTTCAAAACTACACAAGCAGTCAGGAGGGTGTGAGAGTCCATCTCTACAGCAGCTAATCGGAAGATAATGCGAGACTCACTACAAGATATCTGCAAAGGTGAGTGGAGACCATGCCCTGAACAGGGATTTCCCCCCATTTTCTCTGTAATTTAAGGTTGCATGGTTAAAGAGTAAACAATTCACAGGAAATTGAAGACAGAGTATAATTTCACACCACAGGGATCTGTAATTTGTGGTAACGGTGTTGTTACTCTGATTCTTTCCTTATACATTGCCTTCCCTTTAACACAAATCTTTAGGAAGGATCCCATGCTTTGAGGTGTTAACACCTCCAGTGAAAGAACCAGGAAGAACTTGAAGCTTCCCCGCAGGCCAGCATTCTTGCGGCTTCCGTGGAGAGGGTAACCTCAGCAGAGAGCGGCTATCACCAGAGGCTTCAGGGACCGTCTTAAATTCAGCCAAAGGGAAAAGGAGACATTCTGGGTGGTCTTTTGTGATCAATAAACCCAGTCATGTAATCGCTCCGATGTCCCGAGTACGATTCAATGGCACAGGCAGAGAGGGTCCTGAAATGGATCAGAGCACGGAATCACTTGGCATTTACAAAATGCCCACAGGACGCAAGTTTCTGGCCTGGAGTTTCTAAAAGAAAAGACAAAATCAACAAGGTTTCAAATGTTCCCCTTCTCTTCAGATTCCAGGGTACAGCGCCACTACAGCAGCGGCTGACGTGGGTGGAGCAGCCGGGCAGTGGGGAAGCTGGCGGGTAACACACGTGGGCAGCGCTGAGCGTTTGGATGGAGCCTGAAAGATGGAGAATCGCCCCACCGCTGGGCGGGGGTGGCCTCGGAAGAGGGCAGGTGTTCCCTCGGAGCCCACAGGAACACAGAGCTCCCCGACCTCCACTTGCGGTTGGTGACAGGTGGCAAAGGCAAAGCGGTGCATTTTCTCTTCCAATTTCCTTGGGATCCTGCTGTCTCACGAAAGGGAGAACTCCTGAAGGTGATGAGAAAATGGAGGTGGTGCTGGCAGAGAGCATCTTCCTGGCGTCCTGCTCCCAGCTCAAGAAGATCCCAGGAAGGGAGCCTGGGGCTGGCCCCGGAGCCCGTGCGAGTGACAGGTGAGGGAGCCTGGGCCCTAAGGAAAGGAACGCCTCGGGAGGGACCTTGAACACCGCAGATGGAGGGAGCTGCATTTCATTTTTGTTTTTGTTATCTATTTTAAAAATAATGTCAAATCACGTCAAGACAGTCCAGAGCCAATTAAGCCGCTTTTCTTCGTCATCAAAGCTCAGGAGGAGAAAAGTCTTGATATGTAATTACCTGTCATTTTTTTCCCTCTTTTCCAAAGAGGAAAAAACCCTGCTTTAGCCAAAATAATAAGGGATCTCCAGAGTGAGAGAAGGTCAGGGGAGAGAGTTGTCCAGTTCAATCTTTATATTTAAAAGGCCATTTAGACAAAAGCAAAATGAAATTAAAACCTCCATAACTGGCCTTCAAACCAGGAACCAAGGAGTTTTGTGGGGTGTGTGTGTTTTTTTTTAAGGAAATTCATCATATAGGATTTCCAACTACAGGGTTTGCTCTTAGAGTCCCCAGGTTGCCATAACAAAGCACCACAGACCAGGTGGCTCAGAGCAGCAGACGTTCTCACGGTTTGGAGGCTGGAAGTGAAATAAAAATGCCAGCAGGGCCTGCTCCTCCTGCACCCTCGGGGGAGACTCTGTCCCAGGCCTCCCTCCCGGCTCCTGGCGGCCTTGGGCGCTCTTTGGCTGTGGGTGGCCATTTTCTCCCCGTGCCTTCACCTGGTTTCCCTCTGTGTGGGTCTGTCCGAATGCCCCCCCTTTCATACGGACAGCACTCAGGGCCTCATTGTAACTCAGTGGTGACCTCTGTAAAGGTCCCGTCTCCAAATAAGGTCAATTCTGAGGTGCTGAGGTTTAGGACTTCAACAGATATGCTTTTGAATCCGCAACAGGGTTTTTGGTGAGAACACAGTGGCCGTGGAGGAGTGTGAGCCGCTTCACTGCTGGCACTGGGAGCCGTGACTCCAGGGACCCTGGTCTGTCCGCATCAAACCCTCTCTCACAGATTCTGAACTCAATCGAAGGAAGATTATTTTCCTCCCAGGGAATCCATCTTCAATTCTGAAAGAAAAATTAGTAGAAAAATGGGGTTTATTATCTTCTATTGAAATGCCGCATATTAAACATCAACTTAATCAGCATTTTCTCCCAAGCCCTGTTAAGATGACAGCAAGGAAATAAAACACTATTTTAAAAATATTAATTATGACTCCAACTATATGACATTCTAGGGGAGGGGGTGGGAAAAGCAAAACTATGGAGACAATAAAAGGATCAGCGGTGTCAGGCATTGGGGAGAGGAAGAGATGAATGGGCAAGAACAGAGGATGTTTAGGGCAATGAAAATATGCTGAATGATGGCTATCTGTCCGAAACCATAGGTTGTACAACACCAATGTAAACTGTGAACTCTGGGTGATGATGACATGTCGATGTAGGTTAATCGACTCTCTGGTGGGATATTGGTAAAGGAGGAGGCTGGGCATCTGTCGGGGAGGGGCATATGGAAAATTCTGTTCATCTTGCTGTGAATTTAAAACTGCTCTAAAAATAATTCATCAATTTTAAAAATGTGAATTAACCCCAAAGACAAGGAGCACAAAAATGAGGGACATTGTAAATGCTGTGTTGAAGGCTCAGAGTAGATGGAAGGGCAGCAAAGATGGCAGACATAGGAAGAGGCACCTAAATGCTGGCAGGAATGGGGCTGGAGCATCCTAACCAAAGTCTGCTTCCCTGTCTAAAGCAGGCATGAGGAGGGGTCCAGGCTGTGAGGGTGGAAGGTGTCAGCACCGCTCCTGCAGGGCAGCTATTTTACCTGAGTTGAGGTTGTCTGTCCATCTCTAGGTCTTTTCTCTTGGACAGAAATCCTCTGATATACGCTGGGGAGTAAGAGCCTGGCTTCCAGAATCCTGAGAGGCAGGTGGAGAAGGAGGCTTAGGAGAGGTCTCATCATTCAGTCAGCTGGCACCCACTTGCAATGTCACCTCACCCCACCTTAGGTGGGCGTCTGGCCTTCCTGAGACCTCAGGCTCTCCAAAAGGTGAGGGCGGAGGGCAGCTGGGGCCTAAATCTCTTTATCCCACCTTCTCACCGCACCCTGCTCCTAGCCCCAGTCCCAACCCACCGGCCTTCCAGGGACTTGGAGAGGCCCCTCCAATCCTGGCCCATAGCAGGAAACTGCTTGCTCTGCCTCCTTCTTCCCCTCCTTCGCTCCTCACCTCCCTCCTGTGCTTCTCTATTTTGTGAATAGATCACCATTGACATATATCACACGTAAGAAGGTGTCTCCTTTGAGAAGTCTTGTCTCCTTTGAGAAGTCTTGCTCCTGCTTCTGTTTCCTTCCACTCAGTCCTTGTCACACATAGATATCAGTTTTTATGTGTTGTTTTTTGTTGTTGCTGTTTTTGCTTTTTATTGGCCTGTAGTATTTCCCTGTCTGCCTTCGCAGGGAGGGATCCTTATAGTGAGGCTTAAGAGTTTCCCACTCTGCAAAATTATTTTCAACTTCTTTCCTGCTCCAAATATTTGCTGAAATAGCCTATCATATCCTCTTTTGTTTTTTGTTGTTGTTGTTTTTGTTTTTTGTGTGTGTTTCGTTTTGTTTTGTTTTATCCTGTGAGTTTATACTTCAAGAGATTCCAAAATGGTGGCAGAGTAAGTACATGCTACACTGACACACTCCCAGGACCAAACTTGAATTACAACTAAAATACAGAAAAAATCATTCTGAGTAATCAACTGAAAACTAGCTGGAGAGAGCCTTGATAACAAAAGATGGAAAGTGAAAACCTCACAGAGACTGGTAGGAAGGGTGGAGGTGTGAAAGGGCTGGCTGAGCTCCCACAGACAGCAGCTAAAGTTCTGGAGGGATATCTCAGCTGTGGGGGGTTCCCACTGAGAACTCTGAGGCCTAAACCCCAGGCTGGGCTCTCCATCCTGGAGCACCAGGACTGAGAAAGGAGCCCACATAACATCTGGCTGTTGGAAGCAGCAGGGTTGCTGTCTGCCAGGGAGAGATGGCTGGAAATGCAGGCATACTCTTAAAAGGCCAACACACAAAATTTCATGTGCAGCCATCACCTTGGGCTCCAGCAGAGGGAAGGCAGAGTGGACTGGAACTGTGTAAGCAGATGCCAGGTTTGGAGGCTCTGGATTTGGAGCTTAGAGGGTAGCCATCCTGGTTTCCTGCACTGAGTCATTCCCTCACACTGTGGAGGACATCTTTCCTTCGCTCACCTCCCCCACCCCTCACCCCCACCAACTTTTGCTATCCAGGTGGTTTTTGCCTGGGGGTAAGGCAGTTACCCCACCCTATTGGAAACCCCCTTGCCCCACCCTATGGAGTTTTGGAGGCCCATTAAGAGACTTGGAATAGCAACCAGCCTACAGGCAGAAGCAATTGTCCCACTCTGTCGGAAAACCTCTCACTCCACCCGGTGGCCAATAATCAGAGACTAATCAAGACTGAATACAATCAGACTGCAGACAGAAGTGGGTCTTTGGAGGCTTTGAGTCTGCCTGATCTAATTCCAAGCTCAAGGCTAGGAAAAGCCTACCCTGATGCACATCTTGGACCTTTCTAAAGGCACTCAGCCCCAGCAGAGGGAGCCACACGCTGTGAGTTGCTGATAGGTCCAAACAGGGTACCCAGGGCCAGTCAGAAACAGTGTTTAACACTGCCGTGCACTAGAGATTGAGAGGCATAAAGTATCTACCTAATACATAGTCACAAACCCAAACTGGTGACCGAATGGAGAGACAAAAAACAAGCCCCAAATGAAAGAAGAAGAGAACTCTCCAGAAGAAGAACTAAATGAAATGGAGATAAGAGATTTATCAGACATGGAGTTCAAAATAATGATGGTAAAGATGCTCAACAGCCTGAGAACAGGTATAGTAACTATGGAGAACGCCATAACACTAAGAAAGAGCACAATGGAAAGAATATACAGCAGATTAGGAGAAGTCAAGGATCAGATCAGTGCATTTGAAGACAGAGTAGAAAAAAATCAATCAGAGAACCAAAAAGAAAAAATACTTAAAAAACAGGAGGAAATCTTAAGGAAGCTGTGAGACAACGTAAAACATAACATTTGCATCATAGGAATCAAATGAAAATTAATGCAAAACAACTCAAAATCTCAGGGACACAGCAATAGCAGTACTGAAAGAGAAGTTCATAGCATTAAAGGCCTACTTCAAAAAAAATTAATAATAAACTATTTAACCCCATAACTTAAAGAATTAGAAAGAGAAGAACAAAAAAGCCCATAGTAAGTAGAAGGAAGGAAATAATAAAGATTAGAGCAGAAATAAATGACACAGAGACTTAAAATAACAAAAAAATCAATGAAACCAAGAGCTGCTTCTTTGAAAAGATAAATAACATTAATGAATTGATAGCTAGACTCCTCAAGGATCAGAAAACTTGAGTAGGCCAATAACAATTGAAATTGAAGCAGTAATCAAAAAAACTCCCAGCAAACAAAAGCCCTGGTCTGGGCAGCTTCACAGGGGAGTTTTACCAAACATTCAAAGAAGAACTAACACCTACATTTCTCAAATTATTCCATAAAACCCAAGAGGAAGGAATGCTTCCAAGCCCTTTTTATGAGGTCAGCATTATCCTAATCCCAAAACCAGATAAAGACACTACAAAGAAAGAAAAATAGAGGCCAATATTCTTGATGAACAAAGATGCTAAAACCCTCAACAAAATATTATTATATCAGATGCAGCAATATATTAAAAAGATCATACACCATGATCAAGTGGGATTTGTTCCAGAGATACAAAGCTGTATTAAAGGACTTGATGTATTTGATGAAAACATGACTCAAATATATTCAGTATTCCCAAATCAATGAATGTAATACATCACATAAACAAAATGAAAGACAAAAATTACATGATCTTATCAAGAGATGCAGAAAAAGCATTTGACAAAAATCCAACACCGATCCTAGCTAATAAAAGAGTAATATGCAAATTGACTGTACCTTTGCTATACCTACAAGCCACACCCACCAGCCATGCCCACCAGCCAATCAGGAGCAAATAAACCCCAACCAAGATGGCTGTGGCCACTGAGAGAAAGGGCCTGCCGGGGAAGTGAGCTCAGCATCCGGGCCCCCAGCCAGCCCACCTGGCCGCGCAGAGGGAGGGGGAGGGCCAGCCGGAGTGGCGCAAGCACAGTGTCTGCACCGCCTCACCTGGTCTGCCCCTGGCCACGTGGAAGCCTTGCTCCAGCTGCCCCAGTGGGCCAGCTGTGCTTGTGCTATCCAGGAGGGCCCATCCCTGGCTGTGTGGATGCTGCGCTCGAGCCACCTGGCTGGTCCACCCCTGGCAGCACGGAAGCTGCACTCGCCCACCCCGGCCAGCTGGGCTGAGGGACACCACTCCCCCTTTGCACCCCACCCCTTCCCCCGTGCACAGATTTTGTGCACTGGGCCTCTAGTTTTTTTATAAAAACTCTCAGCAAAATGGGAATAGAGGGATCATACCTCAACATAATAAAGTCATGTATGACAAACCTACACCCAGCATCATACTCAATTGCAAAAATTAAAACCATTTCCCCTAAGAACAAGAACAAGACAGGGATGTCTGCTTTCACCACTCTAGCCACAGCAATAAGACAAGAATAAGAAATAAAAGGTATCCAAATGAAATAAATCTCTCATTATCTCCAGATGACATAATATTGTACACAGAAAACCCTAAAGACTCCACACAAAAAACTACTAGATTTAATGAAGGAATTTGGCAATGTAGCAGGATACAAAATTAACACCCAGAAATCAATGACAGTTTTATACACCAATAATGAGTTTTTAGAAAGAGAAACTAAACAATCCCCTTTACGATTACCACAAAAACATTAAGGTACCTAGAAATAAATTTAACCAAGGAGGTAAAAGATTTGTATTTAAAAAAACTATAGGATGTTGAAAAAAAGAGATAGAGGAAGATATAAACAAGTGGGAGAATATACTGTGTTCGTGGATTGGTAGAATCAATATCATTAAAATGTCCATAGTACCCAAGGCAATCTACAGATTCAATGCAATCCCTATTAAAATACCAATGGCATATTTTACAGATCTAGAACAAATACCCCACCCCCAAAATTTAAATGGAACCAAAAAAGACCCCAATAGCTGCAGAAATCTTGAGAAAGAAGAACAAAGTTGGAGGGATCATAATACCAGATATCAAATTATATTACAAAGCCACTGTTCTCAAAACAGCGTGGTACTGACATAAGAACAGGCATGTAGATCAATGATACACAACATAGAATCCAGAAATTAACACAAGGCATTATGCTCAATTAATATTTGACAAAGGAGGCAAAAGCATACAATGAAGTCAAGACAGTCTCTTCAATAAATGATGTTGAGAAAATTGGACAGATACTTTCAAAAAAAAAATTGAAACTAGACCACCAACTTACACCACACACAAAAATAAACTCAAAATGGGTAAAAAAAATTAAATGTAAGACATCCTATATGATAAAATCCTAATATGCTAATTGTCCTGTCATCAGGTCGGCCATTCAACTAATCAAAGCATAATATGCAAATGATATGCTAAGGCCACTCAACTGCTTGATATGACATGCACTGACCATCAAGGGGCAGACAATTGACTGGTCAACCATTCGCTATGATGACGTGCACTGACCACCAGGGGCAGACACCCTGACCAGTAGGTTAGCTCACTACTGGGGTCTGGCTGACTGAGACTAAGCGAGGTAGGCCAGACATGCCCTGGAGTCCTACCATATCCCTTCCTGGCCCCCATCATGCTCCGGTTGAGTCTCTCAGCCTGGCCTGCGCCCTCTCGAAATCCAGGTTGAGATATACCTCCCCCAAGTGCATGAATTTCATGCACAATGTCTCTTGTGAAGCTATAAAAATCCTAGAAGAAACCAAGACAGTAAAATCTCAGACATCTCTTTGTATTAACGTTTGCAGATACATCTCCTAGGGCAGTGGTTGGCAAACTCATCATCAACAGAGCAGCAAACTGCGGCTCAAGAGCTGCATGTGGCTTGTGAGTCACAGTTTGCTGACCACTGTCCTAAGGCAAAGGAAACAAAGGGAAAAATAAACAAATGGGACTACATCAAAATAAAAAGCTTCTGCACAGTAAAAGAAACCTTTGACAAAATGAAAAAGGAGCCTACTGTATGAGAGGACGTATTTGGTAATAATACATCTGATAAAGGGTTACTATCCAAAATATATAAGGAATTAATACAATTTAATAAAAGGAAGCCAAACAATCCAATTTAAAAATGGGCAAAGGACCTAAATAAACACTTTTCCAAAGTCACTGATTATCAAAGGGGTGCAAATTAAAACGACAATGAGGTACCATCTCATACCTGTCAGAATGGCTACCATCAACAAATCAACAAATGAGAAGTGCTGGTGAGGATGTGGAGAAAAAGGAACCCTTGTGCACTGCTGGTGGGAATGCAGACTGGTGCAGCCACTGTGGAGAACAGTATGGAGTTTCCTCAAAAAAATAAAAATGGAACTCCCATTGGACCCAGTGATCCCACTTCTAGGAATATATCCTGGAACACTGAAATACCAATCAGAAAGAATATATGCACCCCTATGTTCATAACAGCACAATTTACAATAACTAAGATCTGGAAACAGCCCAAGTGCCTATCAGTAGATGAGTGGATAAAAAAGCTGTGTACATTTACACCATGGAATACTATGCAGTGGTAAAAAAAAAAAAAAAGAATTATCTCTAACCCCTGAGACAGCGTGGTGATACCTGGAGAGTATTATGCTAAGCGACATAAGCCAGTCAGAGAAAGACAAGTATCACATGATCTCACTCACATGTGGAATCTAATGAACAAATCACACCGTTAAACAAAATAGATGCAGAGACATAGAAACATGGAAGAGACTGTGGAATCTCAGATAAAACGCAGGAGTGGTGGAAGAGATCAACCAAAGAACTTATATGCATATATGCGTAACCCATTCACAGAGACAATAGGGTGTAGAGGTGGGGAAGCAGAGGGGAGTGAGGGGGGCTTTAACGGGTCAATGGGAGAAAAAGGGGGAGATCTGTAATACTTTCAACAATAAATATTTTTAAATTTTTTTTCTTTATTGTCATTTTAGTGAAGCTACATGATGGAATGGAGAAAAATGCACCAGGAGATTTCATTCTTGATCCCTCATGCTCTCTCTATTAACCCCGTGGAAACTGTAAAGTATACTTTAGTGAAAAATGCACAAAGACTATGTGTACAGTTAACACTGAAAGTGTAAACACTCAGTGAACTGTCACCCAGATCCAAATATAGAACATATTGATCCACCCAAGTCCCCACACATCCCTTACTGCCACAGCTACCTCCCCCAAAATAGGGGACTTTAAGCTATATCATTGTCATCATGGCTACCATCAACAGATCAACAAATGAGAAGTTTAGTCTGGAGGAAGGGCACATGGGACTCTGTCCTATTCTTGCAACTTCATGGTAGCTTATAATTATTTTAAGATAAGTGAAATATATAGCATGGCCCATGGCCACAGTCAATGGAGCAATGAGAGCCTGGGGCAGCGGCAAGGGCAGGCTGGAGGGGGTCAGTGGGGAAAAAGAGGACATATGTAATACTTTCAACAATAAAGAATTATTTTTTTAAAAAAATAGGCCCTAGCTGATTTGGCTTAATGGATAGAGCATCTGCCTGCAGACTGAAGGGTCCCAGGATCAATTCCCGGTCATGGGCACATGCCCAGTTGCAGGCTTTATCCCCAGTAGAAAGATGTGCATGAAGCAACAGATCAATGATTCTCTCTCATCATTGATGTTTCTATCTCTCTATCCCTTTCCCTTCCTCTCTGAAATCAATAAAAATATATTAAAATTAAAATAATATAAGTGTGTGTGTGTATATATATATATATATATTTGCATGTGGATCAAAATGTGAGTTTTTATGCCTTTTGTAAAAATTAAAATAAATTTACACAATGTAAAAATCATTTGGAAAGGCACATGGTCACCTTTTGCTGCTTGTTTGGATAATAGGATCACTATACATTTGTGAGAAAAATAAGCAGAAGAGAATTTTAAAATGTTTTTAAAAACTGAATGATTATTGAAAATCCCTGCGATGGAAATACTATTATTATCTCCATTTTAATGGTGAGAAGACAGAGGTGCCAGGTAACTTGCCCAAGACCACGGGGCATGTAAGGAGAGGCCTTGTGCCCAGCTGGGCTTGCACATGCATGACATCATCGCTCCAGGCCCCATGTGTCTCTTCAGAGATGCCTTGTCCTGAGATCCATTCATGGCCACTTCCTCTCTCATGTTCCCTCCTCGTCGCCTGTCTTACTTTTTTTCCATAGTGGTTATTATCAACTGGCATTATATTAGACAGTTATTTGGATTCATTTTATTGGCCAGCTTCCCCAATCCCAGGAGGGGTTTTTGACTGCCTTATTTACCTGATTCCCTGTGCCCAGCAAAAATACCTGACACATAATAAGCACTCAAGAAATATTACGTTCATGAAATGGCAAGTAGGATTCATTTTTTAAAGAAGGAATATATGTAACCTTTAAGAGAAAAACAGCTGTACAGAAATACCCTACATAGGACACCTTCTCCTGGAATTTGACACCAGAGGCTAGGAAAAGATTTGTTTTCCTCACTAAGGATCCTTTCCAAAATCTTAGACTGTGTATCGAAAAACCATAAAGATCCTTGCAGGAGACAGTATTAGCCGGGCATCCAGCATTCCCTGTTAGACTGCCCTCAGAAACGTATCCACTGGACGAGAAGTGTAACGGGTGTCATGAAAGTTACATTGTCACTAAAAGTCAGCGTTGTGAGGCAGCGTGTCGGAGCCTCCCCGGCCTCTGTGGACAGCTGTCCGATCCTGTTGTAATGGGAGGCACCTTTATCATCCAGATAATTTTCCGCCCATATTTAGCCGTTATCCCAGTTGGTAGAACAGTATTTCCCAAAGTGTGATATGTGTAAAAAATAGCTTACTTGAAAATAAATCTTTTGTTCTAGTGCACTCTAAGGAATGTAACTGATAGCCCAAGGAAGCCAGAGGCTCTTACACCCAGCAACAGAGCAAGTCATCTAGATTTTTCCACTGGTCACTCGACTTGGAGGTCATTCTTTTCTTTATTTCTTTTTTATTGAATGTATTGGAGTGACATTGGTTAATAAAATCATATAGGTTTCAGGTGTACAATTCTATAATATATCCTCTGTACGCTGTATGTGTGTCCACCACCCCAAGTCAAGTCTCCTTCCATCATCATTTATCCCCTTTTATCTTCTCCCACCTCCCGCTCCTCTTTCCCTTGGTAATCACCATACTATTGTCTGTGTTTGAGTTTTTTTTTTTTCTTAATCCTTTCACCGTTTTCACCCGCCCCCCCCCCCCCCCCCCCCCCCCCCGCAACGCCCTTCCCCTCTGACAGCTGTCAGTCTGTTCTCAGTCTCCTTAAGGAAGTCATTCTTTTCACACCCCAATCCTTCTCATACCTGCCCCCTCGCTGCAGCGGAGGGAGAGACTTTCCAGAGCGCAGACAGTTGCAGCTGAGTCGCAGAAGAATGCTCTGCCACGCAGAGGGAAGTCCAGCCCCCGCGGAAGAGTGCGCACCCTTGGTTCCGTCTCCCTGGAAGAGCTGCTTAACAAAATCTGTCTCCCCGTTTCCTCGGCTCTGGAATGGAGGTAACAGTAGTATCTATCCGATAGGGTTGGGGTAAGTATTAAATAAGTGAATACATGGAAATACTCAGTGATTGTTAACTCTTCCTGTCTTTCTAGAATTTAAGCTTGCTGAGGGCAAAGACGTTGTCTGTTTGGGGTACAGTAGTGCCCCGGTGCCTCTCAGGGCTGCCGTGGGGTGAGTGTTTATGAAAATACCTGTGGCATGAACCAGGGACACATTTTAGCATAGCATGTGTATGTGCAGCAGCAAAGTAGAAAGAGCAATAACTCTATCTATAGAAATGATGAGGACTTCATAGTTAATATCTGAGGTTAGGCAACTACAATGGAAGAATTCTATCTGTAATTAGCAAATCAACCCTGATCTAAAGGGGGAAGGTTTCATCACTGGAACTGGCTCGGAAACAGTGAGACTCACATGGAGAATTCAGATCCAGGACAACAAAGAAATGAGAATAGCTTTTTCCTTGCCTTGGTCACTCCTAGATAAGGGTACCGACTTCTTGTCTATTGGAAATTGGTACCCATTTCCCCAACTATTTGAGGTCACCACCAGGCCGTTGCTACTGCTCTTTCCTCCCCATCCACATGCCCATCTTGAGACGTCAGCTGCCCCATCGGCAATTCTCAGTCTTCATTGCCCTGACCTCTCGACCTTAGAACTTTCGTTGGTCCTAACACTCAGTTCTGGATGGGAAACTCTGCTTGGGTGACTACCTGGCCAGTGCTGAGAACATTAGGAGTTCCAGAAACCACACTTTTGTTACCAACACCGAGCAAGCAGTAGTTGTCATGGCAACTAGTGCACTCAGTGACTCAGTAACTCAGTGACTCAGTGACTCAGTGACTCAGTGACTCAGGCAGAGTCACTAAACTACCAGATCCTCTACCACGGAGTTCTCTCAGCTCAGGCAACTGCTTCCAAGGACCAGAAGGACTGAATGAATGCCTTAGTGGGCCAGTGGGATATCTCTACTTTGGAAAGTTATATTCACATTTTTCCATTATAAAAATATAATTATGAAACTAAAAATTTTAAAAATAACAAAAATAATCACCCTTCTGCAATCACTGAAAAATGATTAAGTTTTAGAAAATTGTATGGCAGATTTTTTCCCTATGTTTCTACGGAGGTTCACGAATAACACTTAATTTTATATTCTGGTTTTTTCCAGTGAATTGAGCATTTTCTCATAATTTATAATGGACAAATAATATTCCTTACAGGGCATTTGCATTAACCTATCATTAACTATTTAAAATGTTTATTGTTCTTTCCTGTTAATAAGTGGTGTTATAATATGCATAGTCTTGAATGTAGATTTTTCCAGATTTTCGGCTTACTTATTTTGGTAAATTTGCAGAGGCAAACTTACTTACACAATGAAGTAAGGAAGAGGTTGACCTTTTTACCAGGGACTAGCTAGCAGACTGAGCTGTTTTGAAAGAAAAGAAAATCAAGCTATCCATTTCCAGAAAGATCTAAAATAATTTTTATTTAAAATTTTTTATTAAAAAAAATTTTAAAGCAAATACTTTTTGGGAAGCTCATGATCAGGCAAAATTCAGTAAATTCAAAAGCCAAGCTTGTTGGATCCTTGTTGGAGCAGATTGTAGTCTCCACTTCTGCCTGACTAGTAAATAGAATGAGGGAATGGATGTGACCATTTTCTCTCTTAATACAGGGGCACTCTGAAATCTCTCACCTATGTTTCATGTTGAGTGCAAAGGAAGTAGAAGTGATAGCTTCTACTTAACAACCCCCCTCCCACCACTTTACTATCAGAAGCCCATTTTAATGACTGTCAGTCTAATTGATAAAGGACAGGATTGCCTGGGATACTGGAAACAAAAAGTCCTGGGGATCCTTGACAACCCTTCCCCTGCAGGCACATCCCTGCCAGCTCTGCCCTGAGGCCAAGGAGAGGAAGCACTGGGGGAGAAGCTGGGCTGGAGGAAGAGTTCATCCCCCAATTGCAGTATCAGATGGTTTATAATTTCTTGGGAGTTCCTTCGCTAACTGGCCGTGGAAATAAACACAGAGATCAAGGCTGGGGGGAACTGTCATATAGCTGGTTCCTCTGAGACGCAACCTATCAGCTGTTTGTCCTGCCCAGTCTGCCTTTCATCTGGGGGTTTCTGACACCCCCCAAAACCCTTTAGGCTCCTCGACACTGCTCGCTTTGCAGGTATTTATTTTGGGAAGAGGAAATGGCTGAACTTCCCAGTCAGCATGAGTCCCACCAACTGAAAGAGAGGGATTGGGGTGGGGGATATGTGGCCTGGAGAAGGGAACGTACAGGCACCAGAAGGCTTCAAGCTGCCTGGTGATGTCCGGCCCGCGACAGGGTGGTTTGGGATATTGGACACTGCCTGCCCTTTGCATTGCTGTTTCTGACTTAGGAGAAAAGAAAGGCAGGCCCGGAGTAGGGAGGAGGCTGAGCCAGTGCGGGAAGATGCCTGGTTGTCTCTGGCACAGCATCTGTGTGGACCCAGGTACTTCCTGAACTTCCGGTGTTGACTGAATGCGGTGTCCTCGCAACACTCACACGCTGCATCCCAGCTCCCAAGGTGATGGTGTTAAGAGGTGGAGCTCTCATGAAGGGAATCAGTGCCCTTTAAAAAGAGGCCCCAGAGAGCTTCCTTGCTACTTCCAAGGTGTGAGGACAGAGGGAGAAGGTGTCATGCAGGAACCAGGAAAGTTGCCCTCACCCGAATATGTTGGGGCCTTGGTCTCGGACTTCCTGGCCTCCAGAATTGTGAGAAATAAATGTTTGTTGTCTATGCCATTTAGTGTATGGCATTTTTGTTGAAGCAGCCCAAACAGACTAAGGCCCTTACCACCCCTTGTGCAGGGCCATATCCCAGGGCAACGTTGGGAGGTGGCGTGGTATGGAGGGCAACAGGTTGAAACAGGAAATGTAGCCCCCTTTCTGCTACTGACTGCCCTGGTGAGCGTGGGCCAACGACTCAGGCCCCTGGGTGCTTCAATGCCTAGCCCACGAAACACATTCTATAGAGTGGATCATGTGGCCTTAAAGCTCTTTTGGAGCTGTACAGTCCGTGGTTCTGTGAAGCCAGCTTTTCATTGCATGATGAGCTCAGTTGTAGACACCAAGCACGGCCCAGCAGTGCAGGCCGTTTTCCACGGGAAAAAACTAAACATTGCTGCTGCTGCTGCTTGCTCCTGACAGTGAGTCACGTTTAATCACATCGTGGTACCAGAGCAGTCTTTGTGGACTGCCATGTCCTCTCGCCAGGGGTCTGAAGGACAGGTGTGATGTAGTTCCTCCTGCGGGTGGGGAGTCCTTCCCCAGGGAACACCTGCCAACAAGAAACACGGCTTCTGATTGGGCTCCTGTTTGCAGCCTGAGGCCAGTTTTCTCCTGAGCACTCCATGTTTTTGAGATTATAGTTGTATTCAACAGACATTATACGAAATCCCCACAGAGAGAAAGCACAAGGTACCCTCTGCACGCATCACAGCAAGTTCGTGCTGGGGAGCAGATGGGTTCTCTCATCTCCTGAGGACCTGTTATCAGCCCAGGCAGGGACCTGAGCTGGCTAGCACCTGCCCCCACCTGCCTGCTGAAGTCAGGTCTAGAAATGGAATCTGCCTTCAAGATTGGAGAAACCAAATGTGTACTCGCATTTTCCCTTCTCACTTTAGGATACATTTTCTTTTGTTTTTTATTGGCAGGAAATTTTTATTCTTTTTTTAAAGCTTATTTAAAGGTCTCTAGACACTAGAGACCTGATGCATGAAATTCGTGCATGCGGTTGTGTGTCCCTCAGCCCAGCCTGCACCCTCTCCAATCTGGAACATCCCTCTCACAATCCAGGACTGCTGGCTCCCAACCGCTCACCTGCCTGACTGCCTGATTGGCCCTCACTGCTTCTGCCTGCCAGCATGATCACCCCCTAACCACTTCCCTGCCAGCCTGATCGAGGCCTAACTGCTCCCCTGACATTCCGATTGTTTCTAACTGCCTTTCCTTACCAGCCTGGTTGCCCCAACTGTCCTCACCTGCAGGCCTGATGACCCCAACTGCCCTCCCCTGCTGACCTGATAGCCCATAATTGCCCTTCCCTGCAGGCCATCTTGTGGTAGCCATCTTATGTCCACAGGGGGGCAGGCATCTTTGACCACATGGGAGTGGCCATTTTGTGTGTTGGAGTGATGGTCAATTTGCATATTACTATTTTATTAGATAGGATTATCACAGGTGTCCCCTATTTTCCTCCTCTCTCTCCTCCTCCAGCTAGTCCCCCACCCCACTATTGTCTGTGTCCATGGGTTATGCATATATGCACCTAAGTTCTTTGGTTAATCTCTTCTCTTCCCCCCAAGCCCCTCCCCTCTGAAATCTGTTCCATGTTTCCAGGCTTCTGGTTCTATTTTATTCATCAGTTTATTTTATTCATTAGATTCCACATATAAGTGAGATCATGTCATACTTATCTTTCTCTGACTAGCTTATTTCACTTAGCTTAATGGTCTCTAGGTTGATCCACGTTGTTGTAAAGGGTAAGAGATCCTTTTTTATAGCTGCATAGTATTCTATCATGTAAATATCCTACAGCTTTTTTATCCACTCCTCTACTGATGGGTACTAGGGTTGTTTCCAGATCTTAGCTATTATAAATAACATTGCTATAAACATAGGGCTGCATATATTTTTTTGATTGGTGTATTGAGATTCTTAGGATATATTCCCAGAAGTGAGGTCACTGGGTCAAATGGCAGTTCTATTTTTAAATTTTAAAAAAATATTAATTGCTCAGATTATTACAGTTGTTCCTCTTTTTCCCCCAATAGCTCCCCTCCACCCAGTTCCCACCCTACCCATGCCTTTACCCCCCCCACTGTCCTCATCCATAGGTGTATGATTTTTGTCCAGTCTCTTCATGCACCCCCCATACCCCTTACCCTGCCCCCCAAATATTGTCAGTTCACTCCCTTTCTATACCCCTGATTTTGTTATACTCACCAGATTATTCTGTTCAGATTTTTTTATTCACTTGATTTTTAGATTCACTTGTTGATAGGTATGTATTTGTTGTTCAGAATTTTTATCTTTACCTTTTTATTCCTCTTCTTAAAGAATACCCTTCAGCATTACATATAATACTGATTTGGCAGTGATGAACTCCATTAGCTTTTTCTTATCTGTGAAGCTCTTTATCTGATCTTCAATTCTGAATGATAGCTTTATTGGATAGAGTAATCTTGGTTGTAGGTTCTTGCTATTCATCACTGTGAATATTTCTTGCTACTCCCTTCTGGTCTGCATAGTTTCTGTTGAGAAATCAGCTGAAAATTGTATGGGTGCTTCCTTGTAGGTAACTAACTGTTTTTCTCTTGCTGCTTTTAATATTCTCTCTTTATCTTTTGCTCTTGGCATTTTAATTATGATGTGTCTTGGTGTGGTCCTCTTTGGATTCTTTTTATTTGGGGTTCTGTGCACTTCCTGGACTTGTAAGTCTATTTCTTTCACCAGGTGGGGCAAGTTTTCTGTCATTATTCCTTCAAATAGATTTTTAGTATATTTCTCTCTCTCTTCTTCTGGCACCCCCATAATTTGGATGTTGGTATACTTGAAGTTGTCCCAAAGGCTCCTTACACTATCTTCATATTTTTTTATTCTTTTTTCTTTTCCAGTTGGTTGTTTTTTGCTTCTTTGTATTTCAAAAGTTTGACTTGATTCTTGAGATCCTCTAGTCTGCTGTTGGATCTCTGTACATTATTCTTTATTTCCATCAGTGTATGTTTAATTTCTAGTTGGTCTTTTTTCATATCCTCGAGAGTTTCGCTAAATTTATCGGCCTTTTCTAGAAAATTCTTGAAAAAACTTATAACCGTGCTTTTGTACTCTATATCCAGTAGTTTGCTTTCCTCCATTTCTTTCATTTATGACCTGTTTTTTTGTTTCTGCATTTTGGCTGCTTCCCTGAGTTGATAGAGTGGCTTTGTGTGCTAGGTGTCCTATAGGGCCCAGTGGCTCAGCCTCCCCAGTTACCTGAGGTGGACTCTCTTGGTGCACCTCTTTGTGGGCTGTGTGCACAGTCTTGTTGTAGATAAGCCTTATTTTTTGTTGGTATCACTGGGAGGAATTGACCTCCATGCCATTTGGCTGCACGGTCTATGATGGGATAACTTCTGTGGTGGAGACACCCTTGTGAGGCAAGACTTGTTTCTAGGGGCTTCAGTGCTCACTGAGTATGTCCCTTAAGAATCTGAGGCATTGTAATCTGGATGTCCTACTCTGACCCCTGGGTACACTGGCTCTTGGACCTCTAAGGAGGTGCTAATTTAGCCTCTGCCTGAGGCCACCCAGCAAGAGCTATGGAGAGATCTGCAGATTCCTCTTCTTTTTTGGGGTTTCAGAGGTGCTCAGATGTGAAGAAATGCAAGCTGCTATGGGGCCTTGGGCCTCCTTTTTGATGTTCTGGGTCTCTCTGACTCAGCTGCAACTTGTTAGGTACATTTAGATTTCAAAGGACCAAGCTATTCATATGCCAAGCCTCTGTGCACAGCTTGGATGGGGCCGAGTCTCACGGCAGAGCAAACAGCAATGGTTTCCTGTCAGCCCTACCCTAAGAGGCTTCCAGGTCTCAGTGTCCCTTGGAAAAATTGTTGCAAGTATCTCTGAGAGAAAGCCACCCTTGAGTTTCGCCCAGTGCCAGACAGTCCAGTTTCTCCCTGTATGAGTCTGGATCCCCAGAGTTTCACCTGGAACTGGAGTTCAGAGCAATCAGGAGCTTGTGTCTCCCTCCTGCTTGGAAAAGACAGCCGCATACTCAGTTGCCAGCCCTCTCTGCACACATGCCTCCGTACCTCTGCACTTTACTTCCTCAGCTCCTCTGAGTCTCAGTGTGCTTTTCTCTTCCCTTCTAGCTGTAGAATTTCTACTTAGCCAGCCTTCCTGTGGTTCTGGATGATGTCTGTTTTGTCTTTTAGTGGTAGTTTTAAAGTGGTTGTGCGAGGCAGCAAGTTCAGTGTTAACCTATGCTGGCATCTTGGTTTCTCTCTCCCATTTTTAATTTTTTGAGGAAACTTCACAGTTTTCCACAATGGCTGCACCAATATGCCTTCCCCCCAGCAGTGTACTAGGGTTCCCTTTTCTCCACATCCTCACTAGCACCAAAGTGCACTTTCAAGTCTTCTGGAAAAATAATATTCCATGTGAACTCAGGGTGAATGATCATATACAATTTTGATTCCAAGAGTGGTTTCTTTAGGGCTGTCATTCCTCACCCAGTTCTTACTACCAGAAAAGAAAGACTTAGACTTCGAAGTTCAGTGAATTCGCTGCCTGTTAGGTTACTCACAAATTACTGGGCTATGAAGAGAAGGTTGGGTTTAAAGCATCTCTGATTGGCGGCCAGCCACAGTTTCACATACTATTGGAATTCAATATTAGCAATAACTAACTTCATTGAGACAGGAAGTGTCTGAAGCTGCCTTGTCTATAAAAATGAGGGTGGATTTCTTTCTTTTTTTATTTTAATCTTTATTGTTCAGTTTATTAATTACATTGTTCCCCTTTTCCCCTCCTATAGTTCCCCTCCACCCGGAACCCAACCAATCTTCTGCCATTACCTCGCCCCCACTGTCCTCTTCCATAGGTGTAAATTTGTTGTCTAGTCTCTTGCTGCACCTCCCATACCCCTTTTCTCCCCAAGAATTGTCAGTTCATTCCCTCTCTATGCCCATGATTCTGTTATATTCACCAGTTTATCCTGTTCATCAGATTTTTAATTCACTTGATTTTTAGATTCATTTGTTGATAAATGTTGGTATGCTTGAGGTTGTCCCAGAGGCCCCTTACACTATCTTCAATTTTATGAATTCCTTTTGCTTCTTGCTTTTCTGGCTGAGTGAATTTTGCTTCTTTGAATTTCAAATCTTTGACTTGATTCTTGCAGTCCTCTAGACTGCTTTTAGGTCCTTGTATAATATTTTTTATTTCAGTCAGTGTATGTTTAATTTCTAGTTTGTCCTTTTTCATATCCTCGAGGGTCTCGTTCATATCCTTGAAGGTCTTATTAAGTTCATCGGCCTTTTCTAGGAGCCTCATTTCTGTGGTTTTGAACTCTATGTCCAGTCGTTTATTTTCCTCCATTTCTTTCACATGTGATTTCTTCCCATGTCTCTGCAGTTTGGCTGCTTCCCTGAGTTGGTCGATTAGCTTTGTGTGGTAGATGTCCTCTAAGGGACAGTGGCTCAGCCTCCCCAGTTACCTGAGGTGGATACTCTTGGTGCAGCCCTTTATGGTTTACACAGTCTTGTTGAAGTTAAGCCTAGATTATTGTTGTTAAGCACTAGGAGGGTTTGACCTCCAGGCCAATTGGCTGTGAGGATCAGCTGTGTTCAGGTTGGATGGGCGGAGTCTCCGGGCTGAGCAGGCAGCCTTGATTTCCCATCAGCTCCACCCTATGTGGCACCTGGGTCTCTGTGCCTGGTGGTAATGGCTGCATGCATCTCTAAGAGAAAGCTGCTGCCAAGCTCTACTGGCTGCCGGACAATTCAGCCTCTCCCCAAATGAGTCTGCACACCCAAAGTTTCACCCAGGGTTGTAAAACAATGCAGTCCGGTGGTTTCCCTTCTTCCTTTTTTTCCCTCCCAAACGAGAGAGCAAGTCACGAGTCCTCTCTGCGCTCGGGCACTTCTGCAGTTCCCAAGTTTATACGCCCTCTCCACAAGCTCGTAGACCTCTGCAGTGCCCGAGTTTAAGCGTGCTTCCTCATCACTTTCCATATTCACCTCGTATGAGTGTGAGTTCCCTGGACCTCGCCCAGAACTGGGGAATCAGTGCAGTGGGACACCTTTGTCTCCCTCCCCCTTCGAGAAAACCAGCCAGGTATCCTACCGCCCACCCTATCCGCTTGCACAAGCATGGCTTCACACCTCTGACTCCGTGCACATCCTCAACGCTGCCCTCCGCCGCTCCTCTGAGTCACAGTGTCCTATCTTTACTTTTATTTGTGGAATTTCCACTCAGCCAGCTTTCTGGTGATTCTGGATGATGTTCATTCTGTCGTTAAGTTGTAGTTTTGAAATTGTTGTGTGGGGCAGCAAGATAGGTGTTTACCTATGCTGTCATTTTGCTTCCTCCCGAGGGTAGATTTCTTAATATGTAGAATAAGAACTTCTGTGCATCCATGCTGACTATCGCTGAATCGTAATTACATTGAACATGATCTAGTTTTTTCAAGGCCGAGTCAGAACAATTGATAACTAAATGTTTTCTCGGGAGAGGTGGGTTGCTAGGGGCTTGCCAATCAGCTCTTGCTGGGAGTGAGCTAGAGAAGCTTTCAAGCTCATTTGCTTTCTTCTAGGAGCTGCTTGAGTCATATTGGTTATCTTGGAGATAAAATTATGGAACTTGACTCTGATTTCTTTTAAACTATTAGAGATTAGGGGTTGCCACGTGTTCATCCAATAGCACTGAGTGGCTCTCATGGGCAGGTACTGCACACACAATAAGCAAGACAGTATCAGTCCCTGCCCTTTTTTATTTACTCCGGGGATGATGATGGAGTGTGGTCGTTACTAGCCTGGGGGTGCAGTGGGAGCCCCTGGAACAAAGCTCCCCGAAGCAAGTGAAGCAACATCTAAGGTGAGACCTGGTAGATGTAAGGTGGACTGTCCTTATGATGGTGACAAATGATGGTGACATGTCATGTTCCAGGAGCAGCAGGCAAAGGCCCAAACAGGAAAGAGCATCATAGAGGTGGGCAACAGAGATTGGGGCTGGATAGTGGTAAGAGAGGAGGTGGCTGAAGCAAGGGAGGGCGCTGGAGATCCTGAAATAGGGATGAAAGAATCTGGGCTTTATTCTAGAGCAGTTTTCTCAGCTGACACTGCTGACACTTGGGGCTGGTGTATTCTTTGTTGTGGCAGGACAGGAGGCTATCCTGCACATTGTGGCATGTCCAGTAGCATCTCCCCAGTAAACACAAGTTTAAAAATGTCTCCAGACATCGCCAACTGCTGTTTGGAAAGCCAAAGGTCCCCTTGTTGGCAACCCTTGTTCCGTGGCAATGGGGAGTCACTGAAGGATTTTGAGCAGCACCCAGGCTGTGATCGCAGGCAAGTCTGCAGTCTGAGCTGCTACAGCCGTTTCCTCTGCCATCATTGGGCTGAGCTTCTTCTGTGCATAAAAAAATTGTAGGAGAAAAAGAGTTAATGTGTCTTTCCATAGGTTTCTTGCTCATAACTAGAACTAGAACTAGAAAAAAAAAGTCCTCTTTTGATGAATTGGTATCGTTCCTTTTACAATACTAAGAGCCCCGTACAGTTTCCCTTGTGTTGCATCAGCCTTTCTTATTTGGTATAAGTCTGAGTTGCTGGATAGGACTGTCCAGTTAGTTGACTTCGGCCAAGTGGGGAGGTTGGGGACCTCCAGAAACTGGAGGCTGCACATCTCCATCTTTCCTCCAGGGGGCAGCAGCTCCTCAGCTCCAGCTGTGGGGCCATCATGTAGGATCTTTGTGTTGTTTAAGAAAAACAGGAAATTCGGATTTCTGTGGTCAAATCTTCAAATATTTAAATAATGGCCATAAATTTGGATGTTGTAAAACATGTATCAGGCAACATCAGAGTCTTGGGGCTATTTTCTAGTCAAAGGCCTCTTTGTGACTTCTCAAAGGATATTTTTTGTTTTAATTTTTTAAAAAATATATTTTATTGATTTTTTTTACAGAGAGGAAGGGAGAGGCCTAGACAGTTAGAAACATCAATGAGAGAGAAACATCGATTAGCTGCCTCCTGCACACCCTCTACTGGGGATGTCCCTGCAACCAAGGTACATGCCCTTGACTGGAATCAAACCTGGGTCCCTTCAGTCCGCAGGCAGAACCAAACCAGTCAGGGCTGTTTTGATTTTTTTAAAGTATCATTTTATTTTATTAGTTGACTTTCTCTTTTTTATTCTTGCTTTATGATTTTAATTTAATCTGGGGGAGATGTATAAAACTGTGTTAGGTGTCCTATTGACCTGACCCAAATCCCTTTTCCTTCTTTCTCAACATTGTTCTGTGTCTTAAGACACAGAATAACCCCTTCATTAAATTCTCCTCAACTTTCTAGTTTGAGGGTTTCATTTGCTTCCCGCCAGGACCTATGACTAATAAAGTATAAGCTATTCAAAGTCGAACATAGGGAACTTGGAGGGTTGTTTCTGTGAACAGAATATAAATAACTGAATGGTCTCAGAGGGTGGGTCTTAGAGGTAAGTTGGGAAGCCATACTTATAAGGCACACGGGGAAGTCTTCTAGATTCCCATTTGATCACATCAGTTCCACTTTCCGTGGTAGGAGTTTGCGCCCTTAATTTCAAGCAGCTTATGGCATTTTCATGCCGAACAGCATTTATCCCATATGAATATTGTTTCCAGCCTGGAACACCTCCTCCTGGGGCAAGTAAGGAAGGCATTTCACAGAAGCTCTCTGGCCAGTGCTCCTCGGGATGCTTGTTTTCTGTCTCCTTGGTTGACTTTTCTTTGGCCTTTCATTCATCAAAATACAGTCTGGGTCCCGGCCAGTGTGGGTTAGTGGTTGAGTGTCACCTATGAAGCAGGAGGTCATGCCTGGGTTCAGGTTCGATCCCCAGTGTGGGGCATGCAGGAGGCAGCCAGTCAATAATTATCTCTCATTATTGATGTTTCTATCTCTCTCCCCCTCTCCCTTCCTCTCTGAAGTCAATATATATATATTTAGAACCACACATTCTGGGTCTTTCTAGGCAGTACGGGGCAATGGTTAAGAGCAACTGTGTTTAAATTACATGCAGTGTGTGGGAGTCTCAGCTCTTGTCCTTTTCTCTGTATAGCTGTACACAAGCTCTTTCATCTCTCTAAGCTTCAATTTCCTCAGAATGCAGAACCTACAGAGAGGATTAAGAAAATGTAAGGAAAGTAAGTATCTAGCATTGCTCCTGGGACAGAGGGTGCCCAATAAACAGGAGAGATTATTAACAGATCAACCCATTTCCCAGGAAGCTGTTACTATTGGTGTTAGAGTGAACATTGGCCCTTACACAGCTAGTGCATGGCCCTTACACAGCTAACGCTTCCAAATTGCCCCCTGAGGCATCAAAGAGAGATCAGGCTACGTTCTGTTTAGTATTCAATATACTCCTACTAGGGGCCCCATGCACGAAATTTATGCACTGGGGGTGGGTGATCCCTCAGCCCAACCTGCCCCCTCACACATACTGGGAGCCCTCAGGGGATGTCCTACGACTGCTTACCCCCAGACTACCCAAGGCCTAAAGTCTCTGTTTGGCTCAGCCCCAGCCTTAGCCCTCGCCACAGGCGACCGCCCAGCCCTGGGGGCCGTGTGGTTGCCACCGCCGCCTCCACCCCCAGGAGTCTGGCACTCGCCACTGGCTCTGCCCCCTGGAGGCCACTTCAGCTCCACCTCCCCGGCTCCGGCCTTAGCCCAGGCTGGCTCCACCCCAGCTCCTGATTGGTTGGTGGGCGTGGTCAATGGGTGTGGCTTGTGAGTGTAGCAAAGGTATGGGCAATTTGCATATTACTCTTTTATTAGACAGGATTGTTTTCACATTTTGAAAATTCCTACATTCTCTGTCTGGAGTCCCTCGGTGCTCCTCCCACTTTGTGTTCCTTGTAAACTGCAGATAGAGGCTCGGAGACACCCCCTTGCTTCCTCAGTACATGCCTCCACATCTAGATTCCGGCTCAGTGCAGCAGGTGCTCTCCTCCACCTTCTCACTGATTCAGCGCTGCAGGTCCTATGGTGTTTGCCCATTTTAATGAGAAGTCTTTGCTCCCAACATAATCTCAACTTGCCAGGATAACAAATTTCACCTTAAAATCATTATGTCCCTTGCTGGGGACATAGGCCAAATTTGCTGAGTTGGGGGGAGGGGAGACTAGAAGGTAGTGATGATTTAAAGCTGACTCGCAGTAAAGGAGGCAATCTGAGCCTGCTCATGGTAGCCACTCACTGTTAACTTCGGATTTAACATGAGACTTGATTCTCTCTTACAAACTGGATTATGTACCCCCTTCCCCAAATAACTCCATCCCTTCACCCCGCTCTCACGGGTGAGTTGGTACAACTAATGACAAACCTGGATTGCAGGCTGCCCTGTTCCACAGCTCTCAGCTTCCTATCTGAGTTTGACTAATAAAACCAGCAATGTCTTGGCTGGCATATCCTTCCTGTCTAATAAAAGAGTAACATGCAAATGTGACTTACCTTGGCTCCTGATTGGCTATGCTACCAGCCAATCAGGAGCAGGGGGCAGGGCCAAGCAGTGTGACCGCCAGCCCTGGGGGTGGAGACAAAGCTGAGATGAGGCAGCGGCAGCCTGGTGGTCCAGCCAGAGCAGAGAAGACTGAAGGCTCCAACTGGAGTGAAGCCTCCAGCCGGCCAAAGCAAAAACGGAAGCCAACAACCAGAGGGAAGGCCTGGGTCACAGGTTCCAGAGGAAAACTGGTCCTGGCAGCCAGGGGAAGGAAAGCCTATTGCATGAATCTTCATGCAACGGGCCTCTAGTGTTGAATATTTACTCTGGGCTAGCACTTCATAAGGATTACCACTTCAATGCTCCCAAATAAACCTGTGAAATGGAAATGTTTGTTACTGTCATTTCGGATGAAGGTCTAGGACTGGGAGAGGTTGAGTGTGGCCTGTAGTTGAAGCCCAGAAACCCACCAGCACTTGGTGAGTGAAGTTATCTCTCGGCCTTTTGTTCAGAAAGACAGAAGGGCTCCCACAGCCCAATCAGGCCCCTGGTGATGTGCCAATGAGCCATGTTTGGCTGGAGGGAGGTGGCCCTGTGCTGGCCGCAGTGCAGATCTGACAGGATGCCTGGCCCTGCAGAAAGGAAGGGAAGGAGCACAAGACCAGAGAGAAAAGTGCTCCTAGTAACTGGGCTGCATGTGCAAAGGCCCTGAGGCAGGAATGCCCTTGACGTGTCTGAGAAACTGTAGGAAGGACCATTCAGCTGGAAGTGAGTAGTGGGGTAGGCACATTTCAAATGCTCAGTGGCCTCATGCGGCTGGCGGCTACCATATTGGATAGCACAATGCTAGAAGGTGTCAAAATCTATGGAGTGGGCAGGGCCACTTAAGATGCCCTGGGTACAGATGCTGACGTGGGGAGGTACTGGGAAGTCCAGGTTGTGGTCTCTGTGGGGGATGAACATTTGGAAGGGGAAGGAGGGAAGAAAGGGTGTCATACAATCTTCCAGAATGTGCCAGAAGGACGTGGCGGGTGAAGTGGTTCTGAAACCCACATGCACATGAGAATCACAAGTAGCTTTCCCAGTACACCAGCGCCGGTCCCCACCACAGACCAGTGGAATCTCATTCTCCAGTTAAGTTCTGAGCATCCGCATTGAAAATAACCTGCCAAGTGACTCCAATGGCACCTGGACAGGAAGGGAGACGCAGCAGGAGGGCGGGCGGTGCCACTTAAACATTAACCCTGATGCCAGGAGGGGTGTTCTGTGTGAATGAACATAATCTCAAGAAGATGTAGCTTTGGGTGGGAGCCTCTAGTTCAGATCTTGGGGGGCAGTAAGGGGAGCTCATGGTGGTCCTTCAGCTGTCTTAGCATTCAGATGTACAGAGGTCGTCATCTTCATTATGGGATTAGAGAACAGAGGCAAGAACATTACCGTCGTTGCAGCCACACCTCTAAGCCTTCCGGTCCACCCTGATGGGAGGAACCCAGGTTCCCCCGCGAACAGCTCCGACAGCTGCGTAGGGAACTCAGCTGTCACTGGGAAGACTGGAGAGAGAGCATATTGCCAACAACCCAGACTCCCAGGGAAGAAGTTTAAGGAGGAGTTTACTTGGCAGTCTAGAAGGGGAGTGGAGGCATGCATCTGTTCATTTGTTCCCTCGACACTCAGCATGCGTTTATTGAGTACCGACTGTGTGCTGGGCTGACGACCTTACCAAAGTTTAAGTGTGTGTCACTTTCCAGTGTGTGTCGCTGTTTGGGTGTCTCCCACAGAAGAGAGTCCCTCCGAGGAAATGAGACGCTACAGTGGGCGCCCACCGGCTGAAGCTACACCACCCTCCCCCAGATACGGAGTACAGCCAAGTCATCCTCTGCCGGCCCTTTGGGAGCTGGGCCAGGCTGCCCCCTGGCCTCTGCATTCACTCATGTTGCGTCTCAGCAGTGCTCAGGTACATTCTCAAGTCAACATCCGGGAATAAAGCACCTTCGAAGTTACCCTTGGAAAACAGTCATCGGGGAGGTGGTAGGTTGGTGCTTGAGAGACGGCCTCTCAGCAAACACAGCACAGCCTGCTTCCCGGCAGCGCCGAGCAGATGGCCGCCTCGGTGGCTGAGCACCAGCCGAAGCGCTTGGGCCTGCTTGCGTTTTGAGGTCATGTTGCACGAAAAGCATGTGTCGTGGGTATAAACACGGATGTGCTAGATGCTTCCAGCATGAGAGGATCAGAACTGGATGCAAATGTTGGCGCATTCACACTCCAGGGCATATGCTTCTGTGGGGACGGCTGGCAGAATCCCACACGCTATTTACATTGTTTTTTATTTAGTTTCCCTTCAGGCATCCACAGTTGAGTTCGCTTGAGGTAAATGCACCACTGACTGGGCTCAACTGCAAAAGGACGGCAATGACGCCATGTGGCCCGAGGGACGCTCTTTCAGGGAGGCGAGGAAGCCCTTCCCACGCGGCTCCAGCGTTGCCAGAGAGGGCGCACCCTGCTCGCCCTCCTCCCTGGAGTCCTCTCAGAGGACAGCCCTGGGATTCCTCACGTCCCTCCAGGGGCTCTGTCCCAGTTGGGCCAAACCATCCTGGGCCCTGAGAGGGTTGGGTCTGCCCATGCAGTTCCCTGGGGGCTGCCATCACAGGGATGTATGGGGTCATTCCAACCTCCTGGCCTGCTTACCTTCTGACCTCTCCTGGGCCTTTCTGAGAAGCCGCAGTGGCCAGCCCCATCACCTGGCAGCAGACTCCGGGGCTCAGCTCCCTGCAGTTCATTAGCTGCGAGCACTGCTGGCTGAGGGTGGCAGGCACACTGCCTTTCACCCCAGCTTTGCCAGACACCATTGGCCTGGCCAGCCTTGTTGGACTTTCTTGCCGGAGAAGAGGGTAAGGCAGGGTTGCAAAGACCAGCTGGTTCCTGAGGCTGTGGCAGCCCTAGATGACATTTGGGCTCATTTGGCCCCCAGGACCCCTCACAAGCGATAGCCCTAGCAAGGATCTAGAGCTGGACTTTAGATCCCTCATCCCTGGCCTGCTCAGGTGTCCTAGAGGCACGGTCGGTGGAGATGCCTGGGGAGGCCCGGGGAGGCTCAAGGTGGCCCACTATTCCGGGGAGTTTGTTTGCAGAATTCTCACACTTGCATGGCTTCCCCCTCAGCCCTGACTACCCTGCGATAAACTCGTCTGAGAAATGGAAGGACTTTTGCTGCCTCATCACTGCCGTCAGCCTCGCACAGACTTGCATCACTGCGGCTCCTGCAGGTCAGCTTGGCCTGGCTGCCCACCCCCCTTTCTGGGAGCCCGTTGTCTGCACAGCTGGCCCAATGTCCACCTCTGGGAGCTGGCAGGGACCATCTCTTTTGCTCATTTGTATGTCATTTTGGTTTTCCGTGTCTCCTAAGGGGATGTGGTTAGTATATAAATGGTTCATCAACACCATTCAGGCAATTCTTTCTGAATGGAATTTTCCAACAATTTTTGTTTCCAACATCCAAAACTAGCAAATAATGTGAAAGGAACAAATGGATGCTAATGGTTATGGGATTAATCATACAACCGCAGAATGGAAAACTCCTTGAAAAGGCCCCAGGCCTCCCGCCTCAGGCCTCCCCTGTCTCCCTGCCCAGGCATAACCACCGGCCACAGGGGAGACGCGACCCCATCTTTAGAAAGAAAGGGTCCAGAGCAGGGTTCCGCCACCTTTGCTGCGAAGCTCCCCGCCCTCCCACTCCTCAGTTTGTCACGGCGGCCTGAGCCCTCATTTCTCATCACGTCTTCTTCATGGTCTTGATTACTCCCAGAAGCTGCTTATTGTCTGCCCAGGGCAGGAGCTCCCTGTCTGGCTCTCACCAGAGCGGCCCAGGTGGGTCTAGGTCAGTGGTCGGCAAACTGTGGCTCACGAGCCACGATCGGCTCTTTGGCCCCTTGAGTGTGGCTCTTCCGCAAAATACCACAGCCTGGGCGAGTCTCTTTTGAAGAAGCGGCGTTAGAAGAAGTTTAAGTTTAAAAAATATGGCTCTCAAAAGAAATTTCAATCGTTGTACTGTTGATATTTGGCTCTGTGGACTAATGAGTTTGCCGACCACTGGTCTAGGGTGGTTGTTCAACAAAGTGTCAATGTAAAAAACAACAACATTGAAACCTGTAGAGAATTTTTGTGAGTTTATTTGAGCCACGCTGTGGACATATGCCTGGAACCAGAACCTCAACGAACTGAGACAACGCTCCGGAGAATGGCGGGTTACATCTGCATTCACACATCGCAATCAGAGGGGGGACATAGGTGGGTTACATGAAATCCATTGGTGATAGATTGAGTAGGGGATAAAACGAAGCGGTGGGAAACCCCTGGGATTGGATAAAAAGTAAAAGGATGGACAGTTACTTAGGTGGGTGCAGGAACAATTAACATGATAATGAAGGAATCTGTGGTATCTGTCCTGGCACCCAGCACACTTGGTTTTGCCTCAGGGGCTCCAGAAAAAGGGAAGTTACAAGTTACCCAGACATTTCAAGGGTATTTTATCGAAGAGGCAAAAAGGCGGGTAGGCTCAGTTAAGGTAAAGGTTGACCTTGTCAGTGAAGATACGGGCCTAGGGCGTAACTGCGCACCATAACTGCTTTTAGTTAAAGTTGAATTTCAGACCAACCTTTGTGGTTGCTTTAGGTCTCTGAGTTTGCAAGACTGCCATGTGTGCCTCTCCCGAGCTTGTCAGGCCAGCATGTGGCCCCTTTCGTCCACAAAAGGATTCAATTTGCTGCCTGCACAGGCAAATGGTAATTCTCCTGGGAGGGAATACATCTTGGGCACTTCTGATATGAATTGTGGTTAATGAACATAGAAGGGGTAGAGGCTGGAACCCACGCCTTTGGGATCACCCCTCCCCCCAGGCACCTAACCCAGCCTGCCCTCTCACTCTGCCTACACCTTTCACCCACTGTCGATAAACCAGAGTTAAAAAAATAAAGCAGAACTAAGAAATTAAAAGAAACCACAACTAAGAAATTTAAAGAAACTAAAATTTAAAAACAACATCAAAAAAGAGGTTAGGAAGGACAAAATGTAAGGCTATTTTACAAGATAAAATAATTTGCATTTTAAAAAATAAGAGATAGAAAATTAAAGCGTGCATAAAGGCTGTTAACTTAAAGAAATTAAAATGATTTATAAACCATAAATGATCAAAGAAATGAGAATTTTCTATGTAATAGAAGCCTAAGGGACTGTTAGAGTGGAATGACCAGAATGACTGGACGCTATGATGCACACTGACCACCAGGGGGCAGATGCTCAATGCAGGAACTGCTCCCTAGTAGTCAGTGCTGCTCAGCCAGAAGCTGGGCTCACAGATGGTGAGCAGCAGCTCTAAGGAGCAGCAAGCCAAGCGGTAAGGATCAGTGAGCAGGCAGGCAGTAAGGAGCTAGGGGTTCCAGATTGCGAGAGGGATGTCTGACTGCCAGCTTAGGGGGCATGGGGGGCGGGGGGTAAGCCCAAAGGCAGACATTCCCCGAGGGGTCCTGGGCTGCAAGAGGGCATAGGCGGGGGCTGAGGTACCCCCGTTCCAGTGCACGAATTTTGTGCCCTGGGCCTCTAGTTAAGAGATAAAAGTTAAGACAAGAATAAATAGAAAAGTTCTGAACAGGATAGGAAGGAAATTAAGGCCATTAAAAATGCATAAACCTATAAAACAAAGAGCAGAAACCTTAAAAAAAATAGATAAGTACAATGAGCAACAACTTATTTGCGAAAATATTTTCAAACAGTGGGAGACTAAGGTTCTTGAAGGTGAAGGTAATTGAAAATAAGATGCCAATCCCCTGAAATGCAGCAGTGGGAGTGCCTGTAGCCGCCTCTGACTGAGGCCTCAGTGAAGGGCCTGGCAGGTGTTGTCTGGGTCTGGATGCCGTGGCTCTCCACCTCGCCTCCCATAGCTTGTACCTGTTCTCCCTGCTCCTGCAGAGGTGCTGCTGAGGCCAGGGGACCTGCCTTCTAACGGCGCTGCCTGCCACCCATCAACCCAGGTCTGCCCTAAGCCCCAGACTCCCAGAACTCCCCACTGTGAGTGAGAGCCCCTCCCCCTGATACCCTCTGCCGCTCCTTGCAGTTCACTAATAAAGAGGCCCTTCTGGACCGAGGAGAAGAACCAAGAGTGAGAAGATGGCACAAGGGGAAGAGGAATCCTGCTGGCACGTTACTGCATGCCAGACACTGTGCTGTTGATGTACCAACGCCACTTCTCTTAGAGCCGACCTGCTGGTTGGTAGCAGTGGTATGCCCATTATTCGGATGGAAACCCTGAGTCCAGCGACCCTTTTCTACCCTGGTGTTAGCCTCTGCGGTCACAATGCAGTGTGCTGGCCTCACAGCTTTCTTAAGTGATTGTCTTATTTTTTTCTACCATTGAATCCATGTTTGTTTTCTTTTCAGGCCATGGATTTCTGGTCAGCAGACAATTCCCATGGGTGCTGAGCTTCAGTGTCTCTATACTTGTGTTACTGAGACTTTCTGTATCCCAAGTATAAGAGATGAGATCTCTGGCATAATATCTCATCTTTACCTCCATTTGCCAGTAAACAATAAGGAAGCCTCCGGTGATCTTATGGGGAAGGCATCCTCATGGGGAAGGCATCTCTGAAAATGTAACTGAATTATGCTACGAGAGGGAGCAACACGGGGTCCACAAAGAGACAAATTCCCTAATTCACTCACGATTTTCAAAAGATAAGAGTAAAGGAGAGAAAGTGCTAAGACAACCCATGAACAATATTTATCAAGATCAGCATGTGGGCAAGTACAGGCAGTCTTCTAGATGGTCCTTGAAGAGCCCGTCATTGGATTAGGTAAGTTATGAAAGGTGGATGACTATGTGGGGTGTCATTAGTTGAGGTAGAGACGCTGAAAACAATGAGTTCACACACAGATCTGGACTCTCACGCAGTTTCTGAACTTCAGGTTCCTTACTTGTAAGTCAGAATTCATAATTACGTCTACCTCCAAGGGGTTGTCAGTGTTCTCTGAGCTCAGGCCTGCCAAGCATTCCTGGTACATGCAGTCATCAGATGAAGGCAGCTGTGGCCTCGAGTAGGTCAGAGATGACAGTGTGAACAGTGCGGACTGGATGACAAGGGCTGGACTGAGGGAGCTGCATCCAGAGAGGATGGGCTGGGACTCTGTCTTCTTGATGGCATTGTGACCAATTCTATTTTTTCTAGCTCAGTGGTCTCAACCAGAGGCAGTCTTGATACCACCTCCCCCCCCCCAGGGACATTTGGTCATATCTGGAGACATTTGTGTCCTTGTCATATTCTTGGAAGGCAGAAGATATACTCCTGGCTCTAGTGGCATCCAGCTCATTGCCTTGCATACAGTAACTGTTTGTTGACTGGATGAATGCCTGAATAAACAAGTAAGTTCAAGTATTCTGACTTCAAATTCACTTTGAGTAAATTTTAATGATAATTCTTTGCTTCATAAAGTGTTTAGAAGATGAGATAATGAAACTAAAATTATAGAAGTTATACTAAAAGGCAATATGAGCAAAGAATTGGGTTTTGAACAATTGATTTTGAGATATTCACACCCAGTAGTGGAAAATTATCTTAATCTATGATCCTGAACTTTCAATAAAAAGAGAAGAATGATCTATTGAGATTTGTTGAAACAATTTCTTTTTTTACTTAAAAGGAGCACTTTCAGCTATAAAGGGTTAAAAATCAAGGCTAACATTTAAGTAAGCATTTTAAAAGTTTGCCCTCTGGTGGAGAGAGGTAAGAAATACATGTGTTAAAATGGTGATGCCTTACTTCAGCACTTCCCACACTTGCCTCCACTCAGAAAGCATTCTCCACTCAGAAAACAGGAGAGAGAGTGGCTGCTGTGGGCTGATTTGTGTCCACCTTCAATTCATATGTTCAACCCTACCCTAGAACCTCAGGGAGGGCCTTGAAAGAGGGTGTGAGGCCTAAATGAGACCTCTAGGATGGTCCCTGATCTAATAAGACTAAGACTAGTTGGTGCCTTTATAACAAGAGGAAATATGGACAGACACACAAGAGACACCAGCACCATGACCACAGAAGAAAGACCCTGTGAGGACACACAGGAAGCAGCCATCTACAAGCCTAGGAGAAAGGCCACAGGAGAAACCAACCCTGCCAACACCTTGATCTTGGACTTCCAGACTCCAGAACTGTCATACATTTATCTTGTTTGAGCCTCCAATCTGTGGAATTTGTTGCGACAGCCCTAGCAGATCACTCACTCAGGAACAAGCTCCCCCACTGATGAAGAAAGTAAACATTCAGTATCACTGAACTTCTCCTCTTTAAGCTTGTATCCTTCCTACCAAGGGGCCTCTTTAGGGCCGGTTGCCATCTAACTCAGGTAAAACTCCCAGTAGGCATCCCATGAAGAGGACATGGCTGCATGTGCTCTCATTCCAGCCCAGCATTTGCTTCTATCTTCCTCCTGGACCATGGTAAGGGTAGGTCTGTGTTCACTGACAATTTAAATTTTAAAAAATTTAAAGTTGTCATTTATCTCAAACTTACTACTATACATGGATTTTAAAGAAAATATACATAATCAAAACTAAGAAAATAAAATCCAAACATGATTCTCCTGCACCCAGGGCTGATCCCATTAACATTTGTTATTTCTCATTCACTTTGGGGTTTTTTCTTCTCTCTTTTTTAAAAAAGTATGTTTTATTGAGTTTTTTAGAGAAAGTTACCACCTACTTGGGGATCGAGCCCGCAACCTGGGCATGAGCCTTGACTGGGAATTGAACTGGTGAACCTTTCACACATAGGATGATACTCAACGAACTGAGCAACACCAGCCAGGGAAGGTATTTCTACAATTAGGAATGCATAATTTTGGTTCATTTACAAAGATGGGATCATCATCTACATATTGACTTTAACCTTTTTCACCAATAATTCTATCTAATAAAAGAGAAACATGCAAATTGACCGTACCTCCACTACAGTTGTATGGCTTTTCATGCTCTATTGTTGCTGGAGGCTAAGGACGGCAGTTAGCATAATAAATGCGAGAAGTTCCTTAGAAGGCTGATGGACATCTTCAGCAGGGCTGAAAATGTGTATGTTATTACCTGCTGCTGAACAGCTGTAGGCATTTCCCCTAACCTGATAAACTTTTTCTGTTGACCAAACTTTACCTTTGATATGCCTGTTTGCATTCCTAAAGGGCCAATGTGTTTTCCAGTAAATACAAAGCCCTGGGTCTGGAGATTCGGGGAACCTCCCCACTAGAGGGTGAAGCCTCTGCCTGGTTCCCCCAAATGCCTTTCAAATTTATATATTTTTTTCTAGTCCATATTCATTTATACACAGCCCTTCTCCAGAGTCCTGAACTCTAACTGTGGAAAGACTGCGGCAGATTGTAAAGAACTCACCTTACTTTAGTTAATTCTCTATAGATGGATTTTTACACTCCTTCTATTTTGTTCTCTATTCTATACAATGTTGTAGTGGACAACCTGATCAACTTTGCATATAGCCATGGTTGTTTTCTCAGAATACTGAATTTTGATTTTAAAATTTAATTTTAGCTTCTGGCAAATGGGGAAAATATTTCCTACACTTCCAATCAATAAATGATCTAACCCAGACAGGTAGCAGAAACATAGTGCCACCAGCTGTAGACTGGATGGTGAGGACGACAATTTCGTGGAAATTGACTGATGGAAAATTAACCAGGGGAGACGGATGAGGGGAAAGAAGAGAGAATGCCCACACCTTCTGATAGCTGGGCTGAAAATGAAACCATTAGGAAACAAGTGAGGAAATAAAAGAGGAGGTGAAGAGAGTTAAGGAATGAATATGAGTGCTGAGAAAGAGTGGAGAGAGGTCAGTTGTAAGGCCTGATGTGACTGGTTAGCAAAACGTTCACACTTACTGTGACACCCACTGGCATGTCTACTCTACACCATGTGCTGTCAGGTGACTTAAAATATCTACCTGGTTTCCCTTCATTCCTACAGCCCCTGTCACTGATGCATACTCAGAAAATGCAAAAAAGTGTAAACACTCAACTTGGCAAAACATGAGAAAAAGACGGATATACTGAGAGAAGAAAATTCATCTAATGCTTTACAAAGTGAAACACAAATGCATTCCAAAATTCTGTTTGCCCAACAATATGGATAATCCAAGATGATCTGTAATGAGCATTTATTCAGGGTTCCCTCATCGGCTACTTTGTCAAGGAAGAGAAGTGTGAGTGTGACTTAATGAACTCTTTTAGCCCTTAGGAAAGTGATGCTTACTGTGTTAGAAATGGGCCACACAATCCATAATAATAAAAGCATAGTATGCTAATTAGACCGGACAGCCGAATGACCTTCTGGGCGAAGTCGGGGCTGTGAGGGCCTCTAGTTGATAATAAAAGATGTCCTAGCTAGAGAGAGAACATTCTAAGAGGACTTTTCAAGCTGCGTGTGCCAGGACCTGACTTGCTGATTCCTGGTCCCAACTCCTGTCTATGATTATGCCCTTCAAGTCTCCTTGCTGGCCTTGGTGTCTATCTGTGAACTCTTCTCGGCCACTTGTTGTGAGCTTGTGGCCAAGACAGTTCACCCTCCTCCAAACACAAACATGCAGCACCCACTTGCTCTCAGGAGCCTGTGTGGGTCCTGCTCACCCAGGAGTTGCCCACACTGCCCCGGGCTGGTGGGCCGGAGAGGCACGTGTTTGGTATGATACATACAATGGCAGACTTGAATTAGGCCCTAATCCAACCTTAAGAGACTGTCCATTCTGAAATCCAGTCATTTAGGGTTCCAGACAGGGAAAGGAATGAGCATTAGTTGGCAGCAGACACAGAGAGGTTTCCCTGAAAGGAAGGACTCTTGCCTGAGAAGGAGGCTCAGAGGCCACATCTTATCAGGAAGTTGGGCCAATCGGTCATCTTGGATGGTCTGATGCTCCAGTGGACCTTGTGGAGTAGGTCACTGCCGTTGTCGTCATGGGGCACATTCACGCAACGAAGCCCCAGTGCACAGCCCAGCAGGGCCTCGCATGAGCTGCCGAGACCCAGGGGGGCTGCCCCGGGCACCGAGGGCTCTGCAGGAGCTCGATGCGGCCACGCAGAAGAGCCTCGTAAGATGCAGAGGGAGAGGAGCAGGGCAGCGGCGGAGAAGGTGTGGACAGAGCGCAAATAGGAAAGCAGGATTCTGGGTGATGAGAAGCAAGTGCACACGCTGTGATTGACAGCTCTGGGCACGCCATGTGGCCAGGTCCTGAGAATTCATCTGTCTGCACACGTATGATTTGTAAGCTTTTCTGTATGTCAATTCAAAATAAGATCTCAATAAATAGTTTTTCAATGCAAGGTTAAATACATACTCAGTTGGAATAATACTCTTGTTTCGGAGATGAAATGACTTGAATGTACTGGCAAACTTTGAATAGAATAATTGCTTTCAGGCCTTAGGCCTTTTGAGTTGTTTAAAATGGGCTCAGAAGGTAGCAAAAAAACAAAATTCAGAATCAAATCTAGTAGGTAATAGAGTCAATCAAAGTGGGTACCACCATTATTTTTGTTGTAGAAAATGAGATGGGGTTTCCTGTGTGGCTTACCTGGACCCTGAAGGCCACAGCCAAGAAGATGTGCTCTGAGCACAGGTTGGGGCATAATTTCTCAGGGGGCACCTTCCAGTGGTACCTCCTCGAAGTCCATGATTTCTGGCACAGGTGCTAACACATCAGCTGTGCTGCTTTACAGGCAGACCTGGTGAAGGAGGAGGAGGAGGAGGAGGAGGAGGGGAAGAGGAGTCCCCGTCCAAGGCCTGCTCCGTAGGAAAGTGGTGGTTTTGTTTGACTCGAAACTTCTATCTTAACTATTGCCTCTCTCTGTGAGCTCTAGGTCTGGCTTGACACACCTTCCGTTTTGAGGGCAGAGGGAAATGGCCCCACTGGCTGTGCTCTGTGCACCTGGGCTGGAGTTATTGACATGGTATGAAGGAGGCCAGACCCAGGGACAGTGAAAAACATCCTGTTTAGATTATGAAGAAAATATGCACAAGTAATTCTGGCCTCTCCCGACTGGATGCTGGCATGAAGGTGATGGATGGGTGGAAGAGCTGTTGGCTGACGCCCGACACTTGCACCCTGGGCCAGGCGGCGCTTTCCCATCGATGAAGTTGCCTCAGAGAGGCGCAGAATGACCAAAGGCTCCCTCAACAACAGCCTTCTGCAGCCAAGCCCGGGGGCCTCCTGTGGGAACAAAGGTGAGAGTGAGTCAAAGGGGCTCAGCTGGCCCCGACAGCAGCCCTCTCTGGGCACCCACCTGCTCTGGAGACAGAACCCACTTCTAACCCCGAGCTTCAGCAGGGAAAGATAATGACCCGACCAGGCCTGGCAGAGGTACCGACCAGTTGGTGAGGACCACAGGAGAATGACTGGATCTGTTTGAGTTTCACTTCACTGTCTGAACTCCCAGGAACGGAATGCTGTAAGCATTTCAGCAATGTGCTCCACTTGTCCTCAGAAGCACTCTGGAAGGGCCTGTTCTCCTTTAGTTCAGCATCCAGGTGCTTGTGTGAGGAGCCATTTTCATAAACTGTCTGTCTGTCTGGAGTTCAGCCGCTTCCCCCACCCCCACAGCCTCCTTCTCACCTAAGCCTGCTCCTCTCCCTGGAGTGCAGCAGCAGCAGCCTCCCAAATCTACCCCCTCCCCCTCCGCACCCTCCCTCCCGCTCCCTCCCCCCTGCAACATCCCATCTTTCCTCCCCTGGAAGCCAGAACCCCTCAAACACAGCTGCAGACTCACAGAGTCTGTGGCTCCCGCCCTGCAGTGTTCTTGTTTCCCCTGCTATTAACCTTGTCTTTCTAATGCTTTGGCATCTTGGGGCTTGATAACTCTGGAGACACTGCCCCTCTCAGGGTGGGCCAACTCATGGGCAGGGCAAACCAGCCTGGGAGGCACCTTCTCACCCAAATCAAGCAGACCAGCCCCACCCCACACCTCCTCTATGGAGTTTACACTCTGTGCCACTGCCTACCTGCCTGTCCTCATCCTTGCAGGGCCGGGTGACAGACAAATAGGGGCAGCCCGATGTCTCAGAGTCCCCTGAAATTATCCAAATTGGCCAACTCTGCCTGCTTGCCCAGGACCTCTCATTCCTTCCCCCAGTAATGCCTCTCGCCCTTCCCCTCTGCTCCTGGTGGACCTGGTGCTTCCTTGGGTGGCTCTTATGGTGTGGGGTTTCCCCTTCTCTTGGGAACTGTAAGTGTCACACTACCTTTTCAGTGACAGTCATTTCATCTCCTGACCCACTGGCTTTGCCATGCTCGAATCTAACAAAACCTGCATTTAAAACACCCTCACTGAAAAGCCACAGTCTTCACATGTTCTAGACACGTGATGGTGAACCTATGACATATGTGTCAGCGCTGACACGCATAGCCATTTTTGATGACATGCGGCTGCATGTGGTTACATACAAAGAAGTATGGGGCCACATGCTGAGAAGGACGTTTCATCCTCGGCTACTGCACGGCCATAAAAATAATTAAGTATCCTTATGTAGTAGTCTACAGTAGTTTGGAATGAAATGGTTTCCAATGGATGCAAATTGATGATTTGGAGATGCAACTTGCAGAATTTCAAGACAGCACCTGGGCTCAGATGTTTGTCGACTTGAGGTCAAAGCTTGAGAATCTGGAAAGGTGCCTCTTGGAGAATCAAGAGGAGTGCCACTACGAACAGGAAATTGGGAGTGCTGGAACTGATTACCAGACACTTTTAGCACCCTGAAAAATATAGCGATGGCTTTACTCACAATTTTTCCCTCTACGTACTTTTGTGAGACCTTATTCTCAGTGTTAAATAATATCAAAACCAACAAAAGAAACAGATTGACGGATGAAGTTAGTAGTGCTTGCTTGGGCTTGAAGTGTACAAAATACCAACCTTTAATTGAAGGTTTAGCCAATGAAATTCAGCAACAAAAAAGTCACTAATAGGCAGATTAAAGAATTCCCCTCCTCCTCACTTATCCTAGTTCACGGCACCCCACACAAGTTAAATAATATCAAGACCAACAAAAGAAACCGACTGACAGATGAACAAAGAAGTCACTAAGCAGGTAAGTTAAATAATTTGTTTTTGGTTTATTAAATACAGTTATACATTACAATTATACATTTTTGTTATTTAAACTATAAATATGGCGAAATTATGGGTTTTTTTTCTCGAAGTGACACACCACCCGAGTTATGCTCAGATTTTTGGCGAATTTTAACACACCACGCTCAAGAGGTTGCCCATCACTGTTCCAGACACTGCTGCCAACGGAGGTAGCTGCTAATTGCATGTGGCTCTTGAGCACCTGAAATGTGGCTGGTTAAAGCTGAGGTGTGCGGTAAGGGAAAAATACACTGGATTTCAAAGATAATACCGAAAAACAGATAAGTATCACATCAATAATATTTTAATACTCACTCGAGGATGTGCTTATTGATTTGAGAGGGAGAGAAGCATCCATGTGAGAGAGGACACCAATTAGTTCCCCTCTGTATGTGCTCTGGTGGGGAATCAAACCCACAACCTTTTGGTGTATTGGATGACGCTCCAATCAACTAAGCCACCCCTACCAGCACTCAATAATAATTTTGAAATAATATTTTAGATACATTGGATTAAATAAAACAATAATGCTACCTGCTTCTTTTAATTTTTTAGGATCGTTATTAGAAAATGGAAAAGGACATACATGGCTCCCATGTCTCCACTGGACAATACGAGAGGCTTCGTCTTCTTCGCTCTCTGCCTCGCTCACGCTCACGCTGCGCCCATCACACTGGTCTCCTCAAACGCACCAGGAGCTCCTGCCTCAGGGCCTTCGTGTTTGCGGTTCTCCTGACCTGGAATGAGCCCCTCAGATTCCCGCACGGCTGGCTCCCTCACTTCCCTCACATCTCTACCCAGCCGTCACCTCCTAACTGCAGACTGCTCTGGCCTGCCCCCACAGAATGTCAGCATCACCCCCTAAATTCCTCTCTCTCCTCTGCTTTGTCAGGCTTAATAGGTACCTCTAGCCAATATTTTGCTTGTTTCGCTTGTTTATTATCTATGTCCCCACCAGCGTGAAAGCTAATGAGGCAGGGATTTGAGTCTCATTCGTTCTCTGCTGTATCTTCTGTGCCTGGAAAGATCAGTGCTCTGCACTTAGAAACAGTAAATATTTGTTGAACAGATGAATACAGAGTACAGGCTTTTAGCCTCGGGATTCTAGTTCCAAATGAGAGAAGTCAAATACGTGTGACAGATAAAAACAGGGTTTGGGGATTGGAGCAGGTGAGAGGCCTGCAGGGAAGTGGGAACCGGGCCAGCTGAGGAGGCGTGGCCACGGCTGAGAGGCACTCAGACCCACTCAGACCTGTCAGACGGTGGTGATGGGCAAAAGGTGGAGCAGGACAGAAAGGGGAGAATGGATAATATGTATTTCTTAAAAAGTTCTTTAAGGCCCAAGCTGGTGTTCTCAGTGATTAGAGCGTTGGCCAGGCATCGGCGGGTCACAGGTTCAATTCCCAGCCCAGTGCATGTACCTGGTTGCAGGCGGGATCCCCGGTCCCCGTCAGGGTACTAGGGAAGCAACCAATGGATATCTCTCTCTCGATGGAAAAAAATCCTCAAGTGAGGATTAAAACAATAGACAAACTTCCTGTGAGATATGGGGGGCTTACTCACTGAGATCAGCCCCTGGTGCTGCGGCTTATTTTCACAAGTGGATGAAGAATTGGCCTGGCTGGCAGGGCGGTCCAGAAATACTCACTAAATTCTGCGCTTAACCACTTCCCAAGTGAATCCTGTGCCTATCACTTCTCAACACGTAGTCAGCTCCATTAACAGAGGGAAGGACAAACATGAAATACACATACATGGAATACTATTCTGCCTTTAAAAGAAAGAAAATCCTCTCTCGTGCTACGACGTGGAGGAGGCTTGAGGACATTGTGCTAAGTGAAACACGCCAGACAGATATAAAGGACAAATATTGTATGACTCTACTATGAGGCACCTAGAGGAATCGAATTCATAGAGAATGGCAGTTTCTAGGACCACGGGGGAGAATACGGGAGAGTGGGGTGTTAGGGTTTCGTGGGGACAAAGTTTCAGTTTTGAAGGTGAGAAGACTTCTGTGGATAGTGGTGATGGTTGTACAACAATGTGAATGTACTTAATGCCATCGAACTGCACACTTTAAAATGATTAAGATGTTTTGTCCAGCTAACGTAGCTCAGTGGTTGAGCATCAACCTATGAACCAGGAAGTTGTGGTTCGATTCCTGGTCAGGGTACATCCCTGGGATGTGGTAAGATGGTAATTTGATGTGTGTATGTTTTATCAAGTCTTCTGAGCCTCCTGGGCAGGAGACTATGAATCTGCATTGCTAATGAGGTTTCTAAACAGTGCCCATGCAGCCTGTCTGAGGACCAGCGGTGTAGCTGACCCAAGAAAGTACGCCATCTGGACCCAGTGTCCTGCCAGGGCCAAATGCTGTGCCTGCTGCCCCTCAGGCCCAGTCTCTTCATTAGCACCTGTTTGGGCAATAAGCACAAGCCTCCCCAATCCCTGACCCTCCACTGGGAGCCACCTCTCCCTTTAAAGGCCTCCTGGGGGGAACTCCACCTCACAGCGCTTCTGCCAGAGCCTTCACCATACTCCCTCCCTCACACTGAGGGGAATATTCCCTCTGCACGAGCATAGGTAGAAATTCCCGTACACATCAACAAAGAATGAGAAACAGTCTCATGGGAAAGTGGCTAAGAGTAGTAATGAAGAGGCGTTTAATATAATAAGAAAAACAGGTGGCCCATAAGTGTCAACAGTAATACATCTCATTTGTAATCACACAAATGGAGGAAAACACAAGAACGTGTTTTTCAAATATTGGGTTGGAAAAATCTTTGGAAACAATAATAACTAATGTTGGTGTGAGTGTGAGGAAAATGACACACATTCTCAGATTGGAGGGACTGTAAACAGGTGCATTTGCGGAGGAACTCAGCAATTTCCATCAGAACCCTTCAAAAGATACACACCCTTCAATTTATTCTACTTCCAAGAGCTTGCTCTTAAGGAACAGGCAGATAAATGCACAAAGACAGATGCACAAGATTACCCACTACAGTGTTGTTTATAGCAGCAAAAACTATCCAAACCTCTTAAATAACTGGCAAAATACAGCAGTTTTAGATGGTGCTGTGGATTGCAGTTCTAGCTTTACTTATTTGGAAAGGTGTTCAGCATATATAAGTTGGAAAAGTAAAGAGCTGTGGATATAATATGAATCAAATTTGTTGAATAAGGACTCACATGTACAAGGGAAGAACTTGGAAGCAATGTCACAGTGGCTGTCTCCGGAGAGAAAATCTGAATTATTTTAATTGTGTCTTTGTGGTTGCTTATCTGTATTATATAGTTCTCCCACAATGAGTATGTATTGCTGGAGTTTATTTTTTATCTCCCACTTTGGCACATGATCAGGAGTACACAAAGAAACCATAGTTGCAAAGATTAAAGGTGTTTACCGGCTGAACTCTTTTTTTCTTCTTCTTCTTTTTATTGGTTGAGGTATTACCTATGTGTCCTTATCCCCCCAAGGCTCCTCCCCCGCCCCCCTCCGGCTGAGCTCTTGTGCACCATGGCAGCGCGGCGGGCAAATTGAAAAGGCAATCATGAGAATGGCTGTCAAGGGAGGAGCCACGCCGGGGAGCACGGTCCCCTTGGAAGAAGCAAAGTCCCCAATGTTTACCAGGCTCTGGGCCCCGTAGCCACCAAGGACACGTCGCATCTGCCAAGGGCACCAGGCTGTGGGTAGAAAGGTGGCTCGCCTCTGCCTTCACCAGCTGCCGTTTGAGGGACCCAGGCCGGGGGATGGGCTCTGCCCCTGTTTGGCAAAAGGGTGGCTCGTGGGTCAGAAGCCTGGATTTGAACGTAGTCTTCTTGATTCCTCCTCCCTCCATGACCCTTCACCCCCTCCCTAGTTCCCAGGGGGTGAGTCCTGTGTGTGAGCACAGACTCCTAGCGGGAGGGGCGGGCACGGTCACACAGGACAGCCCCCCGCTGGACACTGGCCCTTCCAGAGCCCGTTCCGGGAGCCCTGGGAGCCTTGGAAACAGGCACTTGGCCCTGTCAATCCTGTTTACTTTGCAGCAGCTCTAAGGGGTCTGGGTTTTGACACTAGAGGCCCCGCCCGTTCCCACAGCAACCTGGACTCGTCCCAGCAATATTGTGAAAGAGCCGCAGTCCGGCTGGGGACCAAGGTCACGGCTACACATCGCGTGCCCTGGGAGGGAAGCCAGGCGCAGGCCTCCTGTAGGGTGCTGGGTGCTTTCACAGAGCAGCAAGTCTGGAGGGCCCCGGGCCCGGCAGCCCCTCCCCACTACCCTGCCAGCCCTACTTCAGCCTGAAACCATGCAAGAGCCAGCCTTAGGCTAAAGGAGGGCGACATGGCTATGCATTTCTTAAATGGCAATTCAGACATCCCTGGGCCCCCCTATGTGCAGGCTGCGCAGGTTGTACCACCCGCCCGGCTGCAGAGGGCGCTGTTCGCGTAGACAGCGATGAGGGTCCTCCTGCAATAACACAAACACAATCTGTTTGGCATCCAAACAACAACTCCTATGTCCAGAACTCACTTCTTCAGTGACCTCCACTGTACTGAATGCAAACAAGAACTAGATGGGAGGCAGACAAGCCTGCTGAAGTAGAAACAGGTTTCTGAAGCCAGCATTGTAAATCACTCATTAGCAAGTGAATCAGACCTTGAGTCAGAGCAACTTGCTCTTTTCCGGTACAGCTTCTGTCCTATATAATAAAAGGCCAACATGCAAATCAAATGAATGGCGGAACCACCAACTGATATGGTGAGGCGCACTGACCACCAGGGGGCAGATGCTCAACACAGGAGCTGCCCCCTGGTGGTCAGTGTGCTCCCCCAGGGAGAGTGCCACGTAGCCAGAAGCAGGGCTCATGGCTGGTGAGCGCAGTGGCGAGAGCAGAAACCTCTCCTGCCTCTGCGCAGTGCTGAGGACCCCGGGGCATGGCTTAGGACCAGACTGTGAGAGGGTGCAGGCTGGGCCGAGGGACCCCGCACCCCCCAGGACACGAATATCGTGCACCAGGCCTCTAGTTTGTTATAACAAAGTACCACAACTGTGTGGCTAACAAAAATCAGAAATGTATTTCTCATAGCTCTGGGGCCTGGAGGTATCAGCCTGCTTAGCTTCTGGGTTGCAGCCCTCCAAGTTCCCATATCCTCTCATGGTGGGGGGCAGGGAACTCTTTGAGGTCGCTTTTATAAGGGCACTCATCCCATTCAGGAGGGCTCCACCTCATGACCTAAATACTTCCCAACGGCCTCACCTCCTAATATCAACACTTTGGGGTTTAGCATTTTAGCATACAGTTTGTGAGGACAAAAACATTCAGACCATAACACCCCCACGTCAGTCTGGTTATCGGGTTTTCCAGTTAACAGAGGATGAGGAGAGCCTGGTGAATGTGTGTGTGTGTGTTGGGGGGGGGGGGGGGTTGCCCCTCCCAGGCCCCTTTCATTGGACCTGTCCCGTGTCCCCTAACACCTGGGAATATTGGCTGGTATGGATTCACAGGTGCCCCTTTTGGGAGAACTGTTTTGATAGAAACAGAGGCTGGTTTAGAAGCATCCCCCCATCATCACCCAGGATGACCAACAGCCAATAACCAACTGACACGGGGGTACAAAGGTCTGCTGCCTTGCCTCAAGGTGCAACCAACCTGAGACCTCACCCTTGCCTAGCCTCCCCCTGCCCTGACCTGCTTTCTTCACTGACCTCCTTCCAAAAGCACTCCCTCCAAAAATGTGCTGCCTCAATCTCTGCCTCTAGGAAACGGTGGTAGAACAGAGGGCTCGGAAGAGAGCAGCTGTGGACACATGGCCAGCGTGCACTGCTTTCAAGCCAGACACTTGGGTACCATATTTTCGCTCCTCCCTCTCCCTCACACCAGACAATACATCAGTGCTTCAACCTGCAAACCTCGCCTCTAAGCTTGAATCTGTCCATTCATCTCCATGCCTTGTGACATCACCCACACTCAGGCCACCATCATTCCCCCATGGGGCTTGCTGCTACCTGTTGAACTTCTCTCAGTCTCTTCTCCTCATGTCACTAGAGAGAGCCAATCAGAGCACGTCACTCCCCTAGTCAACTGCTCAATGACTTCCCTTCTATTTAGAATACAATCCTCCTGGACAAGACCAGACTTGACCGGGGATGCTGACCACCATGCTCATCCCTCTGCCATTCTTCACTCCTAGGAGCCCAGCAGTCCCACAGCCTCACCCACTCGGACATTAGAACCGTTTGGAGTGTCTTGATCAAATGCAGGAATCTCTGGTACCCTGGGCATGCTATCTGGAATGCCCTTCCCCACCTCTTTGCCTTGGACATAATTTCCCACCATGAGCTTCCCAAATCCTCTGTTTGCCCCCCTATTGCTATGTCCTCCATTGGAACAATTGCTTGTATTCTTGGCCTCCTCGTGCACATAAGGTCAGGGTGGGGAATGTTTTGTTCATGGCTGTACAATGGGCATTCACTAGTAGTTTTGTCTGTAATAAATGAATGCAGTGACAATGGGTGGCCTGATTTCAAGAACTCAGGAAGCATAGCCGTCTGGGGCCACCTGGTGTGGGACAACAAGCCCTGCCCATTTACTTCCATGGCCTCTAAAGCATTCCTGCCTCAGACTCCAGAAAAGTCTATTTAGACACAGAGATGGAGAAACTAGCAGGTTCTCTGGGCAATGCTGATGTTAATAGGACAGGTTCCAATTCTCTGTTCTAGTCACTCTGGCCTTGAACAAGCAAGTAGGTTGTAGCTCCGGCCTGGGGTTCCCTCTGGGACATGTCTCCACAGGCACCAGCATGGCCTGCTCCCTCACCTCTTTCCCAAATGCCTCTCAGTGAGACCTTCCAGACCACACTATTTCAAATCTCAACTCCCCTGCCCCTCACACTCCAGCACCCAATTCCCTTCTCTACTTGTTTTCTTCCACAGCAGGTACAACCTTTTCGCATGCCAATTGTTTTTTTTGTTTTGTTTTGTTTTGTTTTTTTAATATTTTTTATTGATTTTTTTACAGAGAGAAAAGGAGAGGGATAGAGAGAAACATCGATGAGAGAGAAGCCTTGATCAGCTGTTTTGTCCACACTTCCTACTGGGTATGTGCCTGCAACCAAGAGGTACATGCCTTTGACAGAAATCAAACCCAGGACCCTTCAGTCCAAACTGGTTAGGGCCCAATTGTTTTACTTGTCTTGTTTATTGTCTGTCTCCTGGTAAACTGTGAGTTCCATGAGGGCAAGGTTTATGGGTTTCTCCCGTTTTGTTCAGTGCAGTACCCACAGTTAGCCCAGTGCCAGGTACACAGCAGGCACCAGTAACTCTTTGTTGAATAAATGTATGAAATCAAAGCATATACCTGGGAATGGACACATAGGGCAGAGTAATGTGAATTTTGAAATGAGATTCAGGAAGCATAAAGTCCAAGAAGCTTTGAAGCTAGGCTTGGCAGGTGCCTGATGACAAAAGACAGCTTGGTGAAGACAGAGCTGCTCAATCCTGGTTCTAGCCCTTTTTTTTTATCAGTGAAAATGATCTTAAAACCAGAAGAAAAGAAAGATTATGTAACAGTATATATTAGCTCTGATATACTCATGAGGGAAGACAAGCTGCTTTCTTCAATTTTTCTTTATCACATCAAGCCTCATCCTACTCTCCTTCCAGGATTAGCAGGAAACCCAGTCTCCAAGATTTGGTGGAGGTCTCAGCAGTGCTCCTTGCCTTGACCCAAGTTGTGCATGAGAGGGCACGAGACCCCAGACAGCATTCTCACTCTCTCTTCTAGAGTTAGCCACAGACTCATGTCAAGTCCTGGTTAACAGGGAAGTTGGTTCAAGAAAAGGAGGAAATAGGCAGTTGGCATTGAAGGCTTGCCATCAATTCAGATAGGCAGGTCTTAGCAAAGACCTCCCAGGGAGTTGGGGGCGGGGGGAGGTGTACTGGAGGCATAGAGACAGTTCAAAATCTTTGAGAAATCATAGGGAATGATGAGAAGCAAAGGGACGATGGATATGCAAAGTTGGGGGCACATAACAAGGTAGATACCAAAAGATACACACCAATGAATCTGACCTTGTCTCCCAATAAATGTGTAGGTTATGGTGAGTTATTAAGCTGATGTTTCGTGTACACTAAGGAGAAGAACGAATGATTCTGGGGAGTTAACTTCTGTATAGTTAACCCCACATCTCATTAATTTTTTTCATAGATTGAAATTCATGATAAGAGAGTACTTTCATTTTGGCAGGATGATTTAGGACTCTCCTTGATGCTTATCTCTATAGGCAAGTTGGGGAAATGTTGGCCAGATGTGTCATCCATACTACATACACTGTACACTAACTGCTGTGTTAGACACTGAAATCACAAAAATTAATAAAACATGGCCCTCACCTTGAAGAAATTCAGCCCAGTATATAAATTAGTAATTACGATACACTTTGATAAATGTTGTGATTGACTCATTTACAAAGTGCTGTGTGGGACAGTATAAGCGTGACTTTGGTTGAAGAACATTAATTATTCAACATCAAGTTGGAGGGAAGTCTTATTACTGAACCACAAATATTTATATCAATCTTATGTTGTTCAAGCTCCTTTTAAAAAACTAAGATGAAGCCAAAACTGGTTTGGCTCAGTGGATAGAGCGTCGGCCTGCAGACTAGAAGGCCCCAAGTTCGATTCCGGTCAAGGGCATGTACCTGGACTGCGGGCACAATACCAATAGGGAGTGTGCAAGAGGCAGCTGATCGATGTTTCTCTCTCATTGATGTTTCTGACTTTCTATCCCTCTCCCTTCCTCTCGGTAAAACAATCAATAAAATGTATATATTTTAGAAAACTAAGATGAAGCCCAGCCAGTATGGCTCAGTGGTTGAGCATTGACCTATGAACCAAGAGGTCATAGTTCAATTCCCAGTCAGGACATATATCTGTGTTGCGGGCTTCATTCCCAGTGTGGGGTGTGCAGGAGGCAGCCGACACATGACTTTCTTTCATCATTGATAGTTTATGTTTCTCTCTCCCTCTCCCTTCCTCTCTGAAATCAATACAAATAGATTTTTAAAATTAAAATAATAAATATAAAAACAAGATGAAGAAATCAATGTCACAGTCGTCAGATTTGCCAAAGACATCAACTTGTAGAGGCCATCAGAATTTAGAGAAGCCTACAAAACCTGGAAAAAGTATGTCAAAATGAAAGATAAGATTGAATAAGGAAATATTTAAAGTCTCCACTTGTATTCTGATCTTATTTTAAGAGAAGTTCTGTGGAAAGGTTCAGAGGATTCAGATGCCTGCAAGGTCCATGAAAACCAGCCTTCGTAAAGGACTGCTATATGTCAAATGAGCAGTTTGGGGCCACAATATTAGCGGTGTGATATCCAGAACAAAGGTGGTAGTTCCACCCTATTCTGCACTGATTAGGCTACATCTGGAACATTGTACTTGATTAACGGGAGGTGGTTAAACAGGTGGCAAAGAATCCTTGAAAACTGAGAGGCAAGTGGAGATCCAAGGACCTGGGGCTACTCTGTCCTGGCAGCTTAGTAAAACCCTGAAATAAGACCCTCCCTCTCCACCCCTCGCCCCCTCCCCCCTGAATGAAGGGGCCCATTCTGGTGACTGCCCTCACCCCATGAATTAGTGGGATCTACAAATCACTTTCTAGCTCTGTGCTAAGGACCCCACTCTGCTCTGACACTGTAATCCAGAAGCTCCTTTTCTCCCCCCTACAACAAGGATGGGGAATCTTTTTTCCTGCCAAGAGCCATTTGGATATTTATAATATTGTCTGAGGGCCATACAAAATTATCAAATTAAAAATTATCCTGCTACATTTGGTCAAAAATTTAATCAACTCACCCCTAATGACTTGGCAGGGCCAGACCAAATTATTTCTTCCAGATCAAATGATTTCTTGGGCCTTATACAGCCCATGGGCTGGATGTTCCCTGCGGGGAAACACGGGACTTGGTTGGAAAGTCTGTAAGGAGGAATCTCCGGAAGGTCAGGGGCTTCTAGGGGAACTTTGCAGAAGGTGGCAGACCATGACTTAACTTCTCTAAACAAGTCTGATCCCCTATTAGAATCTTTATGTTTAGACTTCAAAACGTCCTGCTTAAAGGACACTCCAGACACATGTGTCTTCTCAAGGATGCTTACCCTGCAGATGGCATCTAATAGTTAATTTTAGTTCAAGCTGTTGCTACAATAAAAGTCTTAGGCAGGCAAACAGGGATTCTTGGTTGCTATAACCAAGCAGTCCTTTAGCCTTCTCTTTCACAGAAACTTGTGTGAGAGTAATCCATTTATCTGTCACTCAGGGTCTGTATGAGGACCAAAGGATGCAATGAGATGCGGCAGAACCCTCGAACGTGAAGAGTAATGAAGGTAACTGTGCAGTCAGTTATTAGAGCCCACTTCGGTTTTCCACGTTTGAGAGAATTGTTTCTCGGCTAAGGAATTCACTATCTTTGTTATGTTTCTTAAGAATGTGAGTATATTTTACATTGGAAAAATAAGCCTATTTCTGAAAGTAAGGGAAAAAAACTATACCTGCATTTGTATAGGAAGCAAAAGTTTTATATATATATTATTAAAATAATCATGTTATGTTAATCAGAAAGTTGATTACTTTACATGAATAGATTACTTAATACTGTTTAATAATAATAATATATAATAATATAATATACTAGGGGCCCGGTGCACGAAATTTGCACACTGGGGGTGGGTGATCCCTCAGCCTAACCTGCCCCCTCACACATACTGGAAGCCCTCTGGCCGAGGCTTTAGGCCTTGGTCACCCAGCATTCACTCTGCAATGGGGCAGATGGCTGGCTCTATCCCAGCCCCACCCCACCAACCCCTCCAGCCAGGGCCTTAGTCCTAGCCAGCACACCCCCGGCTAACACCGGCCTCCGGCTAACACGGGCTTCCGGCTAACACGGGCCTCCGGCTAACACCGGCCTCCGCCCCATCCGCCCAGACCCGGGCTGCCTCGGCCATGCCCCCTAGATCCCCCCAGGCCCGGGCCACCTAGGAACCCCCCCCCCCCGGGGCCTGGGCTGCCTCAGCCACGCCCCCATAGGCCCCAGCCACCTAGGACCCCCCCCCCCCGTGGCCTGGGCTGCCTTGGCCACGCCCCCATGCTCCTGATTGGCTGGTGGGCATGGTTTGTGGGTATAGTGAAGGTATGGTCAAATTTGTATATTACTCTTTTATTAGATACGATTTGACTACCTTCCCAGGTTTTAAATTTTAAGATTTCCTTTCTCTTCTTATGAAGGAAATTTTATACTTAAGGTATATTGGAAGCTCTGTCAAATAAGGAAATGATAATTATATTCTATTTATATATGCATATTAAATAAATTCAAATATGCTTTCATTTATAACTAATTGTTGTAAGTTATAATATTGTGGAATATTATGTTTTGCAGAAAGGACAAGATTCCATATCATTTGCATTACTCTATAAAATATCTAGATTTATAGAAATAATAGCAAGAAACTCAGGAGAAGAAGAATCTAATTATAGGACTAAATAAACTAAAATAATTATAGTTTTAGTAATTATTGTTCTCATGGTAATGTGTTTGTTTATATGAATCCATTAAGAATCTGATTTCTTCGTTGTAACAGGATATAAATTAGTTTCCAACTATAGTTCCATTAACCAAAACTTTACCGGAATATCATATCTGAAAAAGAGACGTGCCAGGACTTGGAATGTTACCAGAAAGCTCTAGGAGTGAAGATTGACTTTGAAGCCGATAAACTCCTTAGATAAACAGCCTGGTCCCTTGCTTGGTCAAATGGTTCATGGCAGTCTGGTAAGCAGCAAAGTTTGCTTTCCTGAGAGATGACATGAAAGAAACCTCAAGACACCTGTAGGGACCTCAACTTGAGGAATGCACCCCAGTTCTACAGGTATTGCAGGCAAAGCCTGATAGCAACTGTGTGGCTTGGCTTCTTGGCCCTGGGAGTAAACTTTCTCATGAGATTCCAGCAAAGCATAACAATAATAAGAAAAATAACCGATATAATCAACTGTTATTCTTTTTTTTTAATAAATCTTTATTGTTCTGATTATTACATGTGTTCCTCTTTTTTTTTTTTTTACCCCATAGCTCCCTCCCACCTGATCCTCCACCCCATGCCCTTACCTCCCACCACTGTCTTCATCCATAGGTATAAGATTTTTGTCCAATCTCTTCCTGCACCCCTCACACCCTTTTCCCCTGAGAATTGTCAGTCCACTCCCTTTCCATGTCCCTGTTCTATTATATTCATCAGTCCATTCTGTTCATCAGATTTTTCATTCACTTGATTTTTAGATTCACTTGTTGTAGGTATGTATTTGTTGTCATTTTGTTGTTCATAGTTTTTATCTTAACTTTTTCCTCTTCTTCCTCTTCTTAAAGAATATCCTTCAGCATTTCATATAATCCTGGTTTGGTGGTGCTGAACTCCTTTAGCTATTTCTTATCTGTGAAGCTCTTTACATGACTTTCCATTCTGAATGATAGCATCATTGGGTAGAGTAATCTTGGTTGTAGGTTCTTGCTTTACATCACTTTGAATAGTTCTTGCCACTCCCATCTGGCCTGCATAGTTTCTGTTGAGAAATCAGCTGACAGTTGTATGGGTACTCCCTTGTAGGTAACCAACTGTTTTTCTCTTGCTGCTTTAAAGATTCTCTCTTTGTCTTTTGCTCTTGGCATTTTAATTATGATGTGTCTTGGTGTGGCCCTCTTTGGATTCCTCTTGTTTGGTGTTCTGTGCACTTCCTGGACTTGTAAGTCTATTTCTTTCACCAGGCAGGGAAAGCTTTCTGTCATTATTTCTTCTAATAGGTTTTCAATATTTTGCTCTCTCTCTTCTTCTGGCACCCCAATAATTCAGATATTGGTACACTTAAAGTTGTCCCAGAGGCTCCTTACACTATCTTCATATTTTTGGATTCTTTTTTCTTTTTGTTTTTCTGGATGGGTGTTTTTTGTCTCCTCATATTTCAGATCTTTGGTTTGATTCTTGGAGTCCTTTCATCTACCATTGAATTTCCTTATATTCTTTATTTCAGAGAGTGTATGCTTGATTTCTGACTGGCCATTTTTTATTTTCTTGGCATTCTCATGAAGGTCCTTGAAGGTCTCATTAACTTTCTCAGTGGTTTTTAGAAGATTCTTGAGTAACCTTATAAATGTGGTCCTGAACTCTATGTCCTCCATTTCTTTCATTCGTGACATGTTTTTTTGTCTCCACATTTTTATGCTTCCCTGTGCTGATGGAATAGAAGAATTGCTGTACTGGAGACACACCTATGGGGTAGGACTTGCTTCAGTGGGGCTTTGGTGCTCACCGAGTCTGCCTCTTGAATGTGTCACTTATGAATGTGAGTAGTTGAATTCTGGTGTCATCTCACATTGACCTCTATATATACCAGTTTCTGGATCTCCGATAGGTTGCAAGTCAGCTACTGTCTGAGCCGACCCAGCAGGAGCAAGATCTTCAGATTTCTCCTGGTCTGACCAGAACTGCAGTTTAGGTTAAGCTGCGAAAGCACAGGCCATTTGTATGCAAATGCCACTGCGCATAGCTCGGGCAGGTTTGCAGGTTGTGCAGGGTGGGGTCTCAGGGAGTCACTAGGCTAGGGCATGGCAAACAGTGGTGGCTGCCACTCAGCCATTTCTGCATCTCCGAGTTTCCAAGTCCCCCACATCCTGCGCTCCCATGAAGTAAACAATGATTGCTGTGGTCACCTCTGCAAGGGAGCCACGCTCACTTGCCGACCCAATGGCAGACCATCCAGCTTCTCCCCATAGGGGTCTGGGTTGCCAGTGTCTCCCCAGAAACTGGAGTTCAGAGTAATCAGAAGCTTGTTTCCCTTCGGGTTGGAAAAAGCATCACCCAGCCGACCACCACCAGCTTGGTTTGCACACCTCTGTACCTCAGCTTTTCAGCGCTGTGCACATCTCAATGCTCTTTTCTCTTTCCGTCTAGTTGCAGAACTTCCATTTGGCCAGCTTTCCCGTGATTCTGGGTGATAGATGTTTTGTCTTTTAGTTGCGGTTTTGAAATTGTTGTGTGAGGCAGCAGTTTAGGTGTTTACCTATGCCGCTATCTTGGCTTCTCCCTCAACTGTTATTCTTGTCTTCATACAAACAATCAGGACAAATTATAATTAGACTTAATATAATAAGTAAATTAGTATTTAATAAAAATAAGGGTGATTTTAGGGAGAGAAAAATTGTTTCAACAGGAAATTATTAGAAACTATTCTAACTTTTGCCCAATAATATTAAATTTTATAATACAGTCTGTCTCCACCAGGTTACAAGCCCTACTTACAGCTGGGGAATACCACCTCTAGGCACCATTGCCACCTCTTTCTGTGCCCAAGCCTCATCATCCCTCTGGCAGAGAGCAAGGATCTCTTGGCTCTGAGAGAAACCTTTGACCCACCGCAGCATGAAGCAGTTTCAGAAGAAGCCAGTGTCCTCTTTTCCTGAGAGAATTCAGATCCAAGTTTCTTGAGGGGGATATAGTATGCAATTAAACAGACATGAACAGAGCAAGGACGATAAGCCAGCTAGAGGAGAGATAGACTCTGAGACATACTTCTCACCACTCCAACTGCTCTGAAGCTAGGCATAGAGGAACCTTTGTAGAACTAACTTTAACCATAACTAATTAGAATGAATTTATAGTTTTCATGTAATAGAAGGTATAGAGATAAAGGAAAAAGAAAGTGAAGAAGACAAACTGAAAGGGTATTGTACATTACAGAAGATATATGTAAGTTGCAGAAGGTTTATATAAATTATAAAAGGTATGTATAAGTTACAGAAGATCTGTACAAGTAAAGAAGAACTAGAGTTGAGGAAGTAAAAATTGTGAGATGGGATATAAAGAAAGGAATATAACAGGAAGAAAGGAAATTAGAGTAGGAATACTTAAGAATAATTGTGAAAGTTATAAGAATGCTTATAAAAGTCATGGGTTTATAGAGAAATCTTATAGATCACCTGAATTAATCTGAAAAGTAATCATGTTATTTTAAATCTTAAAACACATATACTTGCATATAAATAAGGGGTTAAGTTTTCCTTAAAGTTTTCTTTTCAAGGCCTGTGTGAAGTAATTAGGGAGGTGACTCAGCTGTGAATCCAGCAAGCAGAACCGGTAAGTGTGGTCAGACTGACCCATCAGGAGTCAAAGCATCATCTCATCAGCATCATATAGTTGCTGGACAATAGCTGATGTCTACAGACCCCAGGCCTTCATGTAGCTACATTGCTCATCCTAGCCCCTTCCCCTTTATAATCTTGTCATGTACACCTTGCTAGAAGGCAAGATTTAATACTTGTAAGCACCATGTCTTCTTAATTAGACTAGCCATTGCTGTCATTGTGATTCTCTTTGTTTTTCTGACAGTCTGCAAAATCAGAACTCAGGCAGTGAGTGCGCTCCATGGGCCCTGACATTCCAAAGCAGGAAGTTTGCCTCCTCCCTGTCTTCCGCAGCCAGCAAAACAAACAGGGGGGAGATGTGGGGAAGCATGTGACTTGGTTGGAAAGTCTGTAAAGATGAATCTCTAAAAAGTCAGGGGCTTCTAGGGCAACCTTGCCAAAGGTGGCAGACTCTGCCTTGACTTTCCAAACAAGTCTGAACCCCTAGGTGTTTTACTGGAATCTTAAAAATGTCCTTGCTTAAAGGACACTACAGATGCATGTATCTCAAGGATGTTTATCCTGCTGATAGTATCTAATAGTTAAATTTAATTCAAGCTGTTGCTACAATAAAAGTCTAAGGAGGCAAGCAAAGGGGGGCTGCTTGGTTGCTATAACCAAACAGTCCCTTAGCCTTCTCTTTCACAGAAATATGTGTCAGAGTAATCCATTTATCAGTCACTCAGGGTCTGCTGGTCAATCCTGTCAGTTCCCCACCCCTGCCCAACAAGGAGGGATGACTGATTTCCTTTCCCTCAAGTCTCTTGGGTATTTGGAGTTTTCCCTGTACTAGTTTCCTTAACTTCAGCTGGCACCTGGTGCTGACTTCCTGCCTTCTCTCTTCCAGACCCCCACTTCTGATGAGCAGGCTATTTGCCCTCACATGGCTATTGGAGTCTTTCCAAAAAGCCAGTCCTGAGTTGGCACTGTTCTGCTTTTGCACACCCATTCTTCCCATCTTGCCATAATCTCTGCTTCCTTGGATCTTTTTTTCCACCTCAATAAAATTCAGAATAATATGGTAGAACCTCCCATAGTGTAACAAAATGTTATGTAAAAATATTAATTTAGTCTCTTTTTAATAAGTCTAATGAGTGGAAATATTTATTCTATATAAATTTTATTTATTTATTTATTTTTCACTTTAGGAGGCCAATGCCTTATCCATTAGGCAACTGGGGCTTCTAATTTTTTTCATTTTAAAATCTTACTTAAAAAAAATAAAACTGTGCCTCCAAACCAGAATCACAGAATACACCTGCGAGGAACCGCCTACTGCCTGCCGCCTAGTTTCAGCACAGACAGCATGAGGGAGAGCAGACCAGACACTGGAAGAGTAATGAGGTTGCTTTTCAGGACACCGGTAGCCACAGGCCACACTTCCGTTTCCACAACAGTATCTATAACTGGGGGCCTAACTTTAAACATCTCCACACTGACCCTTGAGGGATCAATGAAAAACATCTTAGTTCCTTCATTAAAATAGCAGACGATGTATTTCAGTATCACACCAAACTTAATGTATTTGTGTATAGAGAGACTGGTAAAAGACTACACAATTTTTTACCTGATGCTTCTCGCTGATGCATACTGTCACAGTAAAAATCATAGACTTCTGTGGGACGAGAAATATAGCAGGAATGGTGCTGTATGTGCTGTTACTTTAACAGCATTTAAATAAAAAGTTAAGTCCCTTTGAGGCCACTTCTTCCCAGGCACCAGCTTTCACAACCCAATACTGAAATATTGCCATACACATTGTGTGGTTAAAGGATCACATTTCAATACTTAAAATATATCTGGAGTATATTTTAGTTTTATTTATATTTGAGATAATTTTTGAATGTTAAGTGTGAAATGTAAAAATAGTCACAAATGTCCTTACCAGAAATAAAAACAATCCCCAGTCAGCAAGTTCCAAGCAAAGAAAGCATTTCATAGTCACGCACTAATACTGAGGTCTGTAAAAAGGCTTGGATGAATAATAGATACACATAAAAGATATATTAGTTCTAATATTATCCTTTATTGTTTCTATCACCATACTTTAAAAATTGTCATACAATCAAAATAGGCTGACATTGATAACTATTATGTGTAAAAATAGTGCACCATCTTTTCTTTTGCAAAGCAAATTTGCATCCTAAGAGTTTGTAAACACTTGTTTTTTAATATAGCAAAGAACTGAGACTTTGAAAAAACTAAAGTAGCATTAGGAAACTGATATAATTAAGGTCAAAGTTTCTGTTATAGTGACATGAACATGCAGTTCCATCAGGTGCACACGATGAGGGCTAGAACCCCAACGCGATGGCTTCATACAAGTGCATAGTTGCAACTGTAGTAAGTAATGATATCTGATTAATGAGTATAAAAAATGAAGTGGGGAGTTTGAAAAACCCTCTTATGGTATTACAATAGTATATAACTTCCTTGGATCTTGAAGGCTTCTGGGACTGGAGCTGCCAACTCCCAAAGTGGCTTCTAAATGTTTGCTTTCCTTCTGCCGCAGACCTGCTCCAGCCAGTTCCCCAAGGCAGGCAAGCATGCCTTCAGAGTCCACAGGCATACACACACTCCTGTTCCCAACTCACCGATTCCCTGCCCTGGCTGTTCTCCCAACCCCTCAAATCCAGCGGGCTTTGATCTGTTGTGCAAAGAAGTAAACCTGGAGACGGGTAAACATTTCTCCGTGGCAGATTGCAGCCCAGTAAGAGAAACAATGCTGTAAGACTCTGGCTTGGGACTATTGTTGAAGGGATTTCTATGCTTGTGGGGATTGAGACCAGGCCAGAGCCCCCAAATATGGCTATACACCAGCTTGTTTAACTGCAGATTCCGGGGCCCACTCCAAACCTACTATGTTGGAATTCAGAGTGGGAGGCAGAAATCTGTATTCTTCGTGAATTGACTGAATTATTTGATACAGCTGGTCCTGAGACTGGCATCTGGATTAGGTGATTGCCTGCCTCTAAAGTGAAGATCACATTTGTGCTTTTTCATAATGATGAGTCTGAGAGGTCAAGGAATTGTTCAAGCCCAGCTGGTGTGGCTCAGTGATTGAGTGTCGACCTATGAAGCTGGAGATCACAGTTCAATTCCCGGTCAGGGCACATGTCCGGATTGCAGGCTCAACCCCAGTGAGGGGCATGCAGGAGGCTGCCAATCGATGGTTCTCTCTCATCATGATGTTTCAACGTCTCTCTCCCTCTCCCTTCCTCTCTGAAATCAATAAAAACGTATTTTAAATAATTTATTCAAAATGTTATAGTTTAAAAGGTTGTTTCGGAATTCCTCATTCCTTAACACTGCCCGCGAAGTCGAGATTGCCACTCTTCATGTTCAAGGGTGCTCTTGATGCTGGGGATTACTTCCTGCTTGTGCAGCAACTGGAAGGTCAAGTGCATGAATGCCAGGCCTTTCCATGAATGCTGCACTCCTGGAATGCTTATGGGGACTTCCTGGGGACCGGGCATGGTCTTGCCTGGGGAGCACACACTTGGCCATGGTCTGCCTCCACAAATGCTGGAACAACCCCGAACGTCTGTTTCCCTCTTGAACTGGTGAGCCCCAGACGTGTGCTCTCCAGGCAAGGCCATGGGGTCAAGGGTGGAAGCCAGCACATGACAAACAACTGTCTGGTTAAAGGTGCAGGAGATCAGACCCCCATCTCCACTGGCAGATCCACCCATCCTCCCCATCTCACAGCCTGGCCTCGGCTTTCCTTCTCCTTAAAGCAAAGGAGTTTTTTTATATATATATATATTTTATTGATTTTTTACAGAGCGGAAGGGAGAGGGATAGAAAGTCAGAAACATCGATGAGAGAGAGACATCGATCAGCTGCCTCTTGCACGCCCCTACTGGGGATGTGCCCACAGCCAAGGTACATGCCCTTGCCGGAATCGAACCCGGGACCCCGCAGTCCGCAGTCCGACACTCTATCCACTGAACCAAACCGGTCTCGGCGAGCAAAGGAGTTTTAACCCCTATTATTTAGTGGCTGAATCTAGCAGCTCTCTACAGTTACATACAGTTGTGTGCATATAAAATATAAAAATAATTAAATTGTATGTATATTACCTGTCTGTCAATCTATCATCTATCTATCTATCTATCTATCTATCTATCTATCTATCATACCTGCCATTTATCTGACCAATTCCTAACCCTTCTGTCAGGGGCATACAGGCTCTCTTTTTTAATATAGATTCTTGTCACAAATGAAAATTTTTTCCATATCTAAAAAGAGGCTAATAACAACGTTATTATAGTCACAGTAGGATAATTTTACTTCTTACTGTTATATTTCATTCCACCATACTCTGAGATGCAGATAAACATATGCAAATAAACTAGAACACATTTCATTAATGCTGGATTAAAAGGAACAACTTTGTTTATCCTCACCCGAAGATATCCTATCTAATAAAAGAGTAATATGCAAATTGACCTTCCCTCTGATCAAGCCATGCCCACAAGCCATGCCCACAAGTTGATCAGGGGCTGGGGCAGAGCTGGCCAGCCAGTGCACGTCCGGGGCCGAAGGGGTGGGGCTGAGGAGACCAGCATGCACTAGCCGGGGTGAAGGCCTGGGCCAGGGGGACAGGGCTGAAGTGGCCAGGTCCGTGGGGAGCAGGGCCAAGGCCTGTGCTAGCAGGGCATGAACAGGTTGGGGTGAAGGCCAAGGCCAGGGGATTGGGGCTGGGGCAGAGTCAGCCATGGACCCCATTGCAGGGCGATGGCTGGATGCCCAAGGCCAGAAGCTTTAGGCCTTGGCCAGGCTGGGAGTGAGTGGTCAATAGGACATCCCCTGAGGGCTTCCAGTATGTGTGAGACTGCAGGTTGGGCTGAGGGATCACCCATCCCCAATGCACAAATTTCATGCACCAAACCCCTAGTGTTTATTAATTTTAGAGAGAATGGGAAACAGAGAGAGAGAAAAACATCGATCCATTGCCTCCCATGTGTGCTCCAACTGGGGATCAAACCTGAAATCTAGATGTGCTCTGACCAGGAATCGAACTGGTGAGTTTTTGGTGTCCCAGACAAAGCTCCAACCAACATGCCACTGGGCAGGGCAAAAGAAACAACTTTTTCACTGAACAAGCCCAGGACAATTGTAGTAATGACCTCCATGCTTGGGGGAGGGAGGAAGGGAGAGAGAGAGAGAGAGAGAGGGAGAGAGAGAGAGAGAGAGGGAGAGAGGGCAGGCAGAAGAGGAAGCACACAGAAAGCATGCAGAAGCTTATATGTCCCAGGAGCTCTTCCTGGGAATGAATGTGCATTCAAAAGCCAGAAATCCCACAGCAGCTGTTCAGGGCCATTGATGCTCATGAAATCCACCCACCATAAATCCCCAGCCCTGGTGGGATTTATGCATGAATTTGGAAGCAAAACAAGGATTTTCTAATATCAAAGTGTTAGAAGGGATTCTGAGACTTTTTGGTGCTTTAAAAAAAGCTCATCTCACCTCCCTCTCCGAGCTGCCACCCTAAGGTCTCTGTCTTAGGCTGGAGAGGTGTGGCACATGGGACCAGGCAGCATCACATTCTGTCCGAGGCACAGAAGAGCAGACGCGCTGTCCGCACTGGTCTCTGAGGCTCCTTGGCTGCCTTTGACAGCCACCCCTTCAGGCAGGTGAGAGCCAGCCCCAGGGGCTGTGTATCATCACTCTTGCCATTTATGTTTGCCACCAGTTTTATGAGCCTGGGCTGTGAGTCCTGTTGAATATCAGGTAGGTACCAAGCAGCGATGGGAGTGTGGCTCATCATTTCCTGGCTGCAAAGCACGTATGTTGTTTGAGGTGGAACCAGGATGATGGGGTGCGGACGGGGCCAGCCATACGTGTAGCTGGTGCAATGGGAAGATCCTCAAACAGTCTCCTTGTCCTAAAATATCTTTGTCAACTGGAGATCCTGCGTTTCCATCATTACAGTTACTTTTTTAAATGAAATGATTCACAAAACCACAGCTCAAATGGAAGGAATAAGGAATTAATGCAGTAATTCCATGAGTGCTTGTCTAGTCCCAGTTGGTTTATAAAAGTAGCTAAGTAGCTTTAGAAGAGACCAAGAACAGGTACGCTTTGGTGACAGGGAGTCAGGACCTGGGGTGTGGCTTGGAGGAAGCCTGCCCTTGCGCATGCACAGACACAAGCAGAATAAGGGCACTGGGCAACCAGCAGGGGAGGAGCATGGAGTGGGGTAAAGGGATGGGTATGGAAGGGCTAGAAGATGTCACAATGGGCTTTGAAGAGACAGAGGGAAGCTAGATAGGGAAGCTAGGGGCCATGGGAGGTAGGATTTAAAACTAGGGGACCCAACTGGGTGGAGTTACTAAGGCACCCCAACTAGACAGGGAAGGAAGGGCACATGTGAGAGGCGTGAATTTTAAAATGTATGAACATTGCTGAGACAAGCAACTTACAGACAACCAATCCCAAGTCAATAAGACATATAAACCAGTCCCAACGATGCTGTTCAGACAGAATCAGGAGCTAGCTGTATCCACCCCCCAAATTAAAAAGTGTGCTCCCCCCCCATCTCTGCCCCAATCTCTCTCTCTTCTCAGCACGCAATGGGGTCATGGACTAATAGACTTTAACATCCGATTGCATCATGGGAAGGACACTCTGGACACTGGCCTGCTCCTGGAACCCAGCTGCCCCTTTTCCAGGACTGGCTTCTCCCAATAAACTTTGTTTCTGCCAACCGATTTTCGTCCACGACTTCATTCTTTAATTTCGCGAGGCAATGAACTTGGACTCAAACCTCACATTTTAGTTCCAATGTCATGTGGACTTCACAAGCAACTTCTATCTGTTCACATGAGGTGGGAGGAATGCGAGCAGAATTTGTCTAAAAAACAGCACAACTTGTTTTCATCACCAGAAATCATTTGTTGATAGTTATGCTTAAAAGAGCACCTCAAATTCAATTTCTGCCTCCTTCAAAGCTTGTCAATCAAAGAGAGACACGTAAGTAGGGCCCAGAGAGCAGGAAAAACATCTAAATGTGAATGGGCAGCGAGATATTTATGGCACGTGTAACTCTGGAATGCACAGCTGCAATCGGCAGCACAGCTGGGAACAAGCAAGGGACAGACCCATCAGGCGGCCCATCCTTCATTCAGCCCCTCAGCATTTTTAGGGCCAGCCAGTTGCCAAGGCTGACACTTGTAACCTTGAGGTGTATAAAGAAAGAAAAAAAATCCAGTCCTTAGTGTTAGGGAGGTTACCAGCTAAAGCATACACACAACTCAGCTGTAACAGCACAGATGTGAAGGCAGACAAGCTGCCACCAGAATTCAATTTCACTGGCCATTCTGAGCAACTGCTTCCTCTTCAGTAACAAGAGGTAATAACTTCCACTTCTCAGGGTTGTGTAAACGCCGAATGAGCTAATAAGAAGTCCTAATGCAACGACTAACCTAATAAATGTTAGTTTCCCTCCTTCCTTCCACAAATTACTCTAACGCATGGCAGAAAGTGATGTCACAAGAGAGGTAAAGACAAGTGTTGAGTGTTCAGAGAATGGAGGTACAATTATTTACAGCTTAGGAAGCTCAGGAAAGATTTAATGGAAGTGGTGAAACTGAACTTGGCTTTGAAGACTTAGATATGCAGAAACAGGGAGAGGAGTTGCAGAAGGAGGAAGCAAAGTTCAGGGGCAGATGACTGGTTGGAGTAGCAGACGATGCTGGGAGATAACCAGGGGCCATGTCTTTGATGGCTTTGATGCGAGGCTAAGGTTAAATTTCAGGTATGATCAGAGGCACTTGAGGGGGAATGGTGAGATTAGTCATGTTTTGCTTTATAATATAAATCTTATAGCTGTGTTTTTATCAATTGGAAAGGAATTCTTATGAATTCTAGAGACTAAAAGTTATGCCAAATGGTAATTAATCATGGTACTATGAAGGTGAAATTGAATAAAAGGTAGCTGGGATATTCAATAAGTAGACTATCTGGGTAAAGAGCATGAAGAACTCATATCTATTTGTTGCCTCAGTAATTGAAAGGATGGTTGCAGGAGCAGGAGAAATACCGAAGGCAGAGAAGATGTGAATGTCAGGTTGCTGAAGTCTATTCTGGACTATTCAGACTTCTGGGAAGAAGGGACCTTCAGACAACTGAGATGCTGAGCAAGAGCTCAGAAGGAGGTCTCATGTAGAAAAATCTGTTTGTGAGTCGCCAACATCAAGAATGATGGAGATGATGATGGGAAAAGAAGAGGCCTAAGGTCAGAGCTCTGAGCCATGGGCATCGTGGGGGAGGAGGAAAAAGTGGGAGAGGAGGAAGGGGCATCAGAGGGACAGAAGGCAGGACAGGCAGCCAGGTGGGAGCCAAAGAAGGGAGAGCTCCTGGCAGAGGGGAGGTCACTAGTGATCAGTGGTGCAAAAGCTAAAGAAAACGAGGAACAAGAGTGAGGTTTGCAATGCAAAGCTCAGCAATAGCGTCTCTTTCATATTCATTTTTGTTGACAGAATAAAATAAATTTTTTTTTTGCTTTTGGATTTCACATGGATAGCTTTTATAACAACAAAAATTACTAATGATCTTGAAGAGGTAAAACTCAGATTGCAAAGGCCGAAGGGAGAGTCCAAAGCCAGGAAGTATAGTGGTAATTCGAGATTGGTGGCTCTTTGAGAAGTTTCACAACCAAGAGCAGGAGAAAGACATAGCTCAGTAAGTGCAGAGTCAAGGGAAGGTGGCAGTGATGCCTAGGGCCTCCTACCTTTCGGGGAGCCGGCTACTACATTTTCAGGGATTCTGTGAGCTTGAAATACTCACAAAATGGGAGCGTTTACACTACAGAAATCGGCAAATCAGCCACCTCCTCTCACCCCCGCCCGTTAAAATACTTCACTGTTAAGATGGAGAAGGCAAGCATGTTTCTAAGCTGTGTGGACAAATACAGCAAAGAGGGGAGACACTGAAAGTGGATTAGGATAGAAAGATGGGCGGGGAAGCAGTGCCAACATTTAGTGAGGACCCAGGTATCACCGCACCAGGGGTGGATACTGAGGTCATGGGGGATGTGGGGTCATGGGGACAAGAGGTTGGAAGGGTGACTGAGTGGACTCACTGAAAGAATTAATAAGCCTTGTAACCTACCCGACTTAACTGAGCCAATAAGTTTCAACTTTATGTCTCAACAACCAAAACAACTTAGTTCAAGCTTAAGTAAATACGCTTGGGGTGAAAATTACTTTAAGTGAAGCTGGAAAGCCAAGCCTTCATTGTGTTACGGTGCTTCTTTGGGTCTTGTGCTTAATGCCATGGAAGTTTCATCACTGCCAATGCCGGGATGTGTGGTGGTAACCCCTGAGTTTTACAAATCCACTCAATTCTATGATCCAGGAGAGGCGCTCCATCAGCCACAAGAAAAACTGGACAAGAAGGCACATGAGTTTGAGTGAACATGACCCTCCAATATAACACTCCGCGTGTCTGGAGCCAGGAGAAAATGCACAGTCCAGCTGGACACAGCCACAGCATCAGAATGTTAGATGCAGCTTTGGAACATGGTTCTGTGGAGACTGGAACCCTAAAGCCACATTTGAAGTTTCTCCTCTCAAATAGGATGTGTGAGACCTGCTGTTTCCTGACACTCCTGTGATACATTCCTTGATCTTTCAGAATTTTTATTTTATTTTTTAAAATAATTCTTTATTGTTGAAAGTATTACACATGTCCCCCTTTCCCCTCCGTTAACTCCCTCTAACCCGCCCCTCCATCCAGGCCCTCATCACCCCATTGTCTGTGGCCATGGACCATGGATACATGCATATAAGGTTCTCGGTTGATTACTTCCCACCCACCCTCCCCTGCCTTCCCTCTGAGATTCTGGCACTCTGTTCCATGTTTTATTTGATTTAAAAAGTCATTATGATAAAAGTACATTTTATACTAAATATATTTAACCTTCATTATAGGTTTTATTGAAGTGTTCTGTGTAGGTTCACACACGCACACACACACACACACACACACACACACACACACGGAAAGAAAGTACAAGGAAGGGTGTAGAGAAAGGAAAAAAGACAGCAAGGTGGAGAGAAGGTCGAAAAGAATGATTACCAACTTGGGGATCAGGAACCAGGTGTGATTTAAGAACACGCTGTAATGATCCACTCACATCTCTCAGGTTCCCTTCACAGGCTGTGGAAAACTAAGGAATTTCACAACATATCAGGGCTGACTGGAGAGAGAACTACCAGCTGTTTCCTCACTTAAGACACCAGTCCCACAGGCTCCCTTGCAATGTCAGAAATGCCAGGCCCACTCCCAGGCAAATATCTCAGGAAAGACATTGTCAGGGCAGCTGAGGACACTTGCTTCTATTCCCTAGGCATCAATAGTGTCTTTGACTAGCGCACTTGGCCCTCGGCTGCCGAGATCTCCAGCAGGAAATACTTTGTAACTCTATATGATACATCATCTGGCCCATAAATAAAAACCTGCTTTCCTTTTCCTTTGAGGATAAGCTGTGTCCTCAGTGGATGGAAGAGGATGTCAGTTTTCAAATTCAGATGGAGTCCAAAATCTTAGACTCCAAGGTCAGGGAAACTTTTGACTAAAAGTTTACATTAAGAAGACTTTCACTACCACAGCTCCGTGGAAATAACTTGGAAAATGACATGCTATAAAAAGAAGCAAAAATGAATTTCAAAGAGAGGTCTAGTCGTCATAACAGAATCTAAAAGTATGTGGAAGAGGAGTAATGAGAATTTACCCTGGGACTGACTCCAGGCGGGAGGGAAACATGGTGTCTGGCCTCCTTAAAGTGATGTGATCTCTGGTATCCTGGCTCATAAAGTGGTGTGAATCTGTGCTAACCAGGATTTGAATATATCTAGGTTGTAAGAGAATTTGTGAATCTTGAAAAAATAAAAAGCAATAAAAGTGACGGTTAATCTGTGCTGAGACTCTGCCATGTGCCAGGCCCTGTGCACAGAGCTTGACAATCACGGTCTGATTTAAATTTCAGAACAGCAGTATTACCTCCACCTCCGCCACCACCATCACCCCGCCTTTGTAGATAACAAGATGGAGGCTCTAAGAGGTTACGTTTTTTGTCTTATGATACTTGGAGGACAGCAGCTTGTCAGTAACAGAGCTGGATGAGTCTGGTTCTAAAATCCCCATGAATTTAATCACTTCCTGAGACCTCGAGGCTTAAAAAAGCTGAGTGTGAAGACACAAAATAGGCAGAAATAAAAGCCCCTTCTTTAAATGAGATTCCATGTAAAAATCACTTTTCTCTGAGTCTTGGTGTCCTTACCTGTATTGTAAACTATAATATCTACCTTAGAATAATTATGAGGATTAAACAAAACAATACACTTAGCCCATTGGGATAGAGAACCCAACTCTCTCTGCTTCTCACTCTTTTGCTTGTTTGTTCATATTCATTCATGCATTCATTCATCAACAAGTTTTTGGAACCCATAATGTCCTACTGTTGTAGGAGCTAGGAATATAACATGAATAGACAATTCTTACTCTCAAAGAGTTTACAGTCAAGTTAAGATACAGGCAAGTAAAGGTGTTCTGGACCAAGTAATTCTTCAACACCAGCAGGGCACCCAAGAATTCAACTTAATTCTGACACTATCTACCTGGAGGCACATTCCATAGGTAAAGGGCTCCGTCCCACAAGATGCCCTCCATTTCAGGTGCCAATCACAAGCCCAGGTTGTGTCCTGTGCTTCTGACCAATGAGCTATAAATCAGAGGTTCTCAAATGCCCTTCCTTGGGTTTGATGAATTCGCTACAGCAATTAATTAATTTTGCCTTTATGGTTCTGAAGCAATTTCAGGGACAGAGAACAAGAAACCAAATATTATGACAAAAGATGCTCCCAAAGTTGTTATCACCCAGAAAAGTCCAAGGGTCTTGGATGATGAGAACCAGGAATCGTGTACAAAGAGCAAGTACATAATGGAAATATATTTAAGACATCTGAATGACCAAATATGTATTTCTTATAAATCAAAGTATAACAGCAAGCAATTCTACTGTGATAAGATCGTTGGTTTATTGAATGCATAGGAGAGTGTAGGAATGTAGCAGGAGCCCCTAAGATTGCCTGGAAGAGCCAGAAAGAGCTTAGCACAGAAGAAAAGTTTGGCCCTGAGACTTGAAAAACAAGGAGGAGTTAGCCAGACAGAAGTGGGAAGATTCCTTCCAAGAAGAGAGACGTGCATGTGCAGGGAGCCCTGAAGGAGCCAGACAAGTCTGAGGGAGTCCAACAGTTGAGACTGCTAAAGGCCCAGGGGCCCCTCTTCTACTCCGCCCCGCCCCCCCCCCCCCCCCCCCCCACCCAAGTGCAGTGGTGCTGGAGCAGGAGACAGGAACCAGAGTGTGGAGATGACGAAAATGCCTTTGACTCTCGAATGAACCCTTCCAGCTCTGAAGTTCTATATCCCATGAGTAACAGATGAGCTCAACTCATTTCAATTGAGTTAAACAAATATCTATTGAGGGATGTTTAGGCATAATCTTTGCCCTTTAAAGAGTCTACAGGAAAACTCTTTGTCCTCCAAATAAATATAAGAAATGCTCTTTCCATTAAGTTGTCAACATTCTAGAAGCTCTACAACCTCCAGGGCAGGAATGCCTTTCCAAGCCTGATCCCTGCAGAGTCTCCTCAACAAAACTCCTCACACTCAGTTTGCTTTCTCACCGAGACCCCCTAAATCTCCCATCTCTCGGTATTATTCCTGTCAATTTTACCACGATGGCTCCCCTTTTTCTCCGGCCAGCCTAGTTCCTGGAAGTCATCATTTCCTCCACTCTGTTAATAAACCTCTAAGTGTCCCAGCATATTGCCTACCTACCACATCCCCCTTGTTACATCCAAATCTTGGATGAATCCAACAATATGTTATCTTGGTTGCCACACGTAGTCAGTTCAATGCTGAGGCAGAAAAATTAAAACCATTACAGACAGACGACACTACTCATGTATGGAGTCCAACCTTCAGTGCTTTGTCAATTCAAAGATGAGTTCCCTCCCCAGGACCTTGCGACAGCCATTCCAACTTTCACTTTTCCCCTCAAACCTACTGTGGGTTGACTTTGAAGTCATGAATCCCTTCAACTTCCTGCCTGCAAACCTTCAAAATGATCTGTATCTGTCCTTGCTCTCTACTTTCTCCCTGCATTTTCACAGGAAAAGGTGGTATGCTCTTTCTATTTCTGCCCTTTCGGTCTCCTCCACGACTAAGACATTTCTTCATTGAGCCACTGTTTTATATTTTCAACTTTTACTCCACTGGCTTTTCCTCGGCAGTCTATAAAATTTGTCAAGTCTCCTCAATATTTTAAGAAACCTTTCTTTTTATCTATTTACTTTCTCTTCCTTTTCACTGCAAGACTGCCTACTCACTCTATTTCCTTCCCCTTCATTCATTATTTGGCCTGCTGCCACCACCATTTTAAAGCAAACACCTTTGCATCTAACACTAATCTCCCATTTGGCAATTCCAGTGGACTCCATTTTGCCTTCATTATGTTTGGTGCATATCTGCATTCGATGGGGTTGACGGTGTGTTTCTCTACAAGCTGCCTGCTCCTTCGTTTCTGTACACTGTACTCTCCTGGTTCATCCCTGCCTCTTATGCCATTATTTCTCAGCTTCTGGTAAGGCTTCCTTTTCTCTGCTCAGGCCTTTCACAACTACATGTCCTTCTTGCCACTCTGTGTGATCACCTTCATCCATTCCTTGGCTTCAGCTGCCATCGCTGTGTGGATGACTTTGAACCACACATGTAGTCTAGAACTCTCTTCTGAATTTTACTCCTGGATATTCAATTGCCTTTTAGACACTTCACCAGAATGGACCATATAAGACTCAGCATGCCCTAAACTGAACTCATCTTTCCCTCCTAAACTTGCTCTTCTTTGCATTCACAATCTTAACAAATGTCACCATGGACCACCCAGTCACCCAAGCCAGAATCCCAAGAGTCATCTTTGATTCTTCATCATTCTCTTATGCAGCACTCTGAAACACATTCTGTTTAGTTATCCTCTTAGTGCCTGTCATAAATCTCTCCTCTGCATCACTTTACTCCATGGAACAAAACTCATGTCTTATCTTATTTGAATGATTATAAATCTTTTAATCAGTTTCCCAGCCTTCAATCCAGCTACTACCATCTGCCAATCTGTCTTCCTCCCTGCTTCCACAGTAATATTTACAAAACAGAAGACAGAATATGTTTATTCTAGCTTACAACTATTCAGTAGTTCCTCTTTGTTTACAAGATAAAACCTGAGTGCCTCAGTATGTGGAATGACACCCTGCAAGCTCGTTTGCCACCCACATCTTGCTCTCTGGATGGGCTCTCTCTGAAGCCAACCACTTGCATTTCCTGGAACTTGTCTAGCTATTTCCATCTTGTGAGGTTTTCTTTTCTGTTTTTGCTGCTCAGAATTGCTTTTCTCTCCTTAATTACTTGGCAAATAGCTACCTATCTCTCAAGACTTGGCTCAAATACCACCTAGCCTTCTTTCTCTCCTTAATTAGAATCATCTCTCTATCCTGCATACATCAATGCTTTGTTGCACTTTGTTTAATTGCAAGCACTTGCAGACAGGGGCCATGTCTGATTCATCTTAATATTGCCAGTACAGTGCCTGGCAGGCAGAAGACCAATGATTTTTTTGGTCGGCTTTCTTGCAATATAATTTCTATACCAGGAAACTCACCATTTTTAATTGAACAACTCAGTAAGTTTTGACAAATGTATACGGTTGTATATGACCCATGCATACATAATTCAAAGTAAACAACACTAGATTTATTGAGCCGCTAGTAAAATACAGTCAGCATCACAATCATATGAAGGCCACAGAAAAGCTGATACCAAAACCAGAGTGCTAACAGCCACAGAGGGCAGGATCTATCCAGCCAGGCGGCAGGCAACCAGCTACAAGATACTGTGAAGCTCCAGAAAGTCAGCACTTGAGAGATCCCTGGAACAGTGCCCCGCAAAGGGCCTGCGCTCAGACAGATTGGCAGTTAGTAGTTTGGGGAGTGCCGGCTCTCCTGGTCTCTGCCTGTCCCCTGACCATCTCTGACCTACGTATCTCCCTGACTCCCTAGCCAGAGAATCCCTGCTTTCCACACCCATTTGGGGACCTCACTGAATGTTCTCTTCCGTCCTGATTTGCCCCCACAGACCAGCAGTCTGCGTATTGTAAAGCACACTAAGACCTGCACCCGCCATCATATGAGTGAGGCCAGAATCTGGGGAGGGAAGGGCACCAGCAGTGAGTTTTAAAACATGTCTCCTGGGCAATTATAATTTGCAGCTGAGTGAGAATCACTGCTTTAGAGCTACATTTTCAGGGAATTTGGGAGGCAGAGGGAGCCCATGTGCCCAGGGGCCGCTGTCTCAGAGTTCCTGCTTTCAGAGAGTTCCAGAAGTGAAACCCTTCTCTTACCATCCTGTGCGCGCGCACGCGCGCACACACACACACACACACACACACACACGGGCTGCATTTGGGTCATGGGGATCTGATCATATCAATGTGGTTACAAACTTAAACATCTTATTCCTTAACTGGCCTTGCCCTCCTGGGGCAAGGGGCTCTCTACTTACTTATGACTGAGTTTCCCGTTAGTGGGCCTTCCCCTCCTGTCTCCCCTCCCTCCTACCCCTTCAAATAAGCCTCCCGCTTGAGACTCTGCCCTCTGCTGTGTGGTTTGGGCCATTTTCCCAAATGAAGGACTTCCCTGAGATGCCAGCTCTTAAGGGAAACATCCACCTGTGTCCTCTTCTGCTTACTCGGGCTCCTCCCACCTGCTGCTCTGTGCCAGCCCCTCCTCCTTGCTGCCGTGGGTGCTCCTGGCACCTGGCCTGCTGAGCTAAGTTGTGAAGCCTGACCTTCAGCAACCATCACAATGTCCTTAGTTCCTGCCCTTGAGAATGCCTACATCGGGCCTTAGGGTTTTCATGTCCTAGAAGCAAGAAATGATGCCCTCTCAACACCGAGCTTGCCCCACCCCCACCCCCAGCTACACCCCAAGAAGGAAGTTTGACTTCCCAGGAGTGGCCACAGGCTGGTGGGAGACAGGCAGGTGTACAATCCAGAGCAGGAGTGTTGCAGCGAACAGGCTGCGTCTGGGAGGTGGGGAAGTGGGGGGAAATTGCTCGCATCAGGGAATAGAATGTTGAAGAGTTTGACCAGGAGTTGTTATTTTTTTAAACCCTAACCCAAAGATATGTTTTTTATTGATTTTTTTAGAAAGAGAAGAGAAAAGGAGAGAGAGAGAGAGAGAGAGAGAGAGAGAGAGAGAGAGAGAGAGAGAGAGAAGAAATATTGATAGATTGCCTCCTCATCCACTTTTACAGGGAAATTGAACCTGTAAACTGGGTATGTGTCCTGACCGGTAATGGACCCTGCCACATTTTGGTGTTCAGGACGATGCTCCAATCAACTGAGGCACCTGGCCAGGGTGACCAGGAGTTTTTAGAGCGATGATAAGGGATTGAAGGGTCAGCTGCATTCAGAGCTCCTGCTCAGCCCAGCCTGGAACAGTCCCTTGACCTGCTAGGCCCCCTTTGAAACACAACAGCTGCTGAGAGTGGGTGATATTCAAGAACATCTCAATCTCTTATTTTCCCAGAAAACCAGGCAAATACATGGTTTGATGACAGCCCATCCCCACACAGGAAATGCTGGGAGGAGAAGGCCGAGACTCCGGAGATAAACGAGGGCTGAGAGCCGTGGCAGGCGCAGATTGCGGCTGCTTCATCTGATTTTGGAAGGGATCTTGCCCTCTGACCTTAGGGGGACATGCATGGAAAGGGCTTCTCCATAACCCAGTTAGCCTGCAGAGGCCATCTAGAGCCCTGAGAAGCAGAGTCCCCAAAGCCTCAGCTTGCAGTCTGGATCTTTTCTCTGTGGCCTTAGCCAGGAACAGGAGATCCCCCAGCTTATTATTCTTCGTCTGTCTTTTCTTTAATCCTTTGCCGCACCCCCTCAGGTTCACCGAACCCTTGGCTGTGCTGACCGGCACACTGCAGTCTGCGTTTGGAGGAGAAGGTGAAGGGTAAGTAGCCAGGAGTCGGGCTGGACTCAGGATGGGCCTCGGTGTAGATGGTCCCTGGAACTGGGCAGTGCAGCCGCCCCCTCTTTGTCCTGGCCCCCACCCCTTCATCCAAGCCAGTGAGCCCCACTGATTGTACCTCCTGAATATCCCCTTTCATTGTGGTAAAATATACATAAAATATACATCTTGCCATTTTAAAGTGTACAGTTCATGCACGTTGCTGTGCGACCATCACCCCCATCCCTCTCCAGAGCGCTTCATCTTACAGAACTGAAACTCTGTCCCCATTAAAAACAACTATTTCCCCAGCCCCTGGCAGCCCCCTTCTACTTTCTGTCTTTATATAATTGACATAAAAAAAACAAAAACAATAAATACATTTCTGTAACTTTTTTCACTGACAAGATTTACAATGTGCCCTGGTAGTGTTGGAGAGTGGGAATAGACAGGCTGTGGACTATGCCCCAGACAGAGTTGTCAGTGCTGACATCAGGCCAGGCCTTGAGATACGGTCTCATGGCCCCTTCCCAGCACGTAGGCCTTCTTTCATAGATCACTGTCAGCTTTCTGAAGAACAGGATGACCCTGTGAGTAACATGGTCATCAATGGCATGACCCTGACATTACTTGGGAAAAACTGTTTTGTCTTGGGTTACTTGTTCTGCAAAAAAACAGGATGTGGTTAATGTGCGTAAAAGCAGTCCTGCACAAAGGGTCAGGGCTGCTCTCTAGACTCCCTGCATGGAGAATGGCAGAGCAGTCGTCGGCTGGCTAATAAAGGCTCCCTAAATTTTAATTTGGTCTGGACTCCAGTGGTTGTTCACTGACATTTGCTCCACCACAGTAGGTGTGCTCAGTGGTTAGAATGTTGGCCCTTAGAGAGAAGAGTCTTGGGTTCGATTCCCAGTCAAGGGAACCTGGGTTGTAGGCTTGATGCCCAGCCCTAGGGTCAGATGTGTATAGGAGGCAACCAATTGATGCTTCTCTCTCACATTGATGTTCCTCTCTCTTTCTCCCCCTCTCTCTCTCCTCTCCACTTTCTCTAAATATCAATGAGGGAAAATATTCTTGGGTGAGGATTACAAACAAAAAAATTTTTTTAATGTGATAGAAATAATTAAGCACTTAAAAAAAAAAATGACACGAGGAGCTGGGAGCCTAGCTCTCCATGGCCTTCCCCTTCCCCTGGGGGAGCTAGTTGTGCTGCATCAGAGGGTGCTCACTCCCTAACCCCAAACACAGTGAGGGGCAGAGCACGAAGACACCTCTGTGCCCACACAGGGCCACAGAGTCAGAGAGCAGAGTGCTGCAGGCGGCTTCAACCTCCAGTGGGCTCCTCTTCTGTTCCCTAGAGCTGTGCTTCACAAACGCCCTGTGCTTGGGAATCACCTGATGATCTTGTGGAAAAGCAGATTCTGCATCATGGACCAGCTCCCGGTGATTCTGTTGTGCAGACCCAAGGACCACCCTTGGAGAAGTCAGGCCTCCCTCCACCCCGGGAACCATGACCTCCAGGCTAGGCAGACCTCTCTGGGGTTGAAAAAGGCCACGGCCAAGTCCTTGATGTTTTTTTTAATCACCTGATAGACTCAAAAATTAAGAAATGCACAGCAGTTACAAAAATATTGCCATGTTTTAAATGTTCTCGGATTAGCAAATTAACAAATTTATCACGCCCACACAGATACAAATCAATAAGTTGTGCCTTTTACAAAAAATTACTGCATTTAAAAACTATGTTCATTCCTAGAGCACCGCAGTGTGTGGGGTCTGGGGAGAGCACACGATGCTGATGAAGGTATGTGGTGAGCACCTTGCATTCCCGTCAGTTTCCTCCGGGACTGAGTGTGAGTGACTTCCTTAGGAGCGATACACAAGTGTCTGAGGTGGAGGGGCCCAGAGTGGGCGGTCCCGCGGGCTCTGAGCACACCCCTGAGTGAGTGAAGCTTGGAGACCAGGAGGCCCAGCCTTGCCAGGAGTGCCCACTGTCCTTGTCCTGGTTCTGGGACTGCCTCTTCCCTGACGATCGGCGGTGTCTAATTTCTCCAGGAAGCCCCTACCCTCTTTCCAACAGAGCTGCGGGCGGGCTCCGTGGCCTCAGCTGGGCGTTGCCAAACAGGTCGCAATGAGAGGACAGGTTCACGCAGAACACCCTGGGAAGGTGAGTTGGACCTGAGGGCACTCAGGGTACCAGCTGCTGCCCCACCCTTCAGGGGTTGGGGTCGGGTCCAGTTCTCCGCGTGTGGAATTCCTTTTAAGGCATCTTGGAAGCTGAATTCAGCTGCCCTAGGGCTTCCAGTCCCTCGCGGGGCCGTTTCTTGAACCTCCAGTATTTACAAATGGGATGACTTTGAATTATAAAAGTTCTAATTTTAGGAAAGAAATTATAACATTTCTTTGAATAAGAAGCTAGTTTAGAATACTTAAAATATTATTAGACTTGTAACACAGGCCACCTTCCCCCATCTACCCAACAAACTCCTTGTTCTCATTAATCCGTGGAAAGTAACCCAGTAGCTGGCACAGAGTCGGTCTCAGTGAATGAGTGAATGCAGGTCTAAGATCAGTCCTATTAAACTCTCAGACCACAGATGTGCCTGGAACTGCCTTGTGCGTGCACCAGCTGACCTTCAGGGGACAGTGCCTTCCTTCCCTACACAGCAGTGCAAGCCCGTCAAGACTCCAGGGTCAGGGTTAGCTCTGCTGGTGAGGACTGCATCAGGGTGTGTGTCCTCCCCGAAACTTCTGGTGCTGTCATCCTGCTCGCTGGCTGTGCTTGTCCGTTAAGCAAGTCATCTAAGCCCCAGGCTTCCCACCTCGAGGGTCGAGTGTTGGGGTTGCTGTGAAGGTCTGCATTCACCCTGGTCTTTCTTCTCCAAGTCACGTGCACCACAGCACTGTCCCTCCTGACTGTGCCCCTGGCAGGACAATTACAGCTACCTCAACTGTCTCCACTTTTTTTTTGGAGCGATAGGAACCCTTTCTTGCCCGCCCATCCATTTCCCCAGACAGGGCCCAGCAGCTTCCTTAGTAAATAGGTTTGCGTGTTGCCAACCCCCTTGAGCACTTTCTCCCAGGCCGCGGCTCAGGGCGGCTCACCTGGCTGTGTGATGACCCTGCAGACAGCTGCTTCCGCCCGCCCTTGGGGCTGATGAACACGTCGAGTGCTTCCTGGTGGACTGAGAAAGTGGGTTCTGTGTAAGGATAAGAGCATCATTTGGACGTAACCGTGGATGCAGGAAGGACTCCGGCGTGGACAAAGACAGGCGGTCTCCACACCTGGCACTGCTGTCCGCACGGGGGCGGCGCTTTCCACAGGCTGGGACTGTGCAGCTCTCAGAGGCGCACAGCAGCTCGGGAGTGAGTGTCGAAGGGCTTTGTGACCAGAGAGGAGGCTGGCAATGCACCGCCCACAAATAACGGAGCCTCCTTCTCCAGGGAGAGCCAGGCAGTCTCATAAACTCAGAGGGGCATGAAATAAGCAGAAGTGAAAGATTTTTTTTTTAATTCATGAAAGCAAAAGCATGTGAACACATTTTAATCATCTATTGACATGATTTAATATCCAACTGGTATATGATATCAATTAAAATTTCATTAAATAACATGTTCCTGCAGAGAAGAAGCTCATCTGTGAATAATTAATAAGCAGACGAGGCCGTGCCGCGTGGGTGAAGGATCCCAGGCCCAGCCCGCTCCTCGTATGTGTGCTTTCCACCGCAAAGAGCAAAAAAAAATCAACTCAAAATGGCTTAAAGAGGGAGAAGACTTTTTATGGAACTTGACGTCCAGAGGGGGAGAGGCCTCCAGGGACCCGGGGGAGGTAGGCCTACCTTCAGACCCCGGCTCAAGTGGTTCCCCTGCTCCCCTACCCCCAGGCTCAACTTCATCCCAAGGTTCCAAGCGGCTGTTCCTTTCCCCCTGCTCCCCCCCCCCCCCCCACACACACACACACACTGACTTCATGGGACAGCGTGTCTTCACTGATGACTGCTGAGGTGAAGATGCACACTCCATGGCAGGTGGGCCTGTTCGGAATCGTGGTTCTGCCGGGAGCTGTGTGCGTTAAAAGAGGTAAACCTTTTAAGCACCAGGCTCCTTCTCTGGAAAATGGGAATAATACAGACTGTTTTATGTTCTAGGGTTGTTGTGAGGATTAAATGAGATGGTGAGGTGTTGGCTGGCATATCGCAAGGACTTACAAATGTAAGTCTTTATGGAACTTAATAAATGCTTGTCAAGTGCTAGGCACCTTGTTAGTTTACAGACAAGAGTGAGTGAGAATCCAGACAAGCACCCAGGCTGTTGGGATACACGGTGGGTTAGAATAGAAATGGGCACACCACTTCCTCGACCCGTTTTCAGCCTGACTCTCCATCACACGCCATCATTCAGCAGAAACTGCTGTGAAAGTAATCGAGTTATAGTGGAAAGCCTGCCAGCATCCTTCTGAGTTGGCTCGGCAGGGACTGGATGAGGAGGTGCTCTCAACACGGCGGCTCCAGGAGCAGAGAAAGAACAGCCCTAAGAAAGGGCCACTGGTTACGTGTTTCAGAAATTCGTTAGGAACAGTGGACTTTGCACGCCCGGCTCTCCTTGCTGTAAAAAGGAGAATAACGTGGGCGAGGAGCTGCGTTACGGGGCTGGTCAGGCTCTGGCTACGCTCCGGTGACTGCTGGGGGAGAAAGGCCTGTGCTGGAGGGGGAAGCAGGGATGTTCTTCAGGGATCGGAATGTGTTGGGAAATTCCTTTTAAGCTGAGGTGTAAAGAAGTTGAATGGAGCCAGCATCCTTGACCTCCCCATTGCATCAGCCTCAAAGGCAGGGAGCTCTCCAAATCTCCTCAGACCCGAGCAGTGTCATCTGCCAAGAACAGCAGCTGCTTTTCTATATCAAGAAAAAAGAAAAGGAAATCGCCAAATTGAAGAAGACAGGGAATATTTGCACTATGTGGAAAAGGCATTTTCAGCACATGTGGGCAAGATCTTAGCCTTACCAACTGCGTAATTGAAGATTCTCATGCTTCCCAGAGATGTTTTATTGCATTACTTCCAAGTCTTATCACTTTACTTCCAATTTGTATCCTTAGGGACAGAACAAAAATGATTTTCTGAATCGCAGGAAATGATTCCAGCTGGGTACAGTTTGACACTAACTGAGGACATTCAGGAGTCACGAAGGAACTTAGCACTTTCTCATAGACTCTGAAATGGAATCCAAAGTGGAAAACATCATTTCCCCCCATAATTTAATAAAGTGACAGAGCAAGTTAAGTTATTAAAGATCTGACACGCCACCAGGATTCTGCAGTACAGGGGAAACTGACGTACTCTTTCTCAATAATGCAGCAGGGAAAATGAAAACTTTATTTATGCCTCAGGATAAATGGAAAAAAAATGCTTAGTTTTATGAAGAATTCTGTCAAGAATTTTTTTAAATAAACAAACCAATCTGTCAATTTGCTTAAAAGGGTTCTGTAATCCTAGAACCCCCCTAGATACTGCTGCTTGCCATTGAATCTGCCTCACAGGCTCCTGTGGCTCCAGATGCCTGCAGCCCGTGATGAGGAGAGGAGAATTTTCTTCAAAAAATGTTAATATGCCGAAGAATCAGGAACATAAATCTTCTAATGAATATCACAATATTTTGGTTAGAATTTCTTGTCATGTAAAGGAATACTTGTGGCCTGGGTGAAATCTTCAGTGAGAGTAATACATGTAATAGTCAAAAAATACTTTATCTCCAGCACCTTTGATAACAAAACAAGGAAGTTTTGGATAAGTCAAAAAGAGATTATAGCAATGACAAAATTACTAAAGACAAAGATGCATATAAGAGGTTGAATAAGAATTTCATGGTAGTGAGAATGGGAAAAGGCAATACTCTAATATATTATCCCAAAGACAACAGACACATGTTGGCAAACTTGTGAAGAAAAGGGAATGCTGTCCACTGTTGGTGGGGTGTAAATTGGTACAGCCACAATGGAAAACAGTGTGGAGGTTCCTTAAAGAATTAAAAATAGAATTACTCTATGATCCAGTAATTCCACTTCTGGGTACATATCTCAAAAAAATGATTTTTTTTCATAGAGATATCTGCATTCCCATGTTCAGTACAGCATTATTCACAATAGCCAAGCTATAGAAATACTCTGTCCATCAACAAATGAATGGATAAAGATGTAACCCAAACACACACACGCACACACACACACACATACACACACACACACACACGCACACTAGAGGAATAGTGCACACTGAAAGGAAATTAATTAGAAGAAATATTTTAATATTGGTATTTGCCCTTTCTCTATAATAGAAGTGTCAACCAAATTCATGATCGACAGTGACAGATGGAAACACACGCATGTGATTGGCACCAGCAAGGGCTTTATATGTATCCTGCCTGCGAGAGTCAGCTTAGCTGTTTATGTATGTAGAATAAACTTGCTTAATTAGACCTGCTTTCTGATTTATCTAAACTTTTTCCAGCCCAGTGAAGCACCCCAACTTCTCTTTCAGATAATTGTCAGCAACACAGCAGTAAATATCAACACGAAGTAGATATTATTGTAGAACATATAATATATGGTAAAATATTTAACTGCAGGGAGAATGGTAAAATATTTAACTGCAGCAGTGTTTGACTATATTCTGTGCAGTGAGAAAACCTGAAGTAATTTTCACGGTCCACCATTTCTTTTTTCTTTTTTCAGTCAGGCCAAGTTTCTAAATTTCTGTTTTTTGGCCAATGAAGAGAAAACAGGATTCCACCGAGTCTCCTATATACTTGCTCCAGGACTTCTGAGAGGATCAAATGAGACGAGGCACAGGAAAACGCTTCACAGACATTTGGTTAAAGTGTGAAATGTTTGCACCTGGCTATAAAGCAAGTCATGTTCCTGGGCTGAAGAAACTGCAAGGAGGCTAGTCACTAGAGAGAGGAAGGCAGGTGTTGCTATGTGATATCATTACCTGGTGTCCACAGCCACCATTTCCAGGCTGGGCTGTGGGCTGCATTTTGTGCCATGGGGTCAACAGCAGCAATGTGGTGGGGTGTCACTCTGGGGTGGTCTTGGGCCCTGTTTCCCACCTAGGGGAAGCCAAGTGTTGCTTGTGGGCACCAGGTCCACGGTGCCATCTCTCTGTGCATATCATGTCAGCTCCTGCATTGAGCATCTGCTCTCTGGTGGTATGTGTCATAGAGACTGGGCAGATGGTTGGACACTTAGCATATTAGCCTTTTATATACTAGGTGCACTGGTCAACAATGTGGATTTTTTTCAATAGATGGAGTTACATATAAGTTGATATATATGCGATTTGATATGTAGGCTGTTTTGTCGTATTGACAACAAGCTTCAAAACTTCATATGTCAAATTTGCTGAAGGTGTTAGCATCATATTTTTACACTTAAAAAATGTAGAATTTCAGGCCAAAAAAAGAGCGTTTGCGGAAAGTTTTAATTCATTATTTTGAAGAAAAGTGCTGCTGAGTACTTCGGGAAGCTTATGGTGAACATGCTCTATTTCAACATACTTGTGAATGCTGGTTTGAACAATTTAAAAATGATGATTTCGATGTGAAAGACAGAATATCCAGGTCAACCGAAAAAGTTTGAAGACCAACAATTACAAGCATTAGTGGATGAAGATGCATATCAAACTCACAACTTGCAGAAAGATTAAAAATTGCTCAGCAAACAATTTCCAATGGTTTACAAGCAATGGGGAAAATTTTAAAGGAAGGAAAATGGGTGTCACATCAACTGAAAGACAAATGGAAAACAGAAAAGTCATCAGTAAAATGTTGCTTTAATGGCACGAATGAAAGTCTTTTTTGCATCAAATTGTAACTGTTGATGAAAAGTGGATTTTGAGAATCCAAAATGCACAAAATCATGGGTTGATCCAGGTCAACCATCAACATTGACTGCAAGGCCAAATCACTTTGGAAAGAAGACAATGCTTTGCATTTTGTGAAATCAGGAAGGTGTGGTGTATTACGAGTTTCTAAAACCAGGTGAAACCATTAATACTGATCGCTACCAACAACAAATAATCAGGTTGCACCACGCTTTGATCGTGAAACGACCAGAATGATCCAGAAAACACGGCAAAGTCATTTTGCCTCATGATGACGCACCATCACACACTTCAAAACCAGTTGAAGACAAGTTAAAAGATCTTGTCTGGGAAGTATTAATCCACACGCCGTATTCACTAGACCCTGCTCCTTCAGATTACCACCTGTTCTGATCGATGGCACATGCACTTCCTGAGTAGCACTTCAAAACATATGAAGTGAAAAATTGGGTCTCTGAATGGTTTGCCTTAAAACAAGAAGAGTTCTATTGGGATGGTATCCACAAATTACCTGAAAGATGGGGAAATGTGTAGCTAGTGATGGACATTACTTTGAATAAGGCACTTTTGATGTTTCTCTTGAAATTATCGTGTTTTCTTTGATTACAAAATCTGCTTTTATTAACCGGTACACCTAGTATATAGATATATATTCATTATATATAATAAGATATTAATGTATGAGAAACAAGGAAGTCCTGCTATATTTGACAGTATGGGTAGAACTTGAAAGCACTGTGTCAAGTGAAATAAGTCAGACAGAAAAAAGACAAATACTGCAGAGTATCACTTACATATGGAATCTAAAAAAAAAAAAAAAGTAAATCAAACTATAGAGTAGACTTAGGGGGATTGGGAGAAGGAGGAAATAGGATATGTTGGTAAAAGGGTACCAACTTTCAGCTACAAAATGAGTACAGTTTAAAGATCTAACGTATAACATGGTGACTACAATTAATAGTACTATAGTGTGTAATTGAAACTGCTAAGAGAGTAGAACTTAAATGTTCTCACCCCAAAAGGATAAATATTTGAAGTGATGGATGTGCTCATTAACTAGATTAGAGGAGTCTTTTCACAATGCATATGTATATAAAATCAGCACACGGTGTACACTTTAAATATCTTACAAAATGATTGGTCAATTTTATCTTAATGAAGCTGAAAAAATTACCAGGTATACAAAGAAGCAGGAAAATGTGAGCCATAAGTGGAAGAAAAATAAATCAACAGACATAGACCTAAAAATAACAGAGATGAGCCTGGGCAGCGTGGCTCAGTGGCTGAGTGTCGACCTATGAACCAGGAGGCCACAGTTCGATTCCAGGTCAGGCACATGCCTGGGTTGCAGGCTGGATCCCCAGTGTTGGGTGTGCAGGAGGCAGCCAATCAGTGATTCTCTCTCAATATTGATGTTTCTATCTCTCCCTCTGATATCAATAAAATTGTATATTTAAAAAAAATGACAGAGATGATGGAAGTTGCAGATACGGATTTTAAAATAGCAGTTGTAAATACACTCCATACAAGGGTGGGTTACAGTTGTTCTAAAATATTTACCATTTGGTCATGATAAATAAACCCTTTAACACGCTATCAGATTTAATTTACTAATGTTTTGCTGAGGATGTTTGCATCTATATCCATAAGGAATATTGGCCTGTAATTTTCTTGTGATGTTTTTAATTGGCATTATTAACAGAGTAATGCTGGACTCACAGAATGATTCTGGAAGTATCCCCCCTCCCTTTTTTTTTTTTTTTTTGGAAGAGTTTGAGAAAGATTGGTGTCAATTCTTGTCCAAATTTTTTGAAGAATTTACTGGTGAAGCCATCTGGTCCAGAATATTAATTTGTTAGAAGGTTATGGTTATTGATTCAATCTCTTTACTTGTAAATCTGTTGAGATTTCTTTTTATTTAGTTTAGGTTAATTTTTGTCAAGTAATTTGTCTATTTGTTCTAGTTATCCAATTCATCATTGTCCAATTACTCATAGTATTTTCCTATAATCCTTTTTATCTCTGTAAGGTCCATAGTAATGCTACTTTCAATTCTGATTTTAGTTATTTGCATCTTCTCTTTTTTGTAGGTCTAGCTAGTTTGTTAATTCTGCTCACCTTTTCAAAGAACCAACTTTGGGATTGATGCTTATCTATTTATTATCTATTTTCTATTGTTTTTCCAGGCTCTATTTTGTTTATCTCTGGTGTAATCAGTATAATTTCTTTTTGTTATATTTGAGCTACTTTTTTCTAGCTTTTTAAGGTATAAATTTGGTAAGTTTTCAGCTATTAACTTGTCCAAATATCTCTGCCCCTTTCTCGCTCTCCTCCTTCTGAGATTCCCACAATACATATGTGTTATGCCATAGTTCCTTTAGACTCTATTCACTTTTCTCCATTCCCCCCCTTCTGTTCTCCAGAGTTATTTAATGTCAATTGTCCTGTTTTCAAGTTTACTGATTCTTTCTGCTGCTTGCTCAAATCTAATTTTGAACCATCCTAGTATATTTTTAAATTTGTTATTGTACTTCAACTCCAGAATGTTTGGTTTCCTTTTATAATTTTTCTTTATTGATCTTAGTTTTGTTTATACATTGTTTTCTGTCTTTATGTCTTCCTTTAGCTCCTTGAGCATCCTTAAGCAGGACTTTTAAAGTCTTTGTCTAGTAAGTCCAATACCTGGGCTTCTTCACTTACATTTTGTATCATTTTATTATTATTTTGAATGGGTCACGCTCTTATTTGTTTGTATGCCTTGTGATATTTTTGTTGTTCTTATTCTTGAAATTTGAACATTTGAGTCTTACATGGAAAATCTAAAAAACCTTCCCCAGGGTTTGTGTACTTTCAAAAAATTGTTGTAGGGTATCTGTGCCAGGGATCAGGGTAAGGTGAAAGCTTAAGGTCTTCTCAGGCTATATATGAGCCTGTGTCTTTTCCTGAGCATGTACGGTAGCTTTCTAAATTCTCCCATATACACAATTGTTTTTGAATGTTCACCCCCTTCCCCAAACAAAAAAAACCTGAACAAAACAAACAAAAAACAGGTGCAACTTCACCCTCCTTAAATCTCCTGGAAGTTGCTTCAGTTGGTAGAGGTTGATACGAGGGCATCCAGACTCCTTGCCCACCCCTCAGTGATACAAGCAATACCCACAATGAAAACACAGAACCCCAGTATTTTAAAGGTCCTTATTGTCTATTTTGGCTCTAACAAGATGTGTCAGAAATGTAGATTGCTGTACCCACCCAATGTCTGCCACAGGATGAAAGGTGGGTAGCCACCAACACACTGACTGTTGAAATAAACAATTTATCAGGCAGGCTATTCCCCAGAAGCTTTAAGTGTTCAGTAAACTCCAGCATTCCAGAATCATCAATTCAGACTGTTTCTGCCAGAACATTTCTTGTCCAGGTGGAGTTGGATTCCTGTCAGTACCCAACTTCACCAATTTTCCCTGACATAACCCTCCTGAGATTATATTGTAACAGTTAATGTAGCTCTGGGGCAAGAGAAAGACTGTACTATTGTCTTTTCCAGATAAACATCAAATGTTTTTTTATCTTCTTTATGGATGGAGAATAATGTGTTTGCCATTTCAAAAGCCACATATGAAGTGCCAGAGGCTATGCTGATCTGTTCTAATAAAGAAAGATAAAACAGGTAGCAAAACAGGTGCAACCAGAGCTATTACTTGATTCAGTTTACATTAAATTTGCATTAGTCCACCATTCACTCTGACTCTCAGACTTTAACAGCCTGTCTTGGATTGGTAATTGGCTAACCTGAGCTTGCCATTTTAACTTTTCCAAGGCAGTTAACAATAGTGAGCCAATCCCACAATAGTTTATATACCATTGTTTCAATACTTTCAAGTACCGCCGGCTTTTTCATAATTCAATGATTCACCTTCCACCTGTAGCCCATCCCAAATTACCACAGGGAAACTTTAGTGATTTTGATGGATGCTGCTGCAAAGCAGTAAGTACCATCCACTTAGCAATGAGTATCTTACGATAACTATTTTTTTAATCCTCATCCCAGGATATGTATTTTTATTTTTTTAAGAGGAAGTGGTGGGGGGGGGGAGGGGAGAGAAACATCCATTGACTGTCTCTTTCCCCCCAACCCTGTCCCCACACCCGACCAATGATCGAACCACAAACTAGCACATGCCCTGACCGGGAAGTGATCCTGTAACCTTCTGGTGTGCAGGATGGTGTTCTAACCAACTGAACCACCTGGCCAGGGACACGCTGTTTTAGAAGATCCATTTAAAAGCAAACTTTAAAAGTCTGGATTCCATCATCCAAAGCAGAAACTGAGACAAAGAATTGTGTGCAGGTGGTTTACTTATATGATCTCAGGTAGCAGTAATGTGAGATAAGGGAGAGAACAAGAAAGGAAGGAATGAAAACCAATACAAGGATGCATTGTTCTATTGGCTGACACTGGGCAACTGGTGCTCCACTCTGTTAAGACCTTCTAAAAAGCCTTATGAAATGCAGCTCCAAACTGTTCCGCTTTGGAAACAGAGGAAGCATCTACCTTTTGACTCCTTTAAAACATTGGTCAAGGGGCCTTAGCTCTTCCTCATATCCCCACTTGTGATTTCCTGAACTCAGAATGGATCCAATGGGCATCCTGCACTGAAGAATCCAAGCTCTCTGGCAGGAAGGGACACATACTTGGCGAGGGCCCCAGCCAAAGCAGCTCCCCAAACGTGATCACAGTCCATGTTTTTGTCCTGTAGCAGTGGCTAGAAGAAGGGGTCAAAAGGAATTTTGAGTCCTAGCTGGTTTGGCTCAGTGGATAGAGTGTCAGCCTGCGGACTCAAGGGTCCCGGGTTCGGTTCCGGTCAAGGCCATGTACCTTGGTTACGGGCACATTCCCAGTAGGAGGTGTGCAGGAGACAACTGCTCGATGTTTCTCTCTCATCAATGTTTCTAACTCTCCATCTCTCTCCCTTCCTCTCTGTGAAGAATCAATATATATTTTTTAAAAAAGGAATTTTGAAGAGTCCAATATTATGTGGCATAGTAAAAGCTTTTGATTAATCAGAGAGCATTGTTAGTTGTCCACTTTTACTTATATATTGCACTAGAGGCCCGGTGCACGAAGTTTGTGCATGGGGGAGGTGGGTATCCCCTCAGCCCCCTCTCTAATCCGGGACCCCTCAGGGGATGTCCGTCTGCCAGTTTAGGCCCAATTCCTGTGGGATCGGGCCTAAACCAGCAGTCAGACATCCCTTTCACAACCCAGGACTGCTGGCTCCTTACTGCTCACCTGCCTGTTTGCCTGATTGCCCCCAACTGCCCCCCCAGCCCCACTGGCCTGGTTGCCCCTCACTGCTCCTCCCCTGCTGGCCTGGCTGCTGCCAACTGCCCCACCCTGCCAGCCTGGTTGCCCCTCTCTGCGTGCCCCCCACGCAGCCTGCTGTTCAGTCCTTTGGCCGTCCCTCACTAAGCCCCCTGCCAGCCTTGTTGCCCCATGCAGCCTGCTGTTTGGTCATCACTGGGAGAGTGTCCTGACCAATGTGCCTATTTCCCTTTTATTAGTATAGATTATTAGTATAGATTATTAGTATAGATGTTTTCTACCAGTGAAATAACTCACCTGGAAAAGCAATTACTACAAATTAATCAAGCTGATTTTAGGGCCTATTAAATGAGCATGTTTTAAATCCATTAGTTCTGTTTAATATGCTTTCAAAAGACATCAGTAACTAGTAAAATACAAATTATTTTTGTCGTTTGTGATTTAAGTGGGCAAACACACCTACAAGTGAGTGTGTATGTATGAAGAACAGACTTCACTGGCAGCCCACAAGCTTACCAATTTCATCCTCAGCTATTGTTAACCAGGACACACCTTGTGCTCTGGACAGAGCGGTCACGTCACTGTGCGTGACCGCCCCAGGCTTACGCTCTCCCCTGGGCCCTGAAAGCTGAGGGAAAGCAAATTCGACTTTACCACGTGGCTGACCGACTTTGAACAGGGTATGATCTCTGAGAACTTCATTTTTCTCATTTGTAAAATGGGGAAAATAATACTTAACTCACAGGTATTTATGAGGAAAAATAACATGTGTAAAATGTGTCACAGAGTGCATAGCACATGCTAGGTATTCAGTGTTACTTTAGGGTCCAGCTGAGATAATAAAATTAATATGCAACTCAACAGATAAAGAGCTTGCTTTACCCAGTGCCTTTTAGTATTCCTGTGAGTCAGTGAGAGCATCACAGTTACTACTACAGTTATTTACAGGGGCTTGAAAGTGGAATGACTTGACCAAGGACTCACATTAGGTAACTGGCGGGGCCATGACCCAAAAGCCTATGTTCTTCCTGATGCTCCACACTAATCCCCGCCCCGTGAGACCTTTCCCAGCATACTATTTCGTCTGCTCAAAAGAGAAACAGTTATGGTTCTTAACCTTCCACTGAGTGCCTGATCCAATAATGGTTTCATTGCTGTGTTTCCCATGTGTGTATCCTGACTCAACGAAATTAAGTTTCTTGTGCATTTGAGGACAGAGATTGTGATTTGCTTCAGCTCAGTCTGAGCACAAGGCTTAATGACTATTAAATACATACCAAATACATTCTATTGCTCCTTCAAACAATATTTTCAGTTTATGAGAAACTTCATAGCTGTGCCCAGGTGAGATGAATATTGTACAGAGTATTAATTGTTCAGTAACATTTTTGAGAAGCAGGAGGCCCTAACCATTGTAGAACTTAAAAGAAAAAACTTAATAAAGAGTACTGAAATCAGAGGTACTTTTAAATATTTTAACCCTGGAATTATCAATACTCTAGCACTCGGCTTATGCTCATGTAAAAGCTTAAGCTGATTTGTGAGTGGCTAGGAAATGTTTGGCCATGAAATGACTTAGAAAGAGTAACTTACTTGCTAGAACCAGGTCATATTTTAAGCCTTAAGAAAAAAAGTACATTCCCATGGAGAGAGAACACTAATAATAGGTAACATTTAACAAATGCTTATATGCTAGGCATGCACTATGTGTTTTATGCCTATTAGATTTTAAACAAATCAACTTTAAGGCATAAATTACGTACAATTCAAATTGCCAATTTAAAGTGTACAGTTTGATGAGTTTTTCTATGGTCAGGCCTTATCAGTGTTGGTATTCCTCAGTTCTTAATTGTTTTAGAATGTTTTTATATGAATGAGCTGAATTTAAAGAAAAATGTTAATTGTTACATCTTTTATATTTTGTGCAGAAGGAGGGAGGGAAAATATTATTTGGGATAAAATAGTCAAATTGGTCTCAAAGAATTAAGCATTATTTTAGAAATGGAAGGCACATCATAACTTTTTTCAATTAGAAATCTATCTATTTCATCTTATAGTATTACAGTAAAAGTGTAACAGAAAGGAATCCACATCTACATCAAACAAAATTACTCTATGAGGGAGGCAGAATACATAGATATTAATGAAAACTGGAGGCTACTTGTTAAGACACATTTTAAAGTAAAATGAAACGCATTTTGTTATATAAAAATACAGCTGACTCCGTGTTTTGATTTATGAAAAATAAATTTATTACATAACACCTCGTTTTTAACAATGTTCAATTTTTTTAAATTCAGAATACTTGTGTCATTCATGTAAAATAGTTTGATACAGTACATTGTATGTTATAGGATTTATTTTTCCTCAAAAATTCTAAGGCTCTCCTACTCCTTCTCCTTTGCTGAATGAAGTAAGGGCACCCTAAACAACGTGCGAACAAGATTTTAAAAAGAAAACTAACTGAATAAAATTTTAATAGCACTACACCAACCAGCTTTAAAATCAGGACAAAATATCTGAATTGGATGCCGCACCTTTTTAAGGAAGTTACCATTCATGCTTTTTCATCTTAAAGCATGCTCACAAATCAGTAACACTAACAGGAAAAATAAAACACTGTCTATGACAATCATTTTAGTTTGTTTGCTGAACCAAACAGGTTTATATCAATGACAATATATTTAATTACTATCAAATAGCAGCTTTAATACCAGTCAAGTCATAGATTGAAAATAAAAACAAACTTATAAGTGGGAAATTAATCTTTGGGAGTTTTGAAACCTTTCTGGAAAAACTATGTGGCTTTTTGTACTTTCAAAAAAACCCAAGCAATATAATCTTGATCAAAAAACACTGATTAATGTAGAAAATGAATCAACCCACTGATAAGACACTAGGATGAAAGTGTACCAAAATAATCTCATTTTCAGTTTCAGTTATTTTGTTGAGTTAACACATACTGTATGTTTCAAGTACCAGTTAAACTTTTTGTGTGTGTACGATTGGTCAGATAATGTTACACTGAAAGAATTCACCACATACAACAACAAATGCTTGCCCCTAGCACATTTCACAGCTTCAACTGCTACAGACTGCCACTGAGAAAAACGCACTGGCCAGTCTGAACCATGTCAAGTAAACTATGGAAGTAGCAAACCCACAACACAAACTGTGCTAGCACTTTCTGTTCAAGTCTAACCCCAAAACAGGTACAATTTGGAAGCCACTACCCCAGTCTGTGAAAAGTGGTGGGACTTGGCTATTGGACATATTGAGTATGTGGTTGTACAGTACATTCTCACGGCCCATACCAGGTTCCCGCAGAGAGCTGCACAGTTAGTCCGGCAGCATTACAACAGTGCACTGACAACATTCCAACGCAGCTCAGTACCGGTGTGTCTGATGTGAGTACTGTGGAGGCTGCTGGGAGGTAGTTGAGTAGCCCATGCTGCTCTGTGGCTGTGATGTGCTTGGTCCAGGATTGGGATAGGCAGCATGTGGATTGGAACGCTAGAAAGGAGATTGAGGGAGAGATGTAATCCATGTGTTTCTATGAGTTGGTTATATCCCAAGCCAGCATGGCTGATCATGTGTGTTCGAGATGTCATTTATTTCAAGGCATTAAGAATTTAAGAGTCTTGTGCTATGTAATAGGCTTTACAATTAAAATGGCAAAACCCTCAGATCTTTTAAAACTAATTTTTCTGTATGAAGGTCAGAAGTATTGCTAGTAAAGAATACTGAACTGAATCTATTGTTATGCTATAAAGTTAATTTTTTTTCTGCAGCCATAACCCCCTTTTTATGTTGTTTTATATCTACTTGATAAGTAATAACTAATTTGTTTAAGAGGTTTATAGCATGAATGTAATGAAGTGTGCATTAAGTAAACCAAAGCAACTTACAGCTAGTCTCTTCAGGAGAAACCTTCCCAACACACACACAAATGATTACAGAGTAAAAATGGGTATGACAGCCCAAACCGGTTTGGCTCGGTGGATAGAGCGCCGGCCTGCGACTGAAAGGTCCCGGGGGTTTGATTCTGGTCAAGGGCATGTACCTTGGCTGCTGGCACATCCACAGTGGGGGGGGGGGGGGGGGGGGGGGCAAGAGGCAGCTGATCGATGTTTCTCTCTCAAACTCTCTATCCCTCTCCCTTCTTCTCTGTAAAAAATCAATAATATATATATATATTTTAAAAATGAGTATGACAAGAAAAGGTACCACAGAATCATTTTCTTTGGCATTAAATATTTTTATGCCCTTTAAACTAATGAATCTTACTTTCTGCTACAAGGTATATTCAAAAGTAAAATTACTGAAATTTAAGAGTGGTTTTCTCAGTTCTATAATAGCACAAAAGGAAGGAACGTTGGTAGAGTTTAGAGCCCTCTGATTTTGATGTTATGATATTATTCACATTCCTGCACCTCTCGTTCTATTAGCTTCCAAGACAAGCACTATAAAAGATTAACCATAATTTCTTACTTTCTTCTTTCAAAGCCTATTTAGTAAGTCATATAATTTTAAATTCTGCCAATCCTAGCAAAACTGGCATTTTAGAAAGGGTGAAGAGATATTGTTTCCGAAATCACCCACAAAAAAACAGTAACAACAGCAACAGAGAAAACAGGCAGCCTTTGCCTTGTTTCAACGGCAGAGATCAAGAGCACTGCTCTGCTTCACTGTGGGATGTCATCACCTTAGTGTGCAGACGCGCTCTGGAGCACAGAGGGGACACGCTTCCCATTCAGATGTCTGCCCGTGGTTTCCTAGTTTGACTTGCTGGACCTCTTCTTACCCAAAGCAGAGAGTCAATATCTAATTCTTAAATTACAGCAGCAGGCTCTGGGAATCTGATCAATTTAACAAGATCTCTTTTTCTCTAGTAGGTAAATAATTCTAATCAGTCAAAGTTTCAGCATCCTTCCCACATTGAAACCCAGGTTATTTGGGAATATGATTAGAATAAGCAGGGAAGTGGTATACAATTTTTAAAACAGATCTTTCTGCAGAAGAACTGCCAATGTCACTTGATAGGATCCACAAGTAGGCCATGCAGCAGCCCTTACAGTTAGATCTGAGTGAGTCCTGAGTCTACTACCAGCTCTCTGGATGCACACATGCAAGTTAGTTAGTCTCTATAAGCCTCAGTTTTCTGAAATGACAGAAAATAATTCATGCATCATCCTAAGTACAGTTCCTGGCACACAGTGAGTACTCGACAAGCTCTTATTATTATATTCATCAACAGCAGCACCACAACTGTTAAGTGCTTACTGGGTACCATAAATGCTACTAAGAATTTTACTGATATTATAATAAAAAAGATACAAGTGACTCATGTAATTTTTAAGCAATTATGTCAGGCTAACCTTACATACATATGGTGCCCTAGCTTACCTATGTATGTTCTCTCATTTATCCTTACTACAGCCTCACAGTCACCATTATTCATGTTCTGCAAATGAGGAAACTGAGAACATTTGAATCCCTGAAGTTTACCCAAAAGTCATTGAGCTAGGATTTGAAAGCCTGTGTTCTTCTTAATCACAATAGCATATTGTTGTTTCAAAATAATAGATACCATTTATCGAGCTCCTACTATAAGGTGCTAAGATTTATTATGTCTTCTCCTACAACAACTGCAAGTTATTTGCTAGGCTCATTTTACAGATGAAAAACTAAAGCCAGGAAATGGTATATTACTTGCTCAAGGTCATATGGTTAATAAATGGCATAATTTAAATTCAATTATTCCAACTCTGTTTTGTTCCAAAGCCTAAACTCCCTCTACTGTATCACTGTCAGCATTTTCCATGCAAATAACACTTCCTGTCGATGTAATTCCCCAGGTACACAAAGGCCTTTTAAAATTACATCACACTTTCCAATGGTCACAAACCCATGCAAATACTGACATGGCAGGTCAATACAAAATAATCTCGAAATACCTGATAGTCTGAGGTCATGATCAGTCCACCTGAGGTAGTGGTAGGAGGAACAACTCTCACTTTTTTCAGCGGGGGTCCCTGTGTGTGACTGCTGTCTTGATTCCCTGGGTGACCTGTTCCATTAGTGTGGTTATTGCCCTGTTGCTGCTGCTGGTTCTTCTCAATTGGTTAAACAGAAAAATAAAGTTCAACTCAGAAGGAGAACACAATATACACAAACCTGAAAATGTTGTGGTAGCACTAAAACAAGAAGCTGCCAACTATATTTTAATACTTACTTTGTCTCCTTTATCATCAGGTTCTTCTTCTGTTAAAAATTCTCGTTTTGGGTAAGGGATTTGACAACCGGCAAAGACACTGATCACAAGAAGAAAAAAAAAAAAAGACTTCTGGTATACTAATCATATTTCAAATGCTTCATTTAAGTAGTGTTCATTTTAAGATGGACTTTGTGTTCCTATTTATAATATAAAATCTTTCATACAAATGGGGCAAAATGAATCTTTTTTTCTTATCAGTGACATCACAGCAGGTCATTTAAGTGCTTTTCATTGTATAAAAATAATCAGTAATCATCTAGGATGACTCAACTGTTTTTTTAATCCTAGCATTACTCTTTTATTACTACAACCAAAATGTAGATTCAGACAAAATGTCACAATTCAAACACAATGTTTTTTACCTTCCCTAGCATATTTAAAGTACAAGATGCACAGGGAGCACAGATTTTCTGGGGATGGGGTTTGTAATTGGTACACAAAGTAACGGAAAGCAATGAGCAATCTCAGTGAGTGTGCATGAGCTCCACATGCATAACCAACCTCACCCAACAACCGGCTGCCTGCTGAAATGAATGCTAGGATGTCTCATAAAGCAATAGAGAAACAGGGCACCTCTCCACTGTAAAACCCCTAAGTGACACTCAGTTACCAGAGCTCATTTTTTGCTTGTCATAAGGATTTCATTGGGACCCTATATCAAAGGAGTGGCAACTTGGGAGTTGACAACTAAAAGAAAATAGGCTTCCCCCAATTTTATCATGCTGGTGAGTTAATAAATTGATCACTTACTCTGATGTAGGAAGTGGGTCTTCTAAGAAATAGGGATCCTGCATAGCCTGTTCTGAGGTAATTCGCTTTATTGGGTCCATGGTAAGCAACTTCTGAAGCTGAAACCATAAGTCATAAAAACATTACTGCATTAGTTTTACTAGTTATAACCCTTGGCACACATGTGAAAGGTATATATTTTTTGATGAATAACACCATGACTTGGAGGGCATTTATTCCTCCAAATTAAGATAAAATTATTAAATTTAATGTAGTAATTCACATTTTAGTCATTCTAATATTCATTATCTCATGGCAACGACGCAAGTGTCCCACCCTGCCCCCAGCAGCTTGGTGCCTATATGCAAATTAATCTGCCATTTTTGTTGGATTAATATGCATACTCACTTCTAATTGGCTGCTGGGTGTTGAGACGGTGTGGTCAATTTGCATCTTACTCTTTTATTAGTGTAGATAAAATCACCCCTGGAGCACTTCTTAAGACAGATTGCTAGACCCTACTCCTAGAGCTCCTGCTGGTCTACCTGAGCAAGAGCCCTAAGTTCTGTGTTTTCAATAAGATTCCGAAATATTCTAATGATATTGGACTAGGACCACATTTTGAAAACCAAGGAACTAACAGACATATTGAGCCTCAGACATGAGAGGTGACATAATTAGAGGACAGGACAAAACATATTTTAAAATGCTTGGGCTGGTGATATTTAAATTTAATTTTATTAATCTGATATTTTAATGAAAGCACAATTTTATTTTTAAGAGTTGAAAAGGCAATGAAAGACACTGGGGCGGGGAGGGGGGCAGGTGGGGACATGTGCTGGGGGGTAAGGGAGGCTCGGGGGAGGATATGGGAGGGGAGGAAAACATATGTACTAATATTAAATATAAGTTATATTGTAAATAAAATTTTAAAAAAAGTTGAAAAGGAAAGCATGGATTTGCTATTTAAAATACTCGACAACGGTTTTAATGGGAGTTATAGCTGAGCTTTCAGATGAGAGCACTCAAGACAGATCATTCCAGTTAAAACAAGCAAAGAGGCTGCAAAGGAGATTTATCTCCAGAATTTCAGCAGTAATGGTAGTGCAAGTCACTTCAGACTACACTGAGTAGCAGTGAATTGGGAGGGGAAGAGTAATTCCCCTAAATCATGACTACTGATCTATTATTGTTATTATTATTATTATTATTATTATTATTCTGTAGAATAAGTTCATACTTTAAATTGGTGATATATGACTATGTAAAAATAAGTAGAAGATACAGTAGAAAGAGTAGAAGGAGAAGGAAAGTAGAAACAGAAGAAATGTTTTCCAAGTGGCATAGGCTATAATAAGGGAAAGTTTAATCCTTTCAAAGTAAAAAAATTCCCATTTAATAAACTCATTTAAAAATATAGGGAATAGCCGAGACTGGTTTGGCTCAGTGGACAGAGCGTCGGACTGTGGACTGAGGGGTCCCGGGTTCGATTCCGGCAAGGGCGTGTACCTTGGCTGCGGGCACATCCCCAGTAGGGGGTGTGCAAGAGGCAGCTGATTGATGTCTCTCTCATTGATGTTTCTGACTTTCTATGCCTCTCCCTTCTGCTCAGTAAAAAATCAATAAAATATATTTAAAAAAAAATATATATATATATATATATATATATGGAATAGCCCAGCTAGCGTGACTCAGTGGTTGAGCATTGACTTATGAACGAGGAGGTCATGGTTCAATACCCAGGCAGGGCACAGGCCTGGGTTGTAAATTCATTCTCCAGTGTGGAGTGTGCAGGAAGCAGACAATCAAAGGTTCTCTCTCATCACTGATGTTTCTCTATCTTTCTCTCCCTCTCCCTTCCTCTCTGAAATCAATAAAAATATATTTTAAAAAAATATTGGGAATAAAGGAGTAAAAGGATTTTAAGCAAAGCAAAATATAAACTGATTCCTCAGATTCCCCCTTTTATGATATAGTTTTTTTTAAAAACAAAGTGAAAAAATATTTTTAATTTTTAAAGCATAAAACTTTTGAAATATTTTAAATAAATTTAAGTTGGCAATAGGTAAGTAAAACCACATCATAAATTATCTTTATACTACATGGATTAATTCAGCTTCCAGGTCATCATTTTTTCCATTATACCCTGATAAATACTACATCTCTCACACTCTTCCAGAAAAAGCCATTAATACGTACAATTACTGAAGGACTTCTAAAACCCAAGTTTATCAGAAGTATTTTGGGAGTTAAAAATTTAAAAAATATATATATTTTATTGATTTTTTTACAGAGAGGAAGAGAGAGGGATATAGTCAGAAACATCGACGAGAGAGAAACATCGATAAGCTGCCTCCTGCACACCTACTACTGGGGATGTGCCCGCAACCAAGGTGCATGCCCTTGAGCGGAATAGAACCCGGGACCCTTCAGTCCACAGGCCGACGCTCTATCCACTGAGCCAAACTGGTTTTGAGGGGAATTAAAAATTTTGTGAACAGTTTTTTCAAAGAGATGAAATACAAAATAATTTATAAAAAATATTTCTGAATGGTGGGGTTATTTGATTCTTCTCTGAAATTTTTAAATAACTGATGAAACCTAGTAATTTTTTAAATGTTCTTGATAGACACGGTATAACAACTATCTTGAGAAAATCTAATCTAACCATGTCAAATCATGCTATGAGTATGGACAAATATTTTTATGTCTTTACTAGTATTTATTAACAGGATCTCCACATTTACTATTTAAGTACTCTAAATGTGCTGAGTAACCATATAAACCCAATAAAGCCTTAAAATGGGCTAATCAATTAGGGGAGAAAAATGCATTTTATTAGTACTGTTTGCTAAAGCTTACCAAGTGGAATGCTTTACTATCTGGTTTAACTTTATGTTTTTCCATATACTTGATAAGGCTGCAGTTGGTATACCTAAAAGAGAAATACTATGAGATATCTATATTAAATCTGAGGTTAATTTTACATTGGCTGAAGATTTTCCATACAGAATTCTTTTCATCATAATCAATATAGAATATATATTGAAAATGGTATAATCAGAATAAAGAGTGGCATTAAATCAATTTTATACTGGTCACTTTTGCATGAATACCACTGATTACATGTAAAATAATTTCATTAATAATATACATACACACACACACACACACACACAATAGTTTTCACATGCATGTTATCTCAAAAATTATCTTAAATAACACTCGGATCAAAAGTTTAACTCAGCCTTAAATAAATAAAAATAAATAAATAGTTACAAGTCTATAGACTGCCCTCTTTCGATCTCCTGATCTTGCATTGTAAATAAATGAAGTATTCCTTCTTTTCTATTAAAACTTGCTTAAAATTACCCAACCTAGATGGGTAGGCAAGTGGCTATTTGCAAGGCTTATTTATTTCAGACTCTTACTGCCTAGAATGACTTTCTACCAATGCTTCCAGAAAGTAATGAATATGGAAAAAAATAATTTTTTTCTCATATCCAAATCAGCTGGTAATATTAGATATTCATCTTTCTTATATCATTTAAACATCTTAAGAAATGATGATGGTCATAATGTAAAAATATATATACTAGAGTAAATATATAAAATTATTTATTAGACTAATATTAGGTTGCATATTCTATTATGTTGAGTATTCAGTCTTTTGCTGATTACTCTGGAAAGGCAAAATTCAACAAAGGTCTATTTTCTTTCAAACTTACGTATTTCTTCTGAAATCTTTCATTAATGTTGAATGTTCAGGCATCTTTTTTATATCTTCCCAATCTTTATCTGTGAAATACATTGATAAAATTTTATGTTGTTTAGGTTCCTAATCTCAAGAACTTCAATAAAGGTCATCTCAGTTTCATTACATTTCCTATACTTTTAACCTCCATGAAAGCAGACTTCAAATAAATGGTCAGCTACAGTAAACATCTTATCTTGCAATGTAAATACAACTCTACCTTGTATAGAATTAGACCTTTCTTTTTAATGTCTACTTTCTATGTGTTTGACTGTTTGATACCTACATTTCTATAACTAGAGGGTAATGTTATAGATAAATATTTCTATTATTAATTCTATTTCTCTTTGTAAAATCAATATTTTTCTTCCTTCCTTCCTTTTTTTTTTTTTTTACCAAATTTCTTTGTTAAATCAGTAACCAATCTCTTCAATAATAAATGTAATGTCTTCCCCTCAGCAGTTTTACGGTACACTTCTTTTTGTATGGCCCTCCTTATTGTCACCTTATTAAATGCAAAATGCTTTTACATCAGCATTCTATGTAAGCAGTAACAATTGTTTGAAATAGAACAGAGTAGGATATAAGTAGTACATTAATTAGCTGTTGGCTTTGGCTAGTTTCAATAGCATAACAAAAATAATCCCAGCTACTAATACATTAGGTAGAAAATGTTTCAGTTAGTTTTGCTGGCATTAGAGTTACTGAAACCACACATGCTAAAGAGCTTGTTTTCTCCATCGTTGTCAATGGTCTTTTACTTCGATAAAGTAAAACAGAGTCTACTGGGTGCATGGCACTATAACGGTAGCTGAACAGCACCATTAGCTTTTAAATGGCCTTTAGAGGTTCGAGTTTCAATTAACTTGTAAAAATATTTGCTACCTTCCTCCACAGATAACACATATTTTAAAGTAAACTAAATATATATTTTAAGTTCCTAAGAGGAATTTTCTCAACTATTTTCTTACTTTAATTTCTCTATTTTGTAAATTTCTCAAGCTAGAAATCTTCAGATAATCTTTTCCCTTTTCCCTCAATGATACACTTGCTATTAAAATGATACATTTGTCCCTTATTCTCCTTTCTTATTATCACTTTATACCTGGAGTATTGTTATACGCAAGCAGCTGGTTTCCCTGACTAAAGTTATTTGTTTTTCATTGGTTTTTATAAACCACTGCCATTCTAATATCTTTTTAAAATATAACATAAATCATACTCCTAGTTCTCAAAATTTTATTATGGAGTCTCACTCTTTAGCATAGCAAATTTAAATTCTGCTGCCTGTTCTTCAAGTTCCTTAAAAGCTGAGCCTATTCGAACTGTCGAACCACACATTAGGAATCATCTCAAACAGGCCTTTCCCACTTCCACCCCGTCCATCTTAAGCCATGCTCCTTATGCTGGTGGACCCATTCAGAAGTGGGAAGCAAAAGCCACTCCTTTCCATCTTCTCAAACGATACATGTTCTTGAAACAGCCTACTCAGATCAGTAAAATGTAAACTTGAAGAGGGCAAGAATCATATCTAAGTCAATAATGTTTTATATTTAACACAGTGCCTGGCACATGGCAGGTACTCAGTAAATACTCAGTGAATAAATAAAATTCCCATCACAACAAAGCAGTCTTTGCAGAATTATTAATCAATTTTGGAGAAAGGCAATATCTGTGTAGTTATACTGCATTTACTAATAACTAAAATCCTTCTAAGGGAATGTGAAATTATAAACTCTCAGATATATGTGTATTAGTCTTGAGATATAGTGACCTGAGAAAAAATTCCAATAAACAATTTCTAATAAGTACTTGACTATCCAAAATTATAAAGGTGCTTTAAACAAATTCTCATTATTCTGGACCCCTGGGCAGTTTTTAGTGACAGATCAACTATCATTCTGTGGTATAACAAAGGAATGGGATACAGCTGGAGACATCTAATGCTCCTGATGAAACACCTAAACAACTTTCTTCCTGCTGCAAATCAGTGCAAGCAAGGTTTTTGGAATGCTTGACTTTCATCTACATTCTGACTGTTCTAATACAACATTTAAAAGAATGTTCTTATTGACAACAAGTATAGAGAAAAAAAATGCTATTATTCAAAATAAAAATCAGGTTCAAAATTTATATTCAAGTGCTAAGTAATTAATGGCAGCATAGTATGTGCTGTCAGACAAAAGTGTATGGTACTTAATTTATTTGCAGTTCTCACTGGTAAGAACTAAAGGCACCTTTTAAATACAGATATTGCAAATATTTTATCATTTCAAATATTAAACAACAAAACAAAACAGAACAACAACAAAAACAAAAATACACCTGCAAGTTCAAGTTCAGGAAATCCATAAATATTTTTATGCTAAAACGTGAACTCCACAAATTTTGCTATTTCTATGGATCTTTAAGACAAATCATAAATATAAAGAATCAAGTAAGAGTAGCTTTTACCAGCTAAAAATATACACCTTTCCAATGAAGATACCTAAGTTCAAACAACAGTGATTTAAAAACAAAAACATAATGTGTACCTGCAGGGAATCCCATTACATTGAATATTCTGTCCAGCTGGTCATGGTGATAAGGATTACTAGTTTTGATGTCCTCTTGTCGACAGTGAAATATTGGTTCTGACGTTAGTAGTTCTGCAAATATACACCCTATAGCCCAAATATCTTTAAAATAAAAAGACAAAAAAAAAAAAAAAAAAGACAAAAAAAAAAAGAAAAGGAAAAAAAAAAGGAAAAGGAAAAAAGAAAAATAAAGGAGGAAAATAAAGTGGTTCTTTCCAAAAGAAAATGCATTTTTATTTGGTAGGGAGTGTTTTTCTTCCCTTTCTTTCCCTAATAAGTCATATTAATTTCAAAGCAATTATAACTATAAATACCATAGAATATGGTTTGTAAATATAGATTCCCATTCCATCCACCCCAATTTTTCATTCCCTGTTATACCTCCACCCCACCCACTGGCTTCATTACAAGTTTAAATCAATTTATTACCTACATTTTGGGTGAGTTTTAAATGCTTCAAACATTACTTTATTTATGAAATACATACAAAGCCACATATTTAGCTTTGGGAACAACAAACAAACAAAACTAAACAAAAAATAAATAAACCAAAAACCCAAACAGCCCCTGAAATGGGACATACTTGCCAAAAAGAACCAGTACAACTTTTTGTGGTAAAAAATATTTTTTCTTTAGCTTGTTTAATTTGTAAAATCTAATAATTATGCTCCCATGTTAACACTATTTACCAAGGTGTGATTACAACAAGAAAAAGACAGCAACTGAACACAAATATTCTAATGAAACAGTATTTCTACTTGAAGAGTTTTTCATTCAAAGTGTTTCTTTTTTTTAATAGAAATGTAAGTTTATTTTGATAGAGACATAGTGAATACAAAGGGCTAAAATAAATGAGTAATCATTAAAATAATAGAACATTTTAATAAAAATATTTAAAGCAAATTTTTATTGATATTTTAATTGATAAAGAAAAATATATCAATCAAAGTTTTTCTTTAGAGTATAACAAGTGTCAGGTGATTTTGCAAGGTCAAGTATTTAACAGGAACAAAAGAAGGGGGTAAAATACTACCTTTAAATGGGAACACAAGCTATAAATTCATAAAAATTATTTATAAAAGCCAGGTAAATGGATTTCTCTGACACAACAAATTCCCTTCATTTGCATTAAGATACAAACTAACTTTCATTCATATTACATTTTTACTCAATAGAAAGATCTAACACCAATTCAGAATTTGAAGCTAAAGCAACAAATCCCTAAAATGACAATGTTAACTTCTTCATATAGCAGATACTCAGCCAGTGATTTTTGAATAATCTAACCAATACAACTATAGTGGGGTAAAAATGACTTTTATTAAAACTGATTGTTTACCTATGCCATAAGTTGTCACTTAAATGGAAAAATGAGGAAAAAATAATTTATAAATAACAGAATTCTTAAACTCCAAAAATGAAATAAAGATATTTAATTTAAAATAAAATTATCATATTTACATTTTAGAGTTAATCATCTACTTACTTAAATATATACACCCTCACTACCAGCATGAGATTTTTAAAAATGACATTATTTAGCTATCCGTTTTACCCTACATTAAAGAACCAAGTCAAGCCAATGACACCGTACGAAGAAGTCTCATCAGGAAATATAAACTAAGCTCTTTCATTTTTAGTAAATATAGATTCCCATTCCACCCACCAAAGTCAGAAAGTAAAATGGGAAAATTAGGGACTTTGTGATTAATTCTTCTTACATGATACCCTCTGATAATCAAATAAAAGATAGGCAAGCTAAGCAGGATCACAGAAAGAGCTGAAAGACAATGTAACAAATCCTTCTAGTTAGCTAGGCAAAACTCTAAAGAAGAAAATAAAATATGTAAAGAAAGAAGAGAGATGAGTAAAGGATCAAAGATCTCTAAACTACACTAATTTTACAATAAAAAAATCAGGAAAGTAAGAATAGTTTATAGAACCTTGCTTAATCTCACCCTAATAACATCTTTCTTTATATCTCTTCTTTTATTTTTCACTTTTATCAATTTCACCAACTTTCTTTCCTTCAAAATTCTGATGCAGATATGAATCATGAATTTGAGTTTGCTGACCTGGCTATTATTTCAGACAAATTCTAACATTTTAAATGGTCTCTCCTTCCTATCATGCCTATTTTGTCAGACTTTACCAAATTTGTGGCAAAGACTTTAAAAAATTTGTGTTGAATTTCCTATTCACCTACCTGCTTACCTCCTTCTAGAAAGATTTCCCTTTAAATTAAAAACATGTAAGTTATATCTACTTCTCAAAAATCTGTGATGCTCACGTGTAGCTATTGAAATAACCAGGCAAAGTAGATCCAAATGGGGAGAGAAAAAGATTTGTTAAATAATGTTTTAATCAGGAGGAAGGGAAGATGGCTGCCAATGGGAAAGCAGACCATAAGATACTGTGTGAGTGAGAGAAGAAAGGGAGAGTGTATGGTCGCAAGGGGAGTGTTTGTTAGTGAGTTGAGGGACAGCTATACTCCAGGAGACTGTGGGAGGTTCCCTGACCTGGCAGCCCCCACTGCTGCTGGGTTCCCTCCAGGAGCGACCAGCTCTGACACGGAGACCTCACAGAGTCCCAAGCAAAATGAACCCAAAAAGACTGACACCAAGGCACATTATAATTAAATTGGCAAACACCAACAACAAAGAGAGAATCTTAAAAGCTGCCAGAGAGAAACAGAAAGTTACCTACAAAAGATCCCCCATGAGACTAGATAGTGACTGATTTCTCAATAGAAACACATCAGGCCAGAAGGGAATGGAATGAAATATACAAAGTCATGCAAATGAAGGGTCTAAATCCAAGAATACTGTACCCAGCAAGGCTATCAATCAAAATTGAGGGTGAAATCAGGAGCTTCACAGACAAAAAAGGACTAAAGGAGTTTATTACCACCAAACCAACAATGGAAGAAATGCTAAAAGGAATGCTGTAAAAAGAAGAAATAGGAAGCGAAGAAGTAACACAGGGTTAAAGAATAAAAATGGTGACAAACAAGTACCTATCAATAATAACTTTAAATGTAAATGGATTAAATGCCCCAATCAAAATACATAGGGCAACTAATTGGAAAAGAAAACATGACCCATATATCTGCTGTCTACAAGAAACTCACACCTCAGAAAAAAACACACACACAGACTGAGGGTGAAGGGATGGAAAAAGATTTTTCAGGTGAATGGAAATGGAAAAAAAAAAAAAAAGCTGGGGTAGCAATACTTATATCTGATAAATTAGATCTCAAAGTGAAGGACATAACAAGAGATAAGGAAGGCCACTACATAATACTAAAGGGAGCAATCCAACAAGCAGAAATAACTCTGTTAAACATATATGCACCCAATACAGGAGCACCTAAATACATAAAAAAACTTCTGGAGGATATCAAGGGAGAGATTGACAGCAATACAATCACAGCAAGGGAGCTTTAATACCCACTATTACCATTGGACAAATCGTCCAAGCAAAAAATCAGCAAAGAAACATCAATCCTAAATGAATCACTAGACCAGATGGAATTAATTTACATCTTCAGAACATTTCACCCCAAAGCCACAGAATATACATTCTTCTCAAGTGCTAGTGGGTCATTTTCAAAGACAGACCATATATGTTGGGTCACTGGCAAAGTCTCTTCAAATTCAAGAAGATAGAAATCATATCAAGCATCTTCTCAGATCACAGTGGCATAAAACTGGAAATCAACTACAATAAAAACAATCCAAAAAAATCAAACACATGGAGAGTAAACAGCATGCTATTAAATAATGACTGGGTTAGAAGAGAGATCAAAGAAGAAATAAAAACCATCATGGCAACAAACGACAATGAAAACACAACAATCCAAAATCTATGGGACACAGTGAAAGCAGTCTTGAAAGGGAAGTTCATAGCTCTACAGACCTACTGCAAAAAAACAAGAAACAATGGCAATAAACTACCTAGCCCTACACTCAAAGAATTAGAAAGAGAACAACAAGAAAAGCCCAGTATAAGCAGAAGGAAGGAAATAAAGATCAGAGTGGAGATAAACAACACAGAGATTAAAAAAAAAAAAAAAACCAACAACAACAATACAAAAGTTCAACAAAACCAAGAGTTGATTCTTTGAAAGGATAAACAAGATTGATGAACCTGTAGCCAGGCTCATCAAGAAGCAAAGAGAAAGGACCCAAATAAACAAAATCAGAAATGAAAGAGGAAAAATAACAACAGACCCCACCAAAATACAAAGGATTGTTAAAAAAAACACTTGAACAAGGCTGTTCCAACAAACTGGACAAACTGGAGGAGGAAATGGACATATTCCTAGAAAAATACAACCTTCTAAAACTCAATCAGGAAGATTCTAAAAATCTCAATAGGCCAATAACTATGGAAGAAATTGAAGCAGTCATCAAAAAGCTTCCAGCAAACAAAAGTCTGGGGCCAGAGGAGTTTTACCAAACATTCAAGGCAGAATTAAAACCTATTCTCCTCATGCTATTCCAAATTATTCAAGAGAAAGAAATACTTCCAAGCTCATTTTATGAAACTAGAATCACCCTAATACCAAAACCAGATAAAGAGAACACAATAGAAAAGAATTATAAGCCAATATCCCTCATGAACATAGATGCCAAAATCCTCAACAAAATTCTAGCAAGTTGGGTCCAGCAGTATATCAAAAAAATCATACACCAAGACCAAGTAGGATTTTCCCCAGGAATGCAAGGATGGTACAATATCTGCAAATCAATACACGTGATACATCACATAAACAAATTGAGAGATAAAAATCACATGGTCATATCAATTGATGCAGAAAAAGCATTTGACAAAATCCAATACCCTTTCTTGATAAAAACTCTCAGCAAGGTGGGAATGGAGGATTATACCTCAACAAATAAAAGCCATATATGATAAACCCACAGCCAACATCCTACTTAATGGGCAAAAACTAAACCATTTCCCCTAAGAACAGGAATAAGACAGGGATGCCCACTCTCACCACTCCTGTTTGACATAGTACTGGCAGTACTAGCCATTGTGATTAGGTAAGAAGAAGAAATAAAAGGCATCCAAATTAGAAAAGAAGAAGTAAAAGTGTCCTTATTTGCAGATGACATGATATTGTACATAAAAAACCCTAAAGACTCCAGAAAAAAATTATTGGACTTAATAAATGAATTCGGCAATGTAGCAGAATACAAAAGTAATGCCAAGAAATCTATGGCATTTCTATACACCAATAGTGAACTTGCAGAAAGAGAGACTAAAAAAGCAATCCCATTTACCATCACACCAAAAAAATCAAGATAACTAGGAATAAACTAAGGAAGTAAAAGACCTATATGAGGAAAACTATAGGACACTGAAAAAAGAGATAGAGGAAGACATAAACAGATGGGAGAACATACAATGTTCATGGATTATTGGAATCAATATCATTAAAAAGTCCATACTACCCAAATCAATCTATAGATTCAATGCACTCCCCATTAAAATATCAACAGCATATTTCACAGACATAGAAAGAAAGAACTCTCTAAAAATTCATCTGGGAGAACCAAGATGGCAGCATAGGTAAAACACCTATCTTGCCGTCATGCACAGCAATTTTAAAACTACAACTTAACGAAAGAACAAACACCATCCAGAATCACCGGAAAGCTGGCCGAGTAAAAATTCCACAAATAAAAGTGAAGATAAGACACTGTGACTCGGAGGATCGGCGGCAGACAGCGTTGAAGATATGCGCGGAGAGAGGTTTGGAGGAGCCGCAAGCCAGAGGATAGGGCGGGTGGCTGAAAACCGGCCAGTTTTCTTGAACAGAGGAGACAAAGACATCCCACTGGACTGATTCTCCAGCTCTGGGCGAAGTCCAGGGAACCCATTATCATACAGGGTAAAAACTGGACAGTGGGAGGGCACACCACAGCTCGGGTGCTGCAGGGGCCTGCCAGTTTGTGGAGAGGGGAAGCTTGTGTGGAGTGTGTGTGAACTGAGAGCAGAGCAGCTGTGTGACCACGCAGAGAACACTCGTGACTTGCTCTCTCACTCAGGAAACCGTCAGACTGCTTTGTTTTATGAACCTGGGTGAGACGCTGGGTGTGCAGACTCATTTGGGGAGAGGAAGAAGAAAAAGATAAAAGTATAAATTATGAACAACAAATACACATCTATCAACAAATGAATCTAAAAATCAAGTGAATTAATAATCTGATCAACAGGATAAACTGGTGAATGTAACAGAATCACGGACATAGAGAGGGAATGGAATGACAATTCTTGGGGAGAAAAGGGGTGTGGGAAGTGCAGCAAAAGACTGGACAAAAATCATGCAACTATGGGAGAGGACAGTGGAGGGGGGTGAGGGCAGAGGGTGGGATGGGTACCAGGTGAAGGGGAGCTATTGGGGGGGAAAAAAGGGAACAATGTAATTAATAAACTGAACAATAAAGATAATTAAAAAATAATAATAAAAATAAAAATTCATCTGGAATAAAAACAAAAACAAAAACAAACAGAAAACCCCGAAGAGCTGCAGCAATCCTGAGAAAGAAGAACAAAGTACGTGGGATATCAATACCAGATTTCAAGCTGTATTGCAAAGCCACTGTTCTCAAAACAGCCTGATACTGGCACAAGAACAGACATATAGATCAACGAAATAGAATAGAGAACCCAGAAATCGACCCAATTAATATGCTCAATTAATATTTGACAAAGTAGGCATGAACATGCAATGGTGTCAAGACAGTCTCTTCAATAAATGGTGTTGGGAAAATTGGATAGATACATGCAAAAAAATGAAACTAGACCACCAACTTACACCATACACAAAAAATAAACTCAAAATGGATACAGGACTTAAATATAAGATGGGAAACCATAAAAATACTAAAGGAATCCACAGGCAGCAAAATCTCAGACATATGCTGAAGCAATTTCTTCACAGATACCGCACGCACCTAGGGCAATGGAAACTAGGGAGAAAATAAACAAATAAGACTACATCAAATAAAAAGCTTTTGCACAGCAAAAAAAAAAAAAAAAACCCCAAAAAAACAAAACATTAAGAAAACAACAAGAAAGCCCACTGTATTGGAGAATATATTTGTAAATGTTATCACTGATAAAGGTTTAATCTCCAACATTTACAGAGAACTCATACAACTTAACAAAAGGAAGATAAATGATCCAATAAAAAAATGGGCAACGGACTTTAGAAAGAATACAGAAGGAAGGCCAAAAGACATATAAAAACATGCTCACAGTCACTAATTATCCGAGAGATTCAAATCAAAACGATAATGCGGCATGATCTCACACCTGTCAGAATGGCTATCATCAACAAATCAACAAACGACAAGTGCTGGTGAGGATGCGGAGAAAAAGGAGCCCTCGTGCACTGCTAGTGGGAATGCAGATTGGTGCAGCCACTGTGGAGAACAGTATAGAGTATCCTCAAAAAACTAAAAATGGGGAGGAACCAAGATGGCGGCATAGGTAAATACCTATCTTGCTGCCATACATAGCAATTTCAAAACTACAACTTAATAAAAGGACAAACATCATCCAGAATCACCAGAAAGCTGGTCGAGTGAAAATTTCACAAAAAAAGTGAAGATAGGACACTGTGACTCAGAGGAGCGGCTGAGGACAGCGATGAAGGTATGCGTGGTGTCAGAGGATTATAGCTGTGCGCATGCGAGCAGATAGGGCAGGCGGCTGCAAACCCGGCCGGTTTTCTCGAATGGGGGAGATAAAGACATCCCACTGCACTGATTCCCCAGCTCTGGGAGAAGTCCATGGAACCCACAATCATATGGGGTAAAATCTGGATAGTGGGGAGGCACGCTGAAACTCGGGCGCTGCAAGGGTCTGCGAGCTTGTGGAGAGGGCGAGCTTGTGCGGAGTGCGCGTGAACTTGGGAACAGCACAGCTGCGTGACTGCGGAGAGAGGACTCGTGACTTACTCTCTCGTTCGGCAAACCACCGGACTGCATTGTTTTACGACCCTGGGGGAGACGTTGGGTGTGCAGACTCATTTGGGGAGAGGCTGAGTTGTCCAGCAGCGGGTGGAGCTCGGCAGCAGCTCGCTCTCTGAGGTGCTGGCACCCATTGCCACCTGGCACAGAGTCCCAGGGGCCGCACAGGGCGGAGCTGAAGCTGCCTGCTCGGACCGGAGACTCCACCCATCCAACCTGAGAATGGCTGAACCTCACAGCCAATTGGCCTGGAGGTCAAATCCTCCTAGTGCTAACAACAATAATCTAGGCTTAACTTCAACAAGACTGTGCAACCTATATCCACCTCAGGTAACTGGGGAGGCTGAGCCACTGTCCCTTAGAGGACATCTACCACACAAAGCTAATCGACCAACTCAGGAAAGCAGCCACCATGCAGAGACATGCAAAGAAATCAGATGTGAAAGGAATGGAGGGAAAAAAACGACTGGACATAGAGTTCAATACCATGGTTATAAGGCTTTTCAAGAGGCTCCCAGAAAAGGCCGAGACCTACAAGGGAATGAACAAGACCTACCCTTGAATCAACCCAGGACCCTTCAGTCCACAGGCCGACACTCTATCTACTGAACCAAACTGGCTAGGGCGGGAATCCAAGTATATGGAGGGTCACCAATTTATATACTGAATTTTTATTGTTTGGATGGTTGTTGCTCCAAGAGTCAACTGTATTTTTTTTTTCCTTTTTCTGTGGGAAAATAATGTGGGATTGTCAATGAGTCCTCCTAGATCTGATCCATTGACTATTCTCACCACCATTTGAATGATACACGGAGCATGCAGCTAAGGTACAGCATTCAGCATGGAATCCTTTTAAATGATTTCCTTTCTAACATCAACTTGCTTCCCACCTAAACATCACATCTTCCAGCCACACTATCTACTCCTATCCTCCATTCACACAACACACCTGCAGGTTTCCAAGGGGTTTCTCCTGCCCAGAATGCCTTTTCCTCTCTACCATCCTGGCGATATCAAACCCACCCTTTGAACAAACCTGTACAATAGCACTCAGCTCATAACAGTTCAATGCCTGCCTCCCCTGAAAGGCTGTAAACTAAACGTGGAACCTCTGGAGCCTCCACACAGAGCATGGGATTTGTGATTACTTGTTGAGTTAAAAGAAAAAAATCTTCTAGAACACATTTCATTACACCTTAACTTTACTGGCTGCAGCCTATGGCTCTCCAAAATGTCAGAATGGTCAGAGGGAAACAGAGGCCTTTCGATGTCGAATGCTCGGGGGCAGAGCAGCCAACCTGGTCATAGGAATACTGGGTCCTATGTGGTGGCTGTAATTCAGAGGTGTATCTTCACAAAGGCCAGAATCCTGCCTCAATGTCTCCCTCTACCTCTGCCATCTATCTGGCTTCCCTGAAATTCACAAGACTTCATCATTGCCATAGGACCACAGTATGTCTCCTCTCCAAGACCAGTTTTCACTAGTCTCAACTGTATTTTGAACAGTTGATTCTCCTCCCACCACTTTCCTCTATTGCCCTGGGGCTATCAGGTACATAGATTGGGCCAAAAGTGGGAAAATTCTTCCTTTAAAGAATTTGAATGGTCTCAAAGCAAAGACTTGTGCACAATGGCATTTAGGATTTCCCCAGTTAATGGCAATTCTCTGCTGGATCGATCACCCTAAAGTAAATGTACACAAAGTTCCCAAACAACTTTCTGTAATCAGACTTTTAAATATGAAGAGACAATCAAGGGTCAACAGCTGAAGAACAATGGCCACATGGAAGGAAGTGATCAAGTCATATAAATAAAAAGAATGCCTATAGGAAAAAAAAGGATAATTATTCCAGAAATACAGCAAATTACAAACAATTAAAAAGCACTGTTATCACTATCTTAACAGATATTTGATTTTCTTTTCATAAAACAATACAAGATGCTAAGAGAAATTAATAATCAGAGAATATGAAGGGGCTCTTGGAAATAAAAATGACAAAGGCAGAGAAAACATGAGAAGAAAAGTGGTATAAACGCTCAATCAAAGAAGTCTAACATCTGTCTACACTTAATTTTGAAGAGAAAGAAATAGGGATATAAGAAATGAACTTCCGCCGAAACCGGTTTGGCTCAGTGGATAGTGTCGGTCTTCGGACTGAAAGGTCCCGGGTTCAATTCCGGTCAAGGGCATGTACCTTGGCTGCAGGCACATCCTCAGTAGGGGGCGTGCACGAGGCAGCTGATCGATGTTTCTCTCTCATCGATGTTTCTGACTTTCTATTCCTCTCCCTTCCGCTCTGTAAAAAATCAATAAAATATACATTTTTAAAAAAGGGAAAAAAAGAAATGAACTTCAGATTGAATGTGTCTACCAAGCAGCCAGCAGATCACTGTGAAATATCAGGATGGGAAATCCTATTTTAAGAAAGACAAAAACCTCAGGCAATATACCAATAAATGAGAAGAAGGTTGGCATGAGACATTTCATTGGCAACACTGATGCTAGAAGACAATGGAAGAGCATCATTAAATTCTGAAGAAGAATTATTTTGCACCTAGACAAATAATTTTGCACTCTGACATATTGTCAAGTATGATAAAGGCATTTTTCAGAAATACAAGAACTAGAAAATTTACCTCTAAGATACCGTTTTAAAAGCTGTTATTTGAGAAAATGCTGTAGCAAAATAAGAAATGAAATAATTAAATCCAGAAAGAAATATACCCAACCTATAGGAATTAAAAAAAAAGAAAAAAGAAAAAGCCAGGATGAAACAATCCAGAATATAGCAATACATGGAAAACTTCAGGATGGAGTTATCCAAGAAAAGAAAGGTAGGTTTAATATCACATACAGAACAATTTAAGTAAAACAGTAAAAACACACAAGAAAGGCAAAAAGAGGCAAAGAACATAAACCTCTGGTAAAAGGACTATGGTAGATGAACACTGAATCTATTACAATATCCGATCTAAGTTAAACAATGGGAATTATGGCTTGCAAAGTGAAATTAAAGGCTGAAATAATCAACAAAGTGGTGATACTAATATAGCTTATAAAATGAGAGGTAGGTGGGGGAAGAAGTATAAAAGCACTAATTTCCCCATATGTCATAATAGGGAGGTAACCAATACTATAAAATTTTTTTAATGCATTAAGATATTTTAGATTACTACTTTTAAAAATATTTTTTCTTAACTTTAAAGGAATCTTTTAGGAACAATTATTTGAAAAAAATAATTGTCTGAAGTTCAATGACTTAGACATTTTACTGTGCTTATTTCTCCTTTCAAGTAAAATTTAAAATATTTTTTACTTAGAATGTATAGTGTAATCTCATATTATTTAAAGTGTTTTTAATATCTATTTATCTATCAGAGAGGTATGTCTGGAATGATATACCCCTAATGCCAATGATGATATTTCTAGGTAGTATAATTTTATGTTAGTTTTTGCTCTTACTTTTATAATTTTCTGTTACTTGATTCAAAATATATAGAAATATTTATATTTTACAACAAAAAAGTCAATTTTAAAACATCACAGAATCTTAATTAGTTCTACTCACCAATAGCTTTGGTATAATGTCTTGCTCCAAGAAGTAATTCTGGAGCTCGGTACCAGAATGTTACAACTACTGGATCCAAATCTGCTAAAGGCTTCAAAGGTGAATTAAATAATCGGGCAAAGCCCATATCAGCTGTAAAAACAAAAACAACAAACAAACAAACAAAAAACCCGAAGAAGAATGTTAAGTAAATAGATTTTAACAAATTTAATTGATTACTCTAATTTTATCACTGTTCTTTCGTAAGATATGAAAATGTGCAGAATTCTGGGAGATAAAAACACAAAACCTAAAGGTAAAACAAGTCTGAGATCTCCATTCTTTGCAAACTATTGTCACTCACTCTTCAACTAGATTAGAGACATGCTGTGCTGTCAGAGGTCAAGGGAGACCCTACTCCTCCAGACAGATTTCCTTCTAGCTGCCATACCACCATTGGTGACAGGATGGTTAAGCTGCATTTCCGTTCTTTGCATTGGTCAATAGCACTGAGAAATGAGATCAGAGTAAGGCTTTCCATCATTGATTGCATCAATAAATCTGTTCACTGATATAATCAAAAGTTGACTATACAGTATGTTAACACTATTTCTCCCCATTTATTTGGGTTGAATTTTACTAACTTAAGAGCCACAGTATTTTGTTAAGCTGGAAAAGACTTTAAAGTCATATAGTTTAATTGATCACCTTCTTTTCCAAGTGACAACACTGAGGTTAGAAGAAATTAAGTGATTTGACAAATACCATCACTCATATCCAAGCTGGAGCTGTGGTGAGATACAGTTCATGGTACTTAACATGGTTTAATATGTAGTGTAGTTATCGAGGCATGGCTGTTTATTCTACTACAGTGTAATCCTGTTAAAGGCAAAGATTGTGTCTTTTTCATTTCTCTGTTCTTTTTAGCATTAAGTATGGTGCCATTACACATAGCTTTTGGCAAATACATGTTGAATAAAAAATCACTACCATACCACCAATTCAAAAATTTCAAGATTCATCCACCATTTGTTAAGCTTGTTCTAATATACACGTTTAGTGAAGTAGATCCTAGCCTAATCTACTTAATTATGGAGGTTTAAAAAACACAGACATTTGGCAAAGAATTAAAACCGTGAGTCAGCTTACTAAGTACTGGTTTATAGAAGATTGTTTATTTCTTCTTAAATGTGAATGCTTTTAAGCCCTTAGTGTCCTCCTCCCCAAGCCTGCCAACATGATATACATTACACAGAAGTATACTCCCAAACTAGATTACCTTAGTATATGTTTTCCCCAAATTTTACAGTAAAGAACACATCTGTCACTACTATTTGGGTCTTTTACATTTTGCATGCTTTGAATTTATATTTTAATTTGGTGCCACCAAACTGGATTGGACAAAATTCTTTAAAAGCACAGGTTAGGACTTAACATCATTTGATGACAGTACTAACAGGGCCTGTGGTTCTCTAGAAAAATCAATGACTAGGAGTACTCTGAGGTGCATCAATATTATCAATGCTAAAAAGTTTGCAAGGTTTATATCATAGAAGATTATATTTGAGTCTAATTAAAAGTGGAAAGTGAGATTTGGGGAATTTATAGAGGAAGAGAGGGAAGAAGAGTTAGTGACACCTATGTTTTTCTTTGTTGGAGAAGTAGTACAAATCAGCTTATAATTCTAATTCGTATTAAACTATGCAATCAGAAATTACTATTTAACTTTGTTAAATGATTCCACAAACCTGCTGCCTTTAAATTCATCCAATTCAGTTACAACATTTTTACTCACACATAAAACAAACTAAATGTGACAAATACAACTTAAAAATGACAATGAAAAAAAAAACCCAATTAGGATAAATTAATTTAATTCTATCCTTATAAATTACTAAAAATGGGTAAAATTTTGTTTGGATATATTTTTAAAAAGCTACTAAAAACATGCCAAAGTACAGAATGCTCATTATTATTATTATTATTTTTTAACCATTAGGCAAAGACCTGCTACAAGGCAGGCTTGTTAGAACTTTCGGTTCTGTATCTATCTGGCCTCAGTGATTTTCCTGGTTTGTAATTCCTAATCTAGATGGGGTCAACAGAAGCATATGTTCTGATCTAATCTGGTTCAGGTGAACAGACCTGAGGGTTTAATTCATCAGTACGCTGTATGGCCTTGGGACTAAAGGTGAGGCTGTTGGTCTAACACAAATAGAAGTCACTCGCCTCTACAGGCTTTTTTTTTTTTAAGAAGTATTTTATTTTTATTTTAAAATTATTTTTTTTCTTTATTGATTAAGGTATTACATATGTGTTCTTATACCCCCATTGGCTACCCCACCCTCACTCATCTATAGGCTATTTTTATCATCGGATCACTTCAGTCTCTAGATTGTTTGACGTGTTTAAGAGTGTGAAACACTTTTCACTTTTAATGTATACTCTTTAAAAATGGCTTCAATCATATAGAGGTACATGAATATAGGCATATTATTAAAGCAAAAATTACAAGTGATACAGCTGCCTAGAAAAATCTTAAAAGAGTTCTACACTGTGACTTATCAAAGATATAACATACCAATTTTTACTCTTCCTCGCTCAGGACCTTCACCCATAACTAAAATATTAGCAGGTTTCTGTGGAAACAAAATAGTGTTGTTGTTTTTTTCAGTAGACAGTAGTGGTTTCTTTCAAATAGACAATATGCCAATATAACACAAATCCACCTTTTAAAATATCTCATCTACTCAAAAATTAAGATCAAATACAGAAACTCAGCAAAAAAAATTTTATGTGTACATATACAAAGCAATATACAATCTTAATGAAGGCCCAAATAAGGCAGTGCTTCTCTCCATGCACACCTAAGCCTTTTTCCGGCCCTTTTATCAGTCTGTTTTCACACTGTGGATCATCTGACTAAGTTATGATGTTCTGGTTCCTTTCAACTCTTTCAATTATATAAAACACCCTGCAACTTTAAGAAATAATAGAATTTCAAAGATGATTTAATACTAAATAGCAAATTAATTGTAGGGAAGGAGCTACTTGATACCCTTTTTTGGAAACAGTAAGGTATGTATCTGTTTCAACAAAAAAAGTATAGTGAAATCAATTTAATAAAGTCTTTTCTAAATAAGTTAGTGAAGTAAGAGAAGTTTTCCATGACCTGAACAGTATTGAGGTTTTTATTTTTAAATTAAAAAGGAAGCTCAAGTTTTAAAGTGAGATTGTACAGTAGTAATATTTTAAACAGTTTTCACTCTCTAAAAATATAAAGCATTAACTGTCATCTAAAATCTGTTCTAATGATATGTACTATCCTATATAATAAAAGAGAAACATGCAAATTTGACCATACCTTCGCTCCTGATTGGCTATGCTACCAGCCAATCAGGAGCGGGGGCGGGGCCAAGTGGCATGAGCGCTGGGCCCCGGGGGTGGAGATGAAACGGTGGTGGTGGTGGCGGCGAGCGCCCACCCCCTGGGCACTGTGATGCGGCGGCAGCAGCAGCGGTGGTGGGGACCGGGAGCGTCTGGCCCCCGGGGCCAGGTAGTCGCAGGCAGCCGGGGCTGAGCTGAGCAGGGCGTTGGCTGGGGGTGAGGCTTTAGGCCCTGGGCAGGCTGGGGGTGAGCCATCAGTTGGACATCCCCTGAGGGATCCAGGTATGTGAAAGGGGGCAGGTTGGGTTGAGGGCCTCTAGTCTTTAATAATAAAAGCGTAATATGCAAAATTACACTGGATGTCCTTCCGGAGGACCTTCCAGACGAAGCCAGGACTGTGAGGAAAGGCCGGATCCCGGTGCCTGCTGGCCCAGAGAAAAGTCCGAGTCCCGGGTGCCAGAGGGAAGACTGTGCCAGCAGCTGGGGAAAGGAAGGCCTACACTTGCACGAATTTCGTGCATCAGGCCTCTAGTACTAACATAAAAGGGTTGGTCCCTTCTTCCAGAATGAGGACAAGGGGAAGATGGAAGAAAAGGGAGGGGCAAAGAGGTAGAGAGAGGAGAGGGGAAGAAAGAAGCAATCCCCACACCTTACTCATCCTGCTATTCTAATCCTACCAGTCTGCTAAGTAAACTGAAACTAGATTTGAATGCCTTTTGATTATTGATCAAAGCAACCTTAAAATCAAATTGGAGATTTCTGGTGATAACCAGTTCAAAGTGAAGGCTGTTTTTAGTGTTAACTAGCTCACAGGCTTCCTTAACCTACTTAATGATAGCCCCTGTACTATTAAGGATACAATGTAACTTATAGTATATTATTCTATCAACTACTAAGATCAAAATTATTTCTTATCACCAGCAAAAATAAAAGATACTGCTGAAGCAATAACACGCATTTCAGAGGTTAAAAATTCCTATATTTTTTAAGGTGTGGAGACTAGGCACCAGAGAGATTAAATTACTTGCCTTAAGTATAAACAAGACTCTCGGGAGCAGCATAATCTACCTCATCTTGCAACAGTCTAGTGCTCCCTTCCCAAGTATGTATTTCTGAAAGTAACTTTATGTAGCAAGTTTTTAAATTAATATGTATTACTGCAGTAACAATGATAATGTTTTATTCAAGAAAAAGTTTTCAAAACCTGTCATCACCACACACACACACACACACACACACACTCGTGACCACTGAGGTAATTGGCTAAGTACCAAAAGGAAGTACGGCACTAACAATGTCCCCTGTGAGCTACATGCTTTTGTGCACTGTTAATGGAGCAACACTGGTTTAGTCTCTGCAAAGACTCAGAGCTCAGCCTACTTCAAAATGAAACCAGGTCTCTGAGACTCGTACAAAATGTTGAAGGCAGAGGGGAGCTTTTCAGGAGGAATAAGGCAGTGTTTCTATTTGGCTGATGGGTAAGGCTTGCTCTCAACTTACAATGTGGACTCAGGGGGGTACTTTCATGTTTGCTAGAACTGTCTTCTCATGGGCAGGACCCCCTAAAATATCTCTTAAACACATTCCCTACTCTTTAACCCTATTTTGATTCTCTTCCATCAAGTCCCTCTTCCCTAGATGCCAGAGTTATCTTTTTAAAAGACAAAGCTGATCATGCCATTCCCTTACTTAAACTCTTCCACAGTAACATAAAAAAATATTACAAGATTAGGGGAAAAGAGCAGACCACAAAGTGATACATAAACTATTATTATGACTTTTTAAAAAGTGCTCAGTAGGACTAGGAACAAAATCCAGACAGAGGTATGGATGAACCTTTTCAAAAATGTCTTTGAATGCTTTTGCTATGCTTTATTATTATTACTAAAATGTTATTTTAACTTTAATCGGTATCTCACCAACTGTGAACAAAATCCGAGGTCCTTGAAGGGACGCAAGGTAATGTAAACTCATCACCGCCAACTTCTGCAGCCTTCTATTCCACCACTTCACACTGTCCAGTCACATGTGTGTTTTCAGTGTTCTGTGACTCAACGTTATCATTGCTATCTCACCATTTCTGTTCCCAAAGACCCTTCCTTTATGCTAGTTGGAAAACCTGATCCCTTTTTCCCTTAAAGATTTAAATAATACATGAATACATTCTGACTATAATCAATTCAAAATATTTACATACAGTTAAAAGTTAAAGACCCTTTTGCCACCATAACTCCTTCACCACATCCAAAATCCCACTCCCTTGTCCAAAGAATACAAGTTAACTGATTTGCTGTGATAGATTTTTCTACTACTAGAGTCCTCAATCCTAAAATATTATCTCCAAATCTGGCAAAAGCACAAGTATACATGGGCATCTCTCTCCTACTTCAATTTGGATTAGTCATTCAGCAGCTGAGCCCAGCACTGAGAAGTCCTGGGATGGAAGTTATTGGTCAGCATGCTACTGGGCAAAGAGGAACAAAATCCCTCTCTTGTTCTTCATTTTATTCTAGACTTACTGGACTGGTCCAATTCCAAACTTGGATCTAAGAAATGGTGGAGAGTAAACAGTTTCTTTGTAAAGGTCTAGCCTAGTTCTAGTTAATGGAAAATTAACTTACTAGGCAATTCACTGCCTAGTGTATGAATGGAAGCAGGTCTTCAAAGCCATATCTACTTCTACTTAAAAGTATCTTTTTTTGCCTAGAAATGCAAATTAAAACCACAATGAGTTATTACCACACACTGTCAGAATTGCTATCATCAATAACTTCGCAAACAAGTCTTAAGTGAGAATGTGAAGAAAAGGGGACCTTTGTGCACCAGCAGACTGGTGCAGCTACTATGGAAAACAGTATAGAGGGTCCTCAAAAAAAATAAAAACAGAACTGTCTTACATGACCCAGCAATTACACTCTTGGGTATATATCCAAAGAAATCCAAAACACTAAATCAAAAGAATATATGCTCTTCTATCTTCATTGCAGCATTATTTACAATAGTCAAGACATGGAAGCAATCTAAGTGCCAATCGATAAATGAGTGGATAAAAATGTTGTGTTATATATATAATGATTACTCAATCGTTATGAAATCTTACCATTTGCAACAACACTCATGAGGATATAAAGTACAGCCTAGGGAATTTAGTCAATAATCTATCCTATCTAATAAAAGAGTAACATGCAAATGTGACCGTACCTTGGCTCCTAATTGGCTATGCTACCAGCCAATTGGAACAGGGGGCAGAGCAGGGGGCAGAGCAGAGGGTGGGGCAGGGCAGGGGCATGGCCAGCACACAGGGGGCGAGGCTGGCAGAGATGTGGCCGCAGTGCAGTGAAAGCAACCACCACCCTATAAGTGTGGCCCACAAGGTACTTAAGGGCCAGCCCTCCTTAAGCTTATGGTCCCTGAATCACATGCAAATGAGCACCCGGGGTCCCTGCATGCCCCCCAGCCCAGCACCCACGATGGGTGCTGCTGCCAGTCTCTGGGGTGTGCAGAGACCCCGGTGGCCACCACGGGGTGAAGAAAATTCATGGTGCTTTTGGTTCGTGCATGGTATGGTGGGCGCCAGGAATTCTGGGGAATGTAGTTCTCTTGATAGACCCACTGTAGGAGTGAGTTTGAAGTACTGAGGGGGGAGGGGGATGTGGAAGTGGCAGGGTGGGGCGTGCCAGTTCAGGGTGGGGGCTTTAGGCCTTGGGCTGGCGGGGAGCTCGGCGGGCCTGGCGTGTGCGGGGTACAGACCTGCTGGGAGGCTGGCACCCAAGAGCCCCTGGATCAGAGACACAAACCCACAGGGGGCTGGTACCCAGCACCCACAAGCACTGCTACCCTGGTGCTGTAGCTGCAAAGGCCGAATCGGAGACATAAACCTGCATGGAGGGCAGCACCCAGCGGCCCCCAGACTGGAGATACAAACCAGCAGGGAGGCTGGCACCCAGCAGCTGCAAGCCCCGCCATGGGGGCACTGGGACTGCGAGGGGCTGGATGTGAGACACAAACCAGCAGGGAGGCCAGCACTCAGCAGCCCCAAGCCCCACCACCGCAGACCTGGGGCTGGGGGGTGGAAGTGGGGTGGACTGGAGATACAAACCCGCAGGCCTGGCACCCAGCAGCCCCAAGGCCCGATGCGTAGGCTCTGGGGCTGCTGGGGGAAGGGGGCACAGCGGGCGGGGGCAGCTGAGACACAAACCCACAAGAAACCTGTGGAAAGGGAGATAAACTTGTATAACTTTATCTCCCTTTCCTCAAGATGAGAAAACTGTCCCTGGATTATTTAGTGATGTGGCCCACACCTTTCTACATACACAGGGTATGTTATGACCACTCCCAGAATGCCGTCTCCAGGGAATAAGCTACTGTGGCAAATCATCTAAGAGAGGAAACAAGCTTTTGTTGGGTTTATTCTGAAGGTCAGAGAACATGCCACGCCCCAGCATAGGCTTTATTGTTATATTGATGATCTTGAGCTACAGATTCTTGAAAAACTGCAAGTGCATGCAGAGGATTTCACTGAAGTCTCCTGATCTGTCTAAAATTGGACCCCCCTAAAGGAGCTTAAATGTCATAGGTCCCCTTGATAGGAGAAGTGTCGTCAGGCAGAGAAGACTGACTCCTGTCACAGGACATCACACCCAAACTTTGTTACAAACTATTTCTCTCCACCCCCATTCATCTTTCCTGAAAATCATTTACTCTCCTCTAGGAGGCCTACATCTCCTGTTCCCTTTCCCTAGGAAGAAGGTATTTAAGTCTGCATTCTAAGCCAGCTTGGGGAGTTATTCATTTTTCCCTGAGATCTCCCACATATACACGAGGTACACATGTTAATGAACTTTTTTTTTTCTCTTGGCGATCTGTCTTCCATTACAAGGGCCTCCACTAAGAACTCAGAAAGGCTGAGGAAAACTATTTTTCTTCCTCCATAATTCTATCTCGGGAAATCAAGTCCTCAGCTGAACAATGAGGTTGGTTCAAGTATCAAGCGTTCCCAGCTGACGGGAAGGAAGCTTCTAGGGAGAAATCAATGATATTGGCATCAAACTGGGATGGAGGGCACACGCATGTTTAATGGTGGGAGTTTAAAGTGGTTTGACATTTTTGGAGGATGACTTGGCAAATTTGATAGAAATGTTCAAGGTATATCGAAGAGTCTTCTTCTAGGAATCACAGCTGCTGAGATAAAGCACAAGCACTTAAGCCCTGGTCAGAACCCAGGATGCTACTGCGGGCTCCCCTTTCACGATAGGAAAACCTGGGAACAACCTGCATTTTTAGGACAAGGTGGCATCTATGCTAATAAAAGTATAATATGCTAATTAGACTGAAAATCTTCCAGATGACCTTCTGGATGTCCTTCCGGACATCCTTCCCAACAAAGCCATGTTGGCGGGGCCAAGGCAGAGGAGGTTAGAGGCAATCAGGCAAGCCAGGGAGAGCAGTTAGGGGGACCAGGCCAGCAGAGGAGAGCAGTTAGGGCAAATAAGCTGTCAGAGGAGAGCTGTTAGGGGGATCAGGCTGGCAGGCAGTTGAGTGGTTAGGAGCCAGAGGTCTGAGGGGTCCCAGATTGGAGAGGGTGCAGGCTGGGCTGAGGGAATCCCCCTGTGCACAAATTTCGTCCACCAGGCACTAGTATATATATAAAAAGCCAGTGACTGGAGTGCTGTAAGGACCATAACCACCAGTTGCCTTGATGCCCTCTGCGGCCAAGGAACCAGCTGAATTAGGGGGTGGGGCCAGCCGGCCAATCTCCTGGAGCCCCTCCCCCCACCCCGCCGAGCCCCACCCAAGATCGGCTCCCTGACCCTTATCAGGAGTAGGGCCAGCCAGCCAACTGCCTGTGGCCCCACCCCAATCAGCCTGCTGCACTCCCCCGAGCCAGCTCCACACCTGATCAGCTCCCCACTACTATCAGGGGCAGGGCTGGCCAGCCAACCTCCCATGGCCCCTCCTCCCAACAGGCCTGGCCCCGATCTGCCAGCTGGCCCACTGCCCATAGCCCCTCCCCACAGCTGGCAAGGCCCTGATTGGCCCCAATCGAGGCAGGCCAGTTGGACAACCTCCCATTGTCTCCTCCTCCCAACAGGCCTGGGCATGATCCGTAGATTGGGGCCAGGCCGAGCAGACCTGACTGATGCACGAATTCGTGCACTGGGCCTCTAGTATTTTAATAATTACTAGGGGCCCAGTGCACAAAATTCATGCACTGGGCGTGGGTGGTCCCTCAGCCCAACCTGCCCCCTCACATGTACTGGGAGCCCTCAGCGGATGTCCTACTGACCACTCACGCCAAGCCTGCCCAAGGCCTAAAGCCTCTGGCCGAGGGTTTCCGGCCTTGGGCACCAGCCATCTTGGTTGGGGTTAATTTGCATATCGTTCCTGATTGGCTGGTGGATGCAGTTTGTGGGTGTAGCAGAGGTATGGTCAATTTGCATATTACTCTTTTATTAGATAGTATGTATGGGCCAGGTGAGTACTTTAAATATAGGGAGAAACACTTTGTAAAGTATATGATTGCCTAACCACTATGCTGTACAACTGAAACCACTACAATATAATATTGAATGCAAACTGTAATTGAAAAGTAAAACTTTAAGTTCTTAAAAAAAAGGTACCTCTGCCTTTAAGTGAATTTAAATTAGTGTGGACATACTTTATAGTCATAGGAAGAATGTTTTTAAGTCTTCTTTTAATAACAGTTTAACAAACAATGGGTCCCCTCCACCCCACCACCCATCCTGTTATTTTCCATGGTAGCATTCCATATGCTCTTGGGCATGATATTCAGATTAGCAGACAAGTAAACACTAAATTTATTTTGTACATGTAACCTAATGGAAATCTCACTAGAAAAAGAGAAAAAAACATAAAGATCGTGAATAATGAATACTCTTGTCAGCATTTGTTTCATTACTTAATCAGTATTAAGGAAAGCTTCAAAAGACTCGATGCAATTTTTGTTTTAGTACTTAATGACAATTGAAATAATATTTTATTCTCCAAAAAAGTAAATTTCCTTTTTTTCTTTACCTATTAGTAGGAGAATTTGGCAGCCATTTTTAACTTTACAGCCCAAACTTCCAATTAGTTGGTGATAATATATGAAACAAAGAGTAATAACTGTAATTATGGTAAATGGTCTGCGATCTTTCATATGCTACCAAACATAATCACCTGGAAAGAACATGTAGAACCTTTGCTGGTGATATTTGATGAGGCATTTACTCCATCAAACTATATTTGTTGCTATGAAGATCAGAGGTCCAACATGACTTAAAAATATTATAACATCATGGCAACATTTTTAATTATAGCTATACAAGGCACAGAAATGATTATAGAACACCGTTTATTGCCTGCTGAACAAATTTTTTAAAGTATATTTGTTTGAAACTATGATATTCCTTATCTTATTGTTTTATTTCCCCCAAAAAAAACATGCTTATAATTAAACATGTCCTTGCTTTGTAGTCTCATGGCATTTCTACTTGCTTTCTGTTGTTATGCTCAAAATAAACAGAAACTCATTGATATTTCTTAAAGCAAGGTTTTTGTACTGCAGACACAACCATTCTGATAGAGGCTTTCTATTCTCCAGAATTTTACATAGTTAGCATACAGCAGGAATAACAAATTGGTTTTATTTAAGAAGTCAACTCTGATTTTAAAAAAGTAAGTACTACAGGGAATTCTTTTCTTGAGAAAGAACAGAAATTGGGCTGATCAGGCCACTGCCATCACCACTCAGAGGTATCTGATATAGGTGTACAAGTGGAGAACAGTTATTCATCTGTTAACTGCAACAACTCTATTCTAAGGATGAAAATGGGGTCCTCATTTGTTCACTAACATATTGATGCAAAATTGGAGACTTTGAATCAATAGGAAAAGTTGATTCTTGATGATCTGTCTATGAAAAAAAGTGCTTTTATCCAAGATTTGTTCAAAATTAAAATTTCATGCAATTTTTATTAATACTTTTGGTACTTTAAAAAACATATTTTTCCTTTTATAATATAATAAATGGTCTTATATGAAAGTTAATGTTTTTCAATATTATTAATACAATTCAATATAACTTTAACCACAATTTTTTGATATACTTTCCTTTGTTGACATGTATCTTTTTACAGTTTTTTCTTAAAAATATATTTTATTGATTTTTTTACAGAGTGGAAGGGAGAGGGATAGAAAGTCAGAAACATCGATGAGAGAGAAACATCGATCAGCTGCCTCTTGCACGCCCCCTACCGGGGATGTGCCCGCAGCCAAAGTACAGGCCCTTGACCAGAATCGAACCCGGGACCCTTCAGTCCGCAGTCTGACGCTCTATCCACTGAGCCAAACCGGTTTTGGCTCTTTTTACAGTTTATTTCTACTATTTTATGTCTGCCCTTTTCTTAACATAACATTATTTTACTGCAATTTTATGTGACTACACAATAATTTTTCCATGTGTCATAATTTGCTTATTTACTAGTTGTTAGACATAATTTTTTAAATTTATCATTATTATCAATAATGCTAAGATGGCTTTTTCAAGTTTTTATAATCTCCTTTAAAGAGCTTACTAAAAAGCCCTGCACTTTTGACACATTGTCCAGGTGACTAAGTTGGTTGGAGCATCATCCTGCATACCAAAAGGTTGTGGGTTTGATTCCTGATCAGAGCACATACATAGGCTGCAGATTTAGTTCCCAGTCAGGGTGAATAAGGAAGGCAACTGATTAGTGTTTCCTCTCTCTCCCTTCTTCTCTCTCTAAAAATCAGTAACAAAAACACATCCTCGGGTGAGGATTAGAAACAAACAAAAAAATAATTTACTAAAGGTAGGATTGATGAATCATCAGGAATGAATATTTTTAAGTTGTTCATAATTCTTACTTTCCAGGTTGTAATTTATGTCACAGCAGCTGGCGTTAATTCATTCAACATACTGAGAGCATATCATGTACTGTCCTTGGCATATGAGATAGTGGTTAACAAAACAGACATGATCCCTGTCACACAGAAAAGCTAGATATTAGAAAAGGTAAGCAAATACATAAAATGTTATAAAGTATAATAAATGCTAAGAAAAAAGGATTCCATTAGAGAGAATAATGAGGACCCTGCTTTGTATCTGGTGGTAAGGGGAAAAAAGGGGGAGTTACTACTTTGGAGAATGGTGAGGAACGCCATTCTGAGGAGACACTAAAGCTAAGACCTGAAGGGTAAGAAGGAACTACCCAGAGGAAAGGATTACTTATGTAAGTGGGTGAGTTGAGAAAAACTTTTCAGACAGAAAGGAAAACAAGAAGGCTCTGAATGAAGTGGGAAATAGCCTGGTTTATTCAAGAAGTCATTTTGTAGGCAGAATCTGATGTGCATGGGGTACACTGGCAGGAAATGTGATTACTAAGGTGGGACCCAGATAATGCAAATCTACTTTGCATATAAAATGTTCTTTCTCTCTTAAGCAATGGAAGTGACAATTTGACAAGAGCAACATGAATGCTAGTTATGTACCAAATCCACTACATAGATTAATAAATTTCATCCCCTAGTAAAAGAGTAATATGCAGGTTGACCATCACTCCAATACACAGGATGGCTGTCCCATGTAGTCAAAGATCCTGCCCCATGTGGTCAATGTTGGCCACCACAAGATGGCCAGCAGAGGAAGGCAGTTGGGACGGACCAGGCCTGCAAGGGAGGCAGTTGGGGGCAATCAAGCCTAAATGGGCAGTTGTTGCAGAGAGTGCAGGCTGGGCTAAGGGACATCCCCAGCCCCACCTCCCAGTGCACGAATTTCGTGCACCGGGCCTCTAATACATAATAAAATAACATGTCTTGACAAAACAGGCCCTATGAAATCAAGTTTTAGGGTTGACTTCTGAGAGTTCAATCTTACTTAACGGTTGCTAGGAAACCAAAACATCTTTCACCAAGGACAGCTTAAGCACCACCAAATGATTCTAAGTTATCCAGTATAATTAAACTGCAGGACAGCAGCACTATCAGATATTTAAGAAAATAAGTCAAATTAAAGCTTTGAAATAACTCCATCTTTTAAATATATTTAGCACTGGTCCCCAGAGGTATTTCACATTCCCACTGGGATACTCCCCAATAAAATTTCTGTAGAGATTTATTGCCCACGAAATTTTACTATGCCATAAAAGAACTATTTTAAATTGGTTTGGGACAGGAGTGACCAACTACAATGGGTGCAATACTACAGAACACTCCAAATTTCATACACAACCTCTGATAAAAAAAATCATAATGAAAAGTTATAGTATAGTGTATCTCACTTAAAATTATATTCCACTTATGCAACAAGACAAAATACAACCCTATGTGTCTGGCAGTTCCAAGTTAGCTATCACTATGGTTAAAACCATTAAAGGAATCATTAAAATGAAAATTTACATATCAAATTTTTTTAAAAGTAGAACATATTAATGAGAACTTGATGAATACAATAACAAAAAACAATGATAAATAGGCCAGTCATATTAACTACTACGTTACTTTCTATTAAGTTCCTTAGAAAATATGTCAAAAGCCCAAGTCTTTACTATTTTAATACCTAGAGTCTGATTTAAGTGTATACCATTTCTATGATCTGTCTGATATAGCTTTACAAATATTTTCTACAAAAAGCATAAAATCCAGTCAACAATGAGTGCACTAATACATTAAAAAAGAATAAGTACTAGCTAGAAATTATTTACATTGTGACTAATTACTAGCTAGAAATTATTTACATTGTGACCAGTTAAATATTGTATAAAAGTAGAATATGAGAGTTGCAAATTCAGAACAGCTAGTATGTTTAAGAGACCATAGATAATGTCCCTTATCGCTAATTAATGAATAATTTAATAAGAAGGGGTTCTAAGATGTTTCTGGAAGCAAAGTGAGGGATGTAAATACATTATGATGGAGCTATTCTAAGATTAAAAAGAACATCAGAAATAAACAAAGGGTCAGGAAATAGGTTTTACTTGGTGAAACGAAAATATTGGGTAAAGGAAGAGTGTGATAAAAGAAAATAACAGATTAATATAATTAGTTGAACAGTCTTTGAATTGGTGGTAACAGCTGAGTGTTTTTAGATAGAAAGGAGGAAGCTGGTAAAATGACTAAAACATAGTATGACTAGAAAAGTTTTTCTGTAGTGTTCTACTGCAGTAAATCACAGCAGAGATAGGAGTATAGTAAAAAAACACTTTAACAGAGTATATGTGTATCTGCAAATTTGGTGAAGCATCAGGTTTAATATCAGAAATAACCTATACAAAATAACTATGGAAGCCACTTTATTTCTGTTATAAATTAACTAATTCACCCATTCAACAAATATAAGCAACATTTTGTGTGTGTGTGTGTGTGTGTGTGTGTGTGTATTCTGCTAGGCATTGGGAGGGATAATTAATAAGCCACATTCCTTACCCTCAAGAGCTTAAAATCAAATAGAGAACATACTATTAAAACTATTAAGTGCCCTTTGGGCCATTGAAAGTAAGTGTTAGAAGATTCTAGATTTCCAGATATGATGATTGGGTAGGGCACTGCTCAGCAAACTGACACTCGCAAACCACATGAAGCTTGCGAGCCAAGTTTGCAACTCCGTTGACTAATGTTTTTTTTTTTAATCTTTATTGTTCAGTTTATTAATTACATTGTTTCCCCTTTTTATCCCCCTATAGCTCCCCTCCACCCTGTACCTATCCCACCCTCCACCCTCACCTCCCCCTCCCCACTGTCCTCTCCCATTGTTGCTAGATTTTTGTCCAGTCTCTTGCTGCACTTCCCACAACCCTTTTCTCCCCAAGAATTGTCAGTCATTCCCTCTCTATGTCATGTCTCTGTTATATTCACCAGTCTATCCTGTTCAACAGCCTATCAATTCACTTGATTTTTATGTTCATTTGTTGATAGATGTGTATTTGTTGTTCCTAATTTACATCTTTATCTTTTTCTTCTTCCTCTTCTTAAAGAATATCTTTCAGCATTTCATATAATATTGGTTTGGTGGTGATGAACTCCTTTAGCTTTTTCTTATCTGCGAAGCACTTCATCTGACCTTCAATTCTGCATGATAGCTTTGCTGGATAGAGTAATCTTGGTTGTAGATTCTTGCTGTTCATCACTTTGAATATTTCTTGCCACTCCCGTCTGGCCTGCATCGTTTCTGTTGAGAAATCCACTGACAATCGTATGGGTGCTCCCTTATAGGTAACCAACTGTTTCTCTCTTGCTGCTTTTAATATTCTCTCTTTGTCTTTTGCTCTTGGCATTTTAATTATGATGTGCCTCGGTGTGGTCCTCTTAGGGTTCCTATATATTGGGGTTCAGGTGCACTTCTTGGACTCCTAAGTCAATTTCTTTCACCAGGTGTGGGAAGTTTTCAGTCACTATTTCTTCAAATAGGTTTTCATTGTCTTGGCCTCTCTCTTTTTCTGGCACCCCTATAATTCGGATGTTGGTATGCTTGAGGTTGTCCCAGAGGCCCCTTACACTATCTTCAATTTTTTGGATTCTTTTGGTTTCTTGCTTTTTCAGCTGAGTGGATTTTACCTCTTTGTATTTCAAATCTTTAACTTGGTTCTTGGGTTGCTCCAGAGCACTTTTAGGTTTTTGCATAATATTTTTTGTTTCAGTCAGTGTATGCTTAATTTCTGGTTGGCCCTTTTTCATATCCTTGAGAGTCTCCTTTATATCCTTGAGGGTCTCTTTCATTTCCACGTTGGTCTTCATCATTTCCTTGCAGGTCTCGTTCATATCCTTGAGGGTCTCGTTCATTTCCTTGTAGGACTCATTCATTTCCTTTGTGGTCTGGCTTATTTCCTTATAGGCCTCGACCTTTTGTTGGAGCCTCTTGAAAAACCCTGTAACCGTGGTTTTGAATTCCATGTCCAGTCGTTTTTTTTCCCTCCATTTCTTTCACATCTGATTTCTTTCCATGTCTCTGCATGGTGGCTGCTTCCCTGAGTTGGTCAATTAGCTTTGTGTGGTAGACTTCCTACTAGGGACAGTGGCTCAGCCTCCCCAGGTTACCTGAGGTGGATATGGGCTGCACAGTCTTGCTGATGTTAAGCTCAGTTAATCTTTGTTAGCACTTGGAGGGTTGACCTCCAAGCCAATTGTCTGTGAAGCTCAGCTGTGCTCAGGTTGGGTGGGCGGAGTCTCCGGGCCAAGCAGACAGTGTTGGCTCTGCCCTATGCGGCCCCGGGGACTCTGTGCAGGGGGCAATGGCTGCCAGCACCTCTGAGAGAGAGCCGCTGCGGAGCTCCACCGGCTGCCGGGGAATTCAGACTTTCCCAAAATGAGTCTGCATGCGCAATGTCTCACCCAGGGTCATAAAACAAAGCAGTCTGACGGTTTCCCGAATGAGAGACAAGTCGCGGTGCGCTCTCTGCGCCGTCACGCAGCCGAGCTGTTCTCACCCAAGCTGCCTTCTCCAGAAGCCGGGAGACCCGGCAGCACCAGAGCTTCAGCGTGCCCTCCCACTGTCCAGTTTTCACCCCGTGTGATAGTGGGTTCCCTGGACTTCGCCCAGAGCTGGAGAATCAGTCCAGTGGGACGCCTTTGTCTCCCCGTTCGAGAAAACTGGCCGGTTTTCAGCCGCCCGCCCTCTCCGCGGCGCGCACTCCAAACCTCTCTCCGCACGAATCTTTCAACGCTGTCCGCCGCCGCTCCTCCGGGTCACAGTGTCTTATCTCACTTTTATTTGTGGAATTTTCACTCGGCGAGCTTTCTGGTGATTCTGGAAGGTGTTTGTTCTTTCGTTAAGTTGTAGTATTAAAATTGCTGATTATGACGGCAAGATAGGTGTTTTACCTTTGCCGCCATCTTAGTTCGCCTGACTAATGGTTTTGTCGACCACTGACCTAAACTCTCGATTCCAACAATTATAGGGTGTTGTTGTTCCTTATGATTAAGCCCCTATCCCAGTGGTCAGCAAACTCATTAGTCAACAGAATGACAAACCACGGCTCGTGAGCCACATGTAGCTAGAGAGCCGCAGTTTGCCGACCATTGCACTCTCTGCAATCTGGGACCCCTCAAGACATGTCTGACTGCCCGTTTAGGCTTGATTGCCCCCAACTGCCTCCCTTGCAGGCCTGGTCCATCCCAACTGCCTTCCTCTGCTGGCCATCTTGCGGTGGCCAACATTGACCACATGGGGGCAGGATCTTTGACTACATGGGGCAGCCATCCTGTGTATTGGAGTGATGGTCAACCTGCATATTACTCTTTTACTAGGGGAACGGAGCACGAAATGCATACACTGGGGGTGGGTGAACCCTCAGCCCAATCTGCTCCCTCACACATACTGGGAGCCCTCAGGGGATGTCCTACTGACCACTCACACCCAGGCTGCCCAAGGCCTAAAGCCTCTGGCCAAGGCTTTAGAGGTTGTGTACCCAGTCATCACCCTGAAATGGGGCCGATGGCTCGCTCTGCCCCAGCCCCCCCCGCCAGGCCTTCAACCTGGCCAGCATGTGCTGGCTGCCTCAACCCCGCCCCCACTCCCATGGCTCTGGCCTTGGCCCCAGCCAGCTGGAGCCCAGACAGTCACTCCTCTCCCCACCCCATCCTTCACCCCAGCCAGCTCAAGCCCTGATAGCACAGGCCTCAACCCCGCCCCTCCAAGGCTGAGGCCGAATCGGCCCTGCCCCCCATGGCTGCCCGTGGCCCCCAGTGGCCGGGCCGCCTCGACCCCAATGAGCAGTCAGAAAAGGTGTTTCCTCTGTAGTTCACACCTATCTCCTCTGACCTGTGGCTCCACTCCTACCAAGGTCTAAAGCCTCGCGGGGGAGGTGGGGGGAGCGGGGGGGATCCTCAGCTGAAATTGCCCTGCTCCACCCAGGCCAAGGCCCCAAGCCTCTGGCCAAGGATCCGAGGCTCAGGTCTAGGGCAGGGGCCCCCCAGCATGCTTGATTGCCCTGCTCCACCCCCGGCCAAGACCCCAAGCCTCTGGCCAAGGATCCAAGGTTTAAGGCAGGGGACCCCCCAGCCCCAGCCTGCCCAAGAGGCTTTTTCTGGCCTTGGGCAGCAGCCATCTTGGTTGTGGCATATCACTCATGACTGGCTGGTGGGTGTTGCTCATTAGGTATAGCGAAGGTACAGTCAATTTGCATATTACTCTTTTATTAGATAGGATAAGCAGGTAACTTGTGTGGGGAGGGAACCTGAAATAACTTGTCCCACATTACTTCAACTGGTGACTAGAGGCCTGGTACACAGATTTCTGCATGAAGGGGGTCCCTCAGCCTGGACTATGCCTTCTCAAAATCTGGGATCTCTCAGAAAATATCTGACTGCTTGTTTAGGCCCTCAAGTGCACCAAGCAGAGGTGGCCAGGGAGGAGTCTGAGCAGGGATGGGTGCCATGCTGCTCATGCTTATCCTGGACCGTTGCAGCTGCCGTCGCCACTCGGAAGCACTACTGCAGAGTCTGGAGAGTCTGCTGCCATCACAGCTGTGCTCGCCAGCCATGAGCCTGGCTTTTGGCTGAGCAGTGCTCCCTCTGTGGGACTGCACTGACCACCAGGGGGCAGATCCTTGATTGAGTGTCTGCACCCTGGTGGTCAGTGCGCATAATAGTGATTGGTTGATGGGGTTGCTCGGTCGTAATGGTCACTTGGCTTTTATATATCCTATCTTATAAGAGTAATATGCAGGAGGAGAACCAAGATGGCGGCATAGGTAAAACACCTATCTTGCCGTCATACTTAACAATTTTAATACTACAACTTAATGAAAGAACAAACACCTTCCAGAATCACAAGAAAGCTGGCCGAATGAAAATTCCACAAATAAAAGTGAAAATAAGACAGTGTGACGCGGAGGAGCGGCGGCGGACAGCGTTGAAAGATTCGCACGGAGAGAGGTTGGAGGTTGCGCTGCGGAGAGGGCGGGCGGCTGAAAACCGGCCAGTTTCCTCAAACGGGGAGACAAGGACGTCCCACTGGACTGATTCTCCAGCTCTGGGCGAAGTCCAGGGAACCCACTATCATACAGGGTGAAAACTGGACAGTGGGAGGGCACGCCGAAGCTCGGGTGCTGCAGGGTCTGCCGGCTTGTGGAGAAGGCAGCTTGCTCGAACAGCTCAGCTGCGTGACCGTGCAGAGAGTGCTCTGCGACTTGCCCTCTCATTCGGGAAACCGTCAGACTGCTCTGTTTCACGACCCTGGGTGAGACATTGGGCATGCAGAGTCATTTGGGGAGAGTGAATTCCCCGGCAGCCGGTGGAGCTCTGCAGCGGCTCTCTCTCAGAGGTGCTGGCAGCCATTGCCCCTGGCACAGAGTCCCTGGGGCCGCATAGGGCGGAGCTAACGCTGTCTACTTGGCCCGGAGACTTCGCCCATCCAACCTGAGCACAGCTGAGCTTCACAGACGATTGGCCTGGAGGTCAACCCCTCCAAGTGCTAACAACGATTAACCTGAGCTTAACTTCAGCAAGACTGTGCAACCCATACCCACCTCAGGTAACTGGGGAGGTTGAGCCACTGTCCCTAGTAGGAAGTCTACCACACAAAGCTAATTGACCAACTCAGGGAAGCAGCCACCATGCAGAGACATGGAAAGAAATCAGATGTGAAAGAAATGGAGGAAAAAAAAAGCGACTGGACATGGAATTCAAAACCACGGTTATAGGGTTTTTCAAGAGGCTCCAACAAAAGGTCGAGGCCTATAAGGAAATAAGCCAGACCACAAAGGAAATGAATGAGTTCTACAAGGAAATGGACGAGACCCTCAAGGATATGAACGAGACCTGCAAGGAAATGATCAAGACCAACGTGGAAATGAAGGAGACTCTCAAGGATATAAAGGAGACTCTCAAGGAAATGAAAAAGGACCAACCAGAAATTAAGCATACACTGACTGAAATAAAAAATATTATACAAAGACCTAAAAGTGCTCTGGTGCAACCCAAGAACCAAGTTAAAGATTTGAAATACAAAGAGGTAAAATCCACTCAGCTGAAAAAGCAAGAAACCAAAAAAATCCAAAAAATTGAAGATAGTGTAAGGGGCCTCTGGGACAACCTCAAGCATACCAACATCCGAATTATAGGGGTGCCAGAAAGAGCGAGAGGCCAAGACAATGAAAACCTATTTGAAGAAATAGTGACTGAAAACTTCCCACACCTGGTGAACGAAATTGACTTAGGAATCCAAGAAGTGCACGGAACCCCAATATATAGGAATCCTAAGAGGACCACACCAAGGCAAATCATAATTAAAATGCCAAGAGCAAAAGACAAAGAGAGAATATTAAAAGCAGCAAGAGAGAAACAGTTGGTTACCTATAAGGGAGCACCCATACCATTGTCAGCGGATTTCTCAACAGAAACGATGCAGGCCAGATGGGAGTGGCAAGAAATATTCAAAGTGATGAACAGCAAGAATCTACAACCAAGATTACTCTATCCAGCAAAGCTATCATGCAGAATTGAAGGTCAGATGAAGTGCTTCGCAGATAAGAAAAAGCTAAAGGACTTCATCACCACCAAACCAATATTATATGAAATGCTGAAAGATATTCTTTAAGAAGAGGAAGAAGAAAAAGATAAAAGTGTAAATTATGAACAACAAATACACATCTATTAACAAATGAATCTAAAAATCAAGTGAATTAATAATCTGATGAACAGGATAAACTGGTGAATGTAACAGAATCACGGACATAGAGAGGGAATGGACTGACAACTCTTGGGGAGAAAGGGGGTGTGGGAAGTGCAGCAAGAGACTGGATAAAAATCATGCAACTATGGGAGAGGACAGTGGAGGGGGTGAGGGCGGAGGGTGGGATGGGTACCAGGTGGAGGGGAACTATAGGGGGGAAAAACGGGAACAATGTAATTAATATACTGAACAATAAAGATTTAAGAAAAAGAAAAGAAAAAAAATAGTAATATGCAAATTGACTGTACCTCCAATCAAGCCACGCCCACCAGCCAATTAGGAGCAAATAAACCCCAAACAAAATGGCTGTGGCCACTGAGAGCAGGAGGGAGGCTTGGGTTTCCGGGGCAACGGAGGAAGCCAAGCTTTCTGCCTGCCCTTGTCGGCCAAGGCCTCCACTCAGTGCTACAAAGTTTCAATTATAGAAGACATATCCCAACAGAAATGGCAGTAGCCATGGAGCTGGAGAGAGCAGAGACTAGGGTTGCCCAGCCGATGGAGGAAGTCAAGTTTCTGCAGCCCTAGTGCCTAGTTCTCCACACTGGGCTACAAAGTTCCAATTACAGAATTTAAATTTAAATAAACTCAAACAGAAATGGCTGTCACCACAGAGTGAGCAGAAGGCTTGGCTCCAGTCCAGGCTACAAAGTTTCAATTTTAGAACATAAATTAATCCCAGATCCCAGGGCCTCCCCTTGGGTCGCTGGGGGGGGGGGGGGGGGTGGCTGGCCTGCAAACCACCACAGGCTCCTTGCCCAGGCCATCCCATGTCCCAAGGGAACCCCCACCCTGATCTGGGACACTTTTCAGGGCAAACCAGCTGGCCCCCACCCATGCACCAGGTCTCTATTCTATCTACTAACAAAGTAATATGCAGATTGACCATTACTCCAATACACAAGAGAGCTGTCCCCATGTGGTCAAAGATCCTGCCCCCATGTGGACACAGATGCCACCACAAGATGGCCAGCAGGGGAGGGCAGTTGGGAGGGACCAGGGCTGCAAGGGAGGACAGTTGGGGCAATCAAGCCTGCAGGGGTGGGCAGTTAGGGGTGACCAGGCCAGCAGAGGACGGAAGTTGGGGGCAAACAGGCTGGCAGGGGAGCAGTTAGACATCAATTCGGCTGGCAGGGTAGTCGTCAGGAGGTGATCAGGCTGGCAGGCAGAAGCGGTTAGGAGCAGTCGGGGAGGCAGGCAGGTGAGCAGTTTGGGGCCAGCAGTCCAGTAGGATTGGTCCTAAACGGGCAGTCAGACATCCCTCGAGGGGTCCCAGATTGGAGAGGGTGCAGGCTGGGAGGAGGGACATATATATATATACTGGTATATATATACTAGTGACCCAGTGTGCGAAACTGTGCAAGACCCAGACCTTCGGGACATCAAGTAAGACCTGGGACCCAGAGTCAAGTCCCCGCCCACCGTCTCGTGCCTCACTGCACACGCAGCCCTGCCCACCCACATGACCTCACCGTGCACCAGCCTCCTGGTCACTGGTCTTTGGTCGTTACAACCACTGGTTTTTATTATATAAATAGATGATAATTTTATGTGTCAACTTGGCTGTGTTGTGGTGCCCAGATATTGGGTCAAACGTTATTCTGGAAGTTTTTTGTGAAGGAGTTCTTAGATAAGATTCACATTTAAACTGGGGGGTCGGAGTGAAAAACTGTACCGTCCATAATATGGGTGGTCCTCATCCAGCCAGTTGAACAGCTTAATGGAAAAAGGCTGATCTCCACTGAGCAAAAAGGAATTTTTGCAGCAAATTGCCTTTGAACTCAATTGCAACTCTTCCCTTGGGTCTCTGGACTGCCAGCCCACCTTATATATAGATATTTTACTTTTCTAAAACTAAAAAATTTGGTTTAGATTCTTAAATTATCTTACAAAAATAAATAGTGTTTTCTTTCTGACTCATTTTTCTTAAAACATCCATAAATATGCACTTATTACCACCATCAGCCCAACAAGGGTTCCAGAATTATTAAATCTCTATTTAGCATCAAGGATGACAAACCCCAATTACTTATCTGCTACTACTATATGATGATTAATAGTGACAAAATCTTTAATAAATATAATTATTAATTGTTAAAGTTCAACTTCATGTCTGAAATAAAAAACTTCATAACCTTACAATATCAACCAGTATTCCTATTAATAATAAAGTTAATGTCATTAAACAAAAGCTTCAATAACATTTTGTAATATTAAAATGGTGTTTTTAAGGAATCTCTGCCATTTATCCAAATTAGTATTAAGTTACTTGTGGCAAGTCAGAAACTCAACCAACCAGTTAAATTCATAAATCTATGTAGACATGTTAAGGTTAGTATTGACATTTCATGAAAAACTGACTGAAAAAAAGCAAAGAATATAATTATTAATTATATCTGTTTAATAGCGTAAATATTTCATCTGAAAATACCTAATATTTGAAAAGAGTATAAAAATCAAGTTTATGTCTTCTGAGAGTTATCCTTCAGAGTAAATGCTTTATTACTACATATATCTCATGTAACTATAGTTGAAAAAATTATGTAACATCAAAACACCAAAATTTAATTCTCAGTTGGCAGGCTCTTGACACATTTTTTAAAAAAAACATGAAAGCAAATCTTTCCTTTAGGAACTGAAGAGTAATTCAAGAATTAGGCAGCTGATGCCGAAACCGGTTTGGCTCAGTGGATAGAGCGTTGGCCTGCGGACTCAAGGGTCCCGGGTTCGATTCCGGTCAAAGGCATGTACCTTGGCTGCGGGCACATCCCCAGCAGGGGGTGTACAAGAGGCAGCTGATCAATGTTTCTCTCTCATCGATGTTTCTGACTTTCTATCCTCCTCCCTTCCTCTCTGTAAAAAATCAATTAAATATATTTTTTTAAAAAAGAGAATTAGGCAGCTGAACCATTAACACACAGATTAGGGGCAGAGGTTATCACCTGACACAATGGTTCGTGGGCCTCTGTGTGCCTATATGCACAGAAGGGTTAGATGTTTAGAAAGAGCAGTAAGAAGTCATACACAGGCAATGATGAAATCTCACTAAAGAAAATAGGGAAATCAAGGAAGCAATAGAAGACAAACAATATATTACAGTTTGGAAAATATTTTTGACTAAGAGATTACTAAACAGAGGGCAGTGGCATATCAAGAGGGGTAGAGTAGTAGGATTGGTTTGCCTCAGCTGAATAGAAATATTACTGATATTGTTCAAAAGTGGCAGCACAAAGTGATACTAAAAACTACTTTTAGCTTGTTTCATTATTATTTTAGAATCATCTGCAGATAGTACACACTTCTGTTGCCTACACCTTGGGTGCACTGCTCCTATCACACCCAACTCTTGATACAGCACTAACAATACAGATGACTAAATAACCTGTTTTATACTATTTCTATGTTAAAGAAAACTTGTTTAAGCCACAATAATAGAACGCGTTCCCAAAAGAGAGGTAAAAGAATTTAAGACTCCATAATTATTTTTACTACTATCTACACGAATAAAAGGGTAATATGCTAATGAGATCGGACAGACCAACATCTTCTGGACAACATCCCGGATGTCCTTCCTGACAAAGCTCGGGGCGTGGCCGGCTTGCAAAGTACCTGCAATCCCTCACCCAGGCAGGCCCCATCTCCAGTGGGGCCCCCCACCCGGATAAGGGTGTGGCCAGGCTGCAAACTGCCTGCTGCCCCTTGTCCAGGCTGGCCACACCTCCAAGCAGGGACACCCGTTCTGATAGGGGACATGGCCAGCCTGAAAACAACCCCCAGCCCCTCACCCAGGCTTGCCCCACCCCCCAGAGGGAATCCTCTACTACCCTATTTGGAGCCCCCTTCAGGGCAGGCCAGCCAGCCCCCACCCGTGTACCAGGTCTCTATCCTAAATAATAAAAGAGTAATATGCAAATTGATTCTAACAGCAGAATGACCAAAATGACCGCTGGACAAGTCACTATGAGGTGCACTGACCACCTTTTAGCCCCTTTCCCCAGCTGGCAGGCTCCGACTGCCTAATGGCCAACTGTGGCGGGGATGGGGCTGGCAAGCTGGCGGAAAGAGCGGACCTCTCAGTCCTTTACCCAGCCATCAGGCACTGATCACCCAATGGCAAATGGGGAACCGGGGGTGGGTAGCAGAGGGGGCGGGGCTGGCTGCGGGCAGCTGGGGAAGATGGCCTTGATCACAGGCCAGGCCTAGGGACCATACCCATGCATGAATATCATGCACTGGGCCTCTAATCCTATATAATAAAAGCCTAATATGCTAAGTGTCTGGTCATCCATTCAACCAATCAAAGCATAATATACAAATGATATGCTAAGGCAACTCAACCGCTTGCTATGAGATGCAGTGACCACCAGGGGGCAAACAATCTGGTTAGCTCCCTGCTGGGGTCCAGCCTATTGGGACTGAGTGATATGAGCCAGACACGCCCTGGAGCCCTCGCACAGTCCCTCCCCGCGTGGCCAATTTCCCACATCACTCCCCAGCCCCAATCATACACCAGTGGGGTCCCTCGGCCTGGCCTGCATCCTCTTGCAAGCTGGGCCCCCTCAGGGGATGTCAGAGAGCTAGTTTCAGCCTGATCCCAGAGGCCAGGCCGAGGGACCCCACTGGTGCACAAAGGCCTCTAGGAGTTAATAATACTGTAAGTGATTCAAGTACATTATACATTAACATAAAAACTTTAGGACTGGTTTAAAAATCAGTTTGTATTCATCTAAAACATATTTTCATGATGAAAATACAATTTACAATAAAATGCAACATTATCTCTATGGGAGGAAAATACCTTTTAGACCCAGATTTTATTCTTTTAGAGATCACAAGGAAGGCCAGTAACTCAAAAGTAGTTATAGCTTTTCCCTATGCTGACTCCACTCCTTAAAAGCAGAAATTTTCAGGTGCACAAAGACTAAAAGAATTTCTCATTTTTGTTCTGTAAATCTACTATTTGTAAATAGATTATTATAATTCTAATAAATACAAAGGTCACATGAGGAAAAATTCTTTCAACCAAATTTCTGATGTGTTATCAGTTTCAGTATAAATGCTTTCTAGATATGAGAATTGAAGATGAAATAACTACCATTAAATGTACTTCCAGATTTATCAAAGGTAAATGAAATATGATATTGCAACATCTGATTTGAAGGACAGAGATTAAATGCATTAAATATAGAGCAAAATGGTTCAGTAGGCCTCTGTGTGCCCATCAGCTGCACCTTCTACACAGGAGTAGAGATCAAATCATCATTACCAGCACTGTTTACAATTGTTTGAAATAAAGGCTCTGTCATAAACCTTATATAGTTGCTACCTTCACAAAGAAAACCAAAAGTACAACAATGTAATTATGTAATAGAGAATTTGAGGTTTAAATAACGTGAATCTATTAAGTTTTAATTAACAATTTCATGTTAGATGGTTAAAAAAAAAAAAGGCAAAAACTATTCTGCCACATAAAATAAAATCCAATTTCTGAAGTTTTTAAATTCTTAAAATTTAATGCACCTTAACAAGGCAAGGTTTCTCAATGATGTACTCAATTTTAATTAATAAAGGTTTAGTGGCATTAGAGTGCTACTAATATAGTGGATTAATATCTCCTCTTCTAACAGGTAACTTAGCAAGCAATTTGCTCCAAGTTTTATTTTTAAGTTACTCATAAATATGTCAATTTCTAGAGTTTGCCCGGCCTTTAATACTCAATGAAAACAAGTGCATTCTTTATTTACAGACTTAAGAAAAAACAAAAGCTTAGGAAAACAAATGTGGTTCTCTTTCACCTCTTCAGTAAATGACAGCTAGCTATGTCAGAAAGGACACATTATATAAAAAGCTCAATGCAAGGCTACGTTGAGACTGTAGCACTCCCACTCCCTCTTATTAGGTTGCCAGGCCTATACAGTACTGATATTTGGACATAACTAGAAAATACTCCAAATATAAATGCATATTTCTTGCTTAAATGTAACTACATATCAACTTACCAAATCTCTATGCAACACCCAGTTAGCATGCAGGTAGTGAATCCCATCTAGGATCTGATATAATAGTGACTTCACCATTCCCCGAGGTAACTGAACTGGCTTCTTATTTGCTTTAGAAGCTCTGTGAAACTTGATTATATGCTGCGGGGGGAAAAAGAAAAACATCACCAAACACTTAGAAAAGAGGGGATGATAATGTGATGTATAATATTTTCCTAACGGAGAAAGAAACACATGGATTTCCAAATACATTGAAAAAATAATTTCGCATTCTGCTGAATAGCAAGTCACTTATAAACTTCCTAATAACTGGAGTTAAATTTTCATTTCTAATCATAAGATAGTGTCTCATAAAATAAATGATTACAATAGAGAAATAGGAAATAACATGATTTTATTTTAAAGTATAATTAAAAATTACTTTTAGAGTATATTTAACCTTGGTTTATCTAGTAAAAAATGTTTCAGAACAGAATCAATTTTTTTTTCTATAGTGACTAGAAAAGAAAAACAGAAAAAATTTCAAGAGGTACTTTGGCATAGATGTGGTACCTGTTTATGATACATGGGTTAAAGAAAGCAAATAGGAAAAGAGTTCAATAAAATATACAGCAAGAAATAACATGTAAATGATCAGTTCATAATGAAAATATTTAGCAATATGAAAAATCCCGATAAAAAAAAAGTCTTGTACCACCTGTCAAAGCTTTCTAGGTAAAGTATTAGTGGACATCCAGGAAAACACAGTACCACTTCATAAATAGAAAAATGATCACTTTATAAATAACTATACATCAACAGAAATAAGACCCAATATTTCAAAATCTCTTGACAGCTTTCTTCATTTTAATTAAAGCATTCTTAAACTGCAAGAAAGTATAGAAGTCAGCTGCAGTCAGCTCTGTGGTCTGCACCACTGCGCATATGCACAAGAGCAGATTGGAGCAGGACTTGTGAGTGGAAATTAAGCACGCGCTTGAAATTAGTAAACATCATTAAAACAAGAGTGAGATATTTAATATTATAGGGTAACACTTTTTTACTTCCTATTTTCTTATGATATAGGAATAACTAGTGATTACCTTCCAAAGATAAAATTTTAGACATCAAAGACTACCTGGTGGGAAGTATCATTCACCACATATACAGTATAATTAATCTAAATTGTATTAGTAGCATTACATTATTTTAATTTTCTCCTCGATCATTTTTCTCAAAGCACTTAAGAGCAGGCAAAGAAAATAATAATCTAGAATGTTTCGTCACCTAAAAAATAATGTGGCAATCAAGGCTGCTCAGTTTAGGATGAGCTAGTGGCTCTTAAAGCTTAATAAAATTAAATTAAAATACATCATGTTTTAAAAAATGTAAAACCCGCCAAAATGAAAGAAACACATTTGGGGAGGTAAGATAATCAATTAATGCTACATACATTTCTTCAGTTAATGCTGTCACTGGAGTTTTACAAATCACGTTTTTACCAATATTTTATAACAAAAAAAAAAAGTGTGAACATTTTTACCTTTATTTTTATTATAGGGCTATGTAACAAATTTAAGATATGTATACCATGAATTTCACCAACACTTAAGTGATTTTATAAATCACTCTTCTAATAACTATTTTTTGGTTACCCTCTGCTGTCCTATATTCCAGCTTATTCATTAAAATATTCTAGTTAAAAGAAGAAAATAAAACAAATAAAGCAGGTTTTAGTAAACTGAATTGTCATTTGGTTTTCATTAAAATGAACATTAAAAGTACTTATCTGTCTTCAAAGAGTATTAATGAGATGATAAAGCCAATGTTGACTGTCTATACACATTTGGCAAGATTACATACAATATAATTTGTGAAAATATGATTATACCTTCATGTAAAGTGAAATATTATGTACCAGCATTCTAGAAATCACAGTGAATATCAACCATTATCTCTTATGGTCAACTATGTTTTACTACAAATCATGTTTATAAACCAGCCTGTAAATCTATAATAATAAAAGTGCAATATGCTAATTAGACCAGATGTCCTTTCAGACGTCCTCCCGGACAAAGTTGGGGCTGCAGCGTGGAATTGAGGCAGCTGCAGGATCGAGGCAGTGAGGGAGGGATCCAGGCAGCTGCAGCTACAAAGTCCTATCTTGCATGAATTTCATGCATCAGGCCTCTAGTCTTCTCATAAATTGGAATTACATTTGATTTCACGTTAGGCTTGAGGATGTAGTATACAATTTGATGTTGACCACCTGATTTACCAAATTTGTATTAAAAGAACCCCAATTTGATTAGATTAGATATCTTTAAAAAGAACAGAAGCTAACAATAAAAGAAAAATATTTACAACCAGCATGAACCTTGGACAGCAGTTTAATAAAACAGAAAATTTCATGTATCTAACTTTCTGTTTGAAATAATTATTTCCAGATAACTTATAAAAACAACTTGAATCATATCACAGTTAGTATGGAAAATTAAAATCTACAAGGACTGAAACTATTTTTTAAAATTCTAAAAACATAGAGCCCTAGGTGGTTTGGCTCACTGGATAGAGCATCAGCCTATGTAATGAAGGGTCATAGGTTCAATTCTGATCAAGGGCACATGCAGGCTCTATCCCCAGTGTGAGACATGCAGGAGGCAGCCGATTGATGATTCTCTCTCATCACTAATATTTCTATCTTGCTCTCCCTCTCCTTTCCTCTCTGGAATCAATTTAAAAAATTCTAAAAGCATGTAAATCCCAGTTAAGTTTCAATTTCTGAAATCTGTTAAAGTTAAAATTGTGTAAATAAGGCTAATTCTGAAAATTAGCAGTAGAGTTTGAAACTATTTTACTATTTTGGAAGGTGACTTTAAACAGTTTTTATAGGATTTGTGCTTGTTTTACTTCCAAATTTAGTATTTACAAGTATAATTGACTAGAAGCCCAGTGCACGAATTCATGCAGTAGTGGGGTTCCTCGGTCTGGCCTGTGGGATTAGGCCAAAACTAGCTGTCTGACATCCCTTGAGGGGTCCCAGATTGCGAGAAGGCACAGGCCAGGCCCAGGGACCCCATTGCTACACAATTGAGACCAGGGAAGAACGAGGGAGGTTGGCCAGCTGGGGAGGGACATTAGAAGGGCTCCAGGGCATGTCCGGCACATCTCACTCAGTCCAGTCAGACCCCAGCAGCAAGCTAACCTACTGGTTGGAGCATCTGCCCCTGGTGGTCAGTGCACATCATAGCAACTGGTCAACAGTCGACTGTCTGCCCCTGGTGGTCAGCGCACATCATAGCAAGTGGCCTTAGCATATCATTAACATATTATGCTTTGACTGCTTAAACGATGACTAGACAACTGAACAATTGGGATATTAGGCTTTTATTATATAGAATAGCTGAATGAAAAATGTGAATTATTTTGAAGATTTCTGAAAGTGAGCCAGGATATTATAATCATATATATATGTATATGTGTATATACATACATATATATACACACATATACATATATATATGATGTGGCAAAGTAGATTTACAGTTATGAATATGAGAAGCACATTGTGTTCTTGTATTATTATTGAAACATATTATTCTGGTATTATTATTCATTAATCATTGTATTATTTTCCATGCAAACAATAGTAAATCTAATTTTGCCAAACTCTGTATCTTTATCTCAATAAATGCACTGCTACAATAAACTTAGCAAATACAGACCAGCATGTAAAACACAATGAAGTGTTTAAAGACCTTATTACTTTTAAATATCAGAAAAAATAAATAAATCACAGTAGTGAAGCAATTGTTAATGAATTAATGTAATATGTACGGAGTCTTGTTTACTTGTTTTTTAAATTGTAATCAGATCCTACTTTTTCTCCCATTGCCCCTCCCGCCCAGATGCCACCTTCTCCAAGCCTTAAGCACCATGTTGTCTGTGTCCATGGGTAATTCAAGTATGCATATAGGTTCTTTGGTTAACCTCTTCCTGCCCTCCCCTTCTCGCTTCCTTGAGATGTGTCAGTCTGTTCCATGTTTCCATACTTCTGGTTCTATTTTATTCATCAGTTTATTTTGTTATTAGATTCCTTGTTCACTTATTTTTATTTTTAGGGTCAACTATTGATAGATATGTATTTATTGCCATTTTATTCTTCAGAGTTTTTATCTTTTTTTTTCTTCTTTACACATAACTGATCAGAATATAAGTTTCGCAAGTATAGTTCAAAATTATATTTCAAATGTATATTTCTAAATGTATTCTGTTATACATTTTCATAATATACACTAGTGGCCCGGTGCACAAAATTCGGGCAGAGGGGATGGTTCGCTCGGCCCTGCTTGCACCTCTCCAATCGGGAACCCCTTGGGGGATGTCTAATTGCTGGTTTAGGCCCAATCACAACTGTGAATTTGCAGGAAATAGAGACAAAATCTCTGAGAGAAAAGGGGACTAAACATGAATTTTATTACCAAGTAGGGGTCAAGAGAACAAATTAATCCAAACATTTTCAGATCCCAGCTTTTAGCACCATTTAAACTCCTCTTCCACGTCTGGTTCATTTGTGAATAGCTGCCCTGTCCTTACCAATTCCATTCAAACCTTCCTGGTTTCCCCTAGAAATGCTTCTGAAGGAAGCTTACTTAAATCCTAACTGGCAATAAAACAATGAGAAAATATTAATCATCAAATTCATGAAAAAAAATTGTGCAATTTTTTAAAATTAGCTCAAAGTAAATTTAATAGATGAAATATGTTGTTAAACAAGCAACTAAGTAAGTGGAAGGTCAGGTTTGCAAAGCAAATATGCTAAACTCAAATGCATGTGCCTAATAGTCTTCTCATCACTTTGGGTGTTGATGTTATTATTAAATTTTAGCTTTTCTGGCTACAGCAGGAATTACAGGACATGGGTGTTTCTGGGCTCTCAGACAGACATAAAGTGATGGTTCATTTCTTCTTCCTCGAAATCAAAATGTTTATATCTCCTACACACAGGAATATAGAATTCCCCTGAATCATCATGAACCAATGAGAAAGGTTTAGTTAGATACAAAAGAAAACGTGCAGCAGAAAACTATTTTTGCAACTGTAGCTGCTCCCCTTTTGTACCCCAAGACTAAAATATTTGTACTGAGTGTAAATTATACCTTATAGATTCTGATTTCTTAACAATAAGGAAGGTCTTCTTAAACCAGGTATTTGAAATTTTTTACTTTGGCAGCTAAATTACTCCAATTTTTACCAAAATTGAAAAGGTCTGAGTGTGCATCCAATGATGTTATATATGTACTAGTGGCCTGGTGCACGAAATTTGTGCATGGGGTAGGAAGAGAGGGGGTTCCCTCAGCCCAGCCTTCACCCTCTCCAATCGGGGATCTCTTGGGGGATATATGACTGCCTGTTTAGGCCCAATCCCATAGGTTTCGGGCCTAACCTGGCAGCCAGACATCCCTCTCGCAATTTGGACCACTGGCTCCTAACCACTCACCTGCCTGCCTGATCACCCCTACCTGTCTCTGCCTGCCTGCCTGATCGACCCTAATTGCCTTCCCCTACCAGCCTGATCTCACCCCCAACTGCCCTCCCATGCTGGCCTGATCTGGCCCCCAACAGCCCTCTCCTGTCAGCCTAATCTATGCCAGTCAGCGTCAAAAGCTCTGCCTCTTAGGCAGCCATTGGCTCCTCGAAATTCACCCAGATTTGGTTCTGATTAGTCGTTTTCTATGCCAGTCAGCACTTCTGGGCCTATCTCTGGGCCTGATCAGAAAGGTGGGGCTGATCAGCAGCCCCTGTGGAGGCCTGGAAAGAAAGATAAAGAGAGGTACGGCTACTGGCAAAGCCCAGAGAGAAAGAGAGAGGCAATGGCTAATCGAGAGCTGCCACGGAGGCTGCGGATCAGACCCTGCCTCTCTCCTGGCCTCCCTCTGGGCCTGATCTGCTAGCTCCTTGGCAGTCACTGCTGGGACTGCAGGACTGACTTCCCGTGTTTGGTTTAGCCTTCGGTCAGTCGTTATGGAGCCTGGGTTTTTATATATAGGATATCAGAAAATCTTAACTCAAATACAGTAGTTTGCTTTATTTTATATTTTAATTTATCTTTATTGTTGAAAGTATTACAGATGTCCCCTTTTCCCCCCCTCAATGGCCCCCTCAAATGTGTTTCTGCCCCCTCCCCAGATCTTCACCCCATTATTGTCTGTGCCTATGGGTTATTTATATATTCATATGTTTAGATTTTTTAAAAATGTAACTATTATATTTAACAAAGGAGTCAATCAATTTTTAGATACTCAGGATTTTTATAAATAACAATTTTAAAAACAACCTTTTTAGTAAATACATAATACTGAGGCAGTTATTTGTATTTCAGATGGACAAAGTATATTTAAATTCTTAGTTTATAATAATTTTATCAATATTTTTTTCATTATATAAGCTAAACTGATACAGTTCAATTACTTGACTTCAAGAATCTTCAAATGTTTGAGTCTATATAGCTAAACTTTTCTCATTATAGGTCAGACAAACACTAAATAACTAAAAGCCACAATTTAATGTACTTTCATTCTGACCTAATTTTGTAATAGAGCTCTCTGACACAAGGAATTCTTCTTATAGGAGAATATGCCCAATTCTACTAAATACAATTTTTAATTTCTGATAATTAAAATAGAAAATACATTAGAACATTGATTATTGTGAATGATATTCAAGTTATGGTTAATAATAATTTCCTTCATTTATATCATATACTTAGTTTATAAAACTTTTTGAATGCAAAATTTTTTGAATGCTTAAAAAAATCCTATTAAAAAGGGCAAGAAATATATTACATTTTACAGATGAGAGAAACTATAGCTTCACAGCCATTGACAGACTTGCTAATGGCACATGAAAACAGAACCTCCAGATCTGTCTAGTCTTCCAAATATAACATATTTGCCTCTCTACATGAGCAGGCCATCTTCTTATTTTATATTCCTTTACACTACAGAATAAAAAGGAAATATGTTGGGTGAGATGGGTACCAGGTGGAGGGGAACTATAGGGTGAAAAAAAAAGGGGGGGAACAATGTAATTAATAAACTGAACAATAAAGATTTAAAATAAAGGAAATATGCTGCTTTTAAGTTTTATAACAAAAGTTTATACAGATTTTTAGATTTTTATCAAAAATGTATAGCTATGCTGTTTATACTCTTCACATTCTATTTTTTTCTATAGTATGTTACAAAGGTCAAACTAGAAAAATCAAAATGTGACATAAAGCAAAATATTCTAGACTTGGCACCATATAAACCACATTTTATGAGGTTACTTTTATTTTGCAATGTTTTCAGTCACTCTTATTACCCCTGATTGAAACCAGTGACCCTATATTTACCAGCAATTCACCTTACCCAGAGGTCATGTTCAGCGTAGTCAAACAGAAGCCATACTTTCCTGTCTGCATGAGATAGAAACACCTTTTGAAGAGAAATGACATTTGGATGCTTAAGCTCTCGAAGTAACTGCAAAACAAAGGAAATCCATTTAAAAATCATTGCCATAAAAATGTTTGAAAACACAATTTGTAAATCAAAGGCAATACAAACCCAATTCTAAAATCTAATAGTTTTCAATCCTAAAAATCTAGTAAGTCCCCACACAATTTTGACATGTCAATAGAAGGTGGTTCAGTAATAAATGAAGAAAAAAATCTTTGGGGAAAAGATATTATCAGAATAAATCTATCTTGTTATTTAGTTTAGCGGTCACCAACCTTTCGGACTTCATGGACTACCAGTGGTCTGGGAACCACTGGTTGGCAACTGATGGTTTAGCTGGTTTTAAAAAAAACTTTATTGTTGAGAGTATTACAGATGTTCTCATCTTCCCTCTCCATTGCTCTCCTTCACCAAAATCCCACCCAGACCTTCACCTCCCTGCTATCTGTGTCCATGGGTAATGAATTTATACATATAAATTTGCTGATTAATCTCTTCCTGCCCTCCCCTCCCCCTTTCTCTCTGTGATTCATCAGTTTGTTTCAAGTTTCCATGCCTCTGGTTCTATTTTATTCACTGGTTTACTGTTCATTAGATTCTTTGTTTTTACTTTTAGATTCAATTACTGATAGATATATATTTATTACCCATATTTTTTATCTTTTTCTTCTTCTTCAGAAGACCCTTTCACATTTCACGTAATAATGGGTTGGTGGTGATGAACTCCATTAGCTTCTTTTCTGTGAAGCTCTTTATTTGACCTTCAATTCTAAATGATAGCTTTGCTGGGTAGAGTAATCTCAGATATAAATCCTTGCTTTGAATTACTTTGAATATTTCTTGTCAGTCCCTTCTGGCTGGCAAAGTTTCTGTTGAGAAACCAGCTGACAAGTTTATGGGTGCTCCCTTGTATGTAACTAACTGCTTTTCTCTTACTGCTTTTAAGGTTCTCTTTTGGTTTAAAACGTTTTGCATTTTAATTATGATGTGTCTTGGTGTGGGCCTCTTTGGGTTCCTCTAATTTTGGACTCTCTGTGCTTCCTGGACTTGGATGTCTGTTTCTTTGACCAGGTAGGGGGAGTTTTCTGTCATTATTCTTCAATATTTTGCTGTCTATTCTCCTTCTGGCACTCCAGTATTGCGAATATTGGTACAGTTGAAATTGGCCCAGAAGCTCCTTACACTATCTTCATATTTTTGGAATCTTTTTCCTTTTTGCTCTTCTGATTGGGTGTTTTTTTACTTCTTCATATTCTAAATCACTGATTTGTTTCTTGGCATGCTCTATTCTACTGTTGATTCCCTGTAAAGTTATTTTTTGTTTCTCTGTTCATGCTGCTTCTGAGCCCCAGGGTAGCAGATGGAGCTGGAATAAGATAGTTAATTAAGAATATGCTGGCAATAGAGAAGGCTGGGCAAGGCTGCACCCAAGGGCTTCCCCCTAGAAATGATCCCTTAATGGGGAGGAATGGGGAATGGGGAATGTCTGGCTTGTGGGCTGGACAAGAATGGCAAAATCATTTGGTCTCGCCCTATCAAAGGCACTAAGAGTGAGTTAATTCAATGTTTGACCACATATAAAGAGCTAACTTTTCAAATATGTTTTTTTTATTGATTTCAGAGACAAGGGTAGAGGGAGAGAGAAACATTAATGATGAGAGAGAATCATTGATTGGCTGTACTCCCCCTACTAGGGATTGAGCTGCAACCTGGGCATGTGCACTCACTGGGAATCAAACCATGGCCTGCTGGTTCACAGGTCAACATTCAACCATTGAGCCATGCTGGTGAGAAAGCAGGCTAATTTTTAAAATATATTTTTATTGATTTCAGAGAGGGAGAGGGAGATAGAAACATCAATGATAAGAGAGAATCACTGATAAGGTACCTCCTGCATGCCCCACACTGGAGCCTGCAACTGGGCATGTGCCCCGACTGAGAACCAAAACCTGACCTCTTGATTCACAGGTCAATGCTCAACCACTGAGCCATGCTGGTCTGGCAGCAGGTTTATTTTTCATCTGATCATAAAATTTAGCGTCATTTCAGTTAGTGATCCTTTTTCATGTCTTTTATGTCTAAATTCCTTGAAGATCCCATTAAGTTCCTTGAGCATCCTTTTAACCATTATTTGGAACTCTGTAGTTTGCTTAATTCCATTTCATTTCGTTCTTTTTCTGGAGACTTCTTGTTCTTTCGTGACACGTTCCTTTGTCTCCACTATCTGGCTGCTTCCCTGTGACTGTTTCTACGTATTCAGTAGAGCTGCTATTTCTCCTGGAACTGGTAGAATGGTCTTGTGTCCTCATTGTTCTATAGGGCCAAGTGGCTCAGCTAGGTACTGTAGGCCCTGTGTGGGTTGTGTGCACTGTCCTGTTGTACTTGAGCCTTAATTGCCGATCTTGTCACTATGAGGGACTGACCCCCAGGCAAACTGGCTATGTAAACCAGCTGTGACTATAGAGGAAGAGATGCTATGCGGGAGACACCCCTAGGGAGCAAAACTCTTTGGTGCTCACTAGTCAGCCCCTTGAGTGCGTTACTCATGGATGTGGTAGGGCTGTAATCTGGCGTGGTAGGGTTGTAATCTGGTGTAATCAGAAGCTGGGCACCAGGTGCACTGACTCTGGAGCCTCCTGGGAGGTTCAAAATCAGCTACTGCCTGTGCCCTGTCTGAAGCCACCCGGCACAAGCTACAGAGTGATCTGCAAATAACTGCTGCTTGTGTTGGGCTTGGATGTGCCCAGGAGAGGCCAAGCTGTGCAGCCAGTTGCTAGTGTCAGGCCTAGGGCCACTTGTCAACAAGTATGGGGTACACTAAGGCCAGCTCCTGCTTATTTGAGAGATTTTAGGAAAGTCTGTAGCCTGAACTAGGACAGGCAATTCATATGGAAAAGCTACTGCAAACAACTTCAGTAGGGCTGCAAACTGAGTGTGGCAGGGTCACAGGGAATCACTAGGATGAGCAGTGTGGGGCAGGTTGATGGAGTCTACTCAGATATGGTGACTGCCTGCTGGCACTGTGATGGAGAGGTCCCAGCAAAGGAACAATTACCTCTGCCAACATTTCTGTCTGGGAGAAAGCTCCCCCCAGGTCTTGCCCTCATGCCAGACAATTTAGTTCCTCCCTGCATATCCCTGGATCCTTCCAGGCTACTGCCCTGGCACTGGAGCTCAGAGAGAGTGAGTCCGAGTAAGTCTGTGCAGCAGCCCTTTAACAGGAAATGCCTAAGACTCCAGCCACCCTTTGTGTCACTCAGCCACAATCCCCGCTGGATTTTACAGCCTCAAGTTATGGGTACTTCTCTTCTCGGCAGTGGAACCCTAGGCTGAGGCTTCTGATGTGGCTTGGGAATCCTTGCTCCTCATGGGTACTTCCACAGCCAACATATCCTCCCATTTAAACAAACACTATAGGCTGGCGTCGAAATAGCCCATTATGTGCCTCTGCCACTCTTACTAGTCTCAATGTGGCTTCTACTTTATCTAGTTGTAGGTCTTCTGTTCCATCAGATTTCAAACAGTTCTGAATGATGGCTGTTCTGTAGTTTAGTTGTAATTTTGAGGTGGTTGTGGGAGGAAGTGAGTACTGTGTTTACCTACACTACCATGTTGACCCTCCTCCCTAGTTGATTTTTAACTTTGTTTTAATACTAGAGGCCCATGTATGAAATTCGTGTACGGGGGAAGGAGGGGGAATGTTGGTCCCTCAGCCCAGCCTACACCCTCTCCAATCTGGGACCCCTCAAGGGATGTCCGACTGCCCGTTTACTCACAATCCAGGACTGCTGGCTCCAAACTGATCACCTGACTGCCTTCCTGATTGCCCCTAACCGCTTCTGCCTGCCAGTCTGATCACCCCCTAACCACCCCCCTGCCAGACTGATTGATGCCTAACTACTTCCCCTGCCAGCCTGTTTGACCTTAACTGCCCTCCCCTGCAGTCCTGGTCACCCCTAACTTTTCTCCCCTGTAGGCCTGGTGACCCCTAACTGCCTTCCCCTGCAAGCCTGGTCCTCCCCCCCAACAACTCCTCTTCCCTGCAGGCCTGGGTCCCCCCCAACTACCTTTCCCTGCAGGCCCAGTCGCCCCCAACTTCCCTTCTCTGCCAGCCTGGTCACCCCTAACTGCCCTCCCCTGCAGGCTTGATCACCCCCAACTGCCTTCCCTTGCAGGCTTGGTCCCTCTGAACTGCCCTCCCCTGCTGGCCATCTTGTGCTGGCCATCTTGAGTCCATATGGTAGCAGCCATCTTTGACCACATGGGGGCAGCCATCTCGTGCGTTGGAGTGATGGTCAATCTGCATACTACTTTTATTAGATAGGATAGAGGCCTGGTCCATGGGTGGAGGCCATCTGGTTTGCCCTGAAGAGTGTCCCGGATCAGGATGGGGATTCCCTTGGGGCGTGGGGCGGCCTAGGCAAGAGGCCTGTGATGATTTGCAGGCTGGCCATGAAACCACCCCCCACCCCCCACCAGCAACCCAAATGGAGGCCCTGGTATCTGGGATTTATTTATCTTCTATATTTGAAAATTTGTAGTCTTGAACGAAGGCCAGGGCTGGCCAGAGCGGGTGGGAAGCTTGGCTTCCTCCATTGCCAAGGGCAACCCAAGCCTCCAACTGGCTCCAGCTCCATGGCCACCGCCATCTTTGTTGGGACTTATTTATCTTATATAATTTAAACTCTGTAGCCTTGAGCAGAGGCCAGGGCAGGCGAGAAGTTTGGCTTCCTCCATCGCTGGGGGCAACCCAGGCCTCCTGCTTGCTTCAGCTCTGTGGCCGGCTGCTATCTTGGTTGGGTTAATTTACATACTCACTACTGATTGACTGATGGGTGTAGTTTGGAGTAGCAGAGTGATGGTTAATTTGCATGTTTCTCTTTTATTCGTCTAAATTTTATTTTAAAATTTTATAACAAAAAAATTATTATTTTAACAATTTTAACTATCGATTCACTATTACTAAGTTCATTCTCAATGTTATACAACCATCCCCATTCAAAAAATTTTTCATTATCCTAAATAGAAACTTGATACCCATTAAACAAGAAATCCCCATTTCACTCTACCTCTCAGCCATTGGTAACCTCTATTGTTTCTGTTTCCATAAACTTGCCTATTCTGGATACCTTATGTAAGTAGAATTATACAGTATCTGTCCTTTTTGTGCCTGGTTTATTTCACTTAACACAATATCTTTAAAGTGTATCCATGTTGTAGCATGTTTCAGAATTTCATTCCTTTTTATGATTGAATATATTCCTATGTAGCTTTACACCACACTTTGTTTGCATCTGCTGATGAACATAAGTTGTTTCCATGTTTTTGGCTACTCTGAACAGTGCTGTTATTAACATTGATATACCGGTACCTGAGTTCACTACTTTGAATGCTTTAAGTATATGCCTAGAAGTGAAATGGCTGGATATGATAATTCTATGTTTAATTTTTTAAGAAACAATCAGCAGCTGTACCAATTTACATTCCCATCAGCAACTTATGAGGATTTCAAATTCTCCACATCTTCAGCACACTTACTTTTTTTTAAACAGCTGAATCCTAATTGGTATGAAGTAGTGTCTCATTGTGATTTTGATTTGCATTTCCCTAATGGCTAATGATGTTGAGCATTATTTCATGTGCTTAAAGGTCATTTGTATATTTTCTTTGGAGAAGTGTGTGTTCATGTCTTTTGCTCATTTCTAAGTTGGTTTTTTTTTTGTTATTGAGTTATAATTCTTTATATAACTTAGACATTATTCATTTAATAGACACACAATTTAGAAATATTTTCTCCCATTCTGCTAGTTGTCTATGTTTTGACATCACAAAACAACTGAACTTAAATCTTTAGGTTGCAATTCTTTTAAAAATGAACTAATTAAAACATTAGAAAACATAGTCATTAACACCAAATATCAAATGAGAATTAAGATATGTAACCTTGGAGGAGAACCAAGATGGCGGCATAGGTAAAACACCTATCTTGCCGTCATACTCAACAATTTTAATACTACAACTTAACGAAAGAACAAACACCTTCCAGAATCATCAGAAAGCTGGCCAAGTGAAAATTCCACAAATAAAAGTGAAAATAAGACACTGTGACTCGGAGGAGCGGCGGTGGACAGCATTGAAAGACTCCAGCGGAGAGAGGTTTGGAGCACACGCCAGCGGAGAGGGCGGGCGGCTGAAAACCGGCCAGTTTTCTCAAACGGGGAGACAAAGACATCCCACTGGACTGACTCTCCAGCTTTGGGGGAAGTCCAGGGAACCCACTATCATACGGGGTGAAAACTGGACAGTAGGAGGGCACGCCGAAAGTCGGGCTCTACAGGGATCTCCCGGCTTGTGGAGAAGGCAGCTTGCGCAAACAGCTCAGCTGCGTGACTGCGCAGAGAGTGCTCTGCGACTTGCAATCCCATTCGGAAAACCGTCAGACTGCTTTGTTTTACGACCCTGGGTGAGACATTGGACGTGCAGAGTCATTTGGGGAGAGTCTGAATTCCCCAGCAGCCAGTGGAGCTCGACAGCGGCTCTCTCTCAGAGGTGCTGGCAGCCATTGCACCCAGCACAGAGTCCCTGTGGCCGCATAGGGCGGAGCTAACATTGTCTGCTTGGCCCGGAGACTCTGCCCACAGCTGAGCTTCACAGACAATAGGCCTGGAGGTCAACCCCTCCAAGTGCTAACAACGATTAACCTGAGCTTAACTTCAGCAAGACTGTGCAACCCATATCCACCTCAGGTAACTGGGGAGGCAGAGCCACTGTCCCTAGTAGGAAGTCTACCACACAAAGCTAATTGACCAACTCAGGGAAGCAGCCACCATGCAGAGACATGGAAAGAAATCAGATGTGAAAGAAATGGAGGGAAAAAAAACGACTGGACATGGAATTCAAAACCACGGTTATAGGGTTTTTCAAGAGGCTCCAACAAAAGGTCGAGGCCTATAAGGAATTAAGCAAGACTGCAAAGGAAATGAATGAGTCCTACAAGGAAATGAACGAGACCCTCAAGGATATGAACAAGACCTGCAAGGAAATGATCAAGACCAACGTGGAAATGAAGGAGACTCTCAAGGATATAAAGGAGACTCTCAAGGATATGAAAAAGGACCAACCAGAAATTAAGCATACACTGACTGAAATAAAAAAATATTATACAAAGACCTAAAAGTGCTCTGGAGCACCCCAAGAACCAAGTTAAAGATCTGAAATACAAGGAGGTAAAATCCACTCAGCTGAAAAAGCAAGAAACCAAAAGAATCCAAAAAATTGAAGATAGTGTGAGGGGCCTCTGGGACAACCTCAAGCATACCAACATCCGAATTATAGGGGTGCCAGAACAAGAGAGAGAGCAAGACAATGAAAACCTATTTGAAGAAATAGTGACCGAAAACTTCCCACACCTGGTGAAAGAAATTGACTTAGGAGTCCAAGAAGCGCACGGAACCCCAACATATAGGAACCCTAAGAGGACCACACCAAGGCAAATCATAATTAAAATGCCAAGAGCAAAAGACAAAGAGAGAATATTAAAAGCAGCAAGAGAGAAACAGTTAGTTACCTATAAGGGAGCACTCATACGATTGTCAGCGGATTTCTCAACAGAAACGATGCAGGCCAGACGGGAGTGGCAAGAAATATTCAAAGTGATGAACAGCAAGAATCTACAACCAAGATTACTCTATCCAGCAAAGCTATCATGCAGAATTGAAGGTCAGATGAAGTGCTTCGCAGATAAGAAAAAGCTAAAGGAGTTCATCACCACCAAACCAATATTATATGAAATGCTGAAAGATATTCTTTAAGAAGAGGAAGAAGAAAAAGATAAAAGTGTAAATTAGGAACAACAAATACACATCTATCAACAAATGAATCTAAAAATCAAGTGAATTAATAATCTGATGAACAGGATAAACTGGTGAATGTAACAGAATCACAGACATAGAGAGGGAATGGACTGACAACTCTTGGGGAGAAAGGGGGTGTGGGAAGTGCAGCAAGAGACTGGCCAAAAATCATGCAACTATGGGAGAGGACAGTGGAGGGGGGTGAGGGCAGAGGGTGGGATGGGTACCAGGTGGAGGGGAACTATAGGGGGGAAAAAGGGAACAATGTAATTACTATACTGAACAATAAAGATTAAAAATAATAATAATAAAATAAAATAATAAAAAAATAAAATAAAATAAAATAAAATCATTTGACAAAAAAAAAAAGATATGTAACTTTGTGACATATAGTACCGTTTAAATTATGTAGTAAAGTTGACTAAAATTTTGTAAACATTTTCATAAAATAATACATAATTTATACAGACAGAAGAATCCAAATAGTACACATTTTCATGGGTTTAACCTTTCTCACCTCCTAGAAGAATATTCTTCTATTTAAAGTCTTTTATCTTCTTATTTAATCCTAAATAACCAAAGTGACCCTAATTTTCCATCAGTTAAAAGGCACTCCCATCCCATCAGGCAAAAACACAAATAATATCAATAATGTCCAGAAAAATCTTCTAATGAATCCTGATATATTTTTTAAAAGTTAACTTACACAGTGTCTTCCAAATGTGTTCCAAATACATGATGCGTATGTGAGAATATCAAGGTCTTAGAACTTACAACTTCAGTACCTTTTATGAGAACACTGACACCAAAACAAGAATCAATATAAATAGAATGTTAAAATATCAGGGGCTCTAAAATAAACTCAGAATGAATCAATTGTACATTTTGTCACTTATATTATTCTCAAAAGGTGACCATTATTTTATTCAGGAGCAAGATTAAATTCAAGTTGTATATTTCTGCTTTTAAATATAATTTCCAACTTATGAGACTTTAGAGATTATGTACAAATCCTCAAACCTAAAGGCCAGTACCTAAAAATTACCATATCCTAATTAATAAACAAGGCAAAGAATCTGAGAGGGAAAGGCCAGAGTTTAGGGTCACCCAGGATCACCCAGCTGGTTGAAAGAGCTAAAGGTAGTGCTAAATTCACCTCAGTCTTGGGTCAGTGTTTTCTCCATTACCTCACACTTCTTGGCTAGGCAGCTATTTCAAATCCTTTCTGGAAACTGGCAGAATGGAAATTAACACAAACAAATTCCAAAGCTCTGGCAAAAGTTCTCTCTAATTATTAGAAACCCACATATAAAGCTATTCTTAGATATTGCTTCAATTTCACCAAGATAAGGTTTAGTTCCTATATTTAAAAAAAAATTTAAATAGCAACCATTTTATTAAGCTCCTTCCAAGCAGCCAAGTATGGTGCTAAGCATATGACATACATTATCTGAATCATGAATTAACCTACGAAATACATATTTATATTACAGTAGACTCCTTATCCACTGTTTTACTTTCTAAGGTTTCAGATACCCACCATCAACTCTGGTCTAAAAATATTAAGTTGAAAATTCCAGAAATAATGGGTGCCAATCTAAGTAGCATGACAAAATCTCATGCCATCTAGGCCCGGATATGAATCATCCCCCTTGCCCAGCACATCCACACTGCATACACTACCCACCCATTAGTCACTTAGTAACTGTCTCAGTTATCAGATTCATTATCATGATATCACCATGTCTGTGTTCAAGTAACCTTTATTTTACTAAATAATGACCCCAAAGCCATTTACTGCCTTTTATTACAATATATTATCATAGTTGTATTAATTTACTATTAGTTATTATTATCTCTTATTATGCCTAATTTATAAATTAAAACTTATCATGGGTAGCTACGTATACCAAAAAACAGTACAGCTGACCCTTGAACAACATGGGTTTGAACTGCACAGGTCCACTTATACAGGGATTTTTTTTTTTTTAATAAATACCATAAGTATATTTTCTTCCTTATGATTTTCTTCTAAAAAAATTTCTTGAATTGATTTCAGATAGGAAGGGGATCAATGATGAGAAAGAATCATTTGCCTTCTGCATGCCTCACACTTGGGGATCAAGCCCACAACCCAGGCATATGCCCTGACTGGGAAGCAACCAGGACCTCCTGCTTCTTAGATTGATACTCAACCCCTGAGCCCTGTCGGCTGAGCCCTTATGACTTTGTTAACATTTTGTTTTCTTTATTTTAAGAATACATTATGTAATACATATATTAAAATATGCATTAATCTAATATTTATGTTATTCTCAAGGCTTCTGGTCAACAGGCTATTAAGTTTCTGTAAAGTCAAAAGTTATGCTTGGACCCTGGCCAGTGGCTTAGTTGGTTAGTGTGGTTCCTACGTGCCAGGGTTGTGGGTTTAATCCCCAGTCAGGCGCATACAAGAATCAGCCAATGAATGCATAAATGAGTGGAATAATGAATCGACATTTCTCTCTCTCTCTCTCTCTCTCTCTCTCTCTCTCCTTTTCTCAATCAATAAAAAATAAAAAAAAAAAGTTATGCTCAGATTTTCAACTGTGCAGGATGGAGGGTGGGCAGTTCCAGTCCCCGTAAATCCCATGTTGTTTAAGGGTCAACACAATAGTATACAGGGCTCAGTACTACCTGCGTTTTTTTAGACTCCCAGCAGAACATATCCCCTGTGGATAAAAGGGGATTACAGTACTTTTATTTTACAAATTAGGAAATAGTGGATTAAATAATTTGCTCAAGATCATATTCCTAGGTAATGGTTAAAATCAAGATTTAAATGCTTTAAAATTAATTAACTTTTAAAATACAAAACCAATTCTCTATGGCCAATACCAACCAATACCTCCCCAAACCTAATACCCTGGGGGCCTAGTTCTTTTTACAGTCTACACAAAGAAGATTTAAATATATACTAGATTATGAAATGAACAGTGGCAAGTACTGTGTCTTGCTGGACACTGCCCTACTAGATTCTAACACACTGCCTGGCACCTGGTAGGCACATATTAAATATTTGGTACATATAGAAATATATGAATAGATGAATTATTATGTCCAACAAAATGCCTAGGCTCCTCATCATAACCCTATGAGATACTATTATAAGTCCTATCTTTAAAATGACAAAACTAAAACAGGGAAATTAAGTAAGTTGCTTTGGGCCCTTCAGGATAGTTAATAGGTAAAGCTAGAATAAGACCTCAGGTAATCTAGCAAGGGTCTTAACCACTACATACAATATTGTAAAACTGGTGCTCCGACATCATCAGAGCATTCCACATATCTGATAAATAGTACCCAGCCTACATTTCTTCACCCCACACAGAGCCCCCCATATAGAAATGCCTATTTCTTAACGTTTTGTATGTTATTTTTTTGCCCCTTGGAAGATTGTGTCAAAACTATTTAAATAAAAGGTTTAAATAACTTTATACAATGGTTTCCGTTACAGAAACCATCTAAGTTTTTCTAATTCTAGTGGGAATAAAATCTTACAATTTAATTAGTACTAAGATCACTGCTAAAAATATATTTTAATACGTTGTTTATAATAAAGTTAATTCATTCCAATTCTGCCATAAAATAGAAAATAGATTAAGAAAACCTGTAATAATCTCAAAATGACATTGACTTTTAATTTAAAAATTTTTAAAGCAAAACAAAAATAAATTCTAAATTTATGACATAAGTATGGTTGAATTAAAATTAGTATGAGAGCATATAGAGAACTATTCCAAAATTTATTTCAATATTTTGAAAAGCTGTGGATCCTTTTTTTCAATAGAATTCTTGCAAATTAATTTTAAAAACTGAGGTGCTCAGATTAAAGTACATACAGGCTTTAAAAATAGAGTCTTTACCTCTGCTCCCCTAAGCTTCCTTATCCCAATTACAAGGCATCCTCTAGGAATAAGGAGGATCCACTAAAGCAGTTTGAAAACCAGTATGCTAAGAATTCCAGCTCACAGGAAATTCTGGAAACACAAAACAAACTATTCATAATACAGTGAGGATGAAGATATGCAATGCTCTTAAGTTTGGTAGAAATTCTCAGAGTTCTTTCCTTTCTCCCTTCTTCTAGAATTACTTACTGAACAAAGACTACATGTCAAGCCTTACACACTAATGAAGAAATGTCTTACAGTGAGTGTAGTGGGGGTAAGACCAACAAATAGGAAATAAATAAACAAATAAAAAGAAACTCCCTATAGTTATAACTTGTAATAAGTGCTATGGAGAAAGAAAATTGGGTACAAATTATCTTATATAATAAAAGCATAGCATGCAAATTGTCCCCTTGACCAGAGTTCTTGCAGGAGTTCGACCAGGGCCAGCCAGGGGAAGAGAGGGGCCCTAGCACTGGTAGTCGACCATGAGAAGGCAGAAGAGCCCTGGCCAGTGGTGGGGTAGGCAGCCGGAGAAAAGGAGGGAGTGCCCAGCCTGCAGCCACTAGGCACCATACTAGTGCTCAAATTTCATGCACTGGGCCTCTAGTAAAAGAATATGAAAGTGAGTGGTGGGAAAACAGGACTTCTCAGAGGAAGATTTCATACATGGGAGAAAGGTCTGATAAGATTTGGCAGAGAAGATGGGATTTTCTTTCTCTCTTTTTTTTATTATTATTATGGAAACTAGAAGCCTGGTACATGAAATTCGTGCACTGGGTGTGGGGGGAGGGGGTTGGAGGGTGAGGTGTCCCTCAGCCCAGCCTGCACTCTCTCTAATCTGGGACATCCTTCTCCCAATTTGGGACTGCTAGCTCCCAACTGCTTGCCTGCCTGACTGTCTGATTGCCCCTAACCGCTTCTACCTGCCAGGCTGATCACCCCCTAACCACTTGCCTACCAGCCTTATTAACGCCTAAATGCTACTCTGCCAGCCCGATTACCCCCAACTGTCCTCCCCTGCTGACCTGATCACCCCCAACTGCCCTCCCCTGCTGGCCTGGTCACCCACAACTGCCCTACCCTGCCAGCCATCTTGTACCACAAGGGGGCGGAATTCTTGTGCAAGAGTATGATGGTCAATTTGCATATTACTTCTTTTATTATATAGGCTTTTTTCAGAAGTATATAAAATAGAAGAGTAAGGCAAATTCCTATGTATATGGAACCTTGGTTCTCAAACTTAATTCATTCTAGAAGGATGTTGGGGAAGTGATTTGTTTGAAAACCAAATCATATAGAAACTCTGTCAGAAAATAGAGGATAAAAAAATGCTCCCTAATTTTTTCATGAGGACACTATAATCCAGATACTAAAGACAAAGACAGTATAGCAAAGCATGTCAAACTCAAAGACTAACACAGGCCCAATAAATAAGGTTTAAGTTTATGTGAGCTGCAAAAAAACAAAAGCTTCAATTTCCATGGAAATGTAGGTTTATTTTGATAGAGACATGCTGAATACAAAGGGCTGAAATAAATAATTGATAACATAAAATAATAAAAAATAATATTTTTTAAAAAATAAAAATTAGCCCTAACCAGTTTGGCTCAGTGGCTAGAATGTTGGCCTGCGGACTCAAGGGACCCAGGCTCAATTCCAGTCAAGAGCATGTACCTTGGTTGCAGGCACATACCAGGTAGGGAGTGTGCAGGAGGCAGCTGATCAATGTTCCTCTCTCATCAATGTTTCTAACTCTCTATCCCTATCCCTTCCTCTCCATAAAAAAAAAAAAAAAATCAATAAAATATATTTTTAAATAAATAAAAATAAAATTAATATTTTTTCTTGAGCATTAACTTACCAGATACTGAATAACAGCACAAATTAATAAGCACAATGCAAAGAAACCTATTTTTCTTATTCTCCGAAACTGAAATATTTCCTGTTGCACACACCAAACAAGTCAGTCCAAGAGTAATGACATGGCAATCGGCTGTTAAAATATTCAATGCTAGTATTAATGGAGAGAAATGGTGTGCCTGTGCATACGGCACATAAGGGAAATGAATGCAACATGATTATAGTAATCAGTCATTAGCGAACACTGTAGTTCGTTAATAATTTTATATAACAGGATATTGTAAAAATGAAGTTACAAAATTTTTATTGAAATGTTTCTCTGTTATATTGGTTGAAATATAATATACTGTTATATTGGCTGGGCCGCAAAAATATTCATTGTGGGCTGCATGTGGCCCACGGGCGGTGAGTTTGACATGCTTGCAGTACAGGAAAGATAATTAGACTTAAGATCATTCAAATTCATATTACCTTGAACTCCTTAACAACACAAAAAGCATTTGATAAAATTCAATAGCACTTATGAAAAAATATGAAAAAATAAAAGGCAACAACCTAATCCTGGCTAATGACATCTGTAAAAAAGCTATAGTTGGCATTGTATGCAAAGGTGAAACACTGAAAATATTTGATCCTACTATTGGGAACAAGTCACAGAGATCTGCTCTCACTATTATTCAACATTGCAAGCAAGGTCCTAGACAGTGCAATAAAAAAAAAAATTAAAAAGCATAAAGATGGAAAGAAGTAAAATCATTGTTAGTCATAGATGATATAATTATATAGAAAATCCCAATATATCACCAAAAACCTACCAGTGAATTCAGATATGTAATATATACAGAATAAGTATATAAATATACATACATTAAAAAAATTGTATTTCTAAGTACAGAAGCAAATAAATGGAAAATAAAAACTTTCAAATAATTCCATACATAATGTTGTCAGAAAACATGAAGTGCTTAGGAATGAATTTAACAAAAGATGCACAAAAACTCTATACAAAAAACTATAAAACACTGAAAAAATGAAAGAAAACATTATAAAATGGCAAGTTCGTCTTTCTAAATTCATGGCTTGGAAGTTTCAATATTATTAAGGTGCAAATTCTCTGAATCGATCAAAATCATAACCCCAGCAAGGACTTTCTAGAATTAAAAATTGACTAGCCAATTAAAAGTATTATATAATAATGCAAAGTTCAAACAATCCGAAACAGAACAAAGCTGGTGCTTTTGTAAGGCCGTATTTCAAGCCTTGCTATAATGATAGAGCAGATATTTTCAACATTTTACATCTCCTGGCACACATGAACTAATTACTAAAATTCTACGGCACACTAAAATACTATTATTATATTTTTACTGATGTGACAAAATATATAGGTATAATTTTGATTCATTCACACCTAATGGCTATTGTTGTGTTGGCTGTTGTTATTTTTTTTTTAATTTGACAAGTTAAGGGAAAAGAGGTCAGGCCCCTGACTAAATAAGTAGGTATTGCATGTTTTAAAAATTCTCGTAGCACATGGTTTGAAAATCGCTGAGCTAGAATAATCTGGTATTGGCATAAGGATAGACAAAGAGATCAATAGAATGAAACAGAGCCCAGAAATGGTCCTACACTCACAAAGCCATTTAGTTTTCTACAAAGGTACCAAAGGAATTCAACAGAAAATTGAGTAACTTCAAAAAACAATTGTTATTCATATGGAATGAGAAGAGAAGAGCCTCAAACCCTATAGCATGTCACAAACAAAATTTAATCATAGACTGAAAATAAAGTTAAATCTATAAAAGCTTTTTGAAGAAAATATAATTATCTTCACAATCAGTGGATCGATAAAGACTTCTTCAGCCAGACATAGAAAAAAATAGTCATAAAAGAAAAAAATCATAAATTAATCAAAATTAAAAATTTCTGTTTACCTTAGGCTGAAGAACCACAATTAGTACATTAAAATAAGCTTTCATATTCCTTTTTGTGCTTAAATTAAATTCAGTTTTCAATATAAACATAAATATGTCTGTTCCTGAAATCAATGGAGTTTTGTTTGTCTTCAAAACTTTTGGTTGAAATATAATAAACATAGAGAAAAGCACTCACCCACAAGAGCACAGCTCAGTGAGTGGTCACATATTAAGTCCATATAACCAGACTCAGAATAAGATCAAGAAATAGAACATTACTAGCATTCTGAAAACTACCTTGTCCCTCATCCATGCCACTCCGTCCATTCCAAAAGTAATCACTATCTGACTCCTCACGTCACCACCATAGTTCAATGGATTTTAATCCTTTAACCCGACTATAACAGTAGGTGTTGAAGAACTGACAGTTAATGTACAGATTTGCCTCAAGATTCAAAATTATGAAAAATGTATCAATTAAGTAAAATACAGTTTCCAACCCAGCATACCTTTGGCTAAGAATGTCCTCCATTTCACCCTATTCTTCCCTCATGTTGGTAATTCTTACATGTCCTCCAAAACCTAGAACCTTCCATGACTTCTGTAGTTTAGAGGTATACCCTTCTCCCATTCTATGTACACTTCTATCATAATCCTTGGAACACTGTATTGTAAGACTAGAGGCCCAGTGCATGAAATTCATGCACGGGGAGAGTGGGAGGGGAAGGGGTGTCCCTCAGCTTGGCCTGCATCCTCTCCAATCCAGGACCCTTCGGGAGATGTCCGATTGCCTGCGGGATTGGGCCTAAACCGGCAGTCAGACATCCCTCTAGTAATCCATCCAGGACCACTGGCTCCTAACTACTCACCTGCCTGTCTACCTAATGCTCCCAACTGCCTTTCCCTGCTGGCCTGGTTGCCCCCAACTGCCCACCCCTCCAGGCCTGGTCATCCCCATTGCCCTCCCCTGCCGGCCTGATCTCGCCCCCAACTGCTTCTGCCTGCCTGATCACCCCTAACTGCCCTGCCCTGTCGCCCCCAACTGCCCTTCCCTGTTGGCCTGATCTCACTCCCAACTGCGGCCCCCCGTCCCCCCCGCCAGTCTAATCTCGCCCCTAACTGCCTCTGTCTCGGCTCCCATCACCATGGCTCTATCCAGAAGGAAGTCAGACGTCTGGAAGATGGCCAGTCAACCCAGTCTAATTAGCATATTACCCTTTTATTAATATAGATATATCAGGTTTTCCTCATCAGCATGAAAATACTTATGGCCAGGGACTCTTGTTCTGTTTCTTTACTTCTACCTACTCTAGTTCCTGTTAACATAATACACAATAAAATGACTGTTAGTTAAAATTCTTATGGTATAGAATTTGTTAAATGAGCAAAATTATTTAAATTAAAACAAAAAAAAACCCACATTTGAACCCATAGTTTTACAATATTAAAAACTGAAGTAATATCTCATGGGAATAATGCTCAATTTAATTGTCTGAATAGTTAGTTAGTAATGAATTAACATGAAGAATATTTTCCTTTGAAATCAAAATAAGATTCTAGTACCATATGGAAACTTATGCTCACAAAAGAAAGAGGCATATATGTTTATTTAAGTAGACAGATACTATGAAAATCAAATAACATGATCTCATTTTAAGGTCACATAAGTAACAACATCATTAAAATAGAAATATTAATTTTATGTGAACTAACATACGACTTTTATTATACTAGATCAGTGGTCAGCAAATTCATTAATCAAGAGTGCAGCAAACCGTGGATTGTGAGCGCATGTGGCTCACTAGCTGCAGTTTGCCAACCACTGTACTAAATTAAGTAATAAGAACTAAACCTTTAACTAGTGATTTTTATTGGAAAAATATATATTTATATAGATAACAGAGACTGATTTAATACCAATAAAATAAATTTATATAGGTTTGTTAGATTTACATGACACCTCTATATAATGAATATATTCTTCTACATATAGTTGATATGAAAATATTTACTAACTTTCAATTAATGTGTATATATAACAATCACAATTTAGAGACCTACACAATTGACCTTCTAAGACAATCCTTGGTAATAAGGATGATAAAAAGAGCTCCACTTACTGCTATTTCTCTACATGCCGACATAGAGATTCCGGTTCCTTCTATTTGTTTTAAAGCATAGTCTTTATCATCTTTCCTGCAAAAACAAAGTTATTTTAATATGCAGATAAATATAAATGTATATGCATTTTAATAAAATAAAAAATAAATAAAATTACATAATCATACATTTAATACCTCTCACATATATTTGGAGTGTCATACAAGAGAAATGTTTTTAGACAATCTAGTCCAATCCCATTATTTGAAGGAGGAAGTTAGATTCAAAGAAACAAAGATTTGTCCACAGAAGACAATGGAGTTTCTGACTTCCAATAATAGTTTTTTTTTCAGCTCTTATTTATGCATATATTTCCTTTCTATGTACAATACACACACATAAAAGAAAACTTGCTTTCTATGTACAATACCCACTCACATATTATGTTAAAAAAACAAATGTATCATTAAAGTACAAAATGGTTATAATTTAAAGCATGGTGGTAGCCTCACATCCTCAAATTACCTTCAAAGAAATTCACTCAATATATGTTTATTAAGCACTTGCTATATATTCAGAACTGTAGATACCAGGGTTATAATGTAATTTCCTCTTTTAAGCTTTCTGTATCTATGAGACTAGTTAGGTAAATAACTAATCTACCACAATAAAAAATAATAAATACTATGGCAGGGCAAGTACAAACCACAGAGAGTATGTGTGTCAGTTGAGAGGGAAAACTGTGAAGGCCTGTGAGGTGAGAGGAAAGTATCTGAGGAAACAAGTAGATATACTAAACTGGAGATGAGGGTGAGGATATAATTAGGAAGCAGAACATAAAAGTCTTTTTACTCTATGAGCAACAGAAAGCAGTCCATTGAAGATTTTTAACCAAAGAATATTAATTATATTTTATTTGGGAAAAATATATTTAACTATCTTTTGAATGCTTAGGGGGGAGTAAATAAGAACAGGAGGCAGAGAGACCAGTTAAAAGAAACAGTATTAAAATTTCTCAGGTGAGAAATGATGGTGGTTGCTATAGAGAGTAAACAAGCAGGATCAACGTGAAGTAAAACCAATAGCATTTGGTCACTGAATATTAGAAATAATATGGAGGAATCAATTTCTGCCTCTTGCAACAGGTCATTGACAACATCATGGGCTGGAGTAAAAATTATAGCAGGAGAAAAAGATTTCAGGAAACAGAATGATGACTGTTCCATTTTGGGTACCTGGGAGACACCTAAATAACAATGGCAAGCTAAATAAACACATCTAAAGCTAAAAAAAATTTTTTTTTAAAAGTTTCTGTAATCAGCATATACATAGTAATGTAAGACATGAGTGTAGATGAGACCAACGGAGAAGAAAGAGCAAGAAAAAATTTTTCAAAAAGGGCATAAATAGTACTAAAAGTCACGGAGAGGTCAAGTTAAAGGTGAACTAAAGAATGTGCTGGGAAGAAAAAGAGTCTACTGAATTTAGAAATGATGAGGTCACTACTGGATAGTGGACGAGGCTTAAATAGTTGCACTGATATAGTAGCAGAGTCTATATACCAGAAGACTAAGGAATGAATAGGGCATAAGTAAATTTAAACAATAAATGTAGATAATTCTCTGAAGGGGAGAAAATAAGGCAGCAGCTAGAGTAATACACAAGGTTAAAGAGTTATTTGTTTTTGTTTTTTTAATATTTTATATACTATAGTACCCTTCCCCCAATCATTTTATTTGCCTTTCTCCAAACTTGTTCTTGTTCTTCTCTTCCTACAATGTGACATTTGTCAAAAGTAAAGGAGTACTATGATTATTTTATACAATAGGATAACATTTTCTACTTTGTTTTAACACATGGTCTAAGTGATACAGTGAATACCCGTTTCATGTGCCCAACTCCTACCCTGAACATGTGTTTTTCTAGAATTGCCCTCTCCCTATAATTTTGTGGAACTCATCCAAATGCTTATAATAAAAACAACCATATTTATGCAACCAGATCCTAAACAATAAGTATAATTCACTGTACCAACTTGAAATAAAGTATTAAATGGGCTATTTGCAATCAACAAATATTTACAATACTTATTATTTACTCTCTGTTAGCAGAAAAGTCTCTTATAGTGTGAGTTTTTATACCATAATGTGGCTATAACATTACCAATTACCTGGAAGGGAAAAACCACTACATGAAGGCATTATTCTAATGCAAACTGGAATAATCACAGGATAAATAAGAAAAATAATAATTGCAAACAAAGAATAGGCACACATGAATTGTTTGAGTATCTGGGTGTTCTTCTGAAACAGAACTGTGTTATTTACCAAGCATTCTTTCATGCTTTCCTTTACCACTGGCAGTGGTAACAAACAGTACTTCAAGAAAGACAACCAACACATTGCAGCAGTAGCACTACAGGTTGCTATTTGCAAACAGACTAACCAGATGGGCAAAAGTAGGTTTACACGTATTTGTACAGAAAATACAACGATTCCATCTAATAAGAGTAATATACAAATTGACCACACCTCTCTACAACCAAGAACCAAGCCCACAAGCCACACCACAAGCCATGCCCACCAGCCAATCAGGAGCAAATATGCAAATGAACCCAACCAAGATGGCTGCGGCCACTAAGTGCAGGAGGCAGGTTTGGGTTTCCCTGGCAATGGAGGAACCCATTGGTTCCCACACCATGGCTGGCCCAGGCCTCCACTCAATGCTTCAAAGTTTCAATGGTAGAAGACAAATAAATCTCAACAGAAATGGCAGCAGCCACAGAACTAAAGAGAGCAGGAGGCTAGGGTTGCCCCCAGAGATGGAGGAAGCCAAGTTTCTACAGCCCTGGCTGGCCTAGGCCTCCACTCAAGGCTATAAAGTTTCAATTATAAAAGATAAATAAATCCCAACAGAAGTGGCTCCTGCCACGGAGCAAGCAGAAGGCTTGGCTCCACTCCAGGCTACAAAGTTTCAATTGTAGAAGATAAATAAATTCCAGATCGCAGAGCCTCTGCTTGGGTAGCTGGAGGGTGTGGCCAGCCTGCAAACCACCACAGGCCCCTCGTCCAGGCTGCCCCACAGGAACCCGAACCCTAATCCCATACACCCTTCAGGGCAAACCATCTGGCCCCCACCCATGCACCAGGCTTTTATCCTGTATAATGAAAGAGTAATATGCAGACTGACCATCATTCCAACACACAAGATGGCTGCCCCCATGTGGTCAAAAATCCTGCCACCATGTGGACACAAGATGTCCACCACAAGATGGCCAGCAGGGGAGGGCAGTGGGAGGTTCCAGGCCTGCAAAGGAGGGCAGTTGTGGGCCATCAGGCCTGCAAAGGAGGGCAGTTGGGGGAGATCAAGATTGCAGGGAAGGACAGTTGGGGGTACTCAGGCCTTTAGGGAAGAGCAATGGGGGAGGGGGGGAACCAAGCCTGCAGGGGAGGGCAGTTAGGGGTGACCAGGCCACCAGAGGGAAGTTGGTGGCAAACAGGCTAGGAGGGGAGCAGTTAGACATCTATCAGGCTGGCAGGGGAGTGGCTACAGGGTGATCAGGCTGGCAGGGGAGTGGCTACAGGGTGATCAGGCTGGCAGGCAGAAGCAGTTAGGGGCAATCAGGAAGGCAGGCAGGCAAGCCGTTTGGGAGCCAGCGGTCCTGGATTGTGAGAGGGATCCCAGATTGGAGAGCATAAAGGCTGGGCTGAGGGACAACCTCCCCCTCCCACACACACACACACAAAGTGCACAAATCTATGCACGGGGCCTGTAGTCCTATATAATAAAAGCCTAATATGCAAATTGTCTTCTTGAGAGGACATTCATCCAAGAGACTGCTTGCTATGATGTGCACTAACTACCAGGGGTTCGTGTGGAACATGGTGGGCACAGCAACACATTACTGGCAGTGGGAGGCAGTAGAGGTACTGCTGGCCCCAATGGGCCCCCATGAGAGCGGGACCACGGCGGGATGGTGGAGCAGGAAAGTGGGTGGTGCCAGGCCAAGGCAAGTGCAACCGGGAGCCGATCACCCCGCTGATTGTCCCACAGAAGGTGACCAGCGGCAGCGGCAGTGGGGGGCGGGGCCGCCTCTTGGCTCCCAGGTGCTGAGGGAACCAGGCAGGGTCCCAGCCTCGATAGATCACCAAGCAGGCAGGATGGCGAGTGTGCAGCGTTAGGCCAAAGTGGGGTTCCAGGTGGGGCTGTGAAGCTCAGGGCACAAGCTGGGACCCGATCTCCAAGGCCACCCTGAGGGACCCCACCTCTCTCCTAGTGCTGGGCCAGGGGACCTGAGGCTACGCCTCCCGCACGGTGGGGTTTGATGGCGGATCTGACCACACCCGCTGCCCGGCCGGCTTTATGGGGGATCTCCGGCATGGTGGGGCTTCACAGGGTCCTCAAGGCACGCCTTCCCACCCCGATGCTGGGCTAAGGGACCTCAGGCCACGCCACCCGCTCTGGGGCCAGAGGACCTGAGGTGTGCTGGGGGACTTGGGTCTGGGTCTTGTGGGATTTTGGAACGCCACGGGTGGGTGGGGACTTGACTCTGGATCCCGTGGCACACCCCAGACTCTGATGGGAGGGAGATTTTCATATACATCTTACTCATTTTCATCTCTGACTCTTCTATTATATATTATATGTATATAATATTGCTATTATATACAAATAGCAATATTAAAATATTTCCTCTAATTAATCCCCTTTTAATGTAATTAGTGCACTGGGCCACTAGTTAACAAATAATAATACGAGAATAAACTGTGTTTTGCATACTCACAACTGTAAACCTACTTTTGCCCCACCCTGTATTTAGCCAAATTATCTGTTAACAATCTTAAATTCTTCTTTAAAATTTTCAATTAGCATACTTGGACATTGGAAAAATAGAAAATCATTAAGACTGAACAAGTGAGATAAATTTAATAAGTACATTAAAGTACATGTAACTTATATGGCCTTGTGAGAACTTTAAAACTTCTTTTACATGCGCTATCTTATTATGGTATACAAAAAGAGCTCTGTGAGGTGAATTCCTTTTACAGATGAGAAATGTGATGTGCTCAGAGAGATTACAAAAAACTGTTTAAGCTCATAAAGGTAGCATACTGCATAAGATTTCAATCTCATACCTAACATTATGAGAATAAAAATTAATAAGAAAACATAAACACTCGAACACATTCCATCTAAAATTAAAAGGCAAAAATACCACAACACTGCCATTATTAAAAAGTTAGTTGTAAAGTTATAATCAATGCAATAACATAAATTTCCTAAAGTTGATATACTAGAAAGGAATTAATAAACTATTTGTATTTGCAGATTATACGATTATCTACCTAGAAAATCCAATCAATGCACTCAAAGTATTTAGAACCAATATATAAAATTACATATTAGAAACAAGAATTTTAAAAATATATTATGAAAGACTCACAAATGCTACAAAAGTTATTAACTAAGACAGGAACAGCAGAAAGTTTATCACTATTTGAGAACCATGGTATGTTCATTCTTTGTACTGTTTTAGGGTATATTTTTAAAAGCCCATAACAAATAGTTAATAAATAATTTTTTAGTATAAGTATGTGACAAATGTTGCACAAGACCAAGTGATACACAAGCCTGTACATAATATTAAAATAAAATACCTAGTAATAAAAAATATGTGGGATCTATATGAAGAAAAGTATAAAACTTTATGAAGATTCATAAAATTCAAAATGAAAAAAATACAGACAAATACTGAGCACGGAGAGTAGTTAATCTACATATTAAGCAAAATTTAAATCGAAGTCAACAATTTATTTTAGATATTGAATTGCTGATTTTAAAGTTTACCTGTAAAAATAGACAAGAAAGTGTAATTTTTAAAAGAATAATCATGAAAGAGTATGATATTAACAGACATTGTAAATTTATAAGACTTACTAGGAGAGTAACACAGATATAGACAGATTAATGGACTTGCAGAGGTAATTATCAGGTATACATGAGAATTAGGGTAATGGTAAAGGTAGTAGTTCAAATCAATGTGAAAGAATTATTCAATAATATGGAAAGAACTAGAAAAATACAGTTACATAACCTGTTAAGTTTTGTACCACTAAGCCAACTCCAACTCCAGGCAACCATATACATGAGTGCTGTCCTCAATAGTCCTACTCAGCTCTTATAGATTCATGCCTATGGCACTTCTATGGAGTCAATCCAACTCATATATTGTCTTCTTCCTTTCCTGCTATCTTCTATTTTCCCAGCATTATTGTTTTTCCAAAGAACCAGGCCTTTTCATGATGGGCCTGAAGTAATACCACTTCTGCTTTGTCATTTTTGTCTCTAGTGATGTTTCATGCCTAACTTGCCCTAGGACCCACTTGTTTGTCTTCCTGGTGGTCTAGGACTGTGCTCGGCAAACTGCAGCTCGTGAGCCACATGCGGCTCTTTGGCTCTTTCAGAAAATACCACATGCGGGCGTGCAAGTACAGTGTGGTTGAAACTTCGTGGCCCATGCACAGAAGTCTGTTTTCAGCTCTCAAAAGAAATTTCAATCACTGTACTGTTGATATTTGGCTCTGTTGACTAATGAGTTTGCTGACCACTGGCCTAGGGTATCCACAAAGCTGTCATCCAAAACCAGATTTCAAGTGAATTGATTTTTTTCCTATCAGACTTCTTCACTGTCCAACTTTCACATCTGCATCTAGTAACTAGGAATACAAGGGTTTGGGTTATCTTATCCTTGGTCTTTATTAACATGCTAGAGGCCTGGTGCATGAAAATTCATGCACTGAAGGGGACCCTCAGCTTGCCCTGCCCCCTCTCACAGTCCGGAAGCCCTCAGGGGTGGAAGGCGACCTGGCAATCAGGGGAAAGCAATGCCCCCATCACACCTCTGCTGCTGCCACTGCCAGCTGGTTACCTGAGCCTCGGGCAGCCCTGGGCAGTGGGGCAGCTGCCATCCGAGGGTTGACTGTGCCTTGGGTCAGCCCTAGGAGGCTGGGCAGCCACCATCTGAGGCTTGCATGTGTCTCAGGCATCAGCTGTGCAGCTACCATCCAAGGCTTGCCTGCACCTTAAGTGTCAGCGAGGCAGCCGCCATCCAAGGCTTGCCTGCACCGTGGGCTGGCCCTGGGCAGCTGGGGAGCTGAAGGCAGGTCTGGCCGTACTGTGGGCCTGCGCCCTCCAACCCCCGGCTGGGCTGCAAGAACTGGGGGACTCTGGCAGGACTGAGGGGACTGGGTGGCTATGAGTATCACCATCTTCGTGATGGCGTGACTGTCAATTTGCATATTCCCTCTTTATTTGATAGTATATTTGCTCTTAGTAATTTTTCTTAATTTTTCTACTGTGGTTCTTCCAAGTCTCAGTCTTCTCTTGATTTCTTGGCTGCAGCCTCCATTTGATACCAAATAAATTTAAGATTAAATAAAAATGTAACTGCAAAAATTCTTAAACCCAGAAAATTGTTAGAATGTAAGAAAAATGTATATTATTGAGAAAAGTCAGAAGCAGTAAAACAATAACAGATTTGATTACCATTAAAATATCATAAATGTAAAAACAGAAAAATAAAGCATAAGTAAAAAGAGTTAATAACCCAATAAACAAAGCACTTTACCAAAAACAGTTTTTTAAAGAAATGTTCTATAGAAAATTGGGCAAACTATAATTGGACAAAGCAAATTAAACCATACATAAACAAGAAACTATAAACTTAAAGATTAATAAAGCAAGTATAAATAAAGCCACGATTCCATAGGTTTCTTATCAAATTTGCAAAGGTTAAAAAAATAATAAACATACTATTTAAATTAATAAATACATTAAAGTACATGTAACTTATATGGCCTTGTGAGAACTTTACTGCTGTTCATTATGAATGAAAATACAAATTAGTTCAAATGTTCTAGGAGAAAAATCAGTCTTTATTTATCAAAAAGTTTAAAAAATGACCCAGCAAATCTACCTTTAGAATTTTTTTCCTATGGGTGTCAAGGAACAAAGATGTAGTAACAAAATTTTAATTGTAATGAAAAACTTGAATGTAAAAATAAAATGTAAATGCAAATTATATTTTAAAAAATTATATCACCCAATACAAATAAATATGCACATTAAAACTAAATGCAACGTTAGAAAGATGGCTAATGACATGGAATATACATAATCCATTGTTGAAGAAATGGAACAAGTTTCAAAACAACAGGTACAATATAATCTGGTTTAAAACATGCCTAGAGCCCTGGCCCGTTTGGCTCAGTGGACAGGGCATCAGCCTGTAGACTGAAGGGTCCGGGTTAGATTTCCGGTCAGGGCACTTGCCCAGGGCTGCAGGCTTGATCCTCAGGGTGGGCGTGCAGGAGACCGCCGATCAATGATTCTCTCTCATCACTGATGTTTTTCTTTTTTTAAAACCAATGCATTCATTATCGCAGACTGAAGCTGAGGGCTCACACTGTGCTCTGATCTGGGGCTTCTCTGTTGCCCAGCTTTTCCAGAGAGACCATGGCACACTCTCCAAGCAGAGCAGGATGCAACTTCTAAAAACAGCCCCCTGAAAGGCCTGAGATGAGGACCTGAGGAAGTAGCAGCTTGACATTCGGGGTTGAACCAGAAAGGGAAGCCAGGGGGCCAGGCAAATCCAACCCTCATCTCCTAAGGACTACAGGTCACTCCCTTCATGGGAGTGCCACGCAGACTCTGAAAAGATCTATGAGGCCAGGGGTGGGAGTGAAGGACTGCTTTCAGGAAGGGGATGGGCACAGACTTGGTGTTGGGGGGAAAGCTGAGAAACTCTACCTTTCACTCCCAGACCATCGCCAGGCCTTGCTTCTTAAACAGTAAGGTGCTTATAGGAATCCCTAGGGATTTTTTGGAGTGCGGGTTCTGATCCCAGAGGTCCGAGATTGGGCCTGGGGCCGTGTTTCGTTTCTAACAAGCTCCCATAGGTGCTCATGCAGACCACACTGAGTTGCATAAAATGTTTTTTGCATATCAGGCAAATGCACCCCTTCTTCAACAAGGCAAAACTCCATTCCAGGCTGAGCTAGCTTGCAGCCCTCACTTGTCCCCGAATGAACTCAGTAGCCTGGATATCTTATCTGGCCTTTTTGCCCTGAAAACCCTTTTCCCAGAGCTAGACCCACCAAGCCTGGGAGATGAGCACAGTGAACAGGTATCTCCTGGGATGCTGAGTTCTCAAGTGCTTGGTGACAGGCCTACAATCTCCCAACCTATCAGCTTCTTGCCAAGAGACAGGAGGCCCGGGCAGTGCAGCCTCAGGGCTGGGGAAGGGAAAGGGGAAGAGGAAGGAAATGGGAACATTCTGAGAAAGGGTCAGTGCTCTGAGTGTGGAAGAATGGCTACTGGCTTACAGATGTAAGATTTGTGTGGACTGGTTTGCCCCAAGCCCTGGGGGACTAAGGCATCTCCCACAGATTCGGACAAAAGTCTAGATCAGGTGGGCTCTGATCTGCTTGCTCCATAGATGAGAAGGTGGGAGGTAGATACCTGCATGATCAAGAGGTCAGGGGTTTTCTAAACCACAGGTATTGTCACAGGAAGCCACAGCCCCAGGCCCTCCCCTGGTGGAGCCACCAGTTGTCCTTGTTTGCAGTTCCTGTCCCTGTGTTAGCGCTGAAAGTCCTGAGCAAACACAGATGGTAGGTCATCCTATTGCTTGGCCAGGCTCCAGGTTCAGAGCCCAGAAATGAAGAGGTTATCAGGGCTTTGACCCGGGGGCTGGCCAGCTATAATCCAACGGTCCATAGTGCCACCTGCGTCCAGGCAGCCAGTCCGCTGCCAGGAGACTGTGCGGAGGGAGGGACAGGTACAAATGGCTTTCTCTCTCTCTGGGCCACTCTCCTGTAGTTCAAGGGATGATACCAGGCGCAGCTGGTCACTCCAGCAATTTTGCAATCATGAGGAAGGACAGAGCCACCTTGATCTGCTCCCCAGTTTCCTGGCCTGATGGTCCTGGGGCTCCTATGTAAACATTGTCGGCCCTGCTGCAGCGTCCACACTCTCCGCAGCTTTCCCACAACTCCCGGTTCAGGCTCCTGCCAATCTAGGCATGCACAGGACTCAGGATGGGGCACAGAGAAGGGATGGTTCCCAGGAAGCAATAAATAGATGCAAGTTGTCTTCTGTTCATCTCAGGGCAGCGAATAGCTCTCAGCACTAGAAGCAAGGCCTCAACCCACAGAGGTCCAAGAAATGCTCAGCAGATACTGAGGGTTAGAAGAGTTGGAGGCGTGTGTTCCCTAAAAAGCCTCCAAGGAACCCAAGGAGGCAGAGACCCACTGCCACTACCCCTTTCTCAAAATTCTAAGTTCAGAAAGGGTGGGGGTCTGCCCAAGTTTGCACAGAGGCTATGAATGCCCAGAGTCTGGCTCTAGCTCCAACCTCACCTCCTCCTCTGGGTATTCCAGGATTCTCCAGCTCTAAGCTATCTATCCTGGACTGCTGCACCTCCTCCCACACACTGGCCCACCTATCCCGAGTCCCCCAAGCTTGGCCTCCCATGGGCCCTTGGGGCTCCCTTCCCTCACGGTACCAGGCCAAGTGGCCTCTGTCCCTTCTGAATGGGCATGAGGGAGGGAGGCAAAGGGTGTGTGGGGGGTGGGGGCGGGGGGGGGGAGATCTGTGGAGACATAAGCACATCCAGCTTGATGAGTGGCAGGGTGATGACAAACACCTCAGCGTTCAGTGGTTGAAGCACAGATTGATGCTATGCAAGGCAGGCATGGCGGCTAGCTTCTCCACGGGCACACCCACAATCTCGTTCTCTTCCAGACTGATGGTCTCCAGTGTTGGCAGGGTGGTGAGCTGCTCGGGGAAGTCGTGAAACTGGTTCTGAGACAGGTGGATGGACTTGAGGTGCTGCAGGGCACTGACCTCATTGGGTAGACGGTGCAAGAAATTCTCTTCCAGGCAGAGCTTTTGAAGCTGACAGAATGTGGTCATGAACTTGCTGGTGAGGGACTTGAGCTCCTTGTTGGCCAGCATGATGAGGTGGATCTGGTCAGTGACATTCTGCAGAACCCTGTAGATGCCGATGGAGAAAGAAACCAGCTTGCACTCAGCCAGATCCAGGGTGTCAGAGTCACTCTCCACCATCTTGTTGACCTTCCCCACAACTCTGGCCACCATGTCACCCATCTTCCTCAGCATGCAGACTCACATGTCCTGCTGCCAGCCACCAGGCCAGTATGCGGCTGACAAGGGGGCATCACAGCAACAATACTTCCTAGCACCATGCACAGCACAGTCACACCCGCTCTGCTGCCAGCGGCACCCCGTGCAACAGTGGCAGGCGGCGATGTTTCTATCTCTTTATCCCTCTCCCTTCCTCTCTGAAATCAATAAAAATCTATTTTTTAAATGCCTAGAAAAAAGTCTAGGTAGCCAAAATAAGGTGAATTTTATTTTCTTCTTAAAATTTATTTGTATATTCTACTATGATACTTGTTACTCCTACAGTTTAAACAACATTAAGTGTCTTTTTCAAGTGACAACTGGCAAAAGGGAAGAATAAAGGAAAACAACATAGGCAAATGAACTCTAAAAACAGCTATTCATTCCAGGAGCCAACACATACATACATTATATATAAATTAGATAATACATTTTAGAATGATTTTCATCCACAATGATTAAAATGAAGGTTTGGTGCATGAAAGTGAACCAGTTTCCTAAAAAACTTAATAACTTGGAACCACACATATTAGTATTTCTAAAACACCCCAATACATGAGAAAAATGAAAGTTAATAACTAGATGTACTCAGAGTTTAAATTTAATGAGCCACAGAATAGTCAAAAGAATTCTTAAGAAAGAATAAAGCTAGAGGATTCATATTTCCTGATTTCAAAACACTAGAAACCTAGAGTAATCAAAACAGTGGGGTAATGACATAAGGACAACCATATAGACCAATAAAATGGAACAACTAGTCCAAAAATAAACCTTCACGCATATGGTCAAATGATTTTGACAAAGGTGTGAAGGCCTTTCAATACCGAAAAAAAAACAATATTTTCAACAAGTTGCTTAAAAGTGGATATCCATATGGAAGAGAATTAGTTCAAAATTAACTCACAATGGATCCATGACCAAAATGTACATAAGACAAAGGCTGCATGACATTGGATTTAGTAGTGATTTCTTGGACCTACCACCAAAGGAATAGCAATCAAAAATAGGTTATACTTCATGAAAATCTTAAAATTTTATATATTAAAATTTTACATATTACATATGTAATGTATTAAAATAGTATATACTAGAATTTTATATACATATTTATATATCCAGAGTAAAATGGCAACCTACAGAATAGGAGAAAACATTTGCAAATCATCCTAATATATAAAAACCCTAGGTCCGTCAGGAGCAGAGGCTCGACTAATGGACAGTCAGTCCTGCAGTCAGCACTGGGTTGCTATGGAGACCCAGCACTGACAGCTATAGCAGCAGGCCCAGTAACCCAGCACTGACTCCTGAGGAGGCTGCGAATCAGAGGCCTGAAGAGAGAAGCAGGGTCTGATCTGCGTAGCCTCTGTGGCAGCTGCTGATCAGCAGTTGCCTCTCTCTTTCTCTCCAGGCCTGGCCAGCAGCCTTGCCTCCATTTCTCTCCAGGCCTCCACCAGGGCTGCAGATCAGCCCCGTCTTTCTGATCAGGCCCCATTGATAGGCCCAGAGATGCTGACTGGCATAAAAACTGACCAATTAGAAACAAATCTAGGTGAAATGTGAGGAGCCAATGACTGCCAAAGACACAGAACTTCTGACACTGACTGGCATAGAAACCGACCAATCAGAACCAAATCTGGGTCAACTGTGAGAAGCCAATGGCTGCCTAGGAGGTGGAGCTTCTGACGCTGACTGGCATACAAACTGTAGAAACTGACCAATCAGAACCAAATCTGGGTCAAGTGGGAGGAGCTACTGGCTGCCTAGGAGGCAGTGCTTTTGACACTGACCAGCAGAGAAACCAACCAATCAGAACCAAATTGGCTTGCAGAGGAGGGCAGTTAGTTGGGGACGGCCAGGCCTGCAGAGGAGGACAGTTCGGGGCTATCACACGCTGGCAGGGGATGGTAGTTGGGGGGACCAGGCCAGTAGGGGAAGGGCAGTTGAGGGCCATAGGCCAGCAGCGGGGAAGGTCAGTTGGGGGCAAGATCAAGCCGGCAAGGGAGGGCAATTGGGGGTGAGATCACGCTGGTAGGGGAGAGAAGTTAGGAGCGAGATCAGGTTGGCAGGAGAGGGCAATTGGGGGTGACCAGGTCAGCAGGGAAGCAGTTAGGTGTTAATTAAGCCAGCAGGGGAGTGGTTAGGGGGTGATCAAGCTGGCAGGCAGAAGCGGTTAGGGCAATCAGGCAGGCAGACAAGGCAGGTGAGTGGTTAAGAGCCAGCAGTCCCAGATTGTGAGAGGGATGTCTGACTGCCAAATTTCATGCACCGGGCCTCTAGTTTGTTTTATAATGGATTAATATAGAGAACTCCAAAAACTCAGCAACAAAAAGCTAAACAACTATATTCAAAAATGGGCAAAAGACCTCGGTAGACATTTCTCTAAAGAACACATACAACTGGACAACAAGCACACAAAAAGATGCTCAATATCATTAACTAGAGGTCCAGTGCACAAATTCATGCATGGGTGGGGTCCAACCAGCCCCGCCCCCGCCCCCGCCCCCATCCCCAATCAGGGTCAATTGGGCTGGGCCAGCCAGGGGAAGGGGATGTGGGAGGTTGGCAGGCCAGCCCCGCCCCCTTGTCAAACACTGGTCAAACTCCCTGTCAAGGTAATTTGCATATTACCCTTTTATTATATAGGATTATCAGGGAAATGAAAACAAAACTATGAGCCGAAACCGGTTTGGCTCAGTGGATAGAGCATCGGCCTGTGGACTGAGAGGTCCCAGGTTCGATTCCGGTCAAGGGCATGTACCTTGGTTGCGGGCACATCCCCAGTGGGGGGTATGCAGGAGGCAGCTGGTCGATGTTTCTCTCTCATCGATGTTTCTGACTTTCTATCCCTCTCCCTTCCTCTCTGTAAAAAATCAATAAAATATATTTAAAAAACAAAACAAACTATGAGATACCACCTCACACCCATTAGGATGGCTACTTAAAAAAAACAAAAACAAAAAAACCAGAATATAGTCAATGAAACAACTATGTATAGTGTCAGAAAATACAAGATTTATCAGGATGATCCCTCATGTTATGATGACTAATCACTAGGGTGTACACCTAAAATTAATATAATTTATATATCAACTGCAATTGAAAAATAAAAATTGACTTACATTTTTTAAAAAAGAAGCTAGACACAAGTGAAAAAATAAAACAAAACAAGGGTTGGCAAGAATGTGGATTAAGTAAACTTGTTGGGAAGAATGTAAAATAGTATAGGCACTGTGGAAAACAATATGGTGATTTCTCAAAAAAAAAATTTTAAAGTAGGATTACCATGTTACCCAGCAATTTCACTCCTGGATATACATCCAAACAAATTGAGAGCAGGGCTGAAAGAAAATATTTGTATACCCATATCCATAGCAGCATTATTCACAGAAGCTAAGATGTGGAAGCTTCCCAAATGTCTAGCAGTAGATAAATAGGTAAAATGTGACATATACATTCAGCGAGATATCATTCACTCTTAAAAAGGGAATTCCGATATATGCTACAAGATGGGTAAGTTATGATAACACTCTACTAAGTGAAATAAGCCAGCCACACACACACACACACAAAAAAACCATATGATCCACTTATATGAGATATTTTATTTTTCAGATATAAAGTAGAATGGGAGTTTTCAGGAGCTGGAAAGAGGGGAGAATGGGAAGTTATTATTTAGCAGATACAAAGATTCTGTTTTTTAAGATAAAAGGAGTTCCAGAGTTAAATGGTGAAGATAGTTGTATAACTGTAGGAATGTACTTAATGTAACTGAATTATACAATTAAAACGGTTATGATAGTAAATTTTATGTTATATATATTTTACCACAGTAAAAAATGAAAAAAAATCTTGAAAAAGAACAAAATTAAGACAACTCACACTTCCTAATTTCAAAACTTACTATAAAACTACAGTAATCAATACACTGTGGTACTGGGTTAAGGACAAACATATGGATCAATGGAACTGAATTGAGGGCACAAGAAAAAATCCTAGCTGAAACTGGTTTGGCTCAGTGGATAGAACGTCGGCCTGCAGACCAAAGGGTCCCGAGTTCAATTCCAGTCCATGGCATGTACCTTGGTTGCGGGCACATCCCCACTGTGGGGTGTGCAGGAGGCAGCTGATCGATGTTTCTCTCTCATTGATGTTTCTAATTTTCTATCCCTCTCCTTTCCTCTCTGTAAAAAATCAATAAAATATATATAAAAAAGAAAAGAAAAGATCCTACGTTTAGAGCCAATTCATTTTAATCGAAGATGTCCAGACTATTCAAAGATGCTGGACCAAATAGACATCCACATGCAAAACAACTTGAACCCAAACTCACAGAATACTCAAAATTGAACATAGACCTAATTCTAAAAGTTAAAATTATAAAGTTCTTAGAAAAAAAATCATAAGAATAAGTTCTTACTCTTAGATTAGATAATGGTTTTTGGATTTGACACCAAAAGCCCAAGCAACAAAGAAAAAAATAGATACATTGGAATACATCAAAATTTAAATAAACATCACCAATAAAAAAGGAAAGAGACAACCCAAAGAGTTGGGGCAAATATATGCAAATCATTTATCTAATAATGGTCTATATTCAAAATCCTGCAAGTCAATAATAAAAATGAACAGAGAATTTGAATACATTTTCCCTAATAGATATACAAATGGTCAATAAGCACATGAAAAGATGCTCAGCATCTTTAACCATTAGAGAAATGCAAATCAAAACTAAAAGAAAGTAAAATAAGTGTTAGAAAGAATGTGGTCAAACTAGAAACTTCATGTACTGCTGATGGGAATGTAAAATAATTCAGTGGCTAGGGAAACAGTTTGGTGGTTTGTCAAAAGTTAATCAGAGATACCATATAATTCAGCAATTCCACTCCAAGGTATATGCCCAAAGAATTAAAAGCAGGTACTCAGATACTCCTACACCAATGTAGAGCAGCAGTATTTATAATAAACAAAAATGGAAAAAATCCAAATATCCATTAACTATTGAATGAGTAAACAAAAGTGATACATGCTAACTCATTGATGAGACTTGAAAACATATTAAGAGAAAGAAGCTAGTCACAAAAAAAAAAAAAACCATTTTAAATGATTTCATTTAAATGAAATATACAGAGTAGGTGAATCCAGAGGTAGAAAACAGATTAGTGGTTGCCTGGGGCAGGAGGAAAAGGGGAATGATTGCTAATAAATACAGGGTTTCTTTTCTTTTTTTTAAATATATTTTATTGATTTTTTACAGAGAGGAAGGGAGAGGGTTAGAAAGTCAGAAACATCAATGAGAGAGAAACATCGATCAGCTGCCTACTGCACATACCACACTGGGGATGAGCCTGCAACCAAGGCACATGCCCTTGACCAGAAGCAAACCTGGGACCCTTCAGTCTGCAGGCCAACACTCTATCCACTGAGCCAAACTGGTTTCGGCAGTATAGGGTTTCTTTTAGGAGGAACAAAAATATTCTAAAATGAGGTGGTGGTGATGCCTGCACAACTTTGTGACATGCTTAATATAAATAAAAGTAAAAGAAAACTAAGGGTCAGAGCTAAATCATTGTTTAATACAGAATACATTAAGAGCATCAATCATTTGTGATAGGAACAAAGTGTGACAGCAGTATTAAATTAGAATAAAGAAATTTGATGAAAGTAAACTTAAAGATATAAAAACATAATGATTATAATTTTAAACATCCACAAGGCACTTAAAATTTATCCGAATGATTATAACTTTACAATGTATTCAATTCCCATTACTTAAATATGTCATTACTGTACCTATTCCCATTTCTTCTTTACATATAAGTTTTGTTTTTAGAGTTTTTCTTTGAGAATAATTGGTACAGCCTTTTTAGAAGACATAAGATTTTAAACCTAGGCCTGTTAAGAGATATATGCCTGGGAAACTGACCTGATATTCACCAGTCTTGCAGTAATGCACTGGGGTTTTTACTAGCAACTTCTGCTTGAATATGATGTTCAGTCTCTAGAACCATCCTTGATAGAAGCCAGGAGTAAAAGAAAAAAGAAAAAAAAAAAGGAGCTGCTCCTGCTTCATGAAAACTTTGCTCCTTTCCAATGGTATCATCCACAGCAAATATCCTGTGGGAACTTTGGAGACCTGAGAAGTTCTACCTTTAGCAGAGAAGCTGCTGTGTGCAAAGACAGATGTAAAGGAAACTTAATGCAGTACTGCTGAAGAGCAAAAAAAATTAAAACCTAAATGTCCTTCCACTGGACCAGCACATTACATTATATCCATAAAATGGGAAAAATGAGCTAATGAAATGAGTTACATTATATGTGCTGATATTGATCTCCAAAACATATGAATTGAAAAAACTCAATGTACAGAATAATATATATATCATGCAATTTGTGTTTAAAGATGACATACAGACCATTCTAAGAAATTAAGATACATAAACCAGCAACCATTAAATTACTGCTTCATAAAAATTAAGTTTCATATGAAAAATAATGCCATAATATTGTATGTCAACTATACATTAACAGAAATAAATTAATTTTTAAAGAGAAAATTAATTCTATAAACAAAGTCAAAAAATGATTGTGTGTACAAACTGGAAAACATATACAAGAAAAATCGGTACACAGATTGAGAAGAAAAAATGAATAACTGGCCAAGACAGAGGTAATGAGACATAAGTTTTCACTTCCTCCGCATATTTACATTTTTTCCATATGCATGTATATTTGCTCAAAATAAATAAAATATTTAAATAAACGTTAAAGTCTACCTATCCTATATAACAAAGATGTAACATGCAAATGGTCATTACACTGTGAAGCATAATGACCAACCACATAACAACTGGATCACAAATCAGTAGGTGGGTGGGGCAGCGAGCTACAAGTAGGCGGCAGAGAGCTACAGGAGAGGGCAGGGTAGCAAGCTATAGGGGTGTGGGGGGAACTACAGGAGGACGGGGCAGCGGGCGGAGAGCTACAGGAGGCTGGCAGTGAGCTACTGGCTACAAGCAGTGGAGAGCTACTGGAGAGAGCAGGGCAGCATGATATGAAGGGGGTGGGGGAGGGGGCAGAGGGAGCTACAAGAGGGAGGGGCAGTGGGTAGACAGCTACTGGAGAGTGGCAGCAAGCTACTGGCAAGCAACCGGCACACGAGTTCGTGCACATGGCTACTAGAGTGCATATATAATGCATACTGGAGGCCCGGTGCATGAAAACTCATGCACTGCAAGGGAGGATCTCTCAGCCAGCCTGCCCCCTCTCACAGTCTGGGAGCCCTCAGGGGCAGGAGATAACCAAGCAATCAGGGGAAGGCAATGCCCCCATCACACCTCTCTGCTGCCACCGCCAGCAGCGCCTCGGCTGGCCTTGGTTACCTGAGCCTCGGGCCCTGGGCAGCTGGGCAGCCACCATCAGAGGCTTGCCTGCACCTCAGGCTGGCCCTGGGCACCTGAGGGGCTGAGGAGACTGAGGGACTCCAAAGGCAGGCATGCGGAGTAGCCAGACCTGACTGGGGCAGGCCCAGTAGTGCCGAGCACCTACCACCCTGGCAGGGCCGTGGAGACTGGGTGCTGCCATCTTGGAGGGCATGGTAGTCAATTAACGTATTCCCTCCTTATTGGCTGTGGGCGCCTCCATCTTTGTGAGGGCGTGACAGTCAATTAGTATAGTCCCTCTTCATTAGATAGGATACACAATTAGCTGATGATAATGATTATCCCTAGAGAGGGAAACAGATTTTACTGAGTATCTTTACGTGCTGTTTGAACTTTTTATCATGAGACTATATTAATTTTATAATTTAATGTTGTTTTATAATAAAAATATAGTTGTTGAAAGTATATAACCTTTGACCCTAAAATTCCACTTCAAGGTATTGATACTATGCTGGAAAACTGCAGAAATAATTTTGAGGAGCTTTGCTAACTGTAATGGTTAAAATTTGGAAACTACTTAAATTTTGCCTGTCACTAGAAAATGACAAGTTAGTTATATACTATATTTACATGAATATATGTGTATATGAGGTGATGCTTTAAGTAATTAAAATGATGACTATGAATTACATTTAGCAACATGAAAGTATGCATAATATCCTTGAAAGGAAAAAATATAAGATCATTATAAATTTCATTGTAAATTACTACCATAAGAGTTATCTGGAAAGATGCTGAGAAAAATAATCCTCTTCCTGTTTTGATTACCAATGTAAATGGCACATCCTGCTTCTCAAAACAGAAACCTAGGCAATTACCCTTGGTTATTTTCACTTCTTCCTCTCTCACATCCAATAATTCAACAAGTCCTATCATCCTCTCTGTCACTTCCCTAATTTACGCCACCAGCATCTCTCACCTGGGTTATTACATTTTTTAAAAAATATGTTTTATTGATTTTCTACAGAGAAGAAAGGAGAGGGATAGAGAGCTAGAAACATCAATGAGAGAGAAGCATCAATCAGCTGCCTCCTGCACACCCCTCACTAGGGATGTGCCCACAACCAAGGCACATGCCCTTGACTGGAACCGAACCTGGGACCCTCCAGTCCCCAGGCCAACGCTCCATCCAGTTAGCCAAACCGGCTAGGGCTTGTTCCTATAAACCCAGTTCCCTATAGCCATTCTAATTGTATCGCCAAGCAATATTTTTAAGTTGATACATCAACTGGTAACTATCTATATAAAATCCCACAAATGACTCTCACTATCTTCAGAATAAAGTACAAAGTCCAGAAAGCATGTTTACAAGACCCACTTACTTCTCCAATTTTAGTTTTTAATAGGCGCCCAGGGCACCTTGAAAGGAACTGTGGGCCATGAGGCTGTGGTGGGTACAGGGTCGGGTCTTGGCCCATCCTACAGGCCTTTGCTCAGTCCCTCCTGCCACGGTCCCCTCTCTGCTGGCAGCCCGCTCTTGCAAACACTCCCATGTGATGACAGCACCAGCCCCATTCACACCCACTGACAGACCAACTGGGGCCAGCACCAGCAGCGGGTGCAAGTGGCGGCTGCTGCTCCGATCACCCTTCAGGAGCAGAGGGAGGAGGAGAAGCCCTCGGGGGCAATCGGGACCAACAGCCACTGTTTGCACCCATTAATGGCGCCAAGTGATTGGGACCAGCACAGGCGCTGGCAGCAGGTATGAGCAGCAGCTCTAGCACCAACTGCAGGTGCGAGTGGGGCCAGAACCAGCACTGGATGCAAGCAGGGCTGTCGTCGGCAGCAGGGGTGAGAGGCAGCTGCTGGTCCTGATCGCGCCTCAGGAGCAGGGGGAGGTGAAGCCCTGAGGGTGACCGAGCCAGCAGCTGCTTGTACCTGCTGATGGTGCCAAGTAATCGGGGCCAGTCCCTGACACCGGCAGCAGGTGCAAGCAGCAGCTCCAAACTGGCAGCAGATGGAAGCAGGGTTGGTGCTGGCAGCAGCTGTGAGCACTGGGCAGGACCACAGTGCTCAGGAACAAAGAATTTTCAGTAATCACCAGAGGCTTGCCCGGGTGACAGCAACCAGTGCCCCACCTTGGTCTGGCGCCCCTGCTCACCTGCTCCCACTGTGGCTGACGCTTGCCATGTTCCACATTCTGCCGCCTGCTACCAACACCTGCAATGTTCCATGCGCACGTGCCTCCTGGTGGTCAGCGCACATCATAGTGAACAGTTGTTCAGTTGTTATTCAGTCTATTTGCATATTATATACATAGATACTTCTCACGCTACCCGTTACTACTCTCTAAGATCTGACAATGAAATTCTTTCAATCCCCTCACCACACTATCTTTCCTTCATATATTTGTAAATGATATTCAGTGGTGACTCCAGAAAGTACTGGAGAGAACTTTAGCCTTCCCCCTAAAACACAAAAGCACCCAGCCGAGACCAGTTTGGCTCAGTGGATAGAGCGTCGGACTGCGGACTGAAGGGTCCCGGGTTCAATTCCAGCAAGGGCATGTACCTTGGCTGCGGGCACATCCCCAGTAGGGGGCGTGCAAGAGATAGCTGATTGATGTCTCTCTCTCATCGATGTTTCTGACTTTCTATCCCTCTCCCTTCCGCTCTGTAAAAAATCAATATATTAAAAAAAACACACACACACAAAAGCTCCCAAAACTACCTCAAATAAATAATTTAACATTTGTTTACTACACATTATTCAACCCCTACCACACTCCATTTTCAACCAGACTGTGCTATAACACCACTCACTCTTATTTAGTAATCATTCACTTGGTAGATTCTAATTACCTTTTAAAGACACAAGTGAAATATCTCTGATTCCCCAAGAGCAGATTAGGTACCCCATAGCAACCTATAATTTTCCCTATCTCAGTCCTGTTCCTCTATCCTATCTAATAAAAAAGTAATATGTAAATAGTCCGTACCTCTGCTACACCCACAGCCACACCCACCAGCCAATCAGGAGCAAATATGCACATAAACCCAACCAAGATGGCTGCTGGCCACAGAGAACAGGAGGGAGGCTTGTGTTTCCCGGCAATGGAGGAAGCCAAGCTTTCCACCTGGCCTTGCCAGCTCAGGCCTCCACACAATACTACAAAGTTTCAATTATAAAAGATAATGACACCAGCTACAGAGCTGGAGAGAGCAGGAGGCTTGAGTTGCACTCAGAGACGGAGGAAGCCAAGCTTTCCACCTGCCCTGGTCAGCCCAGGCCTCCGCTTAAGGCTACAAAGTTTCAATTGTAGAAGAAAAATAAATCCCAGATACCAGTGCCTCCATTTGGGTCACCAGGGGGCATGGCCAGCCTGCAAACCACCATAAGCCCCTCGCCCAGGCAGCCCCACACCCAAGGGAACCCCTACCCTGATTCGGGACACCCATCAGGGCAAATCAGCTGGCCTCCACCTGTGTACCAGGCCTCTATCCTACCTAATAAAAGAAATATATGCAGATTGACCATCACTCCAATACACAAGAGGGCTGCCCCCATGTGGACACAAGTTGGCCATCACAAGATGGCCAGCAGGGGAGGGCAGTTGGGAGGGACCAGGCCCACAAGGGAGGGCAGTTGGGGGCAATCAAGACTGCAGGAAAGGGCAATTAGGGGTGACCAAGTTAGTAGAGATGGGAAGTTGGGGAGGACCCAGGCCTGCAAGGGAGGGTAGTTAGGGGTAAACAGGCTGAGAGGAGAGCAGTTAGGCATCAATTAGACTGGCAGGAGAATGGTTAGGGGGTGATCAGGCTCGCAGGCAGAAGCGGTTAGGGGCAATCAGGAAAGCAGACAGGTGAGCAGTTAGGAGCCAGCAGTCCTGGACTGAGAGAGAAAATCCGACTGCTCATTTAGGCCCTATCCTACTGGGATCGGGCCTAAACAGGCAGTCGGACATCCCTCAAGGGGTCCCAGATTGGAGAGGGTGCAGGCTGGGCTGAGGGACATTCCCCCCAGGCCCATGCACAATTTTCGTGCACCGGACCTCTAGTATTATAATAACCTGTTTACATGCCTATGCCCTTCAAAAGTGTTAAGTTCCCTAATGACTTATACCATAGGCTATTCACTGCTGAATCATCTACATCTGGCATAATACAGACATTTGGTAAAGAGCTACCAAACGAATCACAAATATACAAATTTATCCCTCCCACCCCCCAAAAACACTACACCTAAAAAGTAACTATAAAATGTCAATATTTAAATGATTTAATTTTACATTTAAAAGCATCTTTAGCCTGGCCAGGTGGCTCAGTTGATTAAGGCATCATCCCCTACACTCGTGGTCAGCAAACTGTGGCTCTCGAGCCACATGTGGCTCTTTGACCCCTTGAGTGTGGCTCTTCCACAAAATACCACGGCCTGGGCGAGTCTACTTTGAAGAAGTGGAATTAGAAGAAGTTTTAAGTTTAAAAAATTTGGCTCTCAAAAGAAATTTCACAGAGTCATGGAGTTCGTTTGGTTATTAATGATTATTGTCACATCCTATGCAATATATCTAAACTGAATTATGGTACCAGATAAAATTATAGATGGATATGAAGCTTGTGTATCATCCATTATCATGTGTAATCAATAAATGATTTACTATCCTCTTGGGAAAAAAAAAAAGAAATTTCAATTGTTGTACTGTTGATATTTGGCTCTGTTGACTAATGAGTTTGCTGACCAGTGCCTATACCAAAAGGTTGCAGATTCAATCCTGGCTGGAGTATGCAGGAAGCAACTGATCTATGTTTTCTCTCTCTTTCTCTCTTCCCCTTCCTCTCTCTGTAAAATCAATGGAATATATATCCTCGGATGAGTATCAAAAAATAAAAGTACCTTCAATGTTAAGTCAGTGTTAGAAAACAAGTTACAAATATGCCTTACTTTGTGCTTGACATTTTCTTGGAAACTGTGTATAAACAGAACTTTTTACAAACTGAGTTAAACACTTTAAATATGCCAGGAGAGCTCATGTACTTAGGAATTCTTTTGTAAAGCAAAAAACTCCAATTAATCCACTCTATATAAATTTAAATTTCCACATGCCTTTCTTAAAAGCCTTATAAAAATATTTTTTCCAATACCTACCTCCTCTTTCCCCAAAAATATACTTGTTTAATATAAGCCATGATACCAACAATAGACGCATTTTTGTTTGTTTTCAAATATATTTTTACTGATTTCAGAGAGGAAGGAAGAGCGAGAGAGAGGAACACCAATGATGAGCGAATCATTGATCAGTTGGCTCCTGCACGCCCCACACTGGATCGACCCTGCAAACTGAGCAAATACCCCAATGGGAATCACACCATGAACTCCTGGGTCACAGGGTGATGCTCTAGAGGTGCACCAGCCAGGCAAGGATGAGTTTTTTAATCTCTTTAGTTCTCCAGACAACATATAAACAAACTCAGGTGTACAGAAACACCCAGAGTAGGCTCTGCATCATGATGTGAAGCATTTCTCTCCTTAGGATATTATTTGCTAGAATTCATGGGCCATTATGAAGATACAGGTCTTAATAAGCTTGTCTAGAGAGATGAGTAACTGAATTATCTTGAATAGTAGTTAATCTAAGTAATTTTTTATTCACATAACAAAAGTAAATTTCAAGCATGAAGCAATTGTGAACTTAAAATTAAATGTCAATTGTGGTTCAGAAACTAATTATATTTTCCTCAAGTTTAGAATTATAAGTTGATTTACATTTAAATTGATTCATTTACAAGGCATATGTCAAAAAATACTTTCTTTATAGTGGCTCAATTTTTCGGACCTTCTATTTTTTTCAGCCAATTAACAAAGTTTATCTCTGCCTTTGGCTTTGGTTTTGTTCAATTCTGTTTCTGTTATCAATACAGCCAGCCCATCAGAATTTGCTCTTATGGAAACATTCACATGGTGCTATTTTTTTATTCCATCATAATATGTTTAAATTTTTAATTTTAGCAAGGTTAAAAGGAAGACTTTCAAATATGAATTACAGGTATACCACAAATAAAACAGTATTAAATACCTGTCAACATTTGGCAATGTGCCAGAAACTGAGGGGAACACAATTATTGCCCTAGAGGAAATCTATAATATCTAACCCATAAACATTCACTAGAAAGACCCAAAGGACATATAAACATTAACCACATATACACTTAAGTAGTTACATAATACATCTATGAAGGACTATGTTTTCTGGGTGATGAGTGAAGAGGGAATTATCCGAGTTGTATGTTAACATGAAATAGAATTTCTGAAGCTAAACGTTAGAACATATTCTAAGTGAGAGGAAAAAATTTCTAGCACACGGTAGTCAGAATGGTGGTCTGATATGAAGGAGGAGTTGTATTACTTTATATTTCAGAATCACTGCAATAATATAAAGTGTGAACACTGTCCTAGCAATAGGAAGGCTAGTTTGTCTTATAGGCCATCTTGTGGTGGCTATCTTGTGTCCACATGGGGGCAGGATCTTTGACCACATGGGGGCAGCCCTCTTGTGTGTTAGATGGTCAATCTGTGTATTACTCTTTTAGTAGATAGGATAGAGGCCTGTTGCATGGGTGGGGGCCAGCTGGTTTGCCCTGAAGGGTGTCCCGGATTAGGGTCGGGGTTCCCTTGAGGTGTGGGGCAGCCTGGGTGAGAGGCCTGTGGTAGTTTGCAGGCCAGACATGCTCCCCAGCAATGCAAGCGGAGGCCCTGGGATCTGGGATTAATTTATGTTCTACAATTGAAACTGTGTCGCTTGGAGTGGAGCCAAGCCTTCTGCTCACTCCATGACGACAGCCATTTCTGTTTAAACTCTATAATTGAAACTTTGTAGCCTAGAGTGGAGGCCTAGGTGCTAGGGCTACAGAAGCTTGGCTTCCTCCATCACCCAGGCAACCCCAGCCTCCACTCTCTCCAGCTCTGTGGCCGCCGCCATTTCTGTTGGGATTATGTATCTTCTATAATTGAAACTTTGTAGCACTGAGTGGAGGCCTAGGCAGGCAACAGCAGGCGGAAAGCTTGGCTTCCTCCATTGCCGGGGAAACCCAAGCCTCCCTCTTGCTCTCAGTGGAGGCAGCCATCTTGGTTGGTGTTTCTTTGCATAATTTGCTCCTGATTGGCTGATGGGTGTGGCTATGGGTATGGCCTGGTCAAAGGTATGGTCCATTTGCATATTACTCTTTTCTTAGATAGGAGGATATAGGATAGCCAAAAAGTACAAACAGCTCGTCTAGTGCTTGTTTTCATGAAAATTGGTGGCTGCTGAGTAGGACACAGTTTATAAGGAGATTCCCACCACTCCCCCGTTCTGCTCACCACTGGTGCTCGGCAGCAGATCTTTGGGGCCACCCGATTGCTCCCTGACCAGCTGTTCCCAGGGGAGGGGGAGGTCCTCAACCAGTTCAGCAACAAGTAGACCAAGCAGACCAAGCCCCTCTCTATGGGGCGTACCATCTTACTAACCTGTACCTCTTACTAAGTATACTTGTGGTAGAAAAGAGCCCCTCTGTGAGAAGGGCAGTTCTGTGGCAGCCAGATTTCAACGGATAAGGGAGGAATTTGATAAAATTGGATGAGAACTATAGAAGGGGTTCTGATTCCACATGAGCACTGGCTATATGTTTCTGTCACACTGGAAACAACTTTCTTCAAGCTACCAAAGGAAGATGAAAATGAAGGATTAAAATGCTTAATGACAGAGATGCTTGGTCATCAGGATAGAGTCCTGCAAGACTGGGTCACTGAAGACTGCATTAGTAACTGGTGGAGACCAAATCTGGACCTCCACACTATCCACATATTCCTGCACATAATATAAAACCAAACACACATGAGTTGTTTTCAGTTCAACTTCAAGAAAAAGCCTTGTCTGCAGTCCCTAAAAATTACAAGTTGGTAGCCACACCATTGTTTGAATTGTACGACAATGCACCAGGATACAGATCCTGTATTTCTCAGCTTTTGAGCAGGTTCAACTTTATATACAATAGAATGCCCATACAGTGGAGAAGTATGGTAAAAGAAACTGTCTGTGAGCACGGCTCTACAAAATATAGAATAGTTATGGCAGGAATGTTTTTTATTTTATCTCTTTCCCAGGCCCTAAATTGTTACCTGTTTTCTATTGTTTCCAATTGTAAAGTTGAAAGGAAGAACTAGATAGTGGTATAAACAAATGTGATAATGTTTAATTTGCTTTTATTTCTATTCATGTTTATGTTAAAGGATGTGAACTTCAAATAAAAAACAATGCAAATGTCCACCAATTGATGAATGGATTTTAAAAATGAGGTATATCCATACAATGCAGTATTGTTCAACCATAAAAAAGAATGAAATACAGAAACATGCACTACATATAGTCCCTGAAAACATGTTAAGTAAAAGGCATGAAAGGCCAATACGTATTATATGATTCCATTTATATGAAATGTCCAGAACAGACAAATCCACAGACAGAAAATAGATTAATGGTTGCCAGGAACTGGAAGAGCGGCAATGTGGCATGATTGCTGATGGGCATAAGGTTTCTTTTCTGGGAGAATCAGTATCTCCCCAAATTTCAAAAATCATAATGAAAACATAGTTTACTCATTTGTTAATTTCATTAGAATTTATGGAGTGTCTATTATGTATATTATTTTATCATAATGTTTCCTGAAATCTTTCCCCATAGGCTTCTAGGCACCTTTTGTTATTAAACATCTTCCAAATTTCAAAAAAAAAAAAAAGTTTAGTATTAGATAGTGATGATAATTGCACAACCTTATGAATATATGTGCACAATTTAAAAGGGCAAATTTTATGGTATGTAATGTATCTCAATTTTTCAAAAGCAGTTCACAACATTATCTCTGCCATAACATATCTGATGGACATGAAATAATTCCATTACTGAAGGCAGCTTGCTATAGCAGGAACTGATTTTGTGACTTTGACAATAACCATAATAAAGAATATTAAGAATCATTATACACAAGGGTCTTCAAGTCTCAAGATCAGAATAACAGGTGAAAGTCACTTTTTACTGACAACATTAGAAATGCGTTGAGGTGACAAGAGATCTCTAAAAGCAAACAAACAAACAAAAAATCAGTAACAAAAAATCAGTAACAAAGAGATGACCAAGGCCTACCTAAGCGGGTGTGAATAAAAAAATTTATTTGTTCTGAAGAAGGAAAGGACTGTAGGATTTTCATTCCCCAGCAGCAGCTAGTCCCAAAAAAGTAATAATAAGACAATGAGGATTGGTTTCAACAATAAAAGGCACTGTAAGAAAAACGACACCAGCTATGGGGCAAATATACATTTGTCAACACGAATTGGCATATACAGTTTCCAACTTGCATATGGAACACATTTCAAATGTTTGTAAATCATTCTAAACACATTTTTCCAGAGAAATCATTTTTTAAAAAGTAGTTGTTTGCACATGCCCTATAATAATTTATAGTAATTTGTTGTTATTTGTTTTTCTTGCTGAAATCCAGTATGCCCGAAGCCATTTCCCTACCTTCCATCTCTTCACACATCAAAGTCCCACCAAGAGAATTCTGCCTCTCCAATCTGTTGCCACCATCTCAGGAGTATAGGAGAGACTATCTACCTACTCCTCATGGAGGTGAGGGAAGTGTCATCTACTATCCAGAGCTGTAACCAAAATGGAGTTCTGCCATGGCAGTTTTACATATGAGTCTTAAATCAGACACTTGGATTTCAGGATCTCCTTGTATTCTGATTTCCAATATTCTTGTCATGAAAAACTGTCACACAGACAATTAAAGGTGTTCAGAGCATGCTGATAAATTTATCCCCGTTATTAAATAACAAACTTTTGTCACGTCCATTGGTTACAATGGAACATTGGTAGAGTGCATGTACTACACATGCAGCAGATCAAAAATGCTGGCAATAAAAAGGAATAGGGAGGAAAGGTGTAGGAATAAAAAAAAAAATTTAATCTCACAAAATGTTGGGGTCTATAAGGGCATAATAAAAAGCACCCCTCATTGTCCCATTCCTCTTGAAATACCCTTTCTGATGAGATCCTCTCATCTTTTTTTTTTTCAGTTTTATTTTATTTATTCTTTAAAGTATTACAAATAGAGTACATGTTTTCCTTTTATCACCTCACTCTCCTCCCCCCAGCCTCCCCTACCCCCCAGCACATGTCCTCACCTGCCCCTCCCCGCCCATGTCTTGTATCCATTGGTTATACTTATATGCATGCTTACAAGTCCTTCAGTTAATCTCTTACAGCCTCCCGACCCCACCATTCCCTGCCTTCCCCCTATAGTTTGACAGTCTGTTCAATGCTTTTTTGCCTCTGTATCAATCCTTTCCCCTGTTCCTTTTCTGCATGTCTGCAGGCAGCTCAGGACCAAACCAGAGGATGGATCTTGCATTGCCACGATGTATCCACCATCTGGATACCATTGCTGACATGTACACATAAAGAATTATTTGACACTGAAACTGGGACTCAGAACAGGTGGACATTGAAACTGAGACTGAAACATTTTTTGTTCTTATACATTTATTTCTAGTATGCAGAGGCAAGGTATTTTTGAAGAAAAGAAACAGGGGAAAGTGATTGATATAGAGGCAGGGTGGCCTTGAACAGGCTGTCAAGCTACAGGGGGAAGGCTTGGGTGGATGGGAGGTGGATGCTGGGGTAGATCAACTGAAGGACTTGTATGCATGCATATGAGCATAACCAATGAATGAAGGACACTGGGGCGGGGAGGGGGGAGGGTGGGGATATGTGCTGGGGGGTGGGGGAGGCTGGGGGGAGGATAAGGGGGAGGGGGAAAGGAAAACATGTACTACTATTAATTATAAGTTATACTGCAAAAAATCAATAAAAATATATTTTAAAAATAAATAAATAAAAATAAAAAAATAAAAAGATCTTGCATCTGCACACTGGAAATCCTATCTAATAAAAGAGTAATATGCAAATTTGATCATACCTTCATTACACCCATAAGCCACGCCCACAACCACGCCCACCAGCCAATCAGGAGATTATGCAAATAAACCCCAACCAAGATGGCTGCTGCCACTGAGAGCAGGAGGAAGACTTGGGTTTCCCCAGCAACAGAGGAAGCCAAGCTTTCTGCCTGCCATGCCTGCCTAGGCCTCCACTCAATGCTACAAAGTTTCAATTATAAAAGATACAGAAATGGCGGCAGCCACTGAGCTGGAGAGAACAGAGGCTTGGGTTTCCCTGGCAATGGAGAAAGCCAAGCTTTCCACCTGCCATTGTCAGCCTAGGCATCCACTCTAGGCTACAAAGTTTCAAACAGAAATAGCGACCGCCAGGGAGTGAGCAGAAGGCTTGGCTACAAATTGTAGACATAAATTAATCCCAGATCCCAGGACCTCCGCTTGGGTCACTGGGGGGCGTAGTCAGCCTGAAAACCTCCACAGGCCGCCCTTTGCCCCAAGGGTACTGCCAACCTGATCTGGGACACTCTTCAGGACAAACCAGCTGGCCCCTACCCATGCACCAGGCCTCTATCCTATGTAATAAGAGAGTAATTTGCAGATTGACCATCACTCCAACACACAAGAGGGCTTCCCCTATGTGGTCAAAGATCCTACCCCCATGTGGACACAAGATGGCCACCACAAGATGGCCAGCATGGGAGGGCCATTGGGAGGTCCCAGGCCCTGCAAGGGAGGGCAGTTGTGGGCGATCAGGCCAGCAGGGCAGGGCAGTTGGGAAGGGACCAGGCCTGCAAGGGAGGGCAGTTGGGGGCAATCAAGCCTGCAGGGGAGGGCAGTTAGGGGTGACTAGGCCAGCAGAGGAGGGAAGTTGGGGGCAATCAGGCTGGCAGAGGAGCAGTTAGACATCAACTAGGCTAGCAGGGTAGTGGTTAGCGGGTGATCAGGCTGGTAGGCAAAAGCCGTTAGGGACAATCAGGTAGGTTGGCAGGTGAGCAGTTTGGAGCCAGCAGTCCTGGATTGTGAGAATCCAGTAGGATCAGGCCTAAACGGGCAGTCAGACATCCCTCGGAGGGTCCCAGATTGGAGAGAGTTCAGGCTGGGCTAAGGGACATTCCCCAACCTCCGTGCACGAATTTTGTGCACCGGGCCTCTAGTAAATTTATAAGAACAAAAAATGTTTAAGTCTCAGTTTCAGTGTCCAACTGTTCTGAGTCCCAGTTTCAATGTCAAATAGTTCCTTGTGTGTACATGTCAGCAATGGTATCTGGATGGTGGACATATGGTGGCAATGCAGGTTCCACCCTCTCTGGTTTGGTCCTGGGCCACCTGCAGCGACACACAGCTGCTGACTGCTAGCATGGCAAGGCGAAAGGATCCAAAGGCAGGTACTGGGCATGGAGGCCACAGGGGCACAGACTACCAAAAAGACAGAACTGAACCTCACATCACCCTGCTTGGCCCCAGAGGATGGCTGGTTAGTCAAAGACGAGTAAGATTCGTCAGGGAAGGAACAATCTAAGACAGGCACAGTCACATAGGGGCCAACAGGAGAGAACTAAAAGGTCAACAGAGGTGGGGCACAGACCCTCACCCCCTAACCTTGCAGGGGCCTGAACTCTCACCCCTTCTGAGGGTGGTCTCCTGCCCCCATGGCTGCTTCGCCTCCCACGCACAGCTCAGATCGGGACCCAGGTTACAGAGAGAGACTCGGCCAGCAACAGCTGCTCTATATCTAAATCCAGTCTAGTACCAGGAATGCTCAGGGCCTACTCAAGAATGCAAATAATCCTTTCCACTAATATTTACAGGGTAAACTAAGATTTTTGCTTGAGTATTAAGATTGACAGTAAAATAGTAATCAAGTTTTCAGATTAATTTAAATTGGCCAATGAAATAAGTGAATACTCAAGAAAATTTAAGTGTACTGGACAAAAAGCTGTTCCTAAAATATTAACTAAAATTCCTATTAGTAGTTCATCTCATTATAAAATTGCCTAACATGCGAAGAACCAAAAGCAATCATATTTTTGTGCAAAAATTAAAATGTAAAGTTACCAAGGCTGCAATATAAAATTTCCAAAAGCCCCCATTAATAAAAAAAAAGGGGGGGGGAGGGGGAATAGTTGGGTAATATCATGTAAGAAAAAATATCCTGTAAGTAAATTACATCTAGAAAATTCTTACTCCAGAAAATTAATTTCCATTTCAAATGCCAACAGCAGGACATCCATGAAAAACATACATGGTGTCAAAATAAGCCTAAGGAAAATCATTTGGGCAAAAATAAAAAGAATCCCAAGTCTAATTTACAGAAAAGATCCCTTTATTAACTTTTGGTCAAGAATATGTTTGTGTATTTTCAGAAAACAACTCCAAGACCATATGGATTCTGCAACAAAGAAGAACTGACAGGTCTGTTCCAACCTCGAAGACAGTCCAGAGATGGAAGACACTGACAACACCTTGCCATGCTAGCTGATCCTCTCATCTTCTAAGGGTCAAACAAAATGTTGTCTTTGAGAGGCTTTTCCTGAAAACCTTAAGCAGTTGGGGACTTTCATCTCTATGTTCCAACAGCACTTTGTATTAATAATTATAGTGCTTATTAAATTGCTACAATCTATTTATATGTTTGTTTCACCCATAGAGCTCTCCTCAAATAATGGAATATTTTATTCATCTTTCCAGTCCCAATACCTTGGACAGTGCTTGGCACATAAAATGGATTTCTTCAAATGTTGGGAGAAAAGCTAATTTGCCAGTCTTGCAAGAAAATGTGATATAAGCATGAAACCTCTAAATGGCCTAAACTAGTAGTTGCCAACTGGTGGTCCATGGACCACTAGTGGTCCATGAGGTTCGAAAGGTTGGCCACCACTGGCCTAAACTGTGGATCTGAATGCACTGACACCTAAGGCAGATAAATTCAACTCACAGTAGATAAGAAGTAAAAGTTAAATACTCTGCTTTTCCCTTTTCATCATGCTTTTTAAAGATTATAAGGAATACTCCTTATTGGGCACACAAAATCCCCAGTGATAGGGATTATTACATGTTGTATTTGGCACTCTGACATTTAAAGAAATATTTCAATTAAACTGAAGCTATATACAGGGGTTAACAGTATTCAAAGAAAAACTATTAAATTCCTTTGGGAGAAATAAAGGATTCCAACCAAGTTTATAGTTAAGGAACTAAAATAAAACTGAATAAAAGCTCCAATGCAGATTGAATCTGAAGAGTTCCTGTGCTAGCCACCAAATGAATGGTTCACAGAGTGGGAACAGGGACTAAGCCCATAACTCACAACATCTTAAGAGATAAATATTAAGAAATGTTAAGGCAGTATAAGACATGTTAGGTAAAGTAGCTGTTAAGTCTTTGTGAACTTCCTAACTTCTTTCTAGTTGATGAGAACCCACATTAAAACATGAGGCTAAGAAATATGGAGGTAAACCAATTATCTAAAGTAAAATTTTTGTTTTTATAGTTTTTACATAATCATGCAAAAGTATTACATTTCATATTCATAATTTTTAGTTCCTTAATTCATAATACTAGAAAAGATCCTAAAAAATGATCAACTGAAACCTCCTAATCTTACAAGAAACCAAGGTCTACAGGAGCAAATGACTTGCTCACAGTCATATTGGTAACAAGAGGCAGAGTGTAAACTCAAAACTCAGGTCTCCAGTCTTTCCAATTTTGAGTTCTTATTACTAGATGAAGAACTTTCATATCTTAACATGCTTTAAGGGGCCTGGTAGACATACACATATATGTGTGTGCTATGCTACACACACATATTTCTACATACATACTTAAAAAAAAAAAAAAACGCAGCCTTTTCAGAAATCTACTAAAACAAGTACACCAGTTAACTGAAAAGACTAGTCCTGGGATAAAGCATTCATATTTTCAGAATGACCCTCTAAAAAAAATCAAATTTGATATGTATGTTTATATTTATTTTAAAATATCAATTATATGAAATATAATAGTTTAAACATGGGCTTTACAGTAAGAGAGCTGCTTATAATCCTCTAATTCTGGCTCTGAAACTTTAGTAGTCATGTAACCTTGGACAAATCGGCTTACCTTCCCTAAGTCTCAGTTTCCTCACCTGCAAAACTGTTAGAGAAAAACAAAACTGACTTGATATGGTACTTGTGAAGATTAAATAGAGGATGACCTTAAAGGACTCTGCCCAGGACCTCGTACTTACACAATAACTTAGCTATTATTATCATTATCACTGCCTACTGACCTCTTGATTTTCTATAAAGTTTTCTGTATATTTAAAACAAACACATCCACACACACACACACACCCAATCATACATTATCGTTCTTCTGAACATCGGCTATAGAGCCCTGTTTAAGGAAACTCCTTCGGCCAGCCAGCATGGCTCAGTGGCTGGTCTTCAATCATGAACCGCGAGGTCACGGCTCAGTTCCTGGCCAGGGCACAGGCCCGGCTGCAGGCCTGATCCCCAATGTGGGGCGTGCGGGAGGCAGCCAAGCAATGATTCTCTCTCATCACTGATGTTTCTTCTACCTCTCTCTCTCTCCCCCTTCCTCTCAGAAATCAATAAATATATTTTTTTTAAAGAAAAACAAAACTCCTTTTGCCCTGGCCAGATGTCTCAATTGGTTGGAGTATCATCCTCTTGTGCACCAAAAAGGTGTGGGGTCAATTCCTGCTCATAGCACACACCCACGTCGCCAGTTCGAATTCCGGTTGGGATGCACACAGGAGGCAACCCACTGACGTTACTCCCTCACATCGATGTTTCTCTGTCTCTCTCCCTTTCTCTTGCTTTCAAAATCAATAAACATATCCTTAAAATACGAAAGAGAAAACTCCTTTTGCTTTTCTTTTTTGGAAATCAAACTCTTATTCCAAATTGATTTTTAAATTCTAAAAATGTCCAGAATTCAGAATTTAAAAACATAAATTGTTTTTGGGTTTTGTTTGCCTTCTCAGTTTTCCATTCTTTGGAACGAAATAAGTGTAGTTGCCTAAATTCTGCAAAGAAAAAGTACAACTGACTCAGAAAATTAATCCCCTGCTTCTCATTAAAGTACCCTTTTGGCGTTCAGACACAAAGGACACTATCTCGTTCATAATGATACTAAAATCAAATTATTTCTAAGATTTATGGTGCATGTATTTTTTAACTCTATTAGAATTGAAATCAACACAATTATAAAAAGTCTCTTTTCCATGTATTTATGTAATAATACTTCAAATAAAGTATTTCTTCCTGAACCACATTCCTAAAATGCTGAGTTTATCTACGTGCAGTATACTAGCAGTACAGTATTACTAATTCTTTAACTCAAAGAAATGACCTTCCAGACTGTGTATTTTCTAATTTTTTCTAATAATTCATGTTCTATGATGCTCTCTGGACAACTGAAAGAATACAAAATTTAAATATTCATTTCAATAGCCAAATTTGTATAAACAAAACATTTCATTTTATTGTCAATCTCAAGACTCTTTTTGAAGGTTTGGAGTCTGAGAATACTCTGAAATTTCAGTTACAGAATATATAATTTAATTTGAAAGTAAATCAACACTACTAAAATTATTTGATCATCAACTTTCTATAAAAGATTTAACAACTAAAAACTACAAATTTTACTTTACCAGGAGTTATATTACATTTCACTGACATAAGATCAAAAGAACCTGGGAAATACAATGCAGTATTTTACCACTGAGGTTATAAAAAACAAGCTAAACCAAAAAAGTATTCCCTCTAGAAAACAAACACTGTTTTAAGTAATTTTAAAACTCTGACATCTGATCCATTTTTTATAAGTTCATCCTATAAACAAAATCATTAAAGGATGCTGGAAAACAACCCTAAAGAATTATAAATAAAAAAGTTATCTTTTCCCAAAATGCAATTACTTTTCGACTATCACAAATTACTAAGAAATGTTCATATACTATACATTCAGCTACTTTTAAATTGTACAATGCTTCTAAAATTATTTTCAGCCTAAATTAAAATCTGACCATAAAATATAAAATGTGGTTTAAAGTACCTTTTGATAATATATGATATTATAGATTTTAAATAGCACATAAAATCAAAGTTAATTAAATTTGCAGATTTTATTAGCTTAAATTGGTAATATATAAAAACAGAACTGGTTCCTCTCAGAGAGGTTAAAAATAAATTAAAGTCACCAGAATTTTATAAAACAAATGATAGACTGGTCAAATGTACAACAGTGTTCAATCTCATGGAATTGGGGGGTTTATGAATATGCTAAAAAATCATTATATTGGGGGATGGCAAGATGGTTCAAGGTTTTTGAAAAATAGTGTATGGGAAGTTAACAAGAATAATTTTTTAAATATATGTGTTATTACAAAGTAATACTTCAACGAGAAATATAATTAAACAGTCAACATTCTCTCCAGACACTGATTTCTCAAATGTCACCAGACAATTCATTCTGCTAAAAGTACTTCTCAATACATGCAGTATCCAGAGCCTCAAGTTTTCAAATTTCTATCTTTTGCAGATATCTGTACTGCTTTACTGTTGCATATAAACACTGAAATGAACATCCCAAAATTAGAATTACTCTATGACTCTTAGAATACATTTTAAGTTTTTTTAAAAGATATCTCAATAAATCTAATCAAAAAATGTTGAATATACACTTGCTTTTTCAATATCCAGAATACTAAAGTAGTTATAAATATGGCTTCCCTTCCACACCCCCCAGGTAACTTACTTCAGCTTTATGAAATGCTACATATTTTAGTACTTGTATAGTTCTAAACAGACCCCCTTACCTAAGTTGGGGGGGAAAGCAATTATTCTCATTGTTAAACAGCAGCTAAGCAAACAGAGATGGTCAAGTAAAGCTACTTTGTTTATAATAAAATCTAAAGATTATATAATAAGCTTTGACATTATCTTTCCAGCAATTGCCTATAATGTCAAAAGCAACAGAGACAACATCCGTTTTTACAAGAGGAAAACAAGGCATTAAATACATTTCCTTCTCAGCTGAGAATTGCCTTCTCTTTTGTCAATATTACAAGACATTCATCTACTGACAAAGGAAAAGGGAACACTTCACTCGCCTGTTTAAGAAACTAAACGGGGAGCCATACCAGTCATAGACTTAATTAAGTTATTAATAGGGAAGAATATTTAAAGCAAAGACACTATTTAAAGTTCACTGCTAGATGCTAAATTGGGGGGGGGGGGGGACCCGCCGAACAAGATAACCCCTTATTTGTGCCTGCCGTTTTCCCCACCACCCACCCTGCACCAAACCCCCATTGTTCTATGTCAAACTCACGCTAATGGTATCTAAACAGCAATTGCTACATCTATGTTTCAGATGATCGCTACGAGGAACTCTTCAGGCTGGATGTACCTGCTGCTCTCCCCCCCAAAAAACAAAATCCAAATGTGACAATAAATCAATCGCAAACTGGTTGAGGAAAGGATCCCAGCTTCCCTTCCAGACTGGTGGGTGTCACTCCAGGAGAAGCAGGTGCGGAAATCCCCAGAAGTTTACCATCATAAATCGACACCCCCTCCCCCACAAAAAAAAATGATTTAAGCTGACGCCTCATAACGAATCTCTTTTTTCAAATCTAGTGCCGAAACCCTGGAAAAGTACACAGCCCATACCAGAGGCTCCTTTTCCCTCGGAGCCGCCGAAGTAGAACCCCCAGGCGGCAGCGCTCGGGATTCAGTGCGGGTTTGGATCCCTGCCACTTCCTCCCCAAACCTGGCTGGCAGGGGCAGGTGTGGGTGTCGAGGAAGTGGGGGACGGCACCCCAGGGCCCCACTCGCCCTCGCGGGTACCTGCCCGGGCCCGCGGGACCGCCGCCCAGCGCGGACACCGCACAGACACACACACACTCACCCATCTTTCCTCTTGGCTTTGTAGACGTGACCGTAAGTGCCTCGGCCAACTTTGCAGCCCTCGTATTCAAACAGGTCCTCGACCCGCTCCCGCTCGCTGCTCAGCTTCACTTTAAAGTCATAGTCCATTGTCACAGCCTCCGAGGCCGGGGCGCTGGGGTCGGGGGGCCGGGGGACACGGGCGGGGACCGGGGAAGCGCCGGCAGCCACAGCCCCCGGGAACCCTCCCGCTCTACACCCGGCGGCCGCAGTACCGGGCCGACCGCTGCGGCAAGAGCTGGAGGAGGCCCCGCGAGAGCGCCGGGGACATCCAGGGGGGCGGCGGGACAGCGGCCGGCGGGGGGGTGGGGTGGGACGGGGAGGCTCCCCCGGACCAAGGAGAGCGAGCGGAGAGCGAGGGCTGGGGGTGGGGAGAGGGTTTCTCGCCCTTGTCCCCGCTGGCTCCCGGCGCCGGTTCCCCGGCTCTCTCCGGCCGCGCGCTGTGCTCCCGCTGCGGGGAGCCGCCGAGCGGCCACTGCGGGCTCTCCTTCTCTCGAGCGCGCACTCACGCCTCACCCTCTCTCACACGCACGCTCGCACTCACTCATTCACTCACGCTCCCATACACTCCAACCGAAAGGCAGCTCCGCACAACAGCCGGTGCCTCCTCAGAGAGAGGAGGAGGGAGGGGACTCTCGGAACACGGCCGCGGCTGTCGCAAAAACGTCGCGAAGGCTCGGGCTACCTCCGACTCTCCCTCCATCCCGCTCCGTCGCGGCAGTCAGCCCCGCCAGAGCTGGCACCGAGGGACCCAGGGGAGGGAACACGGTAGCTACTGACCACAGCTGCCTCCAAACGCACCACGTGGACGTCCCGAGGGTGGTCAGGGCCCTAGACTACAATGCCCAGAATGCACGGGCCGCCGCTGTTCCCACCCCTCCTACGACTCCACCCCACACAGTGGGGATATGGGGAGCATTGCATGATGGGATCAGTAGTCCAAGGTGAAATAAGTTTCAATCACTTGGGGGAAATTTTTTTTTTTATAGCGATATTGTTGGTGTCTGTTTTGAATCATAAACTTAAAGTCACGTGTGATGGAAGCTAGCTTGTATTAAAGTCACATTTTGTGCCACTTCCAAACTCCTGATTTCAAAGGACATTATCATTGTTTAAAAAAAAAAAAAAAAGATTCAGTATATTTGTGAACAGCTCGTGGACTATCACTTGATGCTTTCTTGTTGTTCGCTATCTAATAAGGGCTGCAGAATGATATCAACACACTGATACACATTACACACATCAGTAAAAGTGAACCACTGACAAGTGTCCACGCTAATCCTAAATAGTGTTACTCGTGACAGATGACCATCCAAATGTTCCCATCCACTCAGAAGAGACGTCATTTTGAGTACGACCTGCACTTCTGCCTGTGAAAACAGCAATTTGTAGCCATGATCACAGCAGTGGATCTAAATCCATAGGAACTAATTCATTAATAATTTTAAGGTAAAGAAGGTGTCAGCTGGAGGAGTCCCGATAGGTTGACAATGATGCCTTATTTGGTCTTAACATTCTTAATTAGATGTCTATTTTTTGTATTTTATATTAATTTTATATTTGTATTTCGCTTAGAGTTGCCATTGTTTGCTATAATGCTTTCCACTGCCCACAGCACTTATAATCTCTCCCACTCTTATTATTTTTTAAAAAATATATATCCCTTTGCCGAAACCGGTTTGGCTCAGTGGAGAGAGCGTCTGCCTGCGGACTGAAAGGTCCCAGGTTCAATTCCGGTCAAGGGCATGTACCATGGCTGTGGGCACATCCCCAGTGGGGAGCGTGCAGGAGGCAGCTGATTGATGTTTCTCATCAACGTTTCTGACTTTCTATCCCTCTCCCTTCCTCTCTGTAAAAAATCAATAAAATATATATTATATATATTCCTTTATTGATTTCAGAGAGGAAGGGAGAAGGAGAGAGAGATAGAAACATCAATGATGAGAGAGAATCTTGATTGGCTGCCTCCTGCACACTCCCTACTGGAGATCAAGCCACAACCCAAGCATGTGCCCTTGGCAGGAATTGAACCAGGGACTCTTCAGGCTATAGGTTGATGCTCTATCCACTGAACCTAGGGCAATCTCTCCAACTTTTAAACCCCCTAACACTTTTTTTACCTTTCCTGTGGTGTTCATCAAATTCTGTTTGTCTTTTATTTCCTCTCTCTCGATAGATTATAAATTCCTATAGGAAGTCATATTTGCATTTTCCATAATACCTATAATGCCTGGATTGTGGTACACAGCAAACCTTGTTGAATTAATGAGTAAGTATGTTTATTTCAAAAAGATCCATGCACAAATGATGACAATGATGCCATTTTATGGAAACTTCGCATAAGTGTTCTCATATAAATTTCCTTGTAGAAAATAGTGAGTTCACCACTGGTTTCAATGAAGTTGTTTTTACATCGTACATGAAATCTTTAGTGTTTAAGTACACTGGCTGGTTAGGTGGGCCTAATTGTGAGTCCTGCTTTGCCATTTATTATCAACTAGAAACTCGTTGCAGGAAGATTCCTGCAAAAATAGAGCTTCCTGTGGCCTGAGCAAAGCTCCCTTCCTTCTCTGCTGACACACTGCCTTCTCCACTACCTCGCTCTCTCCCATCTCTGCTGCCTCACTTCCTTCTCTGCTGCCTCCCTTCCTCTCATCTCCTCTGCCTTGCTCCCTCCCTTCTCCCCTGCTCCGCTTGCTTACTTCTCCACACCTTTGCTTCCTTCTACAGTACTTGGCTTCCTTCTAAGCTGTCTTCTGCGTGCGGATATGCCATCTTGGTTGGGTTAATTTGCATACTCGTTCTGATTGGCTTGTGGGCATGGCTTGTGGGTATAGCAAAGGCACGGTCAATTTGCATATTACTCTTTTAATAGATAGGATGTGACCCTCAGTTCCTTTCTTTGCAAAATGGAGATATAAAAGGCCCTAGCTTACAGTAGATGCATAACAAAAAGTAAGCTAACATTAATGAGATGTTATATGTTTCTAATCAGTGATATAAATTGGGTAATTGTCTAGGAGGAGTGTTTCCTTTGCTTTAAGAATAACATTTTTCCTAAATATGGATTTAGAATAGACCCTTTCTGAAAAAATACATTTTGTGTTTCTTGAGAGAGAAGGAGGGAGGGGACTTATGCATAGATCTGGAGAAAGCAAGACACCACACTGGAGGAAAAGTTGTGAAGACGCATAGAACTGGGCTTGGCCCTGCAATGTGTCCCCCTACCCCATCACCCATCTTCTGCATCATCTGCATGTGATATTCGCAAACCCTGAAGGTCCCAAACATCTTTTTTTAAATATGTTTTATTCTGTGTTTTTTTGTGTGTGTGTTTTTGTTTGCTTGTTTGTTAGTTTGTTTGTTTTTGAGAGAGAGAGAGAGAGAGAGAGAGAGAGAGAGAGAGAGAGAGGAAGAGAGAGATAGAAACATCAATGAGAGGAGCATCATTGATCAGCCTCCTGCATGATCTCTACTGGGATCAAACCCAAGCATGTGCGACCCAGAATTGAACCAGTGACATCTTGGTTCCTGGGTCAAAGCTCAATCATTGAGCTACACTGGCTGGGCCCAGACTTTCTTTAATATACTTTTGACTGCTGTTTTTGACTCAATCCATTCTGTGGATGAACTTAAGAATTTTCTCTGAAAAAACTGAGGTTTTGTTTTTTTAAGTAAAATTGTATAAATTTAAAATGTACAATATAATAGTTCTTTGAGAGGGGGCTGTTTTTCTATTTTTGACAGTATTGCAGACGTCTCCAATCCACCCCCCCCCCTTTTCCCTTTCCACCCAGTCCCTATCCCACCCCAGGCTTCCACCACATTATTGTCTGTATCCATGGACTATGCATATACCCATATGTGTTCTTTGGTTAATCTCTTCCTGTACCCCTTACACCTCTCCCATCTGAGTTCTGTCAGTCTTTTCCACGTATCAATGCCTCTGGACCTATTTTGTTCATCAGTTTATTTTGTTCATTAGATTCCACATATAAGTGAGACCATGTGATATTTGTCTTTTTCTGACTGGCTTATTTCACTTAGCATAATAATCTCCAGGTCTATCCATGCCGTCACAAAGGGTAAAACTTCCTTCATTTTTACAGCTGCACAGCATTCCATTGTATGAATGTACCACAGCTTTTTTTATCCACTCATCTACTGATGGGTACTTGGGCTATTTCTATATCTTAACTATTGTAAATAATGCTGCTGTGAACATAGGGGTACATGTATTCATTCTTATTGGTGTTTCAGTATTCTTAGGATATATTCCCAAAAGTGGGATCACTGGGTCAAATGGCAATTCCATTTTTAATTTTTAAAGAAATGCCATACTGTTTTCCACAGTAGCTGCACAGTCTGCACTCCCACCAGCAGTATACTAGGGTTCCCTTTTCTCCACGTCCTTGCCAGCACTTGTTGTTTGCTGAGTTATTGATAGTAGCCAATTTTGCAAAGGTGAGGTGATAACTCAATGTAGTTTTAATTTGCATCTCTCTGATGATTAGTGACATTGAACATTTTTCATTGTCTATTACCCTTCTGTATGTCCACTTTGGAGAAGTATCTATTCAGGTCTTTTGCCCATTTTAAAATTGGGTTGTTTGTCTTCCTGGTGTTTAGGTATATATGTTCTTTATATATTTTGGAAATTAACCTCTTATTATACGTATCATTGGCAAATATATTCTCCCATATAATGGGCTTCCTTTTCATTTTGTTGGTGGTGTATTTTTTTTTGTACAGAAGCCATTTTAGTTTGATATAGTCCCATTTGTTTACATTTTTCCTTTGTTTCCCTTGCCTTAGAAGATGTATCAGTGAAAATACTGCTATGTGAGGTGTCTGAGATTTTATTGCCTAGGTTTTCTTGTAGGATTTTTATGGTTTCACAACTTTCATTTAAGTCTTTTATCCATTTTGAATTTATTCTTGTGTATGGTAGAAGTAGGTGGGCTAGCTTTTTTTTTCTTTCTTCCTTTCTTCCTTCCTTCCTTCCTTCCTTCCTTCCTTCCTTCCTTCCTTCCTTTCTTTCTTTCTTCTTTCTTTTTCTATGTACTTGTCCAAATTTCTTAACACCATTTATTGAAGAGACTTTCTTTATTTCATTGTATGCTCTTGCTTCCTTTGTCAAATATCAATTGACCATAATGGTGTGCATTGATTTCTGGGTTCTCTGTTCTGTTCCATTTATATATATATGCCTGTTTTGTGCTAGTACAAGGCTGTTTTGGTTATAATGGCTTTATAGTATAGTTTGATATCCATCTAACTTTGTTCTCTCTCAAGACTTCTGAGGCTATTCAGGGTCTTTTTTGGTTCCATATAAATTTTTGGACTATTTTTTCTAGATCTGTGAAATATGAAATTGACATTTTAATAGGGATTGCATTGAATCTGTAGATTGCTTTGGGTAGTATAGACATTTTAATGATGTTAATTCTTTCATATTAATGAACATGGATAATTCTTTCATTGCAGTGGGAAATGGTATTTTTTCAGTTGCTCTTTCTGAGAGTTCACTATTGGTGTATAAAAATGCCATTTATTTCTGAATGTTAATTGTACAACATGATGTTTTGCTATCTATCTATCTATATCTATCTAGTGAAATGATTCCAATAGTCAAACTAACAATGTTCTTACTGTCAGCAATCCTGGGACAGGAAAGGAAGACAGCTTTAAATCGAGAAAGAGAAAAGCCTGCTTTGAAGCTAGGGTGAAAGTTAGAGGTCTAGACTTCAGGTTTTGGAAATATGTTATTATGAGGTAAGCTGGCCCCTTAACACAGCATCAGGATGGAGAGCTAAGAAAGAAATAGTCACTGGCGCCCCTTACAGGGGAGCTTGGCTAATATGCTGAGAGCAGTATCAATTTTAGGTTTTTCTTTTCTGTGTGGTAATTTGCTTATATTATCCCCAAGCTATCAAACTAGTCTTTTCTGTGGAGCCAGCCTGTATCCATGTTTCCATGGTGAGAGCAAAGAGCAGCAGCCAGAGATTCAATTGTGAAAGGTAAGAAGTGGAACCAAAGCAACGAGTTAGGAAGGACTCATGAAACATGTGAGTATTCCAAAAACTTGAGGAATGTAACCTGTTTTCAGAAAGGACTTCCCATAGATAAAAGCATGAGGGCTGAGACTTGTTATTTGAATGATTTGTAATTGAACATATCAAGGACATGGGCATTTCAGTTTAATTTTCAACCTCAAATCATACTGATATCACAAATGTCTTTGCTTCGTGATGGGCACCAGTGACATTATAGAGTCTATGACCTTCATTGGACCATGATCCCAACAATGCACAAATAGTTTTCAATTGTCTTTTCACAACATGTGGTTTTCTTTACATTCTAAATTTAACATCTGCAGTTGTAGCATCTCCCAAATGCCAGTCCCACATTTCATCTGCCACCTGGTCATACTAAGGGGATAACCACCTGTCATTTCAAATGGAAAATTTCTGAAACTGAGCATACCATGCTATGTAATTCTGTGACGAGCAATGCTAGTAAACAGACATCCTGTTGTCTCACTGCTACCCCTCCAAGTTCAGGCCTTCATTAGCTGCTCATTGTCCTTCATGTAGCCAAGTATGCCTTTGTCTGGCCTGGATGCTTCCTCATACCATCTCTCACCTTTGCATTTCTACCCAACCTCTAAGGTACTGCTCAAATGCCTAACTTGACTGTGAAATCCTTCTTGGTTCATAAAACTAAATATGACCTTTCTTTACCATGACCTCCTACCCCATTTCTGGCACACTTTTACTTTATTTGCAACTTACATAAAAACATCCCCATTACCTTGTATTTTTAGTTACTTACTTTATTCACTTAAAAAAAAAAACTATCCTATATAATAAAAGGGTAAAATGCAAATCGACCGAATGGTGGAACGACTGTTCGCTATGACACTCACTGACTACCAGGGGGCAGATGCTCAGCGCAGGAGCTGCCTCCTAGTGGTCAGTGCGATCCCACAAGGGGCACCGCTCAGCCAGAAACCAGGCTCACAGCTGGCAAGCACAGTGGCAGTCTGGGGAGCCTCTCCTGCCTCCGCAGCAATGCTAAAGTTGTCAACCGATGGCTTCCAGATCGCAAGAGGTGCAGGCCGGGCTGAGTGACCCCCCACTCCCAGTGCATGAATCTTCTGCACCAGGCCTCTAGTCTATAATAATAAAAGTGTAATATGGTAATTAGACCCAACAGCTGAACGACTGTCTGGAAGTCATTCCGGATGAAGCCACCGCAGCAGGGGTTGAGGGAGAGGAAATTAGGGACGATGAGGCAGAGTGGTTAGGAGCGATCTGGCAGGCAGGCAGAGTGGTAAGGGCCAATCAGGTAGGCAGGCAGGTGAGTGGTTAGGAGCCAGCAGTCCCAGATTATAAAAGGGATGTCCAACTGCCAATTTGGGATTGGGTATAAACCAGCAGTCAGACATCCCCTGAGGGGTCCTGGATTGCGAGAGGGTACAGGCCAGGCTGAAGACCCTCGACCCTGTGCACGAGTTTTGTGCATGGGGCCTCTAGTTCTTTAATAAAAGCCTTAATGACCGAGACTCTGACTTACTCATTGCTGTGTCTCCTACAGTGCCCAACACATAGTTTGCATAATTATATTTAATTAGAATGTGTTTAACCATGTTAATGTCTATAAAGGTTGAAATGGACCTTAATAATAATAAAGGGGAAGCTGTCATTTTAAAACATTTAACATCTTGCCTCTGAATGTGTACTCTTTTTTTTTTTTTAATATACTTTATTGATTTTTACAGAGCGGAAGGGAGAGGGATAGAAAGTCAGAAACATCGATGAGAAACACCAATCAGCTGCCTCTTGCACGCCCCCTACTGGGGATGTATACTCAGCCAAGGTACATGCCCTTGACCGGAATCGAACCTGGGACCCTTCAGTCCGCAGTCCGACGCTCTATCCACTGTGCCAAACCAGTCTCGGCTGAATGTGTGCTTTCTGTAGCATGCAGGATTCAGTGCTTCCCGATAGACGGCCCAAGAGGTCTTCTCAGAGTTGATCACATCTTGTCCTACAAATATTTTTATTGATTTCAGAAAAGAAGGAAGAGGGAGAGAGGAATAGAAACATCAATGATGAGAGAGAATCATTGATCTGCTACCTCCTGCACACCCACTGCTGGGGATTGAGCCTGCAATCTGGGCATGTGCCCTGACTGGGAATCAAACTATAACCTCCTGGTTCATAGATGGATGCTTGGCCACTGAGTGACACTGGCCAGGCTGTCTCTACAACTTTCAATTCAGTGATCTCAGTATCAAAGTGTGCTTTATTTTTTTACTTTTTAAAAATAAATCTCTATTGTTCAGATTATTACAGCTGTTCCTCTTTTCTTCCCCCATAGCTTCCCTCCACTTGGTTCCCACCCCCAGCCTTGGCCCTTAACCCTCCCACTATCCTCATCCATAGGTGTACGATTTTTGTCCAGTCTCTTCCCGCATCTCTCACACCAGTTCCCCCCTCCCGAGAATTGTGAGTCCACTCCCTTTCTATGCCCCTGATTCTATTATATTCACCAGTTTATTCTGTTCATCAGATTTTTTATTCACTTGATTTTTAGATTCACTTGTTGATGGATGTGTATTCGTTGTTTGTAATTTTTATCTTTACCTTTTTCTTCTCCTTCCTCTTCTTAAAGAATACCTTTCAGCATTTCATATAATACTGGCTTGGCAGTGATGAACTCCTTTAGCTTTTTTTTTTTTTTATCTGTGAAGCACTTTATCTGACCTTCAATTTTGAATGATAGCTTTGCTGGGTAGAGTAATATTGGTTGTAGGTTCTTGCTCTTCATCACTTTCAATATTTCTTGCCACTACCATCTGGTCTGCATAGTTTTTTATGAGAAATCATCTTACAGTCCTATGGATAGTCCCTCATAGGTAACTGTTTTTCTCTTGCTGCTTTTTCTCTCTTTGTCTTTTGCCCTTGGAATTTTAATTATGATGTGTCTTGGTGTGGTTCTCTTTGGATTCCTTTTGTTTGGGGTTCTTTGCGCTTCCTGGACTTATAAGTCTGTTTCTTTCACCAGATAGGGACTTTTTCTGTCATTATTTTTTCAAATAGGCTTTCAATATCTTGCTCTCTCTCTTCTTCTGGCACCCCCATAATTCAGATGTTGGTAGCTTGAAGTTATTCCAGAGGCTTCTTACACTATCTTCATATTTTTGGATTCTTTTTTCTTTTTGCTTTTATGGTTGGGTGTTTTTTGCTTCTTTGTATTTCAAATCTTTGACTTGATTCTTGCAATCCTCTAGTGTGCTGTTGGATCTCTGTATATTATTCTTTATTTCAGTCAGTGCATGCTTAATTTCTAATTGATCCTTTTTCATATCCTCAAGGGTCTCACTAAATTTATTGGCTGTTTCTAGAAAATGCTTTAAAAAACCTTATAACCGTGGTTTTGAACTCTATATCCAGTATTTTGCTTTCCTCCATTTCTGTCATTTGTGACCTGTTTCTTTGTCTTCGAATTTTGGTGTGCTTCCTGGTGTAGATAGAGTGGGTTTGTGTGCTAGGTGCCTTATAAGGCCCAGTGGCTCAGCCTTCCCAGTTACCTGAGGTGGACTCCCTTGGTGCACACCTTTGTGGGCTGTGTGCACAGACTTGTTGTAGCTAAGTCTTGATTGTTGTTGGTATCACTGGGAGGAATTAACCTCTAGGCCAATTGGATGTGAGAATCAGCTGTGTCTACGATGGGAGAACTTCTGTGCTGGTGACATCCTTATGGGGCAAGACTTGCTTCATTGGAGAGTCTGCCCCCTGAGTGTGTCCCTTATGGATCTGAGGAGTTGTAATCAGGATCGTCCTATTCTGACCCCTGAGTACACTGGTTCTTGGATCTCCAAGGAGGTCCTAATTTAGCCTCTGCCTGAGGCCACCCAGCAGGAGCTATGGAGAGATCTGCAGATTCTCTTCTTTGTTTGGGGTTTGGAGGTGCTCAGATGAGGTCTAGCTGTGAAGCAATGCAAGCTGCTCTGGGGCCTTGGGCCTTCTTTTGAATGTTCTGGGTCTCTCTGACCCAGCTGCAATTTGTTAGGTAATTTTAGATTGCAAAGGGCCAAGCCATTCATATGCAAAAGCCTTTGTGCACAACTTGGGTGGGGCAAGGTCTCAGGGAATGCACAGAGTGGAGCAAACAGCAATGGCTGATCCTCAGCCCTGCCCTATGAGCCCCCTGGGTCTCAGTGTCCCACGGTAATTGCTGCAAGCACCTCTGAGAGAAAGCTGCCCTCAAGTTCCGCCCGATGCCAGACAGTCCAGTTTCTCCCCAAATGAGTCTAGGTCCCCAAAGTCTCGCCTGGAACTGGAGTTCAGAGCAGTCGGGAGCTATATCTCCCTCCTGATTGAGAAAGACAATTGTGTACTCAGTTGCCAGCCCTTTCCATGTGCACACCTCTATACCTCTGCACTTTACTTCCACAGCTCCTCTGAGTCTTAGTGTGCTTTTCTCTTTCCTTCTAGTTGTAGAATTTCCACTCAGCCAGCCTTCCTGTGGTTCTAGATGATGTCTGTTTTGTCTTTTAGTTGTAGTTTGAAGTGGTGTGTGAGGCAGCAATTTCAGGTGTTTACCTATGCTGCCATCTTGGTTTCTCACCAAAGTGTGCTTTAAATGTGAAGTATCTAACCTCCCATTCTAAGGTGGAATGTTCATTATCTTTAACATTGAAAGTACATATTAAGTATCTACATCTGAGTGCAGTGTTAGACACAATAAAAAAAATTAAATCAATCAATACTCAGGCCTTTCAAACTTTTCAAAGAAAATATTGTTGCAAAAAGTTTCTCAACTAACTCTATAAGCATCCAGACTGTAATTTAGACCTTAGAAACAACCAGAACCAAAAAAAAATGCTTCAAAAAATAACTTTTTCTTTCTCCCCTTCATCATGTGAGTGCCATTTGTTCTTATAGTCACTTCCTACTGATGACTAGAAAGATGGCCACTGTCATTAAAGAAGAATTGACTCTGTTTCTCAATTCCAGTTCTATAAATTCTAGGAAGGACTCTGGTCCAGCTAGGTCAAGGGTCCATCCTGGACCACCCAGTGTCATGAGGTCAGATGAGAGAGCACCTTCATTTGGAGGGATGAGAAGGATGGAAGTAGGAAACTCGTGGGAGAAGTGAGAGTACTATGAAGGAGAGAAAACAGGGCAATGTGATGGAAAGTGGGACAGGAAGGGGATTACTTTAGATGGAGTGGCCAATGACTCTCTGAGGTGCTGATGCTTAAATTGAGGCCTGAATGATGAGGAGCAAAACAGGCTAAGTAAAGGAGCAGAGTGGTCCAGGTGGACCAGATGGAATATAAGTGCAAAGGCCTTAAGCTGGGAACCAAGCAGCAGAAAGAAGGCTTTGATGATAGGAGTGACATGAGTAAGAGAGAAAGTTGTGTGTCATGAAGACAAAGAGGCTGGCAGAAGCAGATTATATAGGGTAGGGTTTTGTTTTTAGAACAATGAAATGCTATTGAAATGTTGTGAGGAGGGGACTGGCCAGATATGATTTAAGGTTTAAAACGAATATCCTGGCTGAAATGTTTAGAATGGATTGTATAGGCAAACTGAGATAGATAGATGATAGATAGATAGATAGATAGATAGACAGACAGTCAGACATGGGAGGTAAAGAAAAGGAAGGAGTCAAGAGGACTTATAAGGGTGTTGCCAATTATTAAAGTGGGAAAGACTTGAGAGGACCAAGTTTAGGAGAAAAAAGTAAGAGCTTCATTTTGGACATGTCAAGCATGAGATGTCTCAAATATATAAGTGAGTATAACTAGTGAGCAGGTAGATATGAGAGTCTAGAGAAAAATCCCCAAATCAGGGATCATTTATAGACCTTTGTCCTTAGTTGTCTACCCCTATGAAATATTAATAACTCAGATATACTGAATATTTGCTTATGTACTGTGGCATTTTAGAGGCCCACAAGCCACTGTAATCCTATATAATAAAAGAGAAACATGCAAATTTGACCATACTTTCACTCCTGATTGGCTATGCTACCAGCCAATCAGGAGCGGGGGCAGGGCCAAGTGGCGTGAGCGCCAGGCCCCAGGGGTGGAGATGAAATGGCGGTGGCGGTGAGCGCCCAGCCCCCCGGGGCCGGGTGGTCGCAGGCAGCCAGGGCTGAGCTGAGCAGGGCGATGTCTGGGTACCCAAGGCCTTGGGCAGGCTGGAGGTGAGCCATCGGTTGGACATCCCCTGAGGGCTCCCAGTATGTGAGAGGGGGCAGGTTGGGTTGAGGGACCACCCACTCCCAGTGCATGAATTTCATGCACTGGGCCCCTAGTACCTAATAATTTTTTAGCCCATTCAGAACCAATTTTTGACCTCTTGTGGGCGATATCACTGCATTGAGAACACACGATTCATCGATATACAAGTCATTTTTGACACTACTGTAAAAGTACTTTTGATGGTGAGATAAGGGTTGAAGTCAGTCTGCATTGGATTGAAGGGTAAGTGTTAATTAACTACTGGAACAATGAGTGTTAGATACATTTATAGCAGAATGGTTAAGAGAACTGACTCTCCAGCCATGCAGTCTGGCTTCTATACCCAAATCTGCAATGGGGCAAGCTGCTTTACTCTCTGGTGCCTCATTTTCCTCATCTATAAAATTGGAATAGTAGGAGTAACTATATCATGGGGTTGTTGTGATGGTGAAGGGCATTGGTAGTATATGTAAAGTAATTAGAATTGTGCCTAGCATATGGTAAGTGTTCTGTACATGTTACTAGTACCTATTATTCTCATTTATGATGTTAGCTGTGAAGGAGAAATGAAGGATAGGGCCTGACTATCATCAGGCCTATCGCTGGAAGTGAACATAGGATTGAAAGAAACTTTATTAGTCAGAAGAGACTGGAGATAATTCATTGCTGAATAGATGGAACCAGTTTGCAAGGGAGATATTAAGGATAACATGCAGTTCTGTACTCCTAAAATAGCAAGAGAGAATGGGTTCATGTATAGATGGAAGGCCTGTGCTTGAGCATCTCTTTATGGTTAAAAGATGGGAAGGATAAGAATCATTATCACATATACATCTATTGCTGTCATGCAAACAACTCCGAAAGGTAGGCCTTAAAACAATGAATTCTTTCTTACAATTCCGTAGGTTGGCTGGGCTTAACTGAGTGGTTCTGTTGATCTCACCTGAGGTTACTCATGTGGCTGCAGGCAGTTGGTAAACAGGAGCTGGAGGGTCTAAGATGACCTTTTGTCTATGTCTGTAGCCTTGGTCCTGGCTCGCCTCTCCACATGGTATTTCCTATTCAGCAGTCAAGCTCAAACTGACTTACTGCACGTGAGTGTGCTCTGAGAGGGCAAAGGTAAAAGCTTAAGATCTCCTGAAGCCTGGACTCTGGAACTAACACGATAGCACTCTTTCTTGGTTAAAGCAAGACACAAGAGCAGCCCAGATTGAAAGAGTGGGCAAGTGGACTCTATCTTGATAGTAGGAAGAATAAAATATTGTGATCATGTTTTTTAGTCTACCTAAGTATAGATACATATTAATCCTTAGATTTGGTGAAAGTTGAAGCAATTCCTTTTCAGATGGCTTTGGTTTTCTCTAGAAGGAAAAAAAAAATTCTCCTGCTATGATGAAGAGATGAGGTGGAAGGTAAAAAAAAAAGCAATGATTGCATATCTGAAAAGATTGCACATTATAACAATCTCTGGGCAGAATAGGAATGAGAACTGGTAGGATTTCATGATAGGACTTGTAGCCAATGTCAAGGGCCCATTTGTAGGTGTGCCCTTGCATTTAGAGGAATATTCATCTGCCCGACTGTGAGATATTCATCACCAGCACTCAATAGCCCAGGTGGAAGCCAAGGCAAAGACAGATGTTACATTCATCCAAAGTTAGGGCCTCACCAGTGGCTGTGATGACAATAAGGGGATGGGGGGTAGGGAGAGAGTTAGGATTATTGGCATTGGCATAGAGTAGTTAAAATGACAGATTATGACGTTTAAGCTGGTAAGGAATAAAGGTAGAACAGGATTTTCCCTTTTGTATCATAACACGAGCTTGAATTTTTTTTCAATTTACAATTTTTGCAAGATTATAAAATAAATACCTGCGTAATTCCTTGCTTTCTTAATATTTGTATGTGGTAGCAAGGCCTTTCCATCAAGTACATATTAAGGGAAACAGACAGCTGAACAGTAATATAAGCAGCAGGTGAAAATGATTTCTCCTTTTCTTAGCTAACAGATCTCCATCACTGAGAGTGATAAGGTCATCCCTAACTGGAAACCTCTCACATTAGTTGTTGATAAATTCTGCTTTCATGGTCTGTAAGTATCAAGAATTTAAAGTATTTTTAAATTGATACACAGTACTATATAATCTTGTCCTTTTTACCATCATTAAATATTTTTTTCTTGTATAAGCATATTATTTCTATTTTTTCAGTTTAATATGTTTTGCTATACAATAGTATAGCAAGTAAGTTATATGAACACAGTTTAGTTTTGTGTTTACTTTTTTAAGACTTACTATATTACTCTGATTTTATTCCAATATGTTATACCTTCTGGCTAGCTGGACCTGAGATCCCCTGTCAGGTCCAACCAGCCAAGTCTTGGTTGGCTGGTACCGGTATGAACATGGATCTCCCGTGAGCCACATAGCTCTCCATCACACATAAACACCCACCACCCGACACTTAATAACCCAAGGCTATTTGTTTCCATGCAACTCCATGCCCAGAACTTCTGGGATTTTTTCTCCCTTAGAAGCCCTTCTCCCCTATCAGTCAAGGTCAAATTCCATCAGATATTGTCCTTTCTGCTATGAAACCCTACATCCCGTTTAAATTTTAACATGTTGTTTTATTTACATTATTCCTCTGCTCAAAAATCTTTGAGGACCGTATGTGACCCTTCATTGCCTATAGCATAAAGTTCAAACTACTTCATCTAATATTCTAGGCTATTTACTTCAGCCTGACTTATTTTAAGGCAGCTTGCAATAGAAACATTAGGATTAAATTAACTAGCTCCACACAGCTAACTTTTCCAAAATCTGAGCTCTTCTGTATCTCTAATATCCTAACCAGTTTCTCACAAACTGCTTCCTATTCAATAAAACAGTGGTTCTCAACCTTGGGTGCCCATCGGAAATATCTGGGACTCACTCCAGCAGTGCTGATGTAAATGACCTGGGCTACTGCCTGGCACTGGGATTTTTAAAGATCAAGGTAGAAAACCACCACACTAGAGCGAGTTTATTGATCCTCTCTAAAACATTCGTCATTCTGCTCATTGTCCCATCAACACTCCCTTTTCTTCTTTACTTATCTAAATCTTACCCACGCTTTGAGATCCAATTCGCTACTTCTGGGGTCTTTCCTGATCACTCAGTGCAAAAATACTCCCATAGTAATGGCTTATTTACACTTATTTGGCACTTGGCATATTTCTTTTACCTTTGTGTGTTCATCCTATCTCTTCACAGGATTCTAAGGTGTAGAAAGACAGAGACTGTTTTTTACAGCCTAAACAAATTTTAAATGCTTTTATTTGAAAAAATTAATTATCCTTGAGTTTCTGAAAAATTTGACCAGTCCATTAAGTTCACCCCAGTGTTGTCCAGCAACCCCTCTTTGGTGAACTGCAATGTAACCGGTTTATTTATTTATTTTATTAAAAAACTGGTGGCCTGGTGCACGAAATTCATGCACATTAAAAGGGTATTCATTAGAGGAAATAATTTAATATTGCTATTTGCTCTTTCTCTATAATAGAAATATCAGAGACTAAAGAAAATTAGTAAAATGTATATGAAAACCTTCCTTCTGTCAGAGTCTGGGGTGCACCACAGGACCCAGAGTCAAGTCCCCACTCACTCACATGTACCTCAAAATCACATGAGACCCAGACCCAGCCGCGCCCTCCCCCCCCTCCCCACATTGGGGTAGATCCAGACCCAGCCAGTCCCACCCTTGTCAAGCCCTGCAGGGCAGAGGGCGTCCTCGGGTCCCCTGGCCCAGCACCAGGATGGGGGGTGTGGCTTGAAGTCCCCCATCAAGTCCCACCAGGTGGGAGACATGACCTGAGATCCCCTGTCAAGCCCTGCTGGGTAGGGGGCGTGGCCTGAGGTCCCCTGTCAAGCCCGACCAGGCAAAGGAGCACAGCCTCAGGTCCCCCAGCCCAGCACTGGGAGGGAGGCACAGCCTCAGGTCCCCTGTCAATCCCCACTGGCAGGGGGCGCAGGCTCAGGTCCCCTGTGAAGCCCTGCTAGGTGGGGGTCACAGCCTGAGGTCCCCTGTCAAGCCTTGCTGGGTGGAGAGAAGAGTCCGAGGTCCCCTAACCCAGTACCAGGATGGGAAGCGCACATTGAGGTCCCCTGTCAAGCCCTGCCAGGTTGGGAGTATGGCCTGCAGTCCCCTGTCTAGCTGCACGAGGTGGGAGGCATGGCCTGAGGTCCCCGACCTGGAGATGGGGTGGGGGGAGCAGCCTGAGGTCCCCTAGCCCAGCACCAGAGTGGGAAGCACACATTGAGGTTCCATGTCAAGCCCTGCTAGGCAGGGAGAGCATTTGGAGGTCCCCTAGCCCAGCACCAGGACGGGAAGTACACTTTGAGGTCCCCCATCAAGCCCCACTGGGTGGAGGACATGGCCTCAGGTCCCCTGGCCTGGTGCTGGGGCGGGGGTCGAGGCCTGAGGTCCCCTGTCAAGCCCCTCTGGATTGGGGGAGGGTGTAGGCCTCCTGTCCCATGCACCATGGCCACGGCCCCGCTGGCCTCCCTTCCCTCTGCCACGACCACCTCACGCTCTCCATGAGCAGATATGCATAGGGAAGGCTGGGCCAGGATAATTGGGAGGGGTAATGGGGGGCCAGCATCCTGGGTGAGCTGGACCTCACAGCCTCTCTGCTTCAGCTCCCAGCACCCTGGATCTAAGGAGTAGTGCTTTCACAGGGGCCTGGCAGGCATTGGATATGGCGATGCCTTAAAAACAGAAGAAGCCCCCTTTAACTCTGGCTGGAAGTGAGTTGGGAACTTATGGTCAGGGGAAGCAGCCCAACATCAGGGCTGAAATAAGACCTTGGTAGCCTCTGGAGGGGTGACTTCCGTCCTTTGCCGTGGCCATGCCCTCCACCGGCCTCCTGTCCCACCGCTGCCCAACCCTCCCACATGTGGTGCCACCTCGCCCTCCTGCCCTCCCGTGCACCACCCCGCTCTGCCCTCTCACTCCTGATTGGCTGGTAGCGTAGCAAAGGTACAGTAATTTACATGTTTCTCTTTTATTAGATAGGATTATTTTTCAATTACAGTTTACACCGAGTGGCCAGATTATTATGATCTCGGGATGCATAATAATCTGGCCACTCACTATATATCCTATTCTATATAATAAAAGGCTAATATGCAAATTGTCCCCTCGACCAGCAGGCAGGCTTCCCAACCACCCATGTCCCCTCCCCCTGGCCAGGCTGACCCCACCCAGGCACGAATTCATTCACCAGGACTCATATATCCTATATAATAAAAGCCCAGCAACTGTTATGGCATAACAACCAGAATAACCAATGACCAGATGACCAGCCAGTAGCTATCATGAGCACTGACCCAGACCTTGCTGTTGGCCCTAACAGCCCCAAATCTCTTTAACCCACACCCCAGATCCTGACAAGAGGGAGGAGGGAGGAGAGAGGAGGGAACCAGATACCCACACCCCGGACCCTGACAGCAGGGAGGCAGGAGCTCCATTCCTCACGGAATCAGCCTTTAGTCAGCTTGCTGTCTGTACCCTGACAGCCCAGGTTCCCATTTACCCCCACCCTGGATCATGTTTGGATGTCCTGATGCAGACAAATTATGGGATGAGAATAAATCTTATTTTATTTAAGATTTCTGTTGGAAATTACACCAAAGAGAAGGTGTCTGTGTGAACTGTGAAATGCATGTCCATAATAAAATTCAAGAGGTATTCATATTGCATTGAATGAAATGTTCACATTTCAAACTTCCAGACGATCCTTTATTAACAGATACAACTACATGTGATAAATCTTATCAGTGACAACAGGCAGAGGTTTTGATAAATTCTCTGAATGATGAGCAGTTAGCAGCCTTTCAGACTATAACTTCCACCATGAAAGATCAAACTGTACACCCCAAATGCTTTTTTGTGGATGGTCCAGGCAATAGTGCAAAAGCTTACTATCTAATAAAAGAGTAATATGCAAATTGACTGTCCCTCTGCTACACCCACCAGCCATGCCCACCAGCCAATCAGGAGTGACATGCAAATTAATCCCCCACCAAGATGGCTGCAGCCACTGAGAGCAGGAGGGAGGCTTGGGTTTCCCCAGCAATGGAGGAAGCCAAGCTTTCTGCACATCCTGGTGGGCCCAGGCCTCCACTCAATGCTACAAAGTTTCAATTATAGAAGATACATATATCCCAACAGAAATGGCAGCAGCCACAGAGTTGGAGAGAGGAAGAGGCTAGGGTTGCCCCTGGCAATGGAGGAAGCCAAGCTTTCCACAGCCCTGGCCTGCCTTGGCCTCTGCTTAAGGCTACAAAGTTTCAATTATAGAAGGTAAATATCCCAAGAGAAATGGCTGTGGCCATGGGAGTGAGCAGGAGGCTTGGGTCCACTCCAGGCTACAAAGTTTCAATTGTAGAAGATAAATAAATCCCAGATACCAGGGCATCTGCTTGGGTTGCTGGGGGGCGTGGCAGGCCTGCAAACCACCACAGGCCCCTTGCCCAGGCAGCCCCACACCCCAAGGGAACCCCCACCCTGATCTGGGACACCCTTCAGGGCAAACCAGCTGGCCCCCACCCATGCACCAGGCTTCTATCCTATCTAATAAAAGAGTAATAGGGAAATTGACCATCACTCAAACGCACAAGATGGCTGCCCCTATATGGTCAAAGATCCTGCCCCCATGTGGTCAGACTGCTAGCTCCCAACTGCTTGCTTGCTTTCCTGATTACCCCTAACCATTTCTGCCTGCCAGCCTGCTCATCCCCTAATCACTCCCCAGCCAGCCTGCTTGATGCCTCACTACTCCCCTGCCAGCCTCTTTGCCCCTAACTGCCCTCCCCTGCAGTCCTGGGTCCCTTGCATTTAGAGGAATATATTATTATTTTTTTTTTACACACACACACACATACACACTGAGTGGCCAGATTATTATGCGTTCAGAGATCATAATAATATGGCCATTCAGTGTACATTCAACATTATTTTTTATGGCTCTTTTATCCTTAGAATCTAACACAATACCTTTCACACTATGTATTATTGTGTGTTTTATGGGAGATGATGTTGGTGATGGTGATGATGATGATGGTATAGTGAGCAGATCCAAGTCAATGTGCTGACCCCTATCCCTGCAGATTACCTCTTTGTGGGACTATTACCCATAAGCTATCAGCACCCCTTTTTACATACCAAGCTGAAGTGCTATCTGGAATTAAGACACCCCCACTTTAACTTAATGACTGTGGGAATAAGTCCAATTCTCCTGCTCTTATGGCCTACACTATCTCCTATGTCCCCTCTGAATTTAGGTCAAATTGGATTTGTACCCTTACTTGGACTTTCCTTCCCTCTCACTCCCTTACTGGTTTTTCCTGGGAGCACTTCCTAAATAAATCATTTTCACATGACTTCTAATCTAAGGTTCTGCCTTTGAGGGGGTGGGGAAGAGCCAACCTAAGACACCTAATAATAATGTGATAATAGGAATATCAATAATCAATATTATTTAATGAATATTTTCTATGTGCAAGATATTAACTCATTTAATCCCCAAAATTAGGTAGATTATATACCCATTTTACAGGTTAGGAAAATGAAACATATATGGAGTAAGTAAGGTGCTCCAGGTCACACAGATAGCAAAAGAAGAAACTGGGGGGAAAAAAAGAAAAGGATAAACCTACAGGCCAAGGACAGTAGGCAATCAAATAAAATAAAAATAAATTAATTTCAACTTAAACCCCATGGGCTAGTTAGAAACTAAACCAGAGAGGAAGGGAGGAAAGAGAGAAAAACATCAACGATATTGCCTCCTATACGCCTCACACTGGGGAATGAGCCTGCAACCCGGGCATGCGCCCTGACTGGAAATCAAACTGTGACCTCCTGGTTCATAGGTCGATGCTCAACCACTGAACCACACTGCCGGGCTCAGCAAGATATTTCTTACATGAAAGTTATTTCCTTCCACCTGCCTTCTGCTCCATCCCTGCTCTGTTATTTATATGACAATATTTACTGAGTTCCTATGGCAGGCTGTGCCCTCTGGCTGCTAGGGAAACGGTTGCTATATTGTCTGGAACATGGTGGGTATTCATTAGTACGTGCTTCCTTTCCACTGACATTGACATTCAAGTGGACTTGCCATGTATGTTCTGATGTCTCTTCTAGTAAAATAGCAAAGTATCAGAAGGAGGCGGGGCTGCAACGTAATGGAGGCAGAGAGAAATATGTTTGGCACTCAGGAGATTCACCATGGACACTTATCAGTATTTCCATGCCTGATTGTAACTAAAAACTGGCAAACACAGCAAGGACAGACTGCTAAGAGTGTGATAATCAGGGACTCAAGCCCCTCAGTGATGAGTGCCAGGGCCAATCCATCAGTCAAGCCACCTCCGGCAGAAGTGGTATCTCTAGTGGAGGGGGATCCGGAAAGTGTGGTGGAGGAGGGAGATAATGAGTATCAGTCACAGCCTTGGACCAGCTGTAGCAGTAGGGTCTGCAATGCATCCCATTACCCTCCTCTTATGAAATTTCCCAGAAACTTTGACTAAGACAAATTATGGAGAAACTGCACTTGGATAGAATAACTTAATGTGAAAAGTGATCTAAGCAGAGGTAGACTATAGTGAATTGTTTGTGACCTGCCCAAACCCATTTTCTAAGCTAGTGCATCTCTAGTCTAGCTGCTATGAGTGTTGAGTAGCAATTCCAAAACAGGAGAATTGTCCTTGGCCAAAACAGGAGCCATCCCACTGATGAGGCTCTGCTGCCTGCCTGCCCCTGAAGAGCTGGTCCAACAGCACAGGGGTACAAAAAACTGCCTTTTTGCTGGAGAATTTTGTGGGATCAGCTGAGTCTCATTCTTGTTTCCTTGTCTTCCTCGCCAGTTCTGCTTCCTTCACTCCCTTTCTCCAGAAAGCACTATCCTAATAAATCAAGAATCCTTGCCTCAGGTTCTATTTTTGGAGAACTTGACCCAACACAGTCTTTGCCTAATTTGGTAGGTGAGATTGATGAGAATAGTGTTGAACACTTTGGATTTTCTTGCTCAAGCTCTAGTCTCTCCTTCTAGCATGCCATCTTGTATAAAGTCTGCAAAACTAAAATTGATGTTACCTAGGCTTTCTTGCAACCACAGTTCTGGAGGCAAATTATTTCTTCCAGTTAAATGTCTTCACCAAAATGTGGAAAACTGAACCAAAGCAGAGTAGATTGTTACCCACTTAGGGCTATTTTTCTGATGGCTTGGGGAGGTGAGACTTTCTGCAGTAGTGACTCAGCTCCGGGTTACCGGGTCTGACAGTGTTAAGAGGCAATCGATGGCTCTGATGGCAGAGGTTTTCGGATGTTGGCTTCCAAGATCCCTGTATTGTAGTAGCTGAGGCGATGCATTCTTGAACTTAAGACTTCTAGTGGCAACATCAGAAATGGCACCTCCCTCTCAGATTGGGCCCCGTATGAATGTGGGTGTCAGTCTATGCTCATCTTAGAGCCCACTCCTTTATCCATTGCAAATCTTTTGTAGGTGCCCAATTCCATGTAATAAATACCTTTCTGATCTAAAAGGGTTGAGTGATTTTGGTATGCTGCCTTGAACTCTGGCTGATCAAAGGAAGATTCTTTAGCTGCAATAATTCCAGTAAAAGAACCCAATTAAAGAGAGAATCTCACAAATGCATTTATTGGCAAAATAGCCAAGTCTCTTGCGTAAACAGAATGCTCTTCGTTTCTTTTCTACTTCCTTACCTACCTGCCTTTAGCCTCTACCTGAGAGATCTTAGTCTTTTAGTCTATGGGACACTTGAGTTCTTTCACTCACAGTTTACCAACAACGTTTCCATGACATAATTCCAAATGGCCAGAAAATCTGGGATATGTATCTTGTTTTAAATAGCTGTGGCCACAGAGAGGAGGTCACATGGTTAGAGTTGCTCCTTATAAGCAGCAACTCTGAAAGGAAATGGACATTTCTAGAACACAGGTGTAGAAGGTTGAATTCTCCATTTCCCGGGGCTCACACTTCTACCTGGAGGAATTTATAGTAGAATAAAACTCTAAACTATTGCTGTAGGGAGTGTTTTACTTTGCTAGGGCTGCCGTAACAAAATATCTCATTTTAAAATTCTTAATTGCAAAAAGTCTTGGAATTAAAAAATGCATACACACTGAAAAGGCCAGGTACCATCCCAGTAAATGGAGATTACAGCAGATTTTGGCAGGTCCTGATACCTGGAAATACAGATATCCAGAATGATTCATCTCTCTGTCCCAGATATCACTTGTACTCTCCATTTGTAGTCACTTTGTCTTGGCTACAAATACTGAAGCAAGGTATTGGATTCAAATTACATATATTGCCTATCTACTCACAAAAATCTGAAGCTTCTCATCAGGTAAATCATTTGATTGAATTTTGACTCAGGATATATACGTCGTATCATTTTAATATTTAAAATACTTTACACTCAATGGCATATTTTAAAAACACATATAGATATATAAAATTATTTCTGGTTGGGTTTGGTATACTTTATAAGAAATTCACTCTGACTCGTATTAATAATTTTTGAGTTCATTGTACTAACATGCATTACTCTTGTTTGCATTTTTCTCTGCTCATCCATGCAATAGTCTGAGGAGAACGTTGTGCCAAGTGCTGTGCTAAGTTCTGGGACTATAAAAATGAATAAAATCCTTTGTTAAAACTTAAGGAATTTAGACTTTTAAATGGGGAGGTTTATACATTAACAGAAAATCATTGTAAGTACTTTTTCAGTGGCTCTGTTGTTTCCACTGGAAAGGAGGGCAAGGACCTTTATTGTCTTATTGTCTGCTGTTATCACTAGTATCTAATACATAGAGGCACTCAGTAAGTATTTAAGCGAATGAATGTGCTAAAATAGTTATACACCGGGAGCTGCGGGAGCTCCCAAAGGGACATCTTCCTAGTTTTATGTGTGGAGATTTGGCTGGAGGGTGGGGTGAGGGTGTCACTTCAAAGGTATTAAAAAAAAAAAAATCCTTGAAAATGACTTCTGAACTGAAACCTGGGAGATGAAGTTAAATATATATAGGGTTTGGCATTGCTTAGGAATTCCTCTGATGGTTGTCCTGTGATGCCAAGAAAAGGTAGTCTGTAGAGGTATGCAGGAAAAATATCTGAAGGGCCTTGTAGATTGCAATGTTCATTTCCATTTTAATATCTACAAGAATACACCGACTTCTTTTTTACTTGTCCATCCAAACTGGTAGCTCATTGATGCTAAAGAGAGTTAGTTACCTAAGCCCTCAGTATCATGGTGGAGATAGAGTAGCTCCTCATTCCTTGAATGAATAAATGAATGAAATTAGTAACAGCAGGGTGAGCATTGTGTAATGATCAAATCTTGTGGATAGTAGGATGTCAGGAATGCAGTTTATATCGAGGCAGATTCCTACATAAGGGCTTACCTAATGGTGAGTTTAAGTGTCTCCTCTCAGAAATAATAGACACGTGAATGTGAGGGGTCTCAAAGTGCCTTCCTAACGGCACAGTGAAAAAAACACAAATATAAGCACTCCAGAATGGATTAGGATTTGTCATTTTCCAGGTCCCAGTGAGCAAGAAGAGCCTGGCTGGTTAGCTATGGGCTACCTGGCCGTTAGGTACACGGGGACAGACTGTAGCACAGCACTCCGCAGCCAGGAAAGGCGTACACGCGACACCGACGCTCACAGTAGGTGCTGGCACTTCCCAAGAATGGGAAGCGGGCGGTGCTCCTGGGACCTTTCGGCTGCTGTGAGCGCCGGGCGGCCGGGCGCCGGCACTGCAGGAAGGAGGCCCGGTGACGCCGGAGCCCGGGTGCTGAAAGGGCGGAACGCGGCAGGCGGGCCTCCGGGATGCCGCCGGACGCTGTTCTCAGGAGCACTCCCGAGCGGCTCCCATCCGCGCCGGGGGTTCACCTGGCCGTGGGGGAGGACGGCTGGGGCCTGCAATTCCCCCTCCACATCCTCCCGCCAGAAGAGCCATCACGAGTTGCAGCACCGGCTTCCGTAGAGACTGGAGGGCGCGGCGGCCTCTCGGGGCAAGCCTCTGCCGCCTCTCTGTCACAGCCTCCGGGACCTGAAAGGAAAACCAGCTGCCACGGGTTTTCTCCGCGCGGCGGCAGGATACCCCAAGCCGCCGGCAAGGTGAGCCCGGCCGAACGCGCTGGGACCCACCACTACTTCCGGGAGATACTGGGAAAGCCGGCCGCCCCGGACCGCCCTCATCTCTTCTCCGATTGGTTAACCGCTCTCCGACGGAGCTCCCCTAACTGGTGATTGGGTCGGATGCACGTCTGTCACCTGCCTCCGGTGGGAAGCGGGGTCGCTTAGGGAAGCGTTACTGGAGGCCGGGAAGAGGTTGGTTGGGCTCGAGCCCTGTCTGTTTATTGTAATGGAGACCGTACGCGGCGCGAGCCGCCGTCGCAACCGCCAGAAAAGGAACCAGTAGCCGTATGGAGGGCGGGGGTGGCGGGAAGGTGCAGGCTCGGAAGTAAGTTGGAGTCCCCTAACCCTGGCCACGTCCGAATGGGGACGAGGCAGGGAGGCAGGCCGTGGACCGGGAGCTGCAGTCGCGGGAGCGGGGGCCGTGTAGGAGGCGCGGCCTGGTGTCTGTGGTGAGGGCAAAGGCCTTGGGGAGCTCTTCATGATCCAATTGTTTGGGGATCTAATTTTCTAGGTGAGCGTCTAACAAATCCCCTGGGGATTTTGCTTTGATTTTTGCAGCCTCTATTATTCCATGTGTTCTACCAGCGGCTCCTAACCTTCAAAGAGACCACTTATTAAATACTTTTAACTGTCTTTTGTTGCTTTAGATGGCCAGCTTCAAAAACAAACAAACAAAAAAAACCATTGAAAGATGGATACCACTGCATATATTAAAAGCATGGTGAAAGGAAAATAAGGTATTCATTTTGATTTAGTTATCGTTATGACACAAGAAAATGAGCTTTGAGGAAAAGCTCTTAAGTTTTGAATACTATTAGGGTAGCTTGATTTTTATGATCGTATTATTGCTGTATCTACCAGATATGTTCTTTACTAATGATGATCTATCTGGTCCTATTCTGAAAATAAAAAATCTTGAGTCTTTAGTAATGTTAATTTGCATTTGGTTGGATAGTGCTACTATATCTTTCCTTAAAAATGATGTAATAATGACTAAAAAAAATTCCTGAATTGTAATTTAATGTTGGAACATGCATGGAATTGGATTGTTGTTTACTCATACAATAGTTTAGACCTGTAGGCTGATTTAACTTTATATTTGAAGTAGTTTGCGCCCCAGACGCTTTGGCGCAGTGGATAGAGCATCGGCCTGCGACTGAAGTCCCGGGTCCGAGGTTTGATTCTGGGCAGTGGGTCCCGCACGCTCCTCCCCGGCCTCTCCCCTGGTGGGGGCTTGGGCAGGGGGCAACCAGTTCATGTTTCTCACATCAGTGTCTCTGTTTTTCCCTCTCTCTTCTGCTCTCTCCAAAAATCAATGGGAAAATGTCTTCAGGTGAGGATTAAATACAAACAAACTAGTTGGGTTATTGAACACTGAGAGTCACAACTGTTGCTTCACTGGCATCATAGTCATTTAATCGTCCAGCCTCTATTATGCCACGTGTTCTGTCACATACCAGGAATTGCTAAGGAATGATTTATTTCATCCAGAGAAACACCCAAGTTAGCTTGTTCTACCCTGGAAAATTCTGGCCAAGGATTAGGGATAAGATCTGGGCATCTGGGTTGCTTAAAATTTCCTCATGTGAGTTTGATGTGTGCTCCTAGTTGGTGACTGCTGCTTTAATTTACTGAGTGGATTTGTTCAGCCCGGCTCGGGTTCAGTGGCTCAGTGGCCCACCCGTGAACCAAGAGGTCACTGGTTTGATTCCCAGTCAGGGCACTTGCCCAGGGGGTGGGCTTGATCCCCAGGGAGGACTGCAGGAGGCAGCCAGTCAGTGATTCTCTCTCATCACTGATGTTTCTCTCTCTCCCTCTCTCCTCCTCTCTCTATAAAGATCAATAAAAATATATTTTAAAAAATAGATGTATTTAAGAAATTCTAAAATGTTTATGAAACATAATTTCTTCCCCTAGATATCCTAATAGTTTAAAATTAAGCTGCTCAGGAATGACATTTAAATATAATCCCAAAGATGGTGTTTGCCTAGGGAGTATCAGGACGTTTCAGAGGCACTCAGAAACCTCGAACTAGACCATTCCAGGTTTAGGGATGAGGTTTGGGATAGGAAGACAAAAAATGCTCTGACACACTTTAACAAATCTCAGAGCCATGCCTTTGGTATTGTTTCCTGTTAGATTTAAGGAGACATCAACTCTTAAGTCTATTAATAGATACACTCAGCTGAATTATTTTTACCTCAACAAAAGTATAATTGGGTCAGGGTGGGGGGATCTAATATTATATTTATGAGCTTTATTTTGGGAAGAATACCCTTGCTCAAAATAAATGTAAATAATACCATCCCAATAGCCATTTGCTTATTAAATAAAGGATGTGTATGATCCAAGCTTAAAATTTGCTAACATGAAAACCCAGATATTTGAAACATTATTGAAGGCTTTTAGACCAATTGTACTGCAGAGTCAAAGGGTAAAAAATGAGATAATCACTTTGGTATTCAGGTATGAGAAACGTGTGGTGAAACCAAAGCCAGTGTGACTTAAATGATAGCTTTAGGCAAAGAAGTAGGTCCAATTGTGTTCTAGTTCCTAGAAGCTGGTTTTGATCTTATATGGAAGTTCTTCACTGTAAGATTTGACACATGAAATCTTTGAGTAGGGGATAAAATTTTTAAATGAGTTAAAAAAACTAAACTAAAAACATGAAGCCATGTGTAGTCTGTGACTAATAGCTTGTATTTTATATACATTGTTTGAACAGAAAGCCAGAAATCTCAATATGAATCAGTCTATATCTACATCAGATGATGGTGGTGAAGAAACCTCATTTCAAGACCATGATCATCCTGAAAATGAGAGAAGATGGCAACAAGAGCGTCTCCACAGAGAGGAAGCTTATTATCAGTTTATTAGTGAACTCAGTGATGAAGAGTACCGACTAATGAGAGACCATAATCTTTTAGGCACCCCGGGTAAGAGATGGTAAAAGAAGAAACATCTTTTTCATCATCAAGGGAGAATTTCAGAATGAGAGTTTTTCCCCCCCTCTTCCTCCCAAAATATCCTGTAGTTTTTTTAAAAATCCTCACTCAAGGATATGCTTATTGATTTTAGAGAGAGGGGAAGGGAGAGAATGGAGGGAGGGGGAGAGAGAAAGAAACATTGATGTGAGAGAGAACATCAGTTGGTTGCCTTCTGTATGTGCCCGACTAGGTAAGTGCCTTGACCAGGAATCGAACCCACAGTCTTTCTGTATATAGGAGGACACTCCAAACAATTGAGCTATACTGGCCAGGGCAAGAACTTTTTAATATAACAAAATAGAAAATCATAGGCTTACTTGTGTATTTTATAAATAGGTAAGAATATTATACATAGAGCACTGTTATACAAATGCCAGACTAGCAGGTTAATGTACATAATAGTGTCAAATGTTTCTCTTAAGTAATATTTGTACAAATAAAATTATTGTAGTTGTATGTTTGTCCCCTCTCCCCTCTGCTTATCCACGGTTTCTCTTTCTGAGGTTTCAGTAATCCAAGGTAAGAAATAAACTTCATGCCATTCTGAGTACTATTATGAAATCTTGTGCTGTCCTGCCCTGGATGTAAACCCTCCCTTTGTCCATCATAGCACCCTGCATACATTACCCATCCATTACTCACTTAGAAGCTGTCTCTGTTACTAGGTCAACTGTGGTGATATTGTGGTATTTATGTTCAAGTAACCCTTATTTTACTTAATAATGGCCCAAAGCCATTCACATAACTTAATTATAGTATATTTTTAAATTGTATTATGATAGTTGTTGGAATTTTGGTATGCCTAATTTATAAATTAAACTTTATCGTATGTATAGGAAAAAACATAGTATATATAGGATTTGATATTATGCATAGTTTCAGACATCCACTGGGGGTTTTAGAATTTATCCCCTATGGATAAAGGGGACTCCTGTAGTTAAAACCTAATTTTAATTTATTTGAAGTATTATAATTAGTTTAACTGAGTTAATAACTACCAAAAAGTCCAATGTGCTCTATAAATTTTTTACAAATTTATTTAAAAAATGAACTAATTGAAATTTGTATGCTTGTATATTATATATTTATATAGTGCACATTTGCATATTGTATATTGATGACCCATGTAATGAACTATTGAGGTGAAATTCAATTAAATAAAGATTTGAAATTTTCTCTATAAATACTCCCTTCTTAATTTCTTTTTAACTTTGACAAAAATTCATGGAATTATAGCTTAAGTGTATCAACTTAGGGTACTTTATTATTAAAATAAAAGCTTAATTTTAATAAAATATTAATGAAACACAACCAAAATGATGTGTATTTATACCATTTAAATATTTTTAACTGTCTTCAATGTATAGAACATGAAAACAATAAAATGTTTTCTACAGCTAAAGATTAGTCTTACCCCTCATGAGTTATAATAAAACTTTGTAATTTAAAGCTTTTCATTTCAAACAATTTTTCATTGTTTTAGGAGAAATAACATCAGAAGAACTACAACAGCGGTTAGATGGAGTCAAGGCACAGCTGGCATCTCAGCCTGACTTTAGAAATGGGACAAATACCAGAGGTACTTTCCGTAGGAGCATGTCTGATTAGAGCAATTGAAGAAATGAACTTACTAGATCTTGTACAATATTTGTTTGTTTTCCAGTTTTGATGTACTTCTCAGATAGCATTTATATATTATATGCAAAGCAGTATAATTAGGCAATATAGGACAGAGATGTGTAATTAGGTAATATGGACAGGCAATATAAATACAGAAATGTCTTAACACACAGAGATTGCCTTCAGGGAGCTCACATATATAAAATAGTATGCAATTAAGTTAATTATCAGCATAGTTCTTTTTAATCGTAGAGTATACACACTACTTTGTTTAAAAGAATATAACTAAACCTAGCTTCTAAAAATTCATGTAGGGCAATACAGAAAGACTGCATCAGGAAACCTGTTTTACTTGTTTCGTTGTTTTTGCGTTTGCTTTGTCATTTTATTGAGCAAATACTAAGTCATAATATAAGAATTTGTGATAAAAAACAAAGTTCTTGTGAAAAGAATTCAAACTAAATAAGAAGTATATAAAGTTTAAAAGTAAAGCCAACTTTAATGTTCCTCTTACCAAGTCTACTTCCTTCCCCAGAGGTATTTATTACTGGTAGTTTCATATGTAATGTAAGAGACTTTATATTATGTAGGGCAAAGATTATTAATAACCAAAAAATGTAACGGCTCAATAAAATGGAAGTTTATTTCTCTCATGTTAATAGGCCAGGGAAGATAGGCAAACTTTGCTCCATAAATCCTCCCAGGACCTTCCAATCAGCAGTTTTGAAAACTGCTGTACACATGTGACCAAGTTCAAATGAAATAAAAAATGCAATGCCACAGACACATTAGCCACATTCAAGTGCTTAATAGTCATATGTGCCTAGTGGCATCTGCACTGGATAGAAGAGATACAGGACCTCTCCACTGTGACACAAGTTTTACCGGACACAGCTTCTCCAGGATACTGTTTGCATGATCAAGCTAAATCACAGTCATATCCAGGTTCCAGCTGGCATGAAGGAGATGCAGGCACCAGCTTGAAAGAGAGATATATCACTTCCACACCCATCCCGTTGATGAGAACTTAGTCATATAGCTACACCTAACTGCCAGGCAGTCCAACACGACCATTATGCTGCATTTACAATGGAAGAAAAATAGGATAGATTTTGTTAGGTAAATAGTAAACTCTGGGACACATACCCTTATCACTACGTTCTAGAAATTAAAGAAAGAAATACCATTTAGGCAATGTTTACTTGCATTTTACTATGTCTTTTCCCAAATTAAAATGGAAATTGGATATTAACCCTTTTTCTACTTTATATTTAGACCAGAGGCCCGGTGCACGAAATTTGTGCATGGGGGAGAGGTGTCCCTTAGCCCAGCCTGCACCCATTCCAATCTGGGACCCTTAGAGGGCAGTTAGATCCTTCTCACAATCCAGGACTGCTGGCTCCAACTGCTCACCTGCCTCCTCCCTGATTGCCCCCAACCGCTTCTGCCTGCCAGCCTGATCACCCGCTAACCACTACCCTGCCAGCCTGATTGATGTCTAACTGCTCCCCTGCCAGCCTGTTTGCCCCCAACTTCCCTCCTCTGCCGGCCTGGTCACCCCTAACTGCTCTCCCCTTCAGCCTTGATTGCCCCCAACTACCCTCCCTTGCAGGCCTGGTCACCCCTAACTGCCTTCCCCTGCTGGCCTGATCACCCACAACTGCCCTCCCTTGCAGGGCCTGGAACCTCCCAGTGGCCCTCCCCTGCTGGCCATCTTGTGGCCATCTTGTGTTCACATGGGGGCAGGGTCTTTGACTACATGGGGGCAGACCTCTTGTTTGTTGGAGTGATGGTCAATCTGCGTATTACTCTTTTATTAGATAGGACACAGGCCTGGTGCATGGGTGGGAGTTAGCTGGTTTGCCCTGAAGAGTGGGTATTCCCTTGGGGCAAAGGGCGGCCTGGGTGAGGGGCCTGTGGAGGTTTGCAGGCTGGCCATGCCCCCCAGCAACCCAAGTAGAGGCCCTGGGATCTGGGATTAATTTATGTCTACAATTGAAACTTTGTAGCCTGGAGCGGAGCCAAGTCTTCTGCTCACTCTGTGGTGGCAGCCATTTCTGTTTGAAACTTTGTAGCCTAGAGTGGAGGACTAGGCCGGCAACGGCAGGCAGAAAGCTTGGCTTCCTCCATTGCCAGGGATACCCAAGCCTCTGTTCTCTCCAGCTCAGTGGCTGCCGCCATTTCTGTATCTTTTATAATTGAAACTTTGTAGCATTGAGTGGAGGCCTAGGCCAGCAATAGCAGGCAGAAAGCTTAGCTTCCTCTGTTGCCAGGGAAACCCAAGCCTTCCTCCTCCTCTCTGTGGTGGCAGCCATCTTGGTTGGGATTTATTTGCATAATCTGCTCCTGATAGGTTGGTGTTTGTGGCTATGGGTGTGGCTTGTGGGTGTAGCAAAGGTATAGTCAAATTTGCATATTACTCTTTTATTATATAGGATATGTAAATTATACTACCAGATTGGTACAACTGGTAATACTGGCTCTATGTTTTAATTGAAAATGTACTTATCATGTACAACATAGTTTATATCTTTAAAATATGGCTAAAGTTGGCGTTTATTTTATGATACCAGCAGCTGATTAACAAACTTAAGTCAGCATTTAAAAAAGGTTTTGCCCAGCCAGTGTGCTTCAGTGGTTGAGCAAATATCCATGAACCGGGAGGTGACTGACTGACTCCTGGTCAGAGCACATGCCCAGGTTTTGGACTCAATCTACAGGAGGCAGCCGTTTCTATCTTTCCCGTCCTCTCCCTTAGTCTCTCTGAAATCAACAAAAATATATTTTTTTAAAAAGCTTTTTATGAGAGATTACAGTAATGAAATGAAACCAAAGCAATCTCATTTAATAGCTGTTTTTGAGTAGATCAAAATCTATGAAGTTAATGTGCATTAGTATGCCTTTCATTCAGTTTTGCACTTTGTGTAATCTACTAGTTAAAAAAGGAAAACTAAAGCTATTACCACAGTAGTAGTATCAGATCAGATCAAAGAAGACTATTAGGAACACATTAATTTCTAACATTCTTTCAATAAAATGAATTTTTAATCTGATTTGCATCAAATACTGTTATAGAGGTTGGAAATTTACCAGTGAATAAAATAAAGCCCTTAGTCTTCATAGAGCTTACATTATAAGTGAACAAAAAATGTATTTTGTTATCCTATCTAATAAAAGTAATATGCAAATTGACTATCACTCCAAGACAAATGGCTGCCCCTATGTGGACACAAGATGGGCCACCAGGGGAGGGCAGTTAGGGTGACCAGGCTGGCAGAGGAGGGAAATTGGGAGTGATCGGGTCTGCAGGGGAGTGCAGTTAGGGGTGACCAGGGCTGCAGCGGAGGGGAGTTGGGGGGACCAGGCCTGCAAGAAAGGGCAATTGAGGGTGATCAAGCCTACAGGGGAGGGCAGTTAGGTGTGACCAGGCTGGCAGAGGAGGTAAGTTGGGGGCGACTGGGCCTGCAGGGAAGGGCAGTTGGCGGGAGGGGGGGACTCAGGCCTGTAGGGGAGAGTAGTTGGGGGGGACCAGGTCTGGAGGAGAGAGAGGGCAGTTAGGGGTGCCCAGGCCTGCAGGGCAGGGCAGTTGGGGACAACCAGGCTGCAAGGGAGGGAAGTTAGTGGCTATCAGGCTGGCAGGGGAGCAGTTAGGCATCAATCAGGCTGTCAGGGGAGTGGTTAGGGGATGATAAGGCTGGCAGGCAGAAGGGGTTTGGGGCAATCAGGAAGGCAGGCAAGTGAGCAGTGGGGAGCCAGCATTTCTGGATTGTGAGACGGATGTCTCAGATTGGAGAGGGTGCAGGCTGGGCTGAGGAAGACCCCCCCCCCGCCCTGTGCACAAATTTTGTGCACTGGACCTCTAGTATTATGTATAATGGCTAACATTTATTGAATGCTTTGTGAGTGCCAGGTATTGACTATTCATTTTATGTACACTAGCTTATTTTATCCATTGTGACATTTATACTGCTATCTCTAATTTACAGATAACAATACAGCTATAGAGAATTTAACATCCTAAAGTTTTCCATAATGTAGTTCTAACATTGTATTCAGAAAGCCAGATTTCTTTAGCTGTACATTTTTGGCAATTCCTGAGAAATCGGAAAAAAATTTCCAAGGTTACAAAAATATCTAGTTGCAAAAATGTCAGTTGAGTTACCCTTACCAGAAGGATTCCACAAATTTAGGATGAATTATATATAAATTTCCCACAGTATATAGTGATATTATTTATTCAGCTATATGAATAAACGAATTTAACTGTATAATTTTGTTATAGACATTTCTCATTTGCCTTAATATTTGCCAATAACAGCCATATAGAAAGCAAGAGTGAGGATTTTCTCAGAGCTTTGCATAAATAGTATTTTACATAAATATATTTTAATATGCTTATAGTGTAACTAAAGGCCCAGTGCATGAAATTGGTGCACTAGGTGCAGGGGAGTGTCCCTCAGCCCACCCTGCACCCTCTCCCGTCTGGTACCCCTCAGAGACCCTGTAGGATCAGGCCTAAACTGGGTGTTGGACTTCCCTCTCACAATCCAGCACTGCTGGCTCCCAATTGCTTACCTGCCTGCCAGCCTGATCACCACCTAACAACTCCTCTGCCAGCCTGATCAACACCTAACTGCTCCCCTGCCAGCCAGATTTTCCCCCAACTGCCCTCCCCTGTTGGCCCGATCACTCCCAAATGTTCTCCCCTGCTGGCCTGGTCACTTCCAACTGCCCTCCCTTGCCAGCCCAGTCACCCCTAACTGCCCTCCCCTGCTGGCCCAGTTGCCCCCAACTACCCTCCCCTGCTGGCCTGATTACCCCCAACTACACTCCCCTGCTGGCCTGATTACCCCCAACTGCCATTCCCCGCTGACCTGGTTGCGCCAACTGCCTTTCCCTGCTGGCTTGGGCACCCCCAACTGCCCTACCCTGCTGGTCTGGTCACCCCTAACTGCCCTTCCCTGCCAGCCTGGTCATCCCCAACTGCCCTTCTCTGCAGGCCTGGTTCTCCAATTGCCGTCCCCTTCAGGACTGGTCCCCCCCAACTGCCCTCCCCTGCAGGCCTGGTTGCCCCTAACAGCCCTCCCCTTCAGGCCTGGTTGCCCACAACTGCCCTCTCTTGCTGGCCTGGTTGCCCACAGCTGCCAACCTGGTCACTCTTAACTGCCCTTCCCCGCAGGACTGATTACCCCCAACTGCCCTCCCTGCAGGCCTTGTCCCTCCCAACTGCCCGCCCCTGCTGACCATCTTGTGGTGGCCATCTTGTGTCCACATGGGTGTGGCCATCTTTGACCACATGGGGGTGGCCATCTTGTGTGTTGGAGTGATGGTCAATTTGCATATTATCTTTTTATTATATGGGGTTTTTTTTGCAAAGTTGTTTTTTGCCAATTTTTATTAAAATGCACAAATGTTCTTCAATATAACTTAATTTAATGAAAACTTTATCTTACAAGCTTTCAATAAGAAACCTAAGGATAGATTTTAAGAATTGATCTTAAATTGATTTGGCTTGCTTTCCAGACTCAGCAGTCCCTAGAGAAAGTTCAGATGAAGATTTTCTACTAGAATGGTTAAATGCCTTTCGTCGCACAGGCAATTCAATTCGAAGTGGACAAAATGGGAATCAAACTTGGAGAGCTGTGAGTCGAACAAATCCGAATAGTGGAGAGTTTCGGTTTAGTCTGGAAATCCACATCAATCATGAGAATAGAGGATTTGAAACTCATGATGAAGATAATGTAGGCATTCCATTTTCAGAGATTAGCAGTGATCATACTACAAATAGACAGCAAAGATCAACTAGTCCTGTGGCTAGACGAACAAGAAGCCAAACCTCAGTGAATTTCAGTAGTAGTAGTTCCGACATTGCAAGGACTAGGCTTGATGCAAGAGGGCAGAATTCGGTAGAAAGATTTTTCTCAACCTCAGGAAGTTTAAGAAATGGAACTGGGAGAGCAGTTGGCATTCCTAGAACTAGTGCTCCACGTGCTAACTTCAGTAGTCACACAAACCAGTCAGGTGGAGGTGAACTCAGACAAAGGGAGGGGCAACGATTTGGAGCAGCACATGTTTGGGAAAATGGGGCTAGAACTAATGTGACAGTGAGGAATACAAACCAAAGATTAGAGCCAATAAGATTACGGTCTACTTTTAGTAGTCGAAGCCGTTCACCAATTCAGAGACAAAGTGACACTGTTTATCATAATTCACAAAGAGAAGGTAGATCTTTACAACAAACCATTAGAAGGTCTGTTAGGAGGAGAGGTATAACTCGTGTCTTTTTAGAACAAGATAGAGCACACAGAGGAACAACATATACCCCGTTCTCTAACTCAAGACTCGTGTCAAGAATAACAGTAGAAGAAGGAGAAGAATCTAACAGATCCTCAAGTGCCGCACGACATCCAACAATCACTCTGGATCTTCAAGTGAGAAGGATTCGTCCTGGAGAGAACAGAGATCGGGACAGCATTGCCAACAGAACCCGATCTCGAGCAGGGCTAGCAGAAAACACAGTCACTGTTGAGAGCAATAGCGGGGGCTTTCGCCGAACTATTTCTCGTTTAGAGCGGTCCGGTATTCGGACCTATGTTAGTACCATAACAGTTCCTCTTCGTAGGATATCTGAGAATGAGCTTGTCGAACCATCCTCATTGGCTCTTCAGTCGATTTTAAGGCAGATCATGACTGGATTTGGAGAACTGAGTTCTCTAATGGAGGCTGAATCTGAGTCAGAGATTCAGAGAAATGGTCAGCGTGTACCAGAGATGGATTCAGAACTGAGTAACCTAGTGAATGACGTCAGCCAGCCCCATGAAAATTCCTCTCGAGACAGATGGGCCCAAGAAGACAACACTGAAATGAGTGGTGAAGATGAGAGCACTCGGCCTCATATCCAAAACAGTGATAGTAGAAGTGGTAGGCAGTTATGGAATTCAAATAACTTAGTGGAAACTGGGACACTACCTATTCTTCGCCTTGCTCACTTCTTTTTACTAAATGAAAGTGATGATGGTGATGGCATACATGGCTTAACCAAAGAGCAGATTGACAATCTTTCTACCCGGAACTATGAGCATAACAGCATTGACAACGAACTAGGTAAAATCTGTAGTGTTTGTATCAGTGACTATGTAACTGGAAACAAGCTCAGGCAATTACCTTGCATGCATGAATTTCACATCCATTGTATTGACCGATGGCTCTCAGAGAATTGCACTTGTCCTGTATGTAGGCATCCTGTGTTAGGGCCCAGTGTAGCACACAACAGATGAAGTGATGGTTTTATTAAAATACTGCATTTCAGTGGAGCTGAGTATTCAAGCATTCTTTTGTTACTTGTGATGAACTAACCAGGATGAAAAGTTAAACTATTATTATAGTTAAACTATTTTTGTGTGCTTTTTTAGCTTGTTAAAAAGAGAACATTTATATAAAATTTAAAATGTAAATGTTAAATTATCCAAAAGTATAGAATAGTTAATATTGCTAGAACCAAATAACCTTTACAATGATTTTATTTTGGTGATTTTGTCATGTTAAGCACTTTTGTATACACTGCACAGTTCAGTGGGTTAAAAATCAATCTTCTTTTTCTTAATAGTACAATAGATTTTACTTGAAATTTCAAATTTCATAGTCTTAGTGCTATGTCCAGACATTGGTGTCTAAGCCTTTCATTATCTTTTTATTCTAAGGACAATATCTTCTCATGAAAAAATGTTTGGCTGAATGTTTGCTAAATGTATTTAAGTTACTTGAAATGTTAAATTTAATATGCAGCATACCATATGTGTATATATAGCTATATAATTTTAAAGTTAAAATATTCAGTCTAAATTATACCAGTGTGGTTGTTATTTAAGCTTTTCAGCTATTACTGCTTATGGCACAATGTTTAATATTTACAAGATCATCTCTGGGAGAGTGGATTAAGATATTTAAAAATAGAGATAATTTAATGAAGCGTCTCTGACAATCTGACTTCTTAGACAGCAAGCAATATATAATACTGAATAAGTTTTTTTTTTATTAGAACATGGACAATTTAGAACATATAGGTTATTTAACTTGAGTTCAGCCTTTTTGTGACTTGTTGGAAAGTGCAAAAATTCTTCGATTATAATAAGTAAAGTACAAATATGCATGGATTCTCAGATTTTATTTTAGAGTCTAAATGTCTATAAAGACTCAAATGCATAGATAATATGTTAAGTTCACTTGGAAGCCAAAAACTCCAAATAAAACAAAATACCCTTAGGAGAATGTAGAATTTAATATAAACACAAAGTATGCGTTGAAGATCTATTTCTACCAATAAATGTTAAAACAAAGCTGTGTGTGAACTGTCTTATTGTTCCACTGTAGTATATTCACTCAAAAATATTTATTTTGCACCTATTAGGTGCCAGGCAATGTTAAGGTGTTGAGAATTCAGCAGAGGATTAAAAGACCAAGTCCCCATCTTCACGGGAAAGAAATATTTGCTCTTAGAAATTGAAAATCAGTTGACAATTACTGTTTCGATTTTCATGTTTATAAATGTATGATACTAAAGGCCCAGTGCACGAAATTTGTGTACTTGATGAGGGGTTCCTCAGTCCTGCCTGCGCCCTCTCACAGTCTGGGAGCCCTTGGGGGATGTCTGACTGATGACTTAGGCCCAGAAGAAGCGGACCTAAGCTGACATTTGGACATTCTTATTGCTGCCATGGAGGCAGGAGAGGTTCCTGCTACTGTTGCTGTACTTGCCAGCCAAGAGCATGGCTTCTGGCTGAGCAGTGCTCCCCGTGTGGGAGCACACTGACCACCAGGGGGCAGTCCCTGTGTCAAGCATCTGCCCCCTGTGGTCAGTGAGAAGCCTAGCAACTGGTCATTCTGTTCGGTTGATTTGCATATTACCCTTTTATTATATAGGATTAGGGGCCTGATGCATGAAATTCATGCACTGGGGGTGGGTGATCCCTCAGCCCAACTTGCCCCCTCACACATACTGGGTGCTCTCATGGGATGTCCTATTGACCACTTACCCCCAGCCTGCCCAAGGTCTAAAGCCTCTGGCCAAGGCTTTAGGCCTTGGGCACCCAGCCATCGCCCTGCAATGGGGCCGATGGCTGGCTCCGTCCCAGGCACACTTCCCCGGGCCTTTGCCCCAGCAGCTTGTGCCTGGCTAGCACAGGCCTCGGCCCTGCTCCCCCAGTCCAGGCCTTCTCCCTGGGCAGTGTGTGCTGGCCGTCTTGGCCCTACCCCCCACCCCACGGCTCTGGCCACCTCAACCCGCCCCCCCCCACGACCCTGGCCGCCTCGGCCCCACCAGCCCGGACCGTGCACTCGCTGGCTGGCACCACCCCAGCTCCTGATTGGCTGGTGGGTGTGGCTTTGTGGGTGTAGTGAAGGTATGCTCAATTTGCATATTACTATTTTATTAGATTGGATTGTTTTCCTGTGGTGAACTACTGCTTGGGCAAAATCACAAGAACACATACCAGAAGACTAGATTCTGTTAAGATTTTGCTATATCTCAAGATTTAGTTTTTCTTTATGGTCAGTGATTATACAGAGAGAGCAAAAGTAGGTTTACAATTGTTAGGATGTGAAACAGAATTCTTTTATTATTTATTTGTATTTATAACAAATTTTTTAAAAATATATTTTATTGATTTTTCACAGAGAGGAAGAGAGAGTGATAGAAAGTCAGAAACATCGATCAGCTGCCTCTTGCACACCCCCTGCTGGGGATGTGCCCACAGCCACGGTACATGCCCTTGACCGGAATCCAACCTGGGACCTTTCAGTCCGCAGGCCAACACTCTATCCACTGAGCCAAACCGGCTTTGGCTGTTTATAACAAATTAAACCTACTTTTGCCCATCCCTGTATTCAATTGAATAGATGCATGCCCAGGAATTGTTAGCGAGTACATTTAATACCTGGAGTAAAAGGTTTTAGTAAAGAGCATGACTTTCTTTGAAATAAATGATCTACATAGTAGATCAGTTATGGAACATAAGACTGTGAAGTTTGATTTGAAAACTTTAAATACCAGACTAAGGAATTTTTACTTTACCTCACAGACTATAGATGTCTCTTGAATTTTAGTTCTGAGTGGGAAGACCATTTTTCATGTTTCAGGAAGACTGGTGTACAGTGTTGAGAACGCAGTGGGCTGGAGAGAAATGGGAAGCAAAAAACAAAACAACAAAGGAACTATTGTGATATTATCCGTTAACATCATCATCTTTTGTTATCTAACCTAGAGTGATGACAGTAAAACTGGAAAGAGAAGGATATAAAAATATTGGGGAGGAAAAGACATTTGGTTTCTAGTTCAATATGGAAATGTGGGAGTGTCATGTACTCACATGACTGGAAGGAGAATTGCCTGAGTGACGAAGGGTGCATGCTATGTTGGTTTAGACATTTTAAACACAGCCCATCGTGCGGTACCGTGCACAATAATGCTAGCTGAGACTATAAAACCTGGGAAACCGGTAAAAGGGTATGTAATACTGAGTGATAAAAAAAATTGCCTGTGTTGCAGCTCCCCAAAATCACCCACAGAGTAGTGGGTTGGCTAGGACTCACAGGACTCAGCATATAGTTGTGCCCAAGCTAGTATTTGTCACAGGCAAAGCCCAATCTATGAGAGAAGAGGCACATGGGATGAAGTCTAGAGGAAGCCAAACAAGCTTCTAAGAGTTCTGTTCAAGTAGAGTCACACAATACTTGCTCAATTCCTCTAGCATCAAATGTGACAAGCTGGGAGAAATGTCTACCAGGGAAACTCATTACAGACCTGATGCCCAAGGTTTTTACTTGGGCCTCATTACATAGGCACCCTCAGCCAGCAGGTACCAAAGTCCCAGACTCCCAGAGAACAGCAGGTGTTCGGCATCATCCATAATCTATACACCAGACATTTAAGCACAGCAGACCATCCATATCAGTTAGGGAATGGCGGAAAAACTCCCTCAATCAAGTTCCCAGATGCCAGCCAAGGGTCAAGCTTGCACGCAGGCCTTTCTGAGAATAGGCTGAAGCCTACTGTGTGAATTCTTTTCTGCATTTACTTTCAGTTCCAGCTCAGCACATTATCCAAAATTCTAGGGCCGCATTTGAGATTGCCTTGGTTAACGTCTGCTAGGCTGTTCCTTTGGAACCTCAGCGCTAACATATCCAGAACTGAGGTAATCATTTCCCCCAAACTCTTCTTCACTCTCTCTTTCTGAGCTGTCAGTGCCTCTCCCGTTTGCCAGTGCCACCAAGGCGGCAAGGTCTGATGCCTTTCTGCTGTGTGGAGGTCAGGTAGGAGAGGAGTGGCTAGAATGAGTTGGTCCAAGGGGTCAGAATGGACAGCAGGAGTACTTGGTAATTACGACTGTGGGTGCCAAGAGTCAAAGGTCGAGTATAAAATGACCAATGATACCCTGATCAGCCTCAGAGGTAGAGAACTGAGTTTAAAATAGGGTGTCAGCACAGCATAAATGGGAGATGAGTCAAAACTAGTCCAATCAGACCAACAGCAGAATGATCGGGGAAAATATCACCAACAGTGGCTGTTTTTGATAGCTGGGTTGGTTGATTGGTTTGCTTTGGTCCATGGTTGCTTGGTAATCAAGAACCAATTAAAGGCCTGGGAAGGGAACAAATAAGAACCCAGACTTCTGCCTCTTTCCTCATTTCCTGTTGACCAATCTGTGCCCTTTGGAATCCTCATTTTCATTCTCATTGTGAGAGCTATCATTTTCCACATAGCTTCCCGCCATTGTCTCACCTCAAGTGAGGTTTCTGTAAATCCTCACCTTGCCCTCCAGCCCCTCTAGGGCTGAATTCTCCATTAAGCAGGCATGATGCCTAGGACCCACAATTCTTGTAAGGGTTCCATAAAAATTAAAAATTAGCAACTACAGAGAGAGAATATAATTTATATAATCCATCTGTATTATGTTTCTCTTTATATCACCAAAATGGCTGTAGAGTATAATTTATACATGTATATTTATTTACGTAGGAAGGAGCCTAACAAGGAAAAAGTGCTGAGAACCCATGAAAGTCAAATGTGGCCTGGCTCATCTCTCCTTTATGTACTTCAGCTATCCTCTGTCTTCTCCAAAGAACTGTGAGCTCCTTATTCTTTATGGTGCCCAGTACATAGGTCACTCTATACATTTAATAAGCAAATGCCCATATACATAGACCCTGTATATACACAGACCCTGGCTCCAAATAGCTTATACATTAAAAGCCTGTTTGTAAGATTTTTTAAAAGTCAGAATATATTTACCATAGAAATAATCTCATATGTTTGTGGTTTGAGGCAAGTGGGGAAAGACTCCCAGACTAGCCCACAAAAATTCACATTACACAGAATGTTTCTGAATTTGGTCTCAGCCAAAGGCCAAGAAGTGGTACATAGAATGTTTCTGAAACACTACTTTAAGTGCAGTCAAAAGCAGAAAAACTCAATACCACTGAAATTTCATGAAACAAAACAGGAGTGAAGTTGGAGAAACAGCCTTTAAAAGGTATCTCTATGAAGACTGCCTTTCTCAAATTTCAGGTTGTCCTTTCCTCCTCACCTGTCAGACATTGTGTGTATTTCTTTACTACAATGCCGACACCTGCCCAATCTCTGCCTCGTGCCACCCTGCTTGGCAAATGGTGGCGCTGGTTGTGTGTGCTGTGCTTTTCTTGCCTCTCACTGCCTCTGTCTACTCTCTCTGCTGACTGCCACCCCACCACTAGGGAAGGGAAAAGGGCCAACCTGCCCTGAGCAGGCAGACAGGCTGGCTATTCTGATGTGGGGAGAACCACACAGCCAAGTGGGAGAGAAGCTGATGGTTTCTGTGGGCCCTAGCAGAGCAGGTTAACCCTTTCACAGCTTAATTCTGAATATATCTCACTATTAACTGTATTCCAATTTTTTAAATAAAGAAAATGCACTTAGGAAGAGAGAGAGATAGTTAGAAACATCAATGAGAGAGAAATATCGATCAGCCGCCTCCTGCACATCCCCTATTGGGCATGTGCCCGCAACCAAGGTACATGCCCTTGACTGGAATTGAACCTGGGACCCTTCAGTCCGCAGGCTGATGCTCTATCCACTGAGCCAAACCGGTTTCGGTGGGAGTTTAACTATATTGACTGAGTATACAGAGGGGGCACATCCACCTGGGAAAATTACACTATATCCCTATGAAAAGGCATTTTCTGAAATGCCTTATCCTCATGAGAAACAAAGAATAACCTTGACTCATTAACACAGCTTGAGAATTACAACTTCAATAATGTTATTTTTTTATATATTTTTCCACTAGATTTTTTAAAAATAAAATATATTTTATTGATTTATTACAGAGAGGAAGGGAGAGGGATAGAAAGTTAGAAACATCGATGAGAGAGAAACATCGATCAGCTGCCTCTTGCACACCCCCTACTGGGGATGTGCCTGCAGCCAAGGTACATGCCTTGACAGGAATCGAACCCGGGACCTTTCAGTCCACAGGCCGATGCTCTATCCACTGAGCCAAACCGGTTTTGGCTCCACTAGGTTTTTTATTGATCTACAATTGACATATAAATTAAGTTAGTTTTAGGTATACAACATAATGACTTGTTATTTGTGTATATTGCAAACTGATCACTACAATAAGTCTAGTTAACATCCACTATCATATATACTTACAATTTTTTCTTTTTTATCTTTATTATTCAGTTTATTAATTACATTGTTTCCCCTTTTTATCCCCCTATAGCTCCCCTCCACCCTGTACCTATCCCACCCTCCACCCTCACCTCCCCCTCCCCACTGTCCTCTCCCATTGTTGCAAGATTTTTGTCCAGTCTCTTGCTGCACTTCCCACAACCCTTTTCTCCCCAAGAATTGTCAGTCCATTCCCTCTCTATGTCCATGTCTCTGTTATATTCACCAGTCTATCCTGTTCAACAGCCTATCAATTCACTTGATTTTTATGTTCATTTGTTGATAGATGTGTATTTGTTGTTCATAATTTTCATCTTTACCTTTTTCTTCTTCCTCTTCTTAAAGAATATCTTTCAGCATTTCATATAATGTTGGTTTGGTGGTGATGAACTCCTTTAGCTTTTTCTTATCTGCGAAGCACTTCATCTGACCCTCAATTCTGAATGATAGCTTTGCTGGATAGAGTAATCTTGGTTGTAGATTCTTGCTGTTCATCACTTTGAATATTTCTTGCCACTCCCGTCTGGCCTGCATCGTTTCTGTTGAGAAATCCGCTGACAGTCGTATGGGTGCTCCCTTATAGGTAACTAACTGTTTCTCTCTCGCTGCTTTTAATATTCTCTCTTTGTCTTTTGCTCTTGGCATTTTCATTATGATGTGCCTCGGTGTGGTCCTCTTAGGGTTCCTATATATTGGGGTTCGGTGCACTTCTTGGACTCCTAAGTCAATTTCTTTCACCAGGCGTGGGAAGTTTTCAGTCACTATTTCTTCAAATAGGTTTTCATTGTCTTGGCCTCTCGCTCTTTCTGGCACCCCTATAATTCGGATGTTGGTATGCTTGAGGTTGTCCCAGAGGCCCCTTACACTATCTTCAATTTTTTGGATTCTTTTGGTTTCTTGCTTTTTCAGCTGAGTGGATTTTACCTCTTTGTATTTCAAATCTTTAACTTGGTTCTTGGGGTGCTCCAGGGCACTTTTAGGTCTTTGTATAATATTTTTTGTTTCAGTCAGTGTATGCTTAATTTCTGGTTGGTCCTTTTTCATATCCTTGAGAGTCTGCTTTATATCCTTGAGGGTTTCTTTCATTTCCTTGTAGGACTCATTCATTTCCACGTTGGTCTTGATCATTTCCACATTGGTCTTGATCATTTCTTTGCAGCTCTCGTTTATATCCTTGAGGGTGTTGTTCATTTTCTTGTAGGACTCATTCATTTCCTTTGTGGTCTTGCTTATTTCCTTATAGGCCTCGATCTTCTGTTGGAGCCTCTTAAAAAACCCTATAACCGTGGTTCTGAATTCCATGTCCAGTCGTTTTTTTTCCTCCATTTCTTTCACATCTGATTTCTTTCCATGTTGCTGCATGGTGGCTGCTTCCCTGAGTTGGTCAATTAGCTTTGTGTGGTAGACTTCCTACTAGGGACAGTGGCTCAGCCTCCCCGGTTCCCTGAGGTGGATATGGGCTGCACAGTCTTGCTGAAGTTAAGCTCAGTTAATCGTTGTTAGCACTTGGAGGGTTGACCTCCAGGCCAATTGTCTGTGAAGCTCAGCTGTGCTCAGGTTGGGTGGGCGGAGTCTCCGGGCCAAGCAGACAGCGTTAGCTCCGCCCTATGCGGCCCCGGGGACTCTGTGCCGGGGGCAATGGCTGCCAGCACCTATGAGAGAGAGCTGCTGCGGAGCTCCACCGGCTGCAGGTTGCCAGGGAATTCAGACTTTCCCAAAATGAGTCTGCATGCACAATGTCTCACCCAGGGTCGTAAAACAAAGCAGTCTGACGGTTTTCCGAATGATAGGCAAGTCGCGGTGCGCTTTCTGCGCCGTCACGCAGCCGAGCTGTTCGCGCAAGCTGCCTTCTCCACAAGCCGGGAGACCCGGCAGCACCCGAGCTTCAGCGTGCCCTCCCACTGTCCCGTTTTCACCCCGTGTGATAGTGGGTTCTCTGGACTTTGCCCAGAGCTGGAGAATCAGTCCAGTGGGACGCCTTTGTCTCCCCAGTGGAGAAAACTGGCCGGTTTTCAGCCGCCTGCCCTCTCCGTGGCACGCACTCCAAACCTCTATCCGTGCGAATCTTTCAACGCCGTCCGCCGCTGCTCCTCCGAGTCACAGTGTCTTATCTTCATTTTCATTTGTGGAATTTTCACTCTGCGAGCTTTCTGTTGATTCTGGAAGGTGTTTGTTCTTTCGTTAAGTTGTAGTATTAAAATTGCTGATTATGACGGCAAGATAGGTGTTCTACCTTTGCCGCCATCTTAGTTCTTTTTTCACAATTTTTTCTTATGATGAGAACTTTTATGATCTATTCTCTTAGCAGCTTTCAAATATACAATACAGAATTATTAACTACTAGAGGCCTGGTGCACAAAATTCATTCATGGGAGCGGTAACCCTCAGCCAGGCCTGCATCATTTCACAATCTGGAACCCCTCAGGGGATGTCGAACTGCCAGTTTAGGTCCAACTAGTCCTAAACCAGAAGTTGGACATCCTTCTTGCAATTCGGGACCACTGGCTCCTAACTGTTCGCCTGCCTGCCTGATCACTCCTAACCACCTTGCCTCAGCCCCTGCCACCTTAGCTTCCTTCATCCAGAAGATCATCTGGAAGAAGACTGGAGGTTGTTCTGCTGTCCAGACTAATTAGCAGATTACGTTTTTATTATTATAGTCAACACACTATACAGTACATTCCCAGACTTATTTATTTTATAACTGGAAGTTTGCACACCTTTTAAAATGTTTTCAGGCCGAAACCGGTCTGGCTCAGTGGATAGAGCGTTGGCCTGTGGACTGAAAGGTCCCAGGTTCAATTCTGGTCAAGGGCATGTACCTTGGTTGTGGGCACATCCCCAGTAGGGGGTGTGCAAGAGGCAGCTGATCGATGTTTCTTTCTCATCAATGTTTCTGACTTTCTATCCCTCTCCATTCCTCTCTGTAAAAAATCAATAAAACATATTTTTTAAAAAAATGTTTTTCAATTACAGTTTACTTTCAGTATTATCTTGTATCAATTTTCAGGTGTTCAGCCCAGTGATTAGAACAAATTCACCCAGATTTTTTTTTTTTTGTGAGCTTAAATAATTTCCCAAGATCACATGCCTGCTTAGGAGAAAGGAAAAATAGCTTTGTGATTCTTTATTTTAAAAAATATATATTTTATTGATTTTTTACAGAGAGTAAGGGAAAAGGAGAGAGAGTTAGAAACATTGATGAGAGAGAAACATCAATCAGCTGCCTCCTGCACACCCCCCTTGGGGTTGTGCCCGCAACCAAGGCACATGCCCTTAGACTGGAATCGAACCCAGGATCCTTGAATCCGCAGGTGGATGCTCTATCCACTGAGCAAAACCGGTCATGAACGATTTGATTCTTTTGGACTTTGGGGAATTTTGAGCTGATTCATCACATTGCTTCAGGGACTCAGTACAGTTCCAAAACTGGTTTTGGGGGTGGCGGTGCAGGCCTCAATCTGCAGCTTTCTGTTGCTAATGAGTATTGTTCTGCATTCACTTTTGTAATAATTTTAATAGCATCAGTGCCAAGTTCAGACCAGAGATGGTGACAGGTACAATGAAGATGTCCTGTCAGGCATTTCTCATTATCTGTCAGATAAATACCTTAAGGTCATATTTTTTTACTCTCATATTATAGTGAATACCTTAAAAAGAATCTGAGAACATTCAACCTTTTACAGTTAAGCTCCAAAAATAGACTCATAGTATTTCAGGTGTGGAAGATGGATGATCTTCTAAGCACGTTCTCTCTGGGCCCCAAGAGCCTGCTCTTAAAATTTCTCACTCGGTTAATTAACAAGTCTGCCTTTAAAGACAAAGTATGTAGTGATTTCCATTTCACTACATACTCAATATTATGTCAGTTTGGGTCCCTGAGAAGTACACACGAAGACAGGAGATATGTTGGGGAAATGTCTGTTAAGGATAAAGGAGGAAGGAGGAGAACCTCCAAGTCTGATACCTAAGAAAGGAGGGGAAGGAGGAGACTGCACTAGGAGAAACTTCAGACTGCAGTGAAGTTCTGAGAGAATCTCAGGTGGGGAATCTCCCAATGGGCAGGAATGGCCCAGCTCTTGTACCCCCTCAGCTGTTACTGGCTAGGGGCACCTAGGGCAGTGGTCGGCAAATTCATTAGTCAACAGAGCCAAATATCAACAGTACAACGATTAAAATTTATTTTTTTAATCTTTATTATTCATCTTATTAATTACATTGTTCCCTTTTTCCCCTATAGCTCCCCTCTACCTGGTACCCATCTCACCCTCCGCCCTCACCCCCCCCCCCGTCCTCTCCCTTAGTTGCATGATTTTTGGCCAGTCTCTTGCTACACTTCCCACACCCCTTTTATCACCAAGAATTGTCAGTCCATTCCCTCTCTATGTCCATGATTCTGTTACATTCACCAGTTTATCCTGTTCATCAGCTTATTAATTCACTTGATTTTTAGATTCATTTGTTGATAGATGTGTATTTGTTGTTCATAATTTATATTTTTAGCTTTTTCTTCTTCCTCTTCTTAAAGAATATCTTTCAGCATTTCATATGATGTTGGTTTGGTGGTGATGAAGTCCTTTAGCTTTTTCTTATCTGCGAAGCACTTCATCTGACCTTCAATTCTGAATGATAGCTTTGCTGGATAGAGTAATCTTGGTTGTAGATTCTTGCTATTCATCACTTTGAATATTTCTTGCCACTCCCGTCTGGTCTGCATCGTTTCTGTTGAGAAATCTGCTGACAATCTTATGGGTGCTCCCTTATAGGCAACTAACTGTTTCTCTCTCGCTGCTTTTAATATTCTCTCTTTGTCTTTTGCTCTTGGCATTTTAATTATGATGTGCCTTGGTGTGGCCCTCTTAGGGTTCCTATATATTAGGGTTTGGTGCGCTTCTTGGACTCGTATGTAAATTTCTTTCACCAGGCGTGGGAAGTTTTCGGTCACTATTTCTTCAAATAGGTTTTCATTGTCTTGCTCTCTCTCTTTTTCTGGCACCCCTATAATTCGGATGTTGGTATGCTTGAGGTTGTCCCAGAGGCCCCTTACACTAGCTTCAATTTTTTGGATTCTTTTGGTTTCTTGCTTTTTCAGCTGAGTGGATTTTACTTCTTTGTATTTCAAATTTTTAACTTGGTTCTTGGGGTGCTCCAGAGCACTTTTAGGTCTTCGTATAATATTTTTTATTTCAGTCAGTGTATGCTTAATATCTGGTTGGTCCTTTTTCATATCCTTGAGAGTCTCCTCCATATCCTTGTAGGACTCATTCATTTCCACGTTGGTCTTGATCATTTCCTTGCAGGTCTCGTTCATATCCTTAAGGGTCTCTTTCATTTCCTTGTAGGACTCATTCACTTCCTTGTCGGTCTTGCTTATTTCCTCATAGGTCTGAACCTTTTGTAGGAGCCTCTTGAGAAGCCCTGTAACCGTGGTTTTGAATTCCATGTCCAGTCGTTTTTTTTCCCTCCATTTCTTCACATCTGATTTCTTTCCATGTCTCTGCATGGTGGCTGCTTACCTGAGTTGGTCAATTAGCTTTTTGTGGTAGATCTCCTACTAGGGACAGTGGCTCAGCCTCCCCAGTTACCTGAGGTGGATATGGGCTGCACAGTCTTGCTGAAGTTAAGCTCAGTTAATCGTTGTTAGCACTTGGAGGGGTTGACCTTCAGGCCAATTGTCTGTGAAGTTCAGCTGTGCTCAGGTTGGATGGGTGGAGTCTCCGGCCCAAGCAGACAGCTTTAGCTCCGCCCTATTCGGCCCCAGGGACTCTGTGCTGGGGGCAATGGCCGCCAGCCCCTCTGAGAGAGAGCTGCTGTGGAGCTCCACCAAGTGCCAGAGAATTCAGACTCTCCCCAAATGAGTCTTACACACCCAATGTCTCACCCAGGGTCGTAAAACAAAGCAGTCTGACGGTTTCCCGAATGAAATAGCAAGTTGCGAGCGCTCTCTACTAGGTCAGGCAGCTGTGCTGTTCCCAAGTTCACGCGCAAGCTTGCCTTCTCCACAAGCCGACAGACCCCTGCAGCACCCAAGCTTCAGCGTGCTCTCCCACTGTCCAGTTTTTGCCCCGTATGATAGTGGGTTCTCTGGACTTCACCTAGAGCTGGAGAATCAGCCCAGTGGGATGTCTTTGTCTCCCCCGTTCAGGAAAACTGGCCGGTTTTCAGCTGCCCACCCTATCCGCTGGCGCGAGCTCCAAACCTCTCTCCATACGTCTTTTCAACGCTGTCCGCCGCTGCTCCTCCGAGTCACAGTGTCTTATCTTCACTTTCATTTGTGGAATTTTCACTCAGCCAGCTTTCTGGTGATTCTGGACGGTATTTGTTCTTTCATTAAGTTGTAGTTTTAAAATTGCTGTGTATGACGGCAAGATAGGTGTTTTACCTATTCTGCCACGATTTTCCTCCATGATTGAAAATTTTTTAAAAATTTATTTTAATGATTTTTTTTTTTTACAGAGAGGAAGGGAGAGGGATAGAAAGCCAGAAACATTGATGAGAGAGAAACATCAATCAGCTGCCTTCTGCACATCCTCCTGCTGGGGATGTGCCCGCAGCCACGGTACATGCCCTTGACCGGAATCGAACTTGGGACCTTTCAGTCCACAGGCCAACGCTCTCTCCACTGAGCCAAACCGGTTTCGACTGAAATTTCTTTTGAGAGCCAAAATTTTTAAACTTAAACTTCTTTTAACGCCACTTCTTCAAAATAGACTCACCCAGGCTGTGGTATTTTGTGGAAGAGCCACACTCAAGGGGCCAAAGAGACGCACGTGGCTCGCGAGCTGCAGTTTGCTGACCAGTGGCCTAGGGGAAGCATGACCTGAGCCCGAGTGTGGAGGCTGTCATTCCATCATGCTCCCCAGAGCAGGTACTTTAGTGGTGCACCGCCATGACCACCACAAATTTCTAGCATCCTTCACTTCTAGAAACAATCAAAATTCAATCCTTGTTTATGTGGACTCCTCCATTGCTCCCCACACCAGCTGCACCTTGATCCCCGTGACCATCAGATTAATTAACATTACTATGGATCAGCTCTTTTTTCTCCAGGTTAAGTAATCTTCCTCCTTGCACTGCTATCCCTTGAATCCTCTTAAGACTTACCAAGCCCCTTTGCTAAAGCTCAGTACTGCAACCTGTATTCTAGATGAATGGGATGCCTCACATACTTGTAAACATGTCCTCGAAGCTCCCACCACATTCGGAGGCCACAGTGTCAGGAAGGATCTGATATTGTAAAGATCTATCAATGCTGGAGCTATCCCCCAAAACAAACTTCCTGTACACGTAGACACTGAGGATTGGATTCTTTTCCATGGTATTTGTGGACATTAAGTGAGCAGGGTTTGGTTTTCTCAAATTGTCTCAATCATGTTACATATTTAAACATCCAAACCTAGGTGAAAATAAGGAAAGAAACCAAGTGGTAGTCACCTAACCCAGCGAGATTATATTTTGCCCTACGGGAATAGAAACCACTGATCTCTGGTGCTACTTATACCCAAATTCCTTGCATTGATAAAGATAGTAAAAGAAGGGGGCAAAGTTCTCCAGAACCTTGCAGAGAACTGAAAGAGGATATCAATGTTATACCACTGTTCACTAGACATGCCAGCATTGCACTATCTTTTTGGTGTCGTCTTAGACCTTGCCCACATATATTGGGAGTTTCAACTTTCAACTCAACATACCCCCTTAGAGGCTCAACGAAATTTAAAAATAAGAATTATTGACAATGAGATTATCATCACAGGTACAGATTTGGTCCCAACCAAAACAATACCAGAAACACTTCCAGCAATCATTAATAAGGTCTTCGAAAATATGACTAAAGTTGATCTGTAGCCAAATAAAAGTCAGAAATCTTTTAAGTCTTAAAGGCAGACATGCCTAAGATAAATACACAAATTGAAAGGATCATTTTGCAACAAAGCATTCTCTTAAAAAAAGTGAATCAAAGAAGGGACCTCAAATGTTAATTACAAAATGTATCACCTTCCCAGAGATTGTGCCATCAGATAATTCAGTCCACCAATGAACTTTTAACATCATAGTGTAAGCAGCAGAACCTCTAGGAAATCTGAAATGGGAAAAAAAAAAAAGAACAGATTTATTTTTCATTTTGTATGTCAGGAAATTTGAATTAAAATTGATTAGGTTTATTTACAATATTTTAGTTACAACTATATTTCAGAAATAGCAGCACAGAATATGAAAATTACACTTTTCTATTACCAGCACCTAAGAATGCACATGGAGAAGCTGAATTTAGACCAAGAGAAAAGGTAAGAACCTTAGTTAAATAATAAGAACAAATGCCTTGATGACCTTTACCCACTAAAGCATCTGCCAGATTCTGCTTATATAAGTTGCCTAGCCTGGAGCTCTAGTAAACTCAGTCACAGCAAGAGAAGTGGGGCTAGGTCTGGATTTTGTAGCCGGTAGAAATGGATACTGTGGGAATTGGCTCTTGTGCACCGAACACCTTTACATTATTTCTTAAGAAGCCATCATTTTTAGCTCTACAAGGTTATACTTGCCCATTTCCTAGTTATTGTGCTGCCGTTCATGCGAGGAACCAGCCTTGGACGGGGGACTTCAACTTTCCAAGGGCCTAGCTCATCCTCTATGTCTGTTTTAGTTTTTTCTACATTTTCAGGATTTTTGCAGACAGTGTGCTAATCCACTGCCACTGAATTTTGAGTCTTCTCTGCCTTTCAGAAAACTGCTAACAACTAGAACAAAATACCCAGGTTATTCCCTACCCATAGCCATACAACCAAACTAAAGGGCTTATTAACTCAGTTCTCCTTTTTTTTTTTATTAAATTTTTAAATCTTTATTGTTCAGTTTATTAATTACATTGTTTCCCCTTTTTATCCCCCTATAGCTCCCCTCCACCCTGTACCTATCCCACCCTCCACCCTCACCTCCCCCTCCCCACAGTCCTCTCCCATTGTTGCAAGATTTTTGTACAGTCTCTTGCTGCACTTCCCACAACCCTTTTCTCCCCAAGAATTGTCAGTCCATTCCCTCTCTATGTCCATGTCTCTGTTATATTCACCAGTTTATCCTGTTCATCAGCCTATCAATTCACTTGATTTTTATGTTCATTTGTTGATAAATGTGTATTTGTTGTTCATAATTTATATTTTTACCTTTTTCTTCTTCCTCTTCTTAAAGAATATCTTTTAGCATTTCATATAATGTTGGTTTGGTGGTGATGAACTCCTTTAGCTTTTTCTTATCTGCGAAGCACTTTATCTGACCCTCAATTCTGAATGATAGCTTTGCTGGATAGAGTAATCTTGGTTGTAGATTCTTGCTGTTCATCACTTTGAATATTTCTTGCCACTCCCGTCTGGCCTGCATCGTTTCTGTTGAGAAATCTGCTGACAATCGTATGGGTGCTCCCTTATAGGTAACCAACTGTTTCTCTCTTGCTGCTTTTATTATTCTCTCTTTGTCTTTTGCTCTTGGCATTTTAATTATGATGTGCCTTGGTGTGATCCTCTTAGGGTTCCTATATATTCGGGTTCGGTGCACTTCTTGGACTCCTAAGTCAATTTCTTTCACCAGGTGTGGGAAGTTTTCGGTCACTATTTCTTCAAATAGGTTTTCATTGTCTTGCTCTCTCTCTTTTTCTGGCACCCCTATAATTCGGATGTTGGTATGCTTGAGGTTGTCCCAGAGGCTGCTTACACTGTCTTCAATTTTTTGGATTCTTTTGATTTCTTGCTTTTTCAGCTGAGTGGATTTTACCTCTCTGTATTTCAAATCTTTAACTTGGTTCTTGGGGTGCTCCGAGCACTTTTAGGTCTTTGTATAATATTTTTTATTTCAGTCAGTGTATGCTTAATTTCTGGTTGGTCTTTTTTCATATCCTTGGGTCTCCTTTATATCCTTGAGGGTCTCCTTCATTTCCTTGTAGGACTCATTCATTTCCACGTTGGTCTTGATCATTTCCTTGCAGGTCTCGTTCATATCCTTGAGGGTCTTGTTCATTTCTTTGTAGGACTCATTCATTTCCACGTTGGTCTTGATCATTTCCTTTGTGGTCTTGCTTATTTTCTTATAGGCATCGACCTTTTGTTGGAGCCTCTTGAAAAACCCTATAACCGTGGTTTTGAATTCCATGTCCAGTCGTTTTTTTTCCTCCATTTCTTTCACATCTGATTTCTTTCCATGTCTCTGCATGGTGGCTGCTTCCCTGAGTTGGTCAATTAGCTTTGTGTGGTAGATGTCCTACTAGGGACAGTGGCTCAGCCTCCCCAGTTACCTGAGGTGGATATGGGTTGCACAGTCTTGCTGAAGTTAAGATCAGTTTAATCCTTGTTAGCACTTAGAGGGGTTGACCTCCAGACCAATTGTCTGTGAAGCTCAGCTGTGCTCAGGTTGGGTGGGCGGAGTCTCCGGGCCAAGAAGACAGCGTTAGCTCTGCCCTATGCGGCCCTGGGGACTCTGTGCCGGGGGCGATGGCCGCCAGCACCTCTGAGAGAGAGCCGCTGCCGAGCTCCACCGGCTGCCGGGGAATTCAGACTCTCCCCAAATGACTGCACATGCAATGTCTCACCCAGGGTCGTAAAACAAAGCAGTCTGACGGCTTTCCGAATGAGATAGCAAGTCGCAGATCGCTCTGTACATGGTCGCGCAGCTGAGCTGTTCGAGCAAGCTGCCTTCTCCACAAGCCGGGAGAGCCCTGCAGCACCCGAGCTTCGGCGTGCCCTCCCACTGTCCCGTTTTCACCCCGTGTGATAGTGGGTTCTCTGGACTTCGCCCAGAGCTGGAGAATCAGTCCAGTGGGACGTCTTTGTCTCCCCATTCGAGAAAACTGGCCAGTTTTCAGCCACCCGCCCTCTCCGCGGTGCGCGCTCCAAACCTCTCTCCGCGCGAATCTTTCAATGCCGTCCTCAGCTGCTGCTCCGAGTCACAGTGTCTTATCTTCACTTTTATTTGTGGAATTTTCACTCGGCGAGTTTTCTGGTGATTTTGGAAGGTGTTTGTTCTTTCGTTAAGTTGTAGTATTAAAATTGCCGAGCATGACGGCAAGATAGGTGTTTTATCTATGCCGCCATCTTGGTTCTCCGGCTCAGTTCTCCTTTGCATTTAGCTACTATAGTGTCAGTAGAAATTTATAGATTGTCCTTCCTCTAGCCTTTATTTATCTAAATCTACTCATCTTGAGCCCTGGCCAGTGGTACTCAGTGGCTAGAACATTAGCCTATGCACTGAAGGGTGGTGGATTTGATTCCCAGTCAAGGACACACCCTGAAGTAAGTGTGGGAGATCAACCAATAGATGTGTCTCTATCCCATCAATGTTTTCTCTCTCTCTCCCCCTTCCTCCCTTCCTTCCACTCTCTGTAAAAGTCAATGGAAAAAATATCCTCATATGAGGATTAACAAAACAAACAAAAAATCTACTCATCTTAAAAGTCTACTTTTTTCAGGAAGACATTTCTGCTTATTCCAAAAGAAACTCTTGTATCTCACAATTCTATCTACCTCAGGGCTAGAATAAGATCTTCAGAGGACTGTGGCTCTGAAAGGTTTTGGTGCTTCTCCCTTATAATTCAAAATAAAAACAATTCTCAAATATAAAATATATGTACAAAAGGACTAACCAGCTTACTTCCACTCCAAATAATTGCTATTTGGATTTTAAAAAACACTAAATTCTTTTCAAATTGATTTTAAAATTTTTAAAAATCTTTATTGTTCAGTTTATTAATTAAATTGTTCCCCCTTTTTTCCCCCTATAGCTCCCCTCCACCCAGTACCCATCCCACCCTCCACCCTCACCTCCCCCTCACTGTCCTCTCCTATAGGTGCATGATTTTTGGCCAGTCTCTTGCTGCACCTCCCACACCCTTTTCTCCCCAAGAATTGTCAGTCCATTCCCTCTCTATGCCCATGATTCTGTTATATTCACCAGTTTATCCTATTCATCAGATTTTTAATTCACTTGATTTTTAGATTCATTTGTTGATAGATGTCTATTTGTTGTTCATAATTTATATTTTTAGCTTTTTCTTCTTCCTCTTCTTTAAGAATATCTTTCAGCATTTCATATAATATTGGTTTGGTGGTGATGAACTCCTTTAGCTTTTTCTTATCTGCGAAGCACTTTATCTGACCTTCAATTCTGAATGATAGCTTTGCTGGGTAGAGTAATCTTGGTTGTAGATTCTTGCTGTTCATCACTTTGAATATTTCTTGCCACTCCCATCTGGCCTGCATCGTTTCTGTTGAGAAATCTGCTGACAGTCCTATGGGTGCTCCCTTATAGGTAACTAACTGTTTTTCTCTTGCTGCTTTTAATATTCTCTCTTTATCTTTTGCTGTTGGCATTTTAATTATGATGTGTCTTGGTGTGGTCCTCTTTAGATTCCCATATTTTGGGGTTCTGTGCACTTCTTGGGCTTTTAAGTCAATTTCTTTCACTTCAAGTAGGTTTTCATTATCTTGCTCTCTCTCTTTTTCTGGCACCCCGATAATTTGGATGTTGATATGCTTGAGGTTGTCCCACAGGCCCCTTACACTATCTTCAATTTTTTTGGATTCTTTTGGCTTCTTGCTTTTCCGGCTGAGTTGATTTTGTTCTTTGTATTTCAAATCTTTGACTTGGTTCTTGTGGTCCTCTGGGACTGCTTTTACGTCTTTTTGTAATATATTTTATTTCAGTCAGTGTATGCTTAATTTCTAGTTGGTCCTTTTTCATATTCTCATAGGTCTCATTCATTTCCTCGTAAGTCTTTTTCATTTCCTTGTAGGTCTTGTTCATTTCCTTGCAGATCTCATTAAGTTCATCAGCCTTTTCTAGGAGCCTCTAGAAAAACCTTATTACTGTGGTTTTGAACTCTATGTCTAGTCTTCTTTTTTCCTCCATTTCTTTCACATCTGATTTCTTTCTACTTCTCTGCATTGTGGCTGCTTTCCTGAGTTGGTCCATTAGCTTTGTGTGGTAGATGTCCTCTAAGGGACAGTGGCTCAGTCTCTCCAGTTACCTGAGGTGGATATTCTTACTGCAGCCCATTATGGGTTGTATAGTATTGTTGAAGTTAAGCCCTGATTATTGTTGTTAGCAGTAGAAGGGTTTTACCTCCAGGCCAATTGGCTGTGAGGGTAAGCTGTGTTCAGATTGGATGGGTGGAGTCTCCAGGCTGAGCAGGCAGTGTCTGCTCCACCCTATGCGGCACCTGGGTCTCTGTGCCAGATGGTAATGGCTGCACACACCTCTGAGAGAAAGCTGCTGTCGAGATCTACCCACTGCCGGACAACTCAGTCTCTCCCCAAATGAGTCTGCACACCCAAAGTCTCGCCCAGGGTTGTAAAGCAATGCAGTCTGGTGGTCCCCTAACGAGGGAACAAGTCATGAGTCCTCTCTGCGCAGTCGTGCACTTTTGTTTCCAAGTTTACGTGCACTCTCCACAAGCTCGGCCTCTCCACAAGCTTGCAGAACTCTGCTGTACCCGGGCTCCAGCGCGCCTTCCCACTGTCCAGTTTCACCCAGTATGAGTCCAGTTTCACCCCAGACCTTGCGTGGAACTGCGGAGTCATTGCAGTGGGACGCCTCTGTCTCCCTCCCCATTGGAGAAAACCAGCCGGGTTTGCAGCCACCCACCCTCTCCGCTGGCATGCGTGCACAGCTCCAAACCTCTAACTCTGCACGTATCTTCAGCGCTGCCCTCTGCCGCTCCTCTGAGTTACAGTGTCCTATCTTTACTTTTATTTGTGGAATTTTCACTCAGCCAGCTTTCCGGTGATTCTGGATGATGTTTGTTCTGTCGTTAAGTTGTAGTTTTGGAATTGTTGTGTGGGGCAGCAAGATAAGTGTTTACCTATGCCACCATCTTGGTTCCTCGAGCCTCAAAAGTGATTTTGATGCCCCTGATATAAGGTACTCAAGATGATGCTAAAGCTGTGTGTTGGCTTATCCACCTTTGTCCTTCGCTGGAAGAAATGCATTGAGATTAGGGACTTGGGCTATTAATCACAGTATCTCTGAAGCCTAGACTAGCACTCACATGTAACAGGTGCTCAATTTGTTCAACTGATGAATAAAAGTGGAATCTTCTAGATGTCTTCAAATGTTTTGAGAACTTCATGTAGAGGTTTTATAAGAAGGGATACCAAGTTGGGTTTTCTCCTGTGCTTTTTTTTTTTTTTGTCATTGTTAATTCTCACTTGAGGATACTTTTTCCAAAGATTTTCAGAGAGAGTGGAAGGGAGGGAGGGCGGGGGAGAGAGAAAACCATCAATAGGAATGAGACATATCTACTGTATGTCCTGCCTTGACCAGGAATCAAACCCCGGGCTCTTCAGTGCGTGGGCCAACATTAACCACACTAGCCAGAGCTATCCTATGCTTCTTAAGACAAGGGCTATGTATGAGAATTATTGAGACTAAACGTAAGTCTTTCCTGACATTTAGTTGTTCAACATTATCCATCCTTGGCAGCCTTATGAAATGACTGCTGCATCCATGGAAGTACTCAGAGTGAGAGGAGCATGTCAGGGGTTTCCTTCTTATTGAAAGGAATTGGAAGAGATAACTATGGTAGGCAGAATAATGCCTGCCCCACCCCCTTCAAAGATGTCTATCTCTTAATCCCTGGAACCTGTGAATGTTACCTAAACACGAAAGGGACTTTGTAGATGTGATTACAGTAAGAACCTTAAAATGGGGAGCTCAAGCTGGGTTAATGGAGGTGGATGGATGGGCAGTCTAATCACAAGTCCTTAAACTCGAAGACCTTTCCCAACTGGTCAGAATCAGACAATGATGTGAAGAGGAGTTGGAGATGCAACTTTGAAGAAGAAGGGGCCCAGAAACCAAGGAGTATGATTTGTCTCTAAAAGAAAAGGCAAGAAAAGATCCCCCAATTGTATGCAGAAAGAGAAATAGCCTTGCATTACTTTTTGTGTGTCAAAATTTGGATTTGTGTTAGAATTCTAATGCACAGAACTGTAAAGATAATAAATTTGTTTTAATCCATCAATTGTGTTAAAAAAAAACTAATTCAATGATCTTTAGGATTATTTGCCAGATCTAAGATTCCATGATGCTACATTGTTGGAGGAGGGATTGGATTAGGAAAACAAATTCAAAGGTAAGGGTTATTGAACACCAAGGTGGGTTATCAAGTAGATTGTGAAACCTCTATCTCCAAGGAGCTTAAAGATAGCAATGGATGACTGTGACCTGTCTAGGTGAAGTGTTACTCCTTGGCGTCTATAAAAGAAGCCTAGGCCCAGCTGGTTTGCCCAGTGGATGAGTGGTTACCCATGAACAGGAGGTCACGGTTTGATTCCTGGTCAAGGCAGGTCAGGGCACATGCCATGTTGCAGGCTCAGTCCTTAGAAGAGGGCAGCCAGTCAGTAATTCTCTCTCATCACTGATGTTTCTCTCTCTCTCTCTCTGTCTCTCTCTCTTCCTTTCTGAAATCAATACAAAAATATATTTAAAAAATAATAATAAAGGAACCCAGAAGTGAAAGAGGCAGGGTCTATAAGTGGACAAATTGTATTTTTATTTCTTTATTTATAAATAAATGTTTATAAATTATTTATTCATTCATTCAAATTGCCTTTAAGTGAAAACAACTTTCCTTCTGTATGTATCTATTGTTTACTTATTCAAATTGCTTTTAAATAGAAACAAGTTTCCTTCTGAATGCTTTTGGATTTTAGGCAAAAACGTCTAAATTGAAGCAATTTAAAGCCTTTTTCCTGCTTTTTCGCAATGGGTTTGCCACCAGAACACAGGTGTCCTGAAAAACCACCATTAACTCAAACCCAAGATGGGAAAGGAAATGACTCACATCAACATCGTCGTCATCGGACACGTAGATTCCAGCAAGTCTACCACTACTGGCCATCTGATCTACAAATGTGGTGGGATCGACAAAAGAACCATCGAGAAATTTGAGAAGGAGGCTGCTGAGATGGGGAAGGGCTCCTTCAAGTATGCCTGCGTCTTGGATAAACTGAAAGCCGAACGGGAACGAGGTATCACCATGGATATCTCTCTGTGGAAATTCGAGACCAGCAAGTATTATGTGACCATCATTGATGCCCCAGGGCACAGAGACTTCATCAAAAACATGATTACAGGCACATCTCAGGCTGACTGTGCTGTCCTGATTGTTGCTGCTGGTGTTGGTGAATTTGAAGCAGGCATCTCCAAGAATGGACAGACCCGGGAGCATGCCCTTCTGGCCTACACACTGGGTGTGAAACAGCTGATTGTTGGTGTTAACAAAAGGAATTCCACTGAGCCACCCTACAGCCAGAAAAGATATGAGGAAATTGTTAAAGAAGTCAGCACCTACATTAAGAAAATTGGCTACAACCCTGACACAGTAGCATTTGTGCCAATTTCTGGTTGGAATGGTGACAATATGCTGGAGCTGAGTGCCAATATGCCTTAGTTCAAGGGATGGAAGGTCACCTGTAAAGATGGCAATGCCAGTGGAACCACACTGCTTGAAGCTCTGGATTGCATCCTGCCACCATCTCGTCCAACTGACAAGTCCCTGCGCCTGCCCCTCCAGGATGTCTACAAAATTGGTGGTATTGGTACTGTCCCTGTGGGCAGAGTGGAGACTGGTGTTCTGAAGCCTGGCATGGTGGTCACCTTTGCTCCGGTCAATGTTACAACTGAAGTAAAGTCTGTTGAAATGCACCATGAAGCTTTGAGTGAAGCTCTTCCTGGGGACAATGTGGGCTTCCATGTCAAGAACGTGTCTGTCAAAGATGTTCGCCGTGGCAATGTGGCTGGTGACAGCAAAAATGATCCACCAATGGAAGCAGCTGGCTTCACAGCCCAGGTGATTATCCTGAACCACCCAGGCCAGACCAGTGCTGGATATGTTCCTGTGCTGGATTGTCACACAGCTCACATTGCTTGCAAATTTGCTGAGCTGAAGGAGAAGATTGATCGTTGTTCTGGGAAAAAGCTGGAAGATGGTCCCAAGTTTTTGAAATCTGGTGATGCTGCCGTTGTTGATATGATTCCTGGCAAGCCCAGGTGTGTTGAGAGCTTCTGACTCCCCTCCTCTGGGCCGGTTCGCTGTTCGTGACCTGAGACAGACAGTGGCTGTGGGTGTCATCAAAGCTGTGGACAAGAAGGCAGCTGGAGCTGGCAAAGTCACCAAGTCTGCCCAGAAAGCTCAGAGGCTAAATGAATATTCCCCAAACCTGCCACCCAGTCTTAATCAGTGGTGGTAGAACGGTCTCAGAACTGTTTGTCTCAATTGGCCATTTAAGTTCAATAGTAAAAGACTGGTTAATGATTACAATGCATCGTAAAACCTTCAGAAGGAAAGGAGAATGTTTTGTGGACCATTTGGTTCTTTTGTGTGAGTGGCAGTTTTTAAGTTATTAGTTTTTTAAAATATTTTGTTGATTTTTCACAGAGAAAGGGAGAGGGATAGAAAGTTAGAAACACCAATGAGAGAGAAACATTGATCAGCTGCCTCCTGCACACACCACACTGGGGATGTGCCTGCAACCAAGGTACATGCCCTTGACCGGAATTGAATCTGGGACCCCGCAGTCCTCAGGCCGACGCTCTACCCACTGAGCCAAACCGGTTTCAGCTAAGTTACTAGTTTTAAAAATCAGTACTTTTTAAATGGAAACAACATGACCAAAAATCTGTCACAGAATTTTGAGACTCATTAAAATAACAAAGTTTAATGAGAAACCTGTGTGTTCTTTTGGTCAACACTGTAACTTTGTTATACTACTTAGGTAAAAGACTTCAGAATTGCCCATGACCTATTTCCAGTGTTATATCTGCTGATGCTTAACAATTGGATAGTTCTGTTAACATTTTTCCCTGGGTGGGAACTTAGGGGGTTTTTGTGGGAATATTTTCCCCCCCACTGAATCACCTTTCTCTTCATGGTAAAAGCTATGGGAAAGGAGTCTGTTGGTATAACACTAGTAGGTTAGGACAGGTAAGCAAAGGGTAACTTTGTGTTTGTAAGCTAGTTTCTAAAGGCCAACTTCTGTAAAGGCCACACGTTAACATAAAATTTTGTAGTTACATCAATTTTGAGTAAATTTGTTGGTAGGTCAATTTTAGTTTTCCAGTTTTACTGGGATGTGAATTCACATTTACAAATGTTGAGGTGGTTTAAGAACCTTACGAGAGGTTTGAACAGCATTGAGCACTGTCTGGCTGCAGTTATTGTATCCAAATTCTAGGGAAAATAAATTGATGCTGGAAGTTGAAAAAAAATAAAGCCTTTTTCCTATTTGGCATGACATGAAATTTCACAGATCATTTACTTAAACAACATAGTCATTGATAGTATGCCTAAACGGAGTCTGTCGTTTAATTCTGAATGATTGAGAAAGGCTGCGTATTTCCATTCATGGGTCTGTTACAATAGAATCCATTTAGATTACATCTACACTGAGTGGCCAGACTATTATGATTTCTGAACGCATAATAATCTAGCCACTCAGTGTATATCCTATATAATAAAAGGCTAATATGCTAATTGTCCCCTCTACCAGGAGCTTGACCAGCAGGCAGGACAACTGCCCATGTCCCCTCCCCTTTTTATCAGTGCCTGAAGGGAGGTGGAGAGGGAGTGGATTAAGGGTAGCTAATGTCCTTGTTTTCCCCCTTGCATTTCTCTTCTGTTCTTGTGAACCAACCGGTGTTCTCTTGTGTGGCTAGTTTTATATCTGGGATGAGGAGGCCCTTCACCTTGGAACTGCTGCCTCTATCCTTAAAAGTCTGTCACCCAGGAGACACCGTTAGGATAGGCTAAATAATGGCCTCCAAATGACCAGTCACAGTCCCTAGAATTCCTAGACCTTGCACATTAACCCCATGTCATCCAGAGGAAATGGAAGCTCAGAGACTTAGAGTCTTATTTTGGTTCATCTCCTGATTTCTAATCCTATAAAATATTAGACTCCTAGCCCAGTGTGCTTTATACTCCAGGACACTGGTCCAAGCTGGCTACAGACAGGGCAGGGGCTAAACATCTCAGAGACAGATCTGGCACCTTTGGACTCCACAATGCCTATGTCTGAATCCTGACTGCCACTTTCTGGCAATGTGAACCTGGGTAGGTTCCTGAACTGTTAAGTCACTAAATACATTTCCAGATAAATAAATCGGGCCTAATCCCTAATTTGAAGGGGACCCAAAGAAGATCTGGGCGATTTTTATTTTTTAACCAGCCCATCATATGCAGTCAGGGAGCAGTGGGCTGTATGTGGCTCAAAGGAGACAGAAATCAACTAAGATTCAGAAAATTAAGAGACGTGATATTTCTTGCACACCAGAGCTCGCGGGCAGACAGTTTTACCAGCTACACCAGCCCCCCCAGAACTACACTCCCCAGGGCTATAAGCCGTGCCTGACCATCAAACTTCACACACACACACACACACACACACACACACACACACACACACACACCCACCCACCCCTTGGACCGGCTTAAGTTTCCAGGCCTTTTCCCTTACTATTCGCCCCTGGCAGATTCCCACACTGAGGTTCTGGGGTCCCTCAGGTTGCCCCCGGGGCCAGAGGCGCCCACGGTGGCAGGAGCAGCTGTCCTCAGGCCTCTGGCTCCGCGGACCGCGGACAGGGAGGGAGGATGCACGGCCCCCCGCAGGCCGGGCCGGCTCTCCGACAGTCCCTGCCCGCGGGTAGGTGAGAGGCGAGGGCGCGCGGAGCAGGAACCCGACGCCTGCGGGCCCTCCCCGCGGTCAGAGGAAGGAGGCGCCGCTACACCCGTGACCATCCAGCAGCAGCGCCCGGGTCCGCCCCGCCGGGGCTGCACAGAAAGAGGGGTGTGGGTGCGCGCAACTGCGGACGAATTGCGCAGCGTCCCGGGGTGGGGGCGGGGGAGGTAGGAGGAGGGGGGTGTCAGAGCAATGAGAATCCTGGCTGCGGTGTGTGTGTGTGTGGTGGTGGTGGGGGGGGGGGCGGAGGGGGAAGGGGTCCTCCGGGTGGCCTCGGGAGGCCTCGGGACACCGCTCTCCAGCTCTGATCCAAACCAGCGCACCCGGCCAGCCGCGACCTCCATGCAGAGGCGCGCAGGCAGCTCAGCGTCCGGATTTGTGTTTCAGACTGAGCGCTCCAGATCTGTCAGGTTTCCATAAATGTATTGCTTGCTTTATTTCTTTTCTTTTCTTTCTTTTTTTTTTCAGTCTGTTTTGCAGTCTTCCACTGGAGGGTGTCTGTAATGACCCTGACACGTTTTAGCAACCCAGGGCAAAGAAAAAGTGAAATGGGAGCTTAAGTCCACAACTTGAATTTTTACCCCCAAGTAAAAACCTGTGATTGGTTCGCGCATTGTGTTTTAGATAAAATCTATAATCTTACATGGTTTCTAGCCTCTGTGTGTTCTGTCTCTCCCCCCCCCCCCCCCCCCAGCCTGTCTAAACCCACCCATCCTCACTTTCTCCCTCCCCATAAGGTCTGGTCTACTCACATGGTCCTTTTACAGTTCTTTGAGACAAGTTATTCCTGCCTGGGCTAAGGCTTTTGTACTGTTTCCTCTGCTGAAAGAGACTTCCTGCTCACTGCTGACCTCATTCTCATCTCTTAGATTTCAATTAAAATGTGGGATGTCGACCAATATGAATGGTCATCGGCACTACTTTAATGCCAATAGGAATCCCCAATTTGGGGTGTGATAAAGAAGGGAATTTTTCAGTGCAAACCAGCTCAGTGGTGATACAGCAGGGTGCATCGCTGTGAGGCGGCGGTGAGGCCAGCCAGGGGCTTCTTCAACGAGGCAGCCCAGCTCTGGGCTGGTCACTGCTCCTTCAAGCCACTTTCCAGTGTTTCAGCTCTAACCAGGAAAAGCAGCCTTCGGTGGAAAGGATGTGTACTTACTCAGGGGAGCTGACTTAGCCTTATATCATAAAAGCCTAATATGCAAATTGTCCCCTCAGGTGGTTGGTGGACTTGGAGTTGGACCACTTGCTATGACTTGTGTTGACCACCAGGGGGTGGTGCAGAACATGGTGGGCATATCGGCTATGTGCCACTGGCAGTGGCATCAGTGGGGACACTGCTGGCCTGGATGGACCCTGATGAGAGTGGGACTGGGGAGAGATGGTGGAGCAAGTGAGTGGGCAGTGCCAGGCCAAGGCAGGTTCGGGTGTGGGTGGGGCCCTATTGTCCCGCCGATTGCCCTGCAGACAGTGATCAGTGGTAGCAGTGGAAGGTAGGGTCCCAATCAATCACCCTGCAGGTGGGATGGTGAAGCAGGAGAGGGGGCAGCTGCAGGGCAAGGCGGGGAGCATGAGCTGAGGCTGTGAGCCTGGGGGTGTGAGCTGGGGCCCAATCCCTGTAGGCCACCTTGAGAGACCCTACCCATGCACAAATTTGTGCACCAGGCCTCTAGTATAGACAGAAGTCCCTGCCCCTGGTTCCTGATTGGTTCATCCTCATGCAAATAAGAACTCCAAATCCTCTCAGTTTGATTGGTCCATGAGAAACTGTCCTGATTAGTTAGAATAGAGCCACTCCAATTGGTTGGAGCTGCACAGCTCCAATTGTACGGGGAAAGCCTCAGTCTTATTGATTAAAATATGATTCCAGGAATGCCTTTATTTATTTATTTTAATCTTCACCCAGGGATAGTTTCCCATTGATATTTAGAGAGAGCGGGAGAGAGAGGGAAAGACAGAGAGAAACATCAATGTGAGAGAAACACATCCATTGGTTGCCTCCTGCATGAGCCTGGGGGCCTGGGCCAAGGAGGAAACTGAAACTGAGGTACGTGCCCTTGACTAGAATCGAGCCTGGGACCCTTCAGTCCAAGGATTGGTGCTCTATCCACTGAGCCAAACCAGCTAGAGCCCAGGAACTCCTTTATAAGGGCTGGCTCAGATGGCAGAAACACAACACAGGCAGGGAGTTCAGTGCAGAGGCAGGGAGTTCAGTGAAGGCTTTACTCTGAAGTGAATGCAGCAATGACACCTGTTGTTTTAAAAATCTGAACCTCATTAGTTACCAAGAACCCTTCTTGGTAGGAATCTTCTTTCTCAGTGTCCACAAATGTCACTTCCTGGGAAGGGCCTTCACCGATCTCTCAGAACTTGATTTTTCTTGGCACTTCGCACAATTTATAACTTTTAAAAGTGTATCTTGTGTTTATTTGTCATGCCTATGTCAACAAGACTAAATTTCATGATGACAGGACTGTTGCCAGCATTGGGGTTCTTGGATTCCCCAAGACAGAAATTGAGAGAGGAAACCTCAGAACAATTTCCAGAGAGAGTTTATTAAACACATGCTCAAGCACAAGGGAGGCAGCGCAAAAGAAAGAAAGGTCTTCTGAACTGGCTTGGGAGCTGGCTCTGCTTGGCTACTTTTATAAGTGGGGGGAAAGTGGGCTTGCACAAAAAGGCGGGCTTTTGGAAACCCAATCTTTTTCCAGTTTCCAGATCCAAGTCCCTATGCTGTCTTAGAATCATGTTGCTTTTGCTTATTATTGAATTTTCTGAACCTAGCAAAAGCTGGGACATAGTGGATATACTCTAAATACATATGGAATGTAGGGAGAACTTTCCAAAGATGTAATTATAGACCTTTGATTTGGGGGGAGGTGCAAGGTTCATAGTGTGCGTAGAGGACGCTTTTTTAAAGGATAAGCTACTCTCAATAACAACTCTGTGTGTGTGTGTGTGTGTGTGTGTGTACACGCGCGTGCGCACGTGCACATTCCAAATATGTGTATTATTTTTAAAGCATTATAAAAATACTAGTGACCCAGTGCACAAAATTTGTACACATTAAAAGGGGATTAATTAGAGGAAATAATTTAATATTGCTATTTGCCCTTTCTCTATAATAGAAGTGTCAGAGAGTTAGTAAAATGTATATGAAAATCTTCCTCCTGTCAGAGTCTGGGCTCATCACAGCACCCAGAGTCAAATTCCCATCACCCACGTGCATCTCAAAATCATGTGAGACCCAGACCCAGCAAGCCCCTCAGTCCCCTTCCCCACCATTGGGGTAGATCCAGACCAGGCCAGTCCCACCCTTGTCAAGCCCTGCTGGTCAGGGGGCATAGCCTCAGATCTCCTTGCCCGGTGCCAGGATGGGGGCATGGCCTGAGGCCCCCCAGCCCAGCCCTGGGTGGGGGGCATGCCTTGAGGTCCTCAGTCAAGCATCACCAGATGGGGGACACAACCTGAGATCTCTTGTCAAGCCCTGCTGGGTGGGGGGCATGGCCTGAGGTTCTCTGTCAAGCCCTGCCAGGCAAGGGGGTACAACCTCAGCACTGGGAGTGGGGTGCAGCCTCAGGCCCCCCGTCAAGCCCCACTGGGTGAGAGTGCAGCCAGAGTTACCCCAACCCAGCACTGGGTGTGCACCTTGAGGACCCCTGTCAACTCCCACCTGGTGGTGGGGGGGTGCAGCCTGAGATTCTCTGGCCTGGCCCTGGGACAGGGGGAGTAGCCTGAGGTCCCCTAGCCCAGCACCAGGACAGGAAGTGCACCTTGAGGTCCCCTGTCAAGCCCTGCTGGGTGGAAGACACAGGCTGAGGTTCCCTGCCAAGCCCCATGGGGGCTGGGGAGGGCATAGCCTCAGTCCCTGCTGATTGCTCCTTAAGGCTTCTTATGGGAACTTGGCCTCAGCTGTGGATACAGCCATCTTTGTGATGGAGTGGTGGTCAATTAGCATATTCACTTTTTATTAGATAGGATAATGAATGGTTATATAAATTTATATCCTATATAATAAAGAGGTAATATGCAAATTGATCCTCACACTGTCACATAAAATGGCCACCCCCATGTGGTCATAGATGGCCACCACAAGATGGTCAGCAAGGAAGGGTAGTTGTGGGTGATCAGGCCTGCAGGGGAGGGTAGTTGTGGGTGATCAGGCCTGCAGGGGAGGGTAGTTGTGGGTGATCAGGCCTGCAGGGGAGGGTAGTTGTGGGTGATCAGGCCTGCAGGGGAGGGTAGTTGTGGGTGATCAGGCCTGCAGGGGAGGGTAGTTGTGGGTGATCAGGCCTGCAGGGGAGGGTAGTTGTGGGTGATCAGGCCTGCAGGGGAGGGTAGTTGTGGGTGATCAGACCTGCAGGGGAAGGCAGTTGGGGGCAACCAGGCCTGCAGGGGAGGGCAGTTGGGGGCAATTGGGCTGGCAAGGAAGCAGTTAAGCATCAAGCAGGCTGGAACAGGAGTGGTTAGGGGGGATCAGACTGGCAGCCAGGTGAGCAGTTGGGAGCCAGCAGTCCCGGATTGTGAGAGGAATGTCCCAGATTGGAGAGGGTGCAGGCTGGGCTGAGAGACACCCTCCCTCCAGTGCATGAATTTTGTGCACCAGGCCTCTAGTATTATTATAAAACACACATCAAGTAGATGCTTCAAATGGCTAAAATAAAAATAATAGCTATAGTGAAGGCCTAGGGCAGGGGACAGAGTGAGGCTAAGAATGGGGGGAGGGGGGAATATGTAATACTTTCAACAATAAAGATTTAATTAAAAAATAGTTATAAAGAAAACTTCTGAAAATCTCACCCATCCTCCAACCTTCCAAACCCCCCACCCCCACTCTGAACCACACTTTGGAGCCTACTGTGGAGATCATTTGTAAGAAGAGATACTTGTATTGTGCAGTCATAATGGATCAGGAAACATAGGAACATCTGCATGTATAAGTGTCCCAAAACTGAACGTCCATCTTCTTAACATCATGGTCAGAACTCAATAAACTATAAATAGTCAATCTGTTTTCATGTTCCAACTCTCACAAGTTTCAGTCTGTTATGGATATAGAAAAAGAGACAAAATGACCATAAGCAAATAAGAGGCCAGATCCCACATTCTGTCTCCCAAAGAATACACTCACCAGCAAATACACACAAATGCACCAAAATGCCTAGGAAGGGTGGGGAAAGGAGAAGAGAAAGACAAAGTAGAATTGCTTTAGGTAGGCCACTGATTTTGAGTTCCTCACATCCAACAGAAGCTTCCTTCACAATTCACTGTATTTGTCTACTTTATTCCATGACAAATGTCAGGCAGGAATATGATGCAGACAGCACACAATCCAACCACAGTATTTAAAGGTAAAAATATTCCAGAATCCCTACATCAAAGCTCATGCCCTAATCCAACACTCCCATTTCTCTTCCTATTCAAAGTCAGCAAAGAAATTCTTTTTTTTTTAATCTGTATTTGGGTTCTATGAGATACCAAGTTGCATATGGCAATTGGAGTTTCTGAAAATAATAGCTAATTTATTAATTAAAATAGAAAAAGATGCTATTACAATGGAGAAATCTGGAAGGCCTATTTTGATTAGATAATAAATTTGTCATTGTCAACAATAGGATACACTGATATTTAATGCTCCTGAAATTACATGAGGAAGATACATAGTACATCTTACATAGTATTTTTGCAAAAAAAATGTTTAATGTTTAATGCTCCTGAAGTTATATGAGGAAGATACATAGATCATCTTACATAGTATTTTTGCAAAAAAAAAAAAGTTTAATACGAGTCTAATTTGAGGAAATAAAAAGATCCAGATTAAGGGACATTATTTTTTTAATTTTTATTGATTTCAGAGAGAGAGAGATAGAAAAATCAATGATGAGAGAGAATCATTGATTGGTTGCCTTCTGCACGTTCCCTAGTGGGGATTGAGCTCACAACTCAGGTTTGTGCACTAACCAGGAATCAAACCGGTGACCTCTTGGTGCATGGATTGACGTTCAATCACTGACCCACACTGGCCAAGCAAGGGACATTCTTTATGACAATGGCTTTAAAGTCTTGAAAATGTTGATGTCATGATTTTTTTTAAAGGTGGAGGAACTGCTGTACATTATAATTGACTAACTACAATGTCTGGTCTTTAATTGGATGCTGGATCAGGAGGGGAGAAAAAACTGCAAAAGACATTATTGAGACAATTTGGAAATTTGGATATGAATTGACATTAGATAATGTTATTCTAGCATATTAAATGACCTACTAAATAATTTAACAGCGGTAAAGGTATTATGCTTATGTTATGTTCTCCAAGGACACATGCTGAAGTAGTTATGAGTAAAGTATTAGGTTTGTAACTTACTTCAAATGGTTTAACATTCCCCCTTCGCTCTTTAACTATATATAGAGACAGAATCAGCAAATTGGGCAACTATTTAACAATTGATGAATCTGAGTGAAAGGAAAAATGGGTGTTCATGTACTGCTTTCTCAACTTTTTTGTAGATTTGAAAATTTTCAAAATAAAATGTTTGGTGAATATAAACCCAGAGTCTGACCATTCATCACCCTCTCCATAAGCTATCACCCTAGCCCAAACCACTATCACCTCTCATTTGGATAACTGTAATAGAACAGCTTCCTAACTAGTCTCTTTGCTTCTGCCCTGTCCCCTCCAATCTATTCCTCACCCAGAGGGCAGAGGGATGTTGTGAAGTGTGAATCAGCTGTCCTCTGCTCAGAAGCTCACAACAGCATCTGGGTTTGGGGAGAGTACAAGCCCAAGTCCCCTAGGTGCAGCACTGCTCCTGGTAGCCATTTCTTCCCTGCCTTTCCTCCTACTGTGCCTGGCTTCCTGTCTCAGCAGCTTGCTCCTGGTTTCCTCAGGCTCTTTCCAGAGGCCTTTGCATTTGCTGTCTCCTCTGTCTGTAAAGCTTTTCCCCAAGATTTCTTCATGGCATCCTCACCTCCTTCGACAATAACTCAGTCATCTTCTAAGAGAGGCCTTTCTTGTCCATTTCTTATTTCTGCACTTTACTGTCCTCCATAGCACTGATCTCTGTCTAACATAGCAAGCATTTTACTCTTTTCACTTGTATTTTCTGAATGTCCCTCCCCACAATAGAATGTAGGCTCCACTATGGCAAGGGCATTTATTTGTTTTGCTCAGTGCTGTATCCCTGGCATTTTTAATTCTGCCTAGACTACACTTAGCAGTTATTTTTTAAAAAAATATGTGCTAGAATAAGTGAATGCAAACAGCTTTTATTGTCTGGTCATAGGCCTCTCTTGATAAGGACACGAAGCCAATCAAATGCGCTGGTCATTATATCCCCTTCCCTTTCCTCTTCATCTATCAATGCAGACAATCAGACAATATTCTCCACCAGTCCTCATTCTTTTAACAACGAGAGCCCTGCTTCCTGACAATCATATCAAGTCATAGAAATTGTTTTATGTTTATTATTAGAGGACACATTTTGAGTCCTCTAATAATAATGTCCTGACTTGGACTTAAGGGTCATTCCAATTCTATTGATTACAGAGAATTGGATAAGCTCTGCCATGACAGTAAACCATGTGTTCACAATATTTTTCTTTTTTTTAAAATTTTTTTATTATTGATTTCAGAGAGGAAGGGAGAGGGAGAGAAAGAGAGATAGACTACCTCCTGCACACCCTCCACTGGGGACTGAGCCCACAATCCGGGTGTGTGCCCTGACTGGGACTGAGCCATGATCTCCTGGTTCATAGGTCAACCCTCAGCCACTGAGCCAGAGTGGTCGGGCTTAAACTTTCCCTTTCAATGTTCGTCCCTGTTAATAGTAATATTATATTATTGTTTTCTCTACCTTTAAAGTGAAAACTCAGGTCTTTTATCGAATACTAGATGCCCGATGCACAAAATTCATGCACTGGTAGATTCCCTACGCCTGTCTGGTGATCAGGGTCCATCTGTGGAGCAACCTGTGGGGTGATTGGGGGACCCCTGCTGGCACTTGCCTTGGCTGGCGTGGGGCCTATGGGCTGAGGGAAGCTCCTGCATTGAGCATCTGCCCTCCTGGTGGTCAGTGCACATCATAGCAACTGGTCGTTCTGCTGGTTGGTCAATTTGCATATTAAGCTTTTATTATATAGGATTAGAGTTTCTGTTACAGTATTTAAATATCACTGTATTCTCATCATTCAGGAGTATTTATGTACATGCATGTCTCCATAGAGCACACTGGTCATAGAAGGAGAGTGTTCATCTGAAGATTATCACCTTCTGTAAAGCAACTCAGTCAAAGAGCCAACACACTTTTATTTTGTAAGTAGTTGAAAATAATCTGAATTGATGGCTTCTCTTGTTTAATTATAAATTGAATTTACATTAATGATGAGTGTTTTGTCCAAACCATCTTATAAAAGTAATGGAAGTGATAATTATTCTCTAAAATGCTTTCAACTACTGAAAGATAAAGATATGGAGCCTTTAGAGCTGGGTTTCTCTCATTGCTTCTGTAATTTTTATGCCTGCTAAAAATAAGCCATGGTAATTACCACAGTAGATACAAGACACCATTTACACCCATTTGGGCTTGTAAAAGTGCAACAGAATGAATGCTAACCACTTCTAAAAAGGCTATGAATAAATGCTCCCACTATTTAGAGTTGTTTGGTGCTGTTTTCAAAACCATGAAGCACACCAAACACAGAAACAGGATAAAGGACACAGAATATATAGGAGAGGATACTTGCCAGGTGAGAGCCAAACCTGAAGAGGAGCCCTTTCAAATCTAGGTGGTCTCCTGGTGTTTATTTTTATTCCCTTTGAAATAAACATTAATGTCTAAGCCCAGGCACTTGAGGAGAACTTTGGTCTCTTCCAGATGGTTTCTCTCTTGCCCAGAGCTGGTGGCGGCCCCTGCTGTTCCTGTCCACCACCCTGTCTCCTTCAGAGTAGGGTCCCCCTTTACCTCAAGCTCTCAAAGCACAGGGCTACCTGTGGGACCTATCATAGCTTTTGAACTCGGGCCAACCCTAGGGGACAGGTGGTGGCTAGTGGCCATGTTACTCAGCTCAAGTGATTCAAGACTTGGGGTGTTCTATTTAAGATCCAGAGTGGTTGTCACAGGTATTTTATTTGCTTGCAGCAAGTAAAGGAGAGAGGGATTCATATCCAAAGCTCTGCCTCCCCAAGGGAGGCTCAGCCTTTATTATTTAGTCAAACACGTTGATTTCTTTACAGTAGGCTACATTTATCCCATCGCCTCCCGTTCAAGTTCATCTTGTTGACAACTGGTCTGCAAAATACTGCGCTACATTTTAACGTTTCGTAAGAATAGTGTTTTCTAAGAATGGCCCAGACCTTGTTCTATTTAAGAGCCAGGTGCTCTGGGGACAGAGCAGCAGGCTTTGAGCTCTGGCCAGGCCCCTTCAAGCCTTGTGACTGGCTAAGGACGTGGCCTGTCTGGGCCCCACTTCCACCGTAAGCAGGTCACAGTGACAAGGCTGTGGCCAGGGCGGGATGAAGGAACCACCAAAGAGACCCCTTAGGACCTGTCTGGCCTATAGCTGCCGGTGCTTAGTGATTGTGGCTGTGATAGGATCACTGGGCACCCTATCCACCCTGAAAGCTCCCTGATAGCCTGGAGGCTCCGACTTTGCGGGGCAGCGGGGACACCGCGCCGCTAGAGGGAGCTGCGGAGGCGGCGTGGCACTGACCCGACCGCGGGAGGCCTGGCTGCGGGCACTGCGCAGCCTCCCCCGGAGCTAGGCGTGCCCGATTCTCCCCCACCTCTGCCTGATCCTCCTCGGTGTCAAAGCCTGTGGAGGCCACCAGAGCAGGGACCACTGAGACCCACAACAGAGAACAAGGGCGGGAGGCCCGGGGCGGAGGCAGCACATACCAGCCCAGACTCTGGAAAGAACAGCGTTGGGTGCTAGTCTGTATCCGCCTCTGCTCGCCACGTGACCTGATCCAGGGCTGTAACTCATCAGTAATTTATTTTCCTCCTTTGTTGAGGCCTGCTTCGTGGGGGTAAGGAGATCATGGTGTCTGCCGAATGGCCAAAGCTCCCGAAGAAAACAGTAGGCTGAAAAAGGCACAGGAAGGGCTAGAGACAGGGTGCTTCGGGCAGCACCTGCCGCTGGGGGAAGCTGTCCTGCATCCTCGTGGCAGCTTGTGTCATCGCGCTGGTCCTCCTGCTTCGCCTCCTCTGTTGAAGGGTCAGCTTGCGGGAGGCTGCTGGGGACAGTGTTGCTTCCTGTCACGAGAGCTCTCTGGGCACCTTTCCCATAGGCACTGAGCCACAGTCTTCAGAAGTTAACTCTGAGTCCCGGCAGGTGTAGGCGGGGTGTGGTTCCATGCAAGAAAGGGTTGGTTGCTGGTTCTATTCCTGGTCAGAGCATATGCCGGGTGGTGGGCTGGGTCCCGTAGGGAGCATGCAGGAGGCCGCTGGTTGATGTTTCGCTCTGAGATTTGCTCTGTTCTTTCAAGCTACACATTTCAAAAACATTTCTTTTTTTAAGGTTACAGACTTCCTACAGTGAATTGTTTTCATGAAGTGCTGTGCTAGAGGCAACGAAGGTAGTCAGTGGTGTAGATGTGAGAAGACTTCAGGGAAATGTTAAATAGTTGGCCAGAGGGCAACTCAACAAACAGCAGTCATTGTTGCTTGAAGAAGCATGGTTGAAAACATTAGACTCTTAGGGGTCATGGTTGAACTGTCCAGCATTTCTTGTTAAATGCATTTGTTTACATATTAGAAACAAGACTGGTGGAGTGCCAAGTGTTTATGATTTAGGAAGTATGAGTCCGTAGTGATAGGCTGAAAAGTAACCCACCCCCAAAAGATATCCATACCTAATTGCCTCAAACCTGTGAAAGTTGCCTTATTTTGAAAAGAAGTCTTTGCAGTTGTGATTTAATGAAGGATCTTGTAATGGTGAGGTCATCTTGGATTATCTGGTGGGCCATAAAACAATCACATGTGTAGTGTTCTTAACTAAGGGAGAAGGGAAGGGAAATTAGACACAGAAAAAAGAGAAGGAGGCCATATAAGAACGGGGGCAGAGATTGGAGTGCTTTGGCCACAACTCAAGATGTCAGAGTAAATTGATCTCATGCAATCCTAAGGCCAAAATAATAATAAAATAATAATAATAATAATAGTAATGACCAAAATAGCAAAATCATCAACAAAAAATTACAGGAAAATAATTCACCATAGCAACTAAAGAAGGAAAGGGGACTAAACCAATACCAAAAACCTCAAAGTGGGATGCCAAATGAGAAATAGGAGGATAGTTGGCAGGCACAGTGTGGTGAGGTCATTAACCCAACTTTCCTACGTGCTGTTTCCAGTGTTAGTGAGTTGGAGGAAAATGGAGCTCCTGAAGGAAGGAAGTCAACTCTGGGAGAGTGGAGTCAGTGCTGGGGCTTCCGGGGAATTAGAAAAGGCCGGTGGAACTAGAGTGCTGTGCAAACTGTGTGTTGGGCAAGGAAGTTTAAGGTAATGGCAATGTTTGGGGTGAGAGATTGGAGCAGTACCTTGGAACATTTAAGGTTTGGGAATAGCTTAGACGGGGCTTGCTAGAATGCTGATGTTGGAGATAGAGAAGTAGATACAATCAAAGACTAGTTCAAAAGTAGAATCAAAAACACTCAACCTGTTGCTGCATAAGAACTCTGCAACGAAATATATTGAATGAAACACTGAAAGTCTTTTCTTTGAGACTGAGAATAAAACAAAGATATTTAATATTACCACCTCTCGTCAATATTGTGGTAGGGTTACTAATCAATGCAATAAAAAGATGAAATAAGCATAAGTTTTGGAAAGGAGAAAAATCTGAGTTACATCATAGATGATATGAGTGTGTATATAGAAAATACAAAAACAGTTGAGAGTGAGAAAAGAAGAAGCTCAGGGGCTTAAATTACTTGCTATCTATATAATAATATGACCCCAACCTTAACCCCCAAATCTTGGGTATATGTCTGAAACACATTACTACCTAAATAGTGTTTAGGCAATCAGGTGAAAATATTTAGATTCTATTTTGGGATCAGCACACACAGAATGACTTTAAATGAAAAGGCAACTTTTCAGCCACTAAGTAAATCACTGAAACCTCAGGCAGAGATGTGGTAGCAACGGAGCATCTGGTATGCTCACAGCAGGCTGTGGGGGTGGGAGCCTGGGAGGGGATGCGGCAATGGCAACTAAATACCAGCAAATAAGGTGCCCTCGGCTGACAGATGGGTTACACGGGTGGTTTTCAGGAATGTCAGCCTCATTCTGTGACTCACCAATGCTTCTGAATTCATTTGTAGTAAAGATGGTATTATGCAGTCACACACTTTGCCAGACCCTAGGGTGACATCAGGAAGCAAAAAAATTTTCCCCGACATCATTCAGGTGACGATCTAGTTAGGGAAAAATTTATTAAGTAATTTGCTTTGACAGAGTCGTGACTATTCTCCGAAAAAATATCCTTCCCCCAGTCATTGAGGTTCTGGGAAAAAGTATTTCCTAACACACAAACTAACCCAACTATAAATGACCATATGTAAATCACTTTGTTCCAAAGCCCCTGTTAAAGTCTTATTTCTCTCAGGAAGCCTTTTTGGGAGGATTCCCTCTGGAAAAGAACTGGTTAAAGTGAAAGACATCTGCGGCCTATGGCCAGCCTGCATGTTGAAGCTGGTTGCTGGTTAGCAGGTTTCCTTAGCAATAGAACACTAGATGGAACCCGTGGTCTGTCCATTCCTTCTCAAAGCAGGCCGGCCGTAGCCTCGTGTAGCCTTGGGTGTTATCATCCACCTGCTGACCTAAGCACTTGGTCCACTACCTAGCTAGAATGAAATACAACCTTCCTCTGTAAATATATGATCACACACAAACTATAAGATCGGTTTTTCCCTGAGGTGGGTGTTTTTAATCCACATCAGCATTTTGTCAAGTTATTTTAGTCTTTACATTTATGCCCGGACTGATCAACCTCATTTAATACTTTGAAAACTAAAAAACAATGACTCAATATAACCGTGGACAAGAGATTCCCCCCCACCCCCCTACGAAACAAGAAGGCCGTCCCAAGGGTCTCCTGGAGGTTTGACATCCAGGAATCCTCCTCTCTACGCAGGTGGGTGGGTGATGTAGAGGCTCCGCGCACTTGTAAACCTGTGGGGATACAGGCTACAACCCAGAGCTGGCGCAGCTCCTGCCTGGGTGTCTGTGGAGGTTGGGTCCAGGAAGGGTGGGTACCAGCTTAGTACTGGGCTCGGGCTGTTTCCTCTGAGCTGAAGCTTCCTTCACGCTCACTTGGGCTACGTGTCCACCAGCCAGAGAAGCTGATACCGCGTCCAGCGGGACGGAAGCAGACCTCCCGAAGCGCCCCCAAAGTCACGCCCGTGCAGCTATCCCCTCCTCAGGCCCTGCCAGGCCACCCAAGGGCGTGGTTCCCAGCTCCTGTTTTACTGACTTCTGAACTCCCCTCCGGGGAGTGCCGCCCATCAGCCGGAGGGGGCCGGTGGAGCCCCGGCTCCGGGCTCGGAGGGTGGGGCGCTGGAGGCGCGGGGCACAAGGCGGACCGTGTGCGGGGTTCAGATGGGGCTGAGGAGGTGCGGGGGACGGGCGGGGATCCGTGGAGGCCGGAAGGGTGTGCAAGGCCGGGGCTGCGCGCGTTCCCGGGGAGAGCTCCTCCGGGCACCGTTTGTCCTGCACCGGGGTGGGTCAGTCGTGAGCCTGCGGTTGCTGCCGAGCACAGAGGAGATGCAGCGCCCGTCCTCCAGACACCCAGCCTTCTCCCTCCTCGCCCATCCAATGCGCCTGGGGGCCCCGATCCCACAGCCGCGGGTCTCGGTGTGGGCTCGCAGCGTCTGCGTCTCCAGGAATCTGGTTAGAAACGTGAGTCCTCGCCGCCCCGCGCCCCCTCTGAGCTACAGGATCAAATCTCCGGCGGCTGACTCTCCCCCTCGGGACCTGCGCTTGTTTCTAGTTCTCGGGGGGAGGCGGGTGCGGGACGGGGGTGCGCGCCAGCGCCCGCGGGAGGAACTGCACTGGCGCACACCCAGCGCTCGGTTTGCAAACGCAGACGCTCAGGCTCCCACCTCGGGGGCTTCGCTGGCCAGAGTTTACCGGCTGCTCGGAAGCCGCGTCTTGCTGATCTCTGGGTGTCAATAGCTCTCTCTGTTCTGAATTACACTGTCTGGGGCGGTCTGTGCGTGGAGTCAGCATTGCTTTCTTCCGGAAGCCGCTTGGTGGCCATTGGCCAGCATGAAGGCTTCCATTCCTGGGCTTTGGGGGAGGGGGGGCGCAGAGTAAGGCTTCAGGGACTTTCATCAGGAAACGCAAATGGAAGCGCGTTTGTATAGATTTAGCGAGTGGGGTGCGTGCTGCCCTCCACTGACGACACAATTGAAATAAGTTGCCTCCAATTCCTACAACTATATGCCTTGTTTCATTTAAAGTGCATAGTTGAATATTATTTTACTAGGCATCGTTGTTCACATTCTTTTGATTCTTGGTAAAAAATGAGGCATGACTATTATTTTCACCTGCCCAATATCAGGGGCGCAATGTGTGTTGTGGAAATAGCCTCACTGGACCAGGAAAGCACCAAACACTAAAAGCTGTGAACTTATGGTTTCAATCCTCCCAGTTCTAAGTCAAACCAGGGCATTATTCATTCACGACAGGGAAACTCTTACTGTCTCCTTCCTTTCAATAGATTCCCTTGGAAAACAGGTGCATTGTCTTCTCACGAAGACACGGTTTGTTAGCAGATAAACTTGGTGAAGTTTTTGAGCAGCCACACAAATTATTCTCTGAAAAGCAGTGCCTTTGTGACTAACAGTTGGGTGTTTGAAAGAGTGGACAGATGACTACCTGTTGGAAATGTCTTCTATTGTGGGGAGGAGAGAGAAGATGGATATTGACAATAAAGGGGCTCTTGTAGAAATATCACAGGGAGGGTAAATATCAGCACAACCTACTGCAACACGTGAGAAGGTGTGGGCTTCTCAAAAATATCCAACCTGCTGCTAAATGACTTGTTGAGTATTTAGTGATACAACGGAGTGATCAATATTTTGTATCTATGAGACACCTTTGGTACTTGTGCCATTTTGCCTTGGTCAGTTCAAATTGTGCCAAAGCAAACCTTTCCTGGGATCTAATGTTCACGAGGCACTGTGCTGGGGGCTCAGGGCTCACGCTTAAGAAGGTGAAGATTTGGGCCCGGTCAGGTAGCTCCGTTGGTTAGTGATTCTACCAATATGCGAAAGTTGTGGGTTCAATCCCCAGTCAGGGCACATAACAAAAATCAACCAATGAGTAGATAAATAAATGGAATAAAAACCACACCTGAGGGGTCTTGGATGGGCAGGAGCACTCTCCCTCTCGATCTTTCATAAAACATTATTAAAAAATTAAAGTTAACAAAAGAAGGTGAAGATTTGGCTCTCCAGGCAACAAGTGGGTAAATAGATTCTTTGAGCCATATGTTCTATTTCCCTCTCCCAGCACAAATCACATGCATGAAAAATACTTTCACAAAGTCCATTGTCTGGCTTTTAATTTCAATTATGTGTTTTAGATATTTAAAGATTTTAAACATAAAATTTCTGAAGCTTCTAGTACAACTGATAAGAGCAAATATATATATATACACACACAAAACACTCTTCAGTTGTTTACATAATTTTGTATATTTGTCTGATATGGGATTTCTTTTCTTTCCTTAATGGCTTGTTTTTTTGTTTGTGTTTTTGGTTTTGATAGATGCTATTTGATTATCTATCTTAGATTTAAACTAGATTAGAGTGACATTCAAAATTCTCAAGTCATTTAGTTTTTCTTTTTCCCATGGTCTAGTCAACATTTGTGCTCACGGCAAAATTCCCACCCTGGTTCTTCTGGTACTCTGGATTTTCTCTTTGGCTGTGGTCTCTTTGCTCACCAAAATCTACTGCTTTCCAGAGGCATTCAGTCCCTGTCCCTGTCTCTCCTGTAATTATTTGGGAAGCTCTCTTCACACGTCTTCACTGATGGCAGCCATCTGGCCATGACCCCGAGCTTCTCTTACATCCTTGGTTAGCCCCTTGTGCAGCTGGAGTAAACTCCGCGACACAGCCATCAGCAAGACCAGGCTTCCTTGTCGCTCATATTTAAATAATAATAATAATAATAATAATAATAATAATGTATCTCATAAGTGAGTATGGGTAAATAAAATTCAGTTGTTGTGGTGCGAATTGTTCTGAGTTAGGGAAAAATCTATAGGAATCTTTTCTCCTGAAATAATGATTAAGAAAAATTTAAAATAGTGCAAGTCAGACCAAAAGACAGCAAGGTGCACCAGAGACGTTTCCTCCTCTGAGCTGCCTTGTTGCCAAGTTTACTAGTATGAATAAAGAACACATTTACCTCCAATGTTATGTTTGTAGCTTTTCCACCAATGGGCTTTGAGCCCCATTCGGAGAGGTGGAACCAGGCAATGCTGCTCAACCTGTGGTGGCCCCTCACTTCGTTTTGTCATAGTTAATATATTTTCCTATTATGAATCTTGCTCACCCCCTCCCCCCCAACACACACTGTGTAAAAATCTAATTGGGTTTGTATCAACTAAAAATAAAACCTCTGGATCTGCTTCATATAACTTATTTACAAAGCAGTAGCTGGGGCCTGGCTGGCATTTCCACCTGAGTCAAGCAGCAAACTTCTACTTCAGAATATCAGGATGTGTGTAAAAGGTGCTTTGGAAAAAATACGTGGTACCATTGTGCACTGGGTAGGAAGTATTTTCTAGAAAGCACTAACGGAAAAAACAATCCCGCCAGTAAACCAAAACAAAGTGAAAGTGGTAGTCATTATATTGTGCTCAATAAGTGTTATTACTTGGATGAATTTGTAAAAGGTGCTTTAGGAACTGTAGTATTCAATGTTTTCAACCCCATATACCCAATGATTAAAAATAATTTTTCTGTCCTTTCTTGAATAATAAGGGAAAATTTCAAAAGAAGTAAATTGCTTGTTTCATTTTCCAAATAGTCTGTGACCTTATAACAATGAAGTCTGTGCCTGCCCCCATCAGAGACTCTGAAGTGTCTGCTTGCTTTAATTGGAGAAGTCTCAGCTTTGGTCATGAAAGCAATTAGGACATATCACATAGCAAAGGGGAGACAAATGTTCACTTTGCTTCTCTAGCCATCTCATATCAAACTCCCTGCACCCTTTATCTCACCTGTACAGGCCATCTTCAAACTCCTGGTAGAGTTATCATCCAACTACATGACCTTGGCAAACTATGCTAGAACAACCCGGCCCCACCTGCCTCAGTGCCGGCAGAATCCATCCTGCCTGACCTCTCTCCCCACCTGACCTCTCTCCCTACCCACTCTCCAGCACCTCCGCAAGTGCTCCTGAGCGTCCATGACCCCTCAGGTCCGGTTTTCAGATTGGCTTGTCTGCAGAGGCTCCTCCTGCTGCCTGAAATGCCTTCTCTCTCTTCACCTAGCAGAGAAGTCTCCTCTCCAGTCTCTTCATCAGTTTTCTCCTCCATGTTCTGGTTGAACTATACTTGTTTTAGCACTCACCATGTCTTGTTTCTGTCCTATATCTTTACTCATATTTCCAGAGCTTAACATGTCTTCCATATAGTAGATGCTCAATAAATGCTTGCTGGGTAAAGTTATGGCTGGATTAATAGAATAGAGTAGTTCATATCTGGCTGCATTTTTTTCTTTCTTTTTAAAAAATTTAATAAATCTTTATTGTTCAGATTATTACTATTGTTCCTCTTTTTTACCCCCATAGTTCCCCTTCACCCAGTTCCCACCCCACCCTCTGCCCTTACCCACTCACCACTGTCCTCATCCATAGGTGTACGATTTTTGTCCAGTCTCTTCCTGCACCTCCTACACCTCTTTCCCCCTTAGAATTGTCAGTCCACTCTCTTTCTGTGCCCCTGATTCTATTATATTCACCAGTTTACTCTGTTCATCAGATTTTTTTATTCACTTGATTTTTAGATTCACTTGTTGATAAATATGTATTTTTGTTCATAATTTTTATCTTTACCTTTTCCTTCTTCTTGTTCTTCTTAAAGAATACCTTTCAGCATTTTATATAATCTTGGTTTGGTGGTTATGAACTCTTTTAGCTTTTTCTTATCTGTGAAGCTCTTTATCTGACCTTCAATTCTGCATTTTTGGGTAGAGTAATCTTGGTTGTAGGTTCTTACTATCCATCACTTTCAATATTTTTGCCCCTCCTGTCTAGCCTGCATAGTTTTTGCTGAGAAATCCACTGACAGTCGTATGGGTGCTGTCTTGTAGGTAACTAACTGTCAATCTCTTGCTGCTTTTAATATTCTCTCTTTGTCTTTTGCTCTTGGCATTTTAATTATGATGTGTCTTGGTGTGGTCCTCTTTGGATTCCTTTTGTTTGGGGCTCTGTGCACTTCCTGGACTCGTAAGTCTATTTTTTTCACCAGGTGGGGGAAGTTTTCAGTCACTATTTCTTCAAATATGTTTTCAGTATCTTGCTCTCTCTCTTCTTCTGGCACCCCCATAATTCTGATGTTGGTACCCTTGAAGTTTTCCCAGAGGCTCTTTACACTATCTTCATATTTTTTTATTCTTTTTGCTTTTTGCTTTTCTAGTTGGGTGTTTTTTGCTTCTTTGTATTTCAAATCTTTGACTTGATTCTTGTGATCCTCTAGTTTGCTGTTGGATCTCTGTATATTATTCTTTATTTCAGTCAGTGTATGCTTAATTTCTAGTTGGTCCTTTTTCATATCCTTGAGGGTCTCGCTAAATTTATTGGCATTTTCTAGAAAATTCTTGAAAAACTTTATAACTGATTTTGAACTCTATATCCAGTTGTTTGCTTTCCTCCATTTATTTCATTTGTGATCTGTTTCTTTGTCTCTGCATTTTGGCTGCTTCCCTGAGTTGACAGACTGGCTTTGTGTGCTAGGTGTCTTATATGGCCCAGTGGCTCAGCCTCCTAGTTTCCTGAGGTGGAAACTCTTGGTGCACCCCTTTGTGGACTATACACTCAGCCTTGTTGTAGTTAAGCCTTGATTGTTGTTGGTATCACTGGGAGGAATTGATCTCCAAGCCATTTGGCTGTGAGGATCAGCTGTGTCTATGCTGGGAGAACTTTTATGCTGGAGACACCCTTATGAGACAAGACTTGCAAAAACCTCTGTGCTCCGCTTGAATGAGACAGAGTCTAAGGCTGGAGCAGACAGCATTGGTTTCCTATCAGCCTTGCCCTAATAGGCCGCTGTGTCTCAGTGTCCCATGGTAGTTGCTGCAGGCACCTCTGAGAAAAAGCCGTCCTTGAATTCTGCTCATTGCCAGACAGTCCAGCTTCTCCCCGAATGAGTCTGGGTCCCCAGAATTTCGCCCAGAACTGGAGTTTAGTGCAGTCTCCCTCCCACTTGAGAAAGCCAGCTGCACACTCAGTTGCCAGTCCTCTGCTCACGCACGTGCGCATTTCTCAGTACCTCTGCCTCCTGCAGTTCCTCTGAGTCTCAGTGTGCTTTTCTCTTTCCTTCTAGTTGTAGAATTTCCATTCAGCCAGCCTTCCTGTGGCTCTGGATGATGTCTGTTTTGTCTTTTAGTTGTAGTTTTGAAATTGTTGTGTGAGGCAGCAGTTTAGGTGTTTACCTATGCCACCATATTGGTTTCTCCCCAGCTGCATTTTTTTTTTCCTGTAGGTTTAGTGTTCTCACATCCTCTGGCAATGAATGACTCACAGGTTTTAACTGGACCTTTAAAATTTATTCTTATGGAAAGCAATGAACAAGGAGGGGGAAACTTCAGATCTGAGTAATCACTTGAACCTGTCATGTCTACTATAGAAAGCACTTTAGATTTCTCTCCCAGTGTTCCAGAATAGGTGTGGACAGTTCACTCTAGCCAAGAGTTTCACTAGGAACACACCTTCCCCAGAATTGGCACTGGCTCATTTTCAGTTTCTAATCCCACAGTCCATCTTGAATCCCTACAAGTTAAATTTCTTGGTACTGGTTTCAGAAGTAACTTTGTAACAATTAACTAAAAGTTAGGCTATTCCAAAAAAAGTTCTAACATAAGAAGTAAAAGCATGTCACATTTCTCCTCTTGAGTGTGTCATTCTCTAACTTCGAGAAAAAAAAATCTTTTTTTTCCTGTTATGTAATACACACTGCCTTTCTTTCTCACACACTCTTTTCTGCTGCAGTTTTAAAATAGCAACTACAGCTGGCAGTAGAGACTCTTTGGGGACTTTAAGGCCACTAATCAATTTCACAGCTGGAGGCAAAGCGCTTGGCTGGGAAATACTTTTTGCATGACATACAAGGTGCTGTGACCTCCTCAGGGCAGCCCCAGGGTTCAGCTTAAGGAACAGAGAGAACTGCAGCAAAGTGAGGGGCCACCTGCAGGCTGAGCAACATTGCCTGCTTCCACCTCTCTGAATGGAGCTCAAAGCCCAAACTGAAAGTCTAAAGAGGAAAAGTCCTCTGAATAACTCCCTTCCCTTCAACAGGTATTGAAACCACAGACCTGGAGATTATTATGCTAAGAGAAATAAGCCAGTCAGAGAAAGACAAATACCATATGATCTCACTTATGCATGGAGTCCAATGAACAAAATAAACTAAGCAACAAAATAGAACCAAAGATATGGATACAGTACAGAGCTGATAGGTGTCCTAGGGCGGGTGGGGTGGAGAGGAAGAAAGGAGGTAAAGGGAGTAGCCAAAGAACATGCAATGCAGAGCCCATGGACACAAACAGCAGTGTGCTGAGGGCCAGAGGGAGGGGAAGACGGGTTCTAGATGGGGGGGGGATGGGAGAACATGGGGGACATCTATAATAATGTCAACTATGAAAACATTACATAAAGGGGTTATTGAAACTCAATCCTGAGTTCTGATACTGTAGGTATGGGGTAAGGCCCGAGAGTCTGCATTTCTAACATTCCTGAAACCACCTTAAAAACCGCTGCTCTTCTCTATCCAATTACTTTACTTTCTTTGGATGGAATATTTACTCATAAGATGATTTATTTCCATTGCATCTCACTGCAGCATACTGCTTCACTCATCAACACTTTCCCTTCAAATATCAATTTACTCTAATTGGAGGATGGTATTATCTGGTCAAATAATTGCTCTTGCCTAATTTTTATTTATTATTTTTACTTATTTTTTTTATTTTAATCCTCACCTGAGGATATATTTTGTTGATTTGAGAGAAAGAGAGGAAGGGAGACAGAGAGAGAAACATCGACGTGAGAGAGAAACAGCAATCAATTGCCTCCCCTATGTAACCTGACCAGGGATTGAACCCACAGCCTAAGTATGTGCCCTTACGGGGATTAAACCGGCAACCTCTGGTGTATGAGGCTGTGCTCCAACCAACTGAGCCATCCAGCTGAGCTGCTCTTGCCTAATTTTAGAGTAAATGTGTCAGAAGAGTAACAGAAAGGACTGTATTATAAAATCATAATTTTAGCAGATCTCCTTTCTTTAAGTTGCTAAACATATTTCATTGATATATGAGTTTCATTAGCTGAGTACTGTTATTCAACATCTGTACCAGTATGGGGTGGGATTTTAACACGGCCTGCTGTCCAGACTATTTTCCCCCAGAAAATCAAGTTATTGTAGTTTTAATATAGAGATATCAGTTTTCAAATGGAAGCAGCCTTCTTCATTTCTGCACCAGGATAAATCATTCATCAGGCCATAGGGTTACTTCTGATAAAGTGAACCTCTCTGTTCTTGCTGGAGCTCACACCTGAACCTATGGGAGATCAAGAATGTAACTCTGTGGTTAAAAACACAGTTCTGGAGTCAGAGAGACCTGATGAGGACCTTAGAGATGTCCAGACCCTCATGAGCTTCTGCTGTGTGTGTGTTTTAAATTATAAATTATCCTATATAATCAAGAGGTGATATGCAAATTGACCCTCAGGCTATCACACAAGATGGCCGCCCCCATGTGGTCAAAGATGACTGCCACAAGATGGTCAGCAGGGGAGGGCAGTTAGAGGCAACCAGGCTGGCAGGGGAGGGCAGTTAGTGGTGACCAGGCCTGCAAGGGAGGATAGTTAGGGGTGACCAGGTTAGAAGGGGAGGGCAGTTGGGGGCAATCAGGCTGGAAATCAGTTAGGCATCGATCAGGCTGGCAGGGGAGAGTTTAGGGAGTGATCAGGCTGGCAGACAGAAGTTTTTAGGGGAGATCAAGCAGGCAGGCAGGCAAGTGGTTGGGAGCCAGGGGTTCCAGATTGGGGAGGGTGCAGGCTGGGCTGAGGCACCCCTCCCCTCCAGTGTATGAATTTTGTGCACCGAGTCTCTAATAGATAATAATTCTTACCTCATAGAGATGCATTAAATCCATGCTATGGATTTCAGGGATAAAAGAATAAGCCTGATATTGTTCTTAAAAGTCATCTGAAATCTATCAATTATCTATTGCCATAATATGCTGTATAACCACAAACTTCAGTGGCATACAATAACTGCAAAACTTTAGTGGCATACAGTATGAAACCATTCTATTGGCCAGGTGGATGTGCTAATTTTGGTCAGACCCAGAGGATCTTAGCTGGGTTCATGTCTGCTCACTCATATGGCTGCAGACACCTGGAGAATCAGTGTGTGGGGGGGAGGCGGATGAGGGCAGGGAGGCTGGTCTAGGCTGTCATCAGCCTGGACAACTGATCTCTGCTCCATATGGTCTCTCGTTCTCCAGCTTGTTCTCAGAGCATGAAAGCATCAAGGAGTGAGAGCAGAAGACTGTAAGCATACAAGGGGAGATCTGGCTCTGAATGCACTCTGGCTGCATTCTGTTGGTCACAGTAAATCACAACGCTGCCCGGATTCCGAGTCGGAAAGTAGACCCACCTCTAGAAGGGGTGGGCTTCCAAGTCACATTGCAAAGGTTATAGGACAGCAGAGAATTAGCATCATCTGATTCAGTAAATCTACTACTTTTATTAATGAAGTTTTTACTGGTCAACTGCTATAAATTTAAAATTATGGAGAAGCAATAATAATCTCTTTACAGACAGTGGCTAGATTTCTCCTCTGGCAGTCCCCTGCATATGTATGACACTGAACAAAATCTACTTTCAACTGTGATTGAAAAAAAAGGGTGAGGTATTTCTGTAATAAATAAATATACTACTTTTGTTCTTTCAATCTTTATCAAGTCTGGAACAGAGGATTTATTATGGGCACTGCTGTGGAGTAATTTGGGAGTTTTTGCTTGTGAAATTTTTAGTGTCAAGGTTAACATGTTGATTTAAAGGCATCCACACCCAATCAAATAATTTCCAAATGGTATTTTCATTTTAAAGGATCATGGCTTACATAGAATTAAAAAAAAGCTATTATGTTCAATTAATATTTGACAAAGGAGGCAAGAGCATACAATGGAGTCAAGACAGTCTCCTCAATAAATGGTGTTGGGAAAAGTGGACAGAAACATGTCAAAAAAGAAAGAAAGAAAAGAAGAAAGAAATTAGACCACCAAATTAAGCCATACACAAAAATAAACTCAAAATGGATAAAGGACTTAAACATAAGACGGGAAATCATAAAAATCCTATAAGAATTAATAGGCAGCAAAATATCAGACATGTGTCGTAGCAATATCTTTACTGATACAGCTCCTACAGCAATGGAAACTGAGGAGAAAATAAACAAATGGGACTACATCAAATAAAAAGTTTTTGCACAGCAAAAGAAACCATCAACAAAACAACAAGAAAGCCCACTGCATGGGAGAACATATTTGCCAATGGTATTTCATATTCAGATAAGGGTTTAATCTCCAAAATTTACAGGAAACTCATACAATTTAACAAAAGGAAGACAATCCAATAAAAAAATGGGCAGAGGACCTAAATAGACACTTTTCAAAAGAGGACATACAGAAGGTGGAGAGACATGAAAACATGCTGGAAGGCACTAGTCATCTGAGAGATGCAGAACAAAGCAACAATGAGGTGCCATCTCACACCTGTCAGAATGGCAATCATCAACAAATCAACAAACAAGTGCTGGTGAGAAAAAGGCACTCTCAGACATTGCTGGTGGGAATACAGAATGGTGCATCCACTGTGGAAGACAATATGGAGTTTCCTCAAAAAGTTAAAAAAGGACCTCCCATTTGACCCAGTGATCCCACTTCTAGGAATATATCCCAAGAAACCAGAAACACCAATCAGAAAGGATATATGCACCCCTATGTTCATAGCAGCACAATTTACAATAGCTAATAAGATTTGGAAACAGCCTAAGTGCCCATCAGCAGATTAAAAAACTGTGTACATCTACACAATGGAATACTATGCTGCTACAAAAAAGAAAGAACTCTCACCATTTGAAACAGCATGGATGGACCTGGAGAGCATTATGCTAAGTGAAATATGTCAGTCAGAGAAAGATAAATATCACATGATCTCACTCATTTGTGGAATATAATGAACAACATAAATTGATGAATAAAAATAGATCCAGAGACATAGAAGCATCAAACAGACTGTCAAATCTCAGAGGGAAGGCAGGAAGTGTGGTGAGGTGCAGTAAGAGATCAACCAAAGGACTTGTATGCATGCATATAAGCATAACCAATGGACACAGACAGTAAGGGAATGAGGGTATTGCTGGGGGTGAGAGAAGTCTATCTGGGAAAAAAGGAGACATATAATACTTTAAATAATTTAAATAAAATAATAGTAATAAATAAAAATAAAAAATAAAGAATTGATAGTTAAAAAAACAAAAAATAAAACAATATAAAAACCCAACAGAAAATAAACATAGTTCTTAAATGTCACTTTATTTAAAAAGAATGCTAGTATACCAAAACAATTCTATGAAGTTTAGAATTATTATACAATTTATTAATCTATATCATTTTGCTACTTATTATTTAAATTTGCATAAATATTTATTGATTCAAAAAAGAATGTTTTCTGAAGCTAACATGCATTCTTTTTTAAATAATCTTTATAGCTCTCACACTCATCATAAATAATAATAAAATTGATACTTCAATTGACTCATAGAATTCCACTCCAAGATTTTCATGTAGAATTGCTTACCTATATTTGAAAGTAACTACTGTAGTTAAATATTAACAACAAATCCCAATGTCACACCATGTTTGCATTTCTGATGTTGGCAAAATAATTAGGTACAACAGTAATCTATGCAGGAAGATAGCCACAGATCACACCATTTCAGGGATGCCGGAACTGTCATTGAAGCAGGCTTCTAAAGCCAAAGCCACAGGCAAATAGGAAGTTTCAGTTGCACATGGAGGCCAAAGCCGAACTCTAAATGTGACTACGCTCCTGAAGAGGTTTTAAAGATTAAGTGAGGCAATATATGTTGACAAGCTATATATAGCACACGTCTTCAATAACTGACAGATAATGTTTTTCACTATTTTTGCTTTTAGTCAGAATCTGTTATATTATTTTGTATTTTGACTCCTAGTGAAAATTATCAGCAAAGCTCCTTGAGTCAAAGCAAACCCAAAGCGAAGAATGGGCAGTGTCTGTGCACACAGGATCTGGTCCCTCGGAGATTTACATTTAATGTCCAGGAGCCTCTCTCCGTGCCTTGTTGCCTCAGTCAGCCAACATTTCCGTGTTTCACTTGGCTGTGACTCTCACCACCACAGCATCATGACAACTATTTCACCTGTTTTAATGATATATTGCACATATGATTAAGCCCAGAACAGGCTCCCGAGTGTATGGAATTTATAGATGGAATGTGGAGAATTATTTATGGTGATGTTTCAGAACCAAATGGATAACTATTGATTTTGGATGTAAAGTATGCTTATGGCAGTCTATTCCAAGTCTGGAATATTAGGATTCTAAGTGGGTAATGTATTTTACAAAAAGGTTGGATTTCAGGACCAAATTGAAAATGTGACTATATAGAGAGATGAGCACAATTCTTGTTATGAAAAGCTATTTAGTTCCTAGATATTCTGCTGTTGTGTGCTACGGTAATTTATTACTTAAATAGTTGTATTTTGGGTTAAATCTTTAACAGCATGTCTATGATGCAAATAAATGAGTTTCTCATTCTTATGTTACTCATTCAATAAGAAACACTATAATTCAGGAGCCTAGATTTAGGATTGGTGACTTGGAGAAAGATTATCGATAATTTAAAGTAAAATCACAATGACCAGCTGGTTGTTCCCTTGCCTGGCCCCACAATCCTAACCCCCACCTCGCTCTCTTTCTCCATCACTCAGCAGGCAATAAGACCAGGCTTCTCTGATTGACATTCCAGGTACACAGAATGAGGTTGCAGCCTAGTAGCTATCTTTTTTTTTTTTTTCTGATCTTTTAGATTGCTGTTTTCCTGTGGAGTTAGCCCATTTCACTGATATGTGGTCAATACCTCTCTCCTTTAAATCTAGTGTTTGGGTGACTCTATGTTATGTAATTAATTATAACAATAGGCATGTTCAACTTAACCATCTCACGTCCAACTTTTAGCCAGAAGATGGAGTGCAAGAGCCAAAGACAGGAAATCTTGGGCTGTTTATGGCTTTCACATAGTTTCCTCTGGATCAAAAGGTCTAGAATTATATTCTTCAGTTTAGCACGTAGACCCTGAAGTTCAGCGTGATAATATGTATAAAGTTAGCCAAGCTCTTAGGAGTGAGCTACCCAAATAATGTTTTTTAATAAGCATATAACTTAGATTTTATAATTTGTTGACAACAGGTAAAAAGCATAAATCAATGATCAGCATAATACAGTGAGTTCTGGTTCAGGCCTGACATGCAGTGCACAATTAGGAATGTTGGTGTTTTTTCCCTACATGTCCGTATCACTGTTTGGCTATAAAACAGATTGCCAGAATGTTAACAATTGGTGATTATAGTGGAGGAATATATAGGAGTTCTTTGCGGTATTCTTATTCTTACCTCTCTTTCTCTAAGTTTGAACTTATTTGCAAGTAAACAGTAAAAACAACAACAACAGCCCCTCGCCCCAATTTCCTAGTTTATTTAGTCAATCAGATTAAAAACAAGAGCACTTGCCCTGGCTGGTGTGCCTCAGTGGGTTGAGCATTGTCCCTTGTACCAAGAGGTTGCCTGTTCTATTCCTGGTCAGAGAACATGACAGGGTTGTGGGCTTGATCCCCAGTAGGGGGCGTGCAGGAGGCAGCCATTCCATGTTTCTTCCTCTTTCATCAATGTTTCTCTCCTTCTCTCTCCCTTTCCCTTCCTCTCCAAAATCAGCAAACACATTTTAAAAACAAAAACAAAAAACAAGACTACTATATATTTACCTTAACCTACTTTTTAGGGGGAAAAAGAGTTGATTACTGTAGTTTGCTGAAATCTATAGCCAATTATGAAATTAAACACAATGAGTATCAGTTAAGGAGTTGAAAGATTTGATACATGTCCATTACTAGGATCCCAAGTTTTCATTATCCCAGGAATCTTGGAATATCCAGTGAGTTGGAGACATGCAAATAGTGTCAAAATACCTCCAAGAGAGGCAGTGTTCTCTTTCAGTGACATGTGGAAACAGGAGGCTACTCTTGGACTTATCTGTTTGTCTTTTAGAAAGAATCTTCTGGTTTATTGAGCTTGCTACCTACTCATGACGCAGCCACTATGCTACCAGCCCATGTCAGAGCACTCTGTTCTGGAACCAGGATTCAACAACTGGAAGGCTGTGCTTCCTGTGTTTGGGAAGACAAGTCTATTCAAACACAGACTTCAGCATAAACCAAGGCCCAATCTTTTGCTTCACTGCCAAGACTACCAAAACAGGACCCTCCATAATGAAGAAAACAGTGGTAAGTGCTGGGCCTTGAAGTCCGTTATCCTTTTATTATTATTATTATTATTATTATTATTATTACTACATGGAGTCTGGCTTAATCTTTCTCTTCCTATCAGGCAACATATGGATTATATTTTCTCAGAAATTAGGCTGTTTGGCAGCCCCATACAGATTCTAGAAATGTATGAATGAGTTCAAACAGAAGTGAGGTTTTTTTTGCTTGTTTGGTTGTGTTTTTGTTTTGTTTTGGCCTATCACCTATTCTTTACCAAGAGGAGATTAAATGTGGCTTTCACAAGTACAGGTGAAATAGTATTACAGGAGTTGGAAGTTCAGTTGAAAGAGCCGAGTTGGCCTCTCCTGTGGTTTCAGCACTCAATAGCACGACCACTGTGTTCAATCCAGTTGGCAAGTTTCCTCAAGTGAAGGGAGAGATATGGGTTTTCTGCACTCTATAAATATGACCATTTATTGAGCCCAACATATTTATATTCCCATTCATTCAGTGCTTACTTTAAACTGTCCAATTTGCTTGACCCAGTCTATAAATGTATATTGCCTACATCTGAAATTTACACTGGATGGCTTTTGAGTGAGCAGGATTAGGAATTGTACGACTAATACAGCCCAAACCAGGTCTCAAGGTCACCTCCAAGCCACAAAAATACTAAAGTGCACATTATTCCAAAACTTTAATTAAAATATTGGAATGAGAGAACAGACACATTAATAGAAGCAATTTTGTCTTATTTTAAAATAGTTTATTTGCTTGAGAAAGTGAGCAAATTTGATTAATGTCAAAAGAACAAATATGAACCAGGTTTGCTGTTTTCTTTATTATTATATTACAAAGTAAGATTCACGGAATACTAGTAAGGAATCTCAAGAATGTAACTAATCCTGGTCCTATTGGCACAATTATCCTAACATTCCCCTCCTTCACAGGTTAAAGTTTATTTAACAAGTTCTTAAGGAACATGGGGGTTGGGAGTTTTCCTTGCCTCTGTAGTCATCTGCATTACTGCTTCTTCATCTACACTGGTTAGAGAGTGTTCTTTAAATATCACTTTCTGTAACTTAACTCCACTCTTTCTGGTCAGTTTTATCTGTACTGCAAGACAAAGGGCATCCTAAAATAATTCCTCATATTGTTAAAGGTAGTTTTGCAATAACCTCCCTGACCTTATTTTCTTTAGGCATATCTCATCACCTTAAACCTTCCTCTACTTTTCTGCTTTTCATTGTTCTAATATTTTCTTCTGGATCTCGTATCTCCCAAGTAAATCAAGCCACTTTCAGAAACAAAACGACTAAAAATATGTGCACCTTATAAAATCAAAACGAAATTGGTAATAGAAGTTAAGAATGCCAGTAATTTGTATATTTTCTCTAAGACATCTCATCTCATTTGTGTAACATTAGAAATCAGTTCATTGAAGTAAAGAGCTGACAAAGGAAATCTGACAATACTTGTATTAAAATGAACTGGCTGACATTCTGCACGGGCTGGAAACTTCTTTTTAAATTATTCTGAAATTTTAGAAAAGTGGATGAATTTAAATCTTTTTTTTAGCTTATTTAATGACATACTTATTAGAAGAGACACTATAATGCTATTAAAGAGTTTAGTCCAATGCCTGACACACACCAGATGCTCAATAAATAGTAGTTATTAGGTGATTGAGCTTCAGTTGTATAATTATGCAGGTATATTTTCTACTATAAAAACATTTTTTAAAACTTTTCTTCTAATTAGGTAATGAAGGCTAGTAAGTTGGAGACTTTCCAAAAAACTGTTACATTATTACATAAGAACTTACAATGTCAAGTAAGAAGTGTCCAGAATAATGTAAAGCTGGGAAATGGCCTGAAATACTTAAGTTTAAGGTGTTATTGGGATGCTAACATTTTTAGGATATGGGACTCCTTAAACCTTTTCCTGCTCATTTGAATACCACACAATGCAAAACATTCTCCTTTATCCTCGCAATGGAGACATTTTGAGAAAATGCAGATGTGAGGTGCTATCCAAGGACTTTTAAACAAATACAAGTTCAATTCAATTGTTTTCCGAGAGACTGATTTTTTGCAAAAGCCAAAGATAATCTCTTACTAACCCAAAAGTTACCAAAAAAAAAAAAAAAAAAAAAAAAAAAGAAGAAGAAAAAAGAAAAAAAGAAAGAAAAAGAAAAGTTGAAACCATAAACTTGGGGAGGGCTTGGCTTAGAAAATTTAAAGTATTTGGACAGGGATAATTACGATGACTCTGAGGCTGCACTGTGAATTCCATCATTCTGCTTCTGCTAAAATAAGCAGCACAATGGTCCTTTCATCTTTTTGTGTTTTTTTACCAGGAGACTGGTGAGGCAGCTTTGATGAGGGAAATACCTAATTATACAAATCTAAACACTCAGGATAAATGAGATTTTAAAAACATGACCCGGTCATATAAAAGCAATGATCTTAGTAATAAGACATCCCAATGAACCTATAATCCAAAATGTTTCTGAATTACTTTAATTAAAAATATAAAATTATATTCCAGGAACCTAGTTTCTTAGTCTGGATATAAAACAACGTAATTTTGTACTGCATAATATTAGATGGTTCTCCATCTTCTCTTGTTCTACAGAGATCAGACCCCTCCCGCCCCACCCGGAGTTCCTCTCATTATGGGGCTCCCCGCAGGGTGTATGTCCAGTGCTTCTGAAGCTCAGCTTCTGGTGACCAAAAGGCCGGCAATGTCTCCTCATGCAGCTCTGGCTCTGAGCGGTGCCACCCCATAGGCTGAGAACCTGGCAGAGGGCATTGCCTGACAACATCTCTAAGCAAAGTCAAGACTACCAGTGGCATCACAAAGAACGTCTCCTGCTGCTGATGAAAGTTGGTGGCACCAAGTGTGTGGATAGCTTACGTTTTAGTTCCACGTGGTAACATCTACGACACAGCTTGTTTTTTCTTGGATCATCTTTCATTGCAAACTTCTCTTACCATAAGCTTCAAATATAGGTCTGTGTAGGTGGGGCCATGGGAAACTCTGACTAGGACTTCCCTTCCCTTTAAAGCCACTATCCAAGGATTTCTTCCCAGGTTTTTTTGTGTTTTTTTTTTTCTTCACCCAAGTCTTTACGAGATATTTTATATCCAAGCGGCTGCACTTAGAATAGCTTTAATATTTAGTGAAGTTTTGTTGATTTCAAATTCCTTGAAATTTACACTTCAACAATGAGTGTCTTTATGCCTGGCATATAGTGCATGCTCAGTAAATGTTTATTGACAGAGTAAAATGAGCCTACTCCAATTCAAGCTTTGAGTGGGGACTCGAAGATGAGCAAGATTAGGTTTCCACCTTCAAGGAGTTATCTTCTAAAAGGGAAGACAAAGGGAATCATAATCCAAGTTTTATCAATAGAGATATGAATAAAATGTTCTGGGGGGAAACTGAACCTGGACATACGTGATACTCAGATCTTAGGAGCCAGATGGCTACACTCCCTTCTCCATCCAGTTTGGATCCGCACACATTTACTGTATCTTATTGCAGATGGATATCCAGTTTTCTCAAACTGTTTCTAGCACCTGCTCCTGTCACTTCAAGCCGTCCCCTTATGGCCCATAGGTAGAGCTATGACCCAACCTGCCTCAAATTTTAGGAAAACCTTACAGTTGTCCTACACTGTTATTCCTGATTTTGGTGGATTAGAGGGAGTAGAGAGAGGGAGGGTAGATCACTCATAATAAATATCACAGCCTCTGAGGCGAAAAAACAGGAGTTTGCTTTTCACAGTTCTGGAGTCTGGAACTTTACATGGAGAGCTAGCAGGTTTGTCTCCCGAGGCCTCTCTGTGCTTGCCGAGGGCCATCTTCTCATTGTGCCCTCACATGGACTTTTCTGTGAGCATGTGCTCACTGCTGTTCCTTCCTCTTGCTATTGAAGTCATGCGGTGACTTCATTTAATCTTTATTTTCTCCGTAGAGGCCTTATGTCCAAGTACAGTCACATTGCGAATTAGGGCTTCAACCTATGAATTTCAGGCGGCACAATTACATTCATTAGCTGATTATCTGTCAGTATCATTTATTAGTAAGAGATAGAGCCTTGAAAGGGGTAACTAGTTTCACAGCTGCAGCCTTTCTGATTTTTAACTTTTATTTTTTAGGTCTAACTTTTATTTTAGGTCTAGATTTATTGTGGTAGGATACAAATAATGTAAAACTTACCATGTGACATTTTTTTTAAATTTAATTTAATTTTATTTACAATATAACTTATATTTAATAGTAGTACATATGTTTTCCTCCCCCCCAATATCCTCCCCCCACAGCCTCCCTTACCCCCCAGCACATGTCCCCACCTGCCCCCCTCCCTGCCCCAGTGTCTTTCATTCATTGGTTACGCTCATATGTATGCATACAAGTCCTTCGGTTGATCTCCCCCAGCATCTGCCTCCCCTCCACTCCAGCCTTCCCCCTGTAGCTTCACAGCCTGTTCGAGGCCACCCTGCCTCTATATCAATCACTTCCCCCTGTTTCTTTTCTTCAAAAATATCTTGCCTCTGCATACTGAAAACAAACATATAAGAGCAAAAAAAAGTTTGAGTGTCAGTTTCAATGTCCAACTGTTCTGAGTCCCAGTTTCAATGTCAAATAGTTCTTCATGTGTACATGTCAGCAATGGTATCCAGATGGTGGACACATCGTGGCAATGCAAGATCCATCCTCTCTGGTATGTTCCTGGGCCGCCTGCAGCAACGCACAGCTACCGACTGCTAGCACGGCAACATGTTGTCAGCGTCCCCCATCTCTGGACCGTCCTCGTGGCTGGAACAGACCCATCAGTTCCTCACTGTCGCAGGAACCCACATGGTCTTGGAGTTGTTCTCTGAAAACACACAAACACATTCTCGACCAAAGGTTAACAAAGGGATCCTCTCTGCAAAATAGACTTGGGATTCTTTTTATTTTTGCCTAAATGATTTTCCTTTGGCTTATTTTGACACCATGTGTTACCATGTGACATTCTCTATATTCACAATGTTATCTAGTTCTAGAACATTTTCAACCCAAAAGAAAACTCATACCCATCAAGCAGTCACTTTCCCTTCTTTCCTAACCCAGTCCTGGGCAATTTACTAATCTACTTTCTTTCTCTATGGATCTGCCAATTCTGGTGAGTTCATATAAATGGAATCATACAATGTGTACCTGTTGTGTCTGGCTTCTTTCACTTAGCACAGTGCTTTCAAGGTACATTCATGTACTTTTTCCTTTTTATGGCCAAATAATATTCAATTGTATTAATAGGCCAAATTTTGTTTATCTGTTCATCAGTTGATAGATACTGAGTTGTTTCTACATTTTGATTTTTATAGTGCTGCTGTGAATATTTGCATGCAACTTCCAACTCTTTTGGGCATATATACCTAAGAATGGAATTGTAGGGTCGGTCATACAGTAAGTCTGTGTCTAATTTTTAAAGGGACTATCAAATTGTTTTGCAGAATGTTTGAATCCTTTTATAGTCCCACTAGCAATCTGCAAGGTTTCTGGTTTTTCTACCTCTTCTCCAACACGTGTTATTTTCTGGTTATTATTTTTATTACCATTCTAGTGGGTGTGAAGTGGTATCTCAATGTGATTTTGATTTGCATTTCCCTAATGACTAATGATGCTGAGTATCTTTTCATGTGCTTATTGTTGCATCTTTTTTGGGTAAATATCTATTCACATCCTTTTCCTGGTTTTTAATTGGGTTGCTTTGTCTTTTTGTTGTAGAATTGAATACATACTCTGGATACTAGACTTGTCAAATAACATGATTTGCAAGTATTTGCTGCCATGTTGATTTTCTTTATGCCAGTCTTTTGGATATTCTGGTATCATTGGAAGAAGTCCCAGAAGAAGTCCATATCTCCAAAAAGAAAATATAACAATAGTAAACATCAACATCAACATGAAAATGGTTCAGTAAACTCTAAGGTTAGGAGTGAAGATGGGTGAGGGAGCGAAGTCTGCCTGATGTTTAAAGTTAATGGTAGAAGAGAAGGAAAGCATTTAAAATATGAAAATTACTCTTTTGAAAGTCAGTATATTAATTAAAAGAAAAAATAGGAGGATGAAAGATGAAACATTTAAAAGCAACAAGAAAGATTTTTTTTCAAAATTTTATAACCATTTTTTATTTTCAGATGATGTTAGGTAACTACAAGACAAAATGGAAAGAAATGTAAATTAACATATTTGTTGGACTTGAAGTCTTATTTCACAAATACTTTCATCTAAAATAACTCTGGTAAACCAAATGTGAATTTTTAATACTATTTATATTTGTAAAAGAGGAAGAAAAAAAATGAATGAAGTAGTGAAAGCTGTTCTTCTTAAACAGACTGCTGACTGGTGTACAGATGCTAAGAACCTTCTGTTCTTGCTAAAACTTGCAGAAAAAGCATTGTCGATTTTGCCCCTTTCAGAACTGCCAGACAAATGACATGTGATAACCTCCATATGACTTGTATCAACTTCAGTTACAAAGTTATAAGTAATCATTTCTGTACTTATATGACTTTCTGCTTGTACTGTTGAAAATATGTCAGAAGTTTGTTTTTAAGTCAATTGTATTTTATTCATATAAAGGCCCAGACTGAAAGGCAGAATAACCTGAAACTATACTCCTGAACTTAATGTCTCTAGAATTCAACTTTTTAAGTAGCTTTTTTTTGTGTGTGTAGATTTTTTCACATATGTTTAAATATATTTTGGCAGACTGCTTGGCATTTAGTTTTGATTATAATAAATTATTACGACTACCTATATATATTTTGACTACTAGTTACAGTTTCTCAGAAGAGACTAGTAAAATAGTTTAGGTTTCTGCTAAGGACAGTGAGGGAGTTTCTTTTTAATTTTTTTTTTATTGATTTCAGAGAGAAAGGGAGAGGGAGAGAGAGATAGAAATATCAATGATAAGAGAGAATCATTGACTGGCTGCCTCCTGCACACCCACTATGGGGGCATGTGGTGGGGAGAGATCACGCCTATAACTAGGGCATGTGCCCTGACCAGGAATTGAACCTCCTGGTTCGTAGGTTGATGCTCAACCACAGAGTCACACCCGCCAGGATGTTTTTATTTCTTAAGGAAGGAACAAGACCATCTTAATATCTCCCCATAGAGAGGCTCAATAAGTATTTGATAACTTATTTTATAAAACATACTGGATACACAAAGCAAAGATAAAAACAGTCAGAAGGAAGAGCAGAGTGACATAAGGGATCTGTAGCAAAAGCCATCACCACACAGAGGAACAGGCCTCTCCTTCACCTTTAAGGAATAAAGGAGCACAGTAATTAAAAAGAGGTTGAATTTATTCAGATCTTTACATTTCCAAGTTTACCAGTTGTGGATTAAATCGTGAACTATTTGAGAAGAACTCTTTGTGTATAAATGTTGGCACTGCCAGGTCACTAAATCAATTCCCAATGTGAAAATGTTCAACATTTCTATCTTCATAAATAAACATAAATTCGGGGGGGGGGGGTGTCGGAGAACATGATAAATGAATGGTGGAAGGTGTGGTATAGGTACTGTCTGAAGAAATGTACAATTCTCTTGCATTAATTTTTTTCCAAGAGAAAAAAGGGTGAAGTATTAACCCTCTGAATACCATCCAAATCAATTTATGGTGTCATAGGAAAATAATGATATCCAACTATCTGCTGATTGGTATAGAGTTCACAGTTACTCCTTGGCTTCCTGTAATGGAGACTGTGCAGTATGGTGGGCTGGCTTTAAAGTGGGCTAACATTGGGTGCTCTTCAAGCATACTGACCCTTTTTTTTTTATCTCTATCAATTGGGCAAGTTATTGAGGATAGTAATTCTGTCTTCTTCATAGGGTTATGAGGATTGAGTGAGACTACGCATGAAGATTCACCCCAGTGGCTGGCACAGAGTAAGAATGAACACTAGCTAGCTAATAGTGTCTTCTAAGAAAAAGACAAGGTGAAAAACTGAGTCTTCCCTCAGCTTCTTCTGGTCTGTTTTTAAGTGCCATTTCCTCTGATGATTTTTCACCTTCCAGGTTACGTGCTTAAATTGACACCGTATATCACCTGTCATAGCTCTTATCATCTTTGTGTCATATTTGCTTATTTAAGTCTTTGCCATTCTGTTCAATATCTGTTTTACTCCAGAGACTTTAAGGTCTGTTTGCAGGAAATAGCCATGATGTCTAACTTCTTGGTGAATCCCTAATACCCAAGACAGAGCAGAGTAAGTCCTTAGCATGTATTTTGTTGAATGAGTAATTTCATTTTGAAATTTTTACTTGTTAGATTAAGATAAACTGGTGGCTGGTGCATTTAAAATACATAATTTTATGTAGCCAAAATGACCAAAACACCTGCAAGGAAATAAAGTGCAATGCTTGGAGAGAGATTTAGTGAGAAGAATAAGGTGTTTGGGGGTGAGGAGTAGGGTAGTTTTTTCTTTTGATTTGGTTTGGTTGAAGTGGTGGAAGGATGTCTACCATGTGTGAGTCTGTGCATCTACCAGGAACACCCAAATGTCCAAATGGTTCTTTGAACACCAGAGTCTTTGCTGTGAATAAGATTGCCTTGTGTTCAAAGACTTGGAAGGGACCACTGTAGTCGTCACATCCGATGTTTCCCTTTAAAAATGTAGAAACCGAGAGCAGCAAAATGCAATGACTCTTTACTGATAGGGCTGAGCCTAGATTTCAGGTCAGCTGATTTCCAGACCCAGTCGGAAGGGTCACTGGTTCCTTTAAAAATAGTCACTGCGGCTTTAATAGCATCAGCACCTGTTGTTTCAGCTTCCGCAAGGGAGAAGCTATTAATTTCTCCTCCATCAAAGCCGAATTTCTGGTGTGTCTGACCTTTGTCTTCTTCTGACTGCAGCTGTCTACACCAGTAAGGCCAGGCACCTCTCTGCCTGAATCCATTAAATCGCCACGCCCAAATATAGACAAAAATAAATAAAATAAAAAAATCACAAATCATGCAGAGGGGGGTCAATCTGTGATGTCTTTCTCGAACTCTCTTCATTCCATCTTGTAGAAGCCTGGAGCCCGCCAGGCGAAGACCTAGGCGTGCGAACTCTGCCACCAGCATCCACGTTCTTCCTCGCTGGGCGTGTGACCGGCCGCGATCAGGACATCCGCTGCTGGGAGCCGAGAGGGACAGCTGGCCCGAGGAGCGCCTTCATTGTCCGAAAGATGTCGTTAGAACCCATCTCGGGGAAGTCCCGAGAATCAGACCGAGTTCTGAATGCCAGAGAAATCCAATGACCAAGTTTAGTTCGCTTTGCTTATCGTTATTTCGTTAGCAAGGCTTAGGTTGCAGGAGTTACGTTTCCTCCCGCGCCGGCTCCAGCCCGCAGCCCGGCGCGGCCGGCCGCCCGCTGGCCTCCCTCCCCAGCCCGAAGGCGCGGGGCTGCGGCGCCCCGGGACGTTCCGGGGAGGGAGGGAGAGCCGCGCAGCACGCATGCGCGCCGAGCCGCCGCGGCCCCTCTTAAGAGCGCAGCTCGGCGGCCGGGCGCGGCGAGCCGAGTCGGGGCGGGCTCGGGGGCGGGCGCGGCGACTTTGCGGGCGGCCGCCGCACGCCGCTTCTTCTGGAGCCGGGAGGACGGGAACTTTTGCGGGAGGCGCCCGCCGGTGCGCACCTCCCGAGAGCGCAGCGGCCGGGGCGAGGGGGAGAGGCTGCCCGGCTCGGCGCCGGGGGAGCGCGCTGCGGCTGGAGGGGCGCGGAGGGGCGCTGGCGCGACTGCCCGCCGGGACTCTGCGCGCAGCCGGGACTGCGCCGGCCCCTCGCCCGCGTCCTGGACGGCTGCGTGAGCCGGGAAGATCGACCGCAAGTCCCGCGGCGGCGACCGTTGTGCACCCCGAGGGCTGCCGGGGCTACGCGGCCGGAGCCATGCGGACCGAGTTCGGAGCTGAGCAAACTGAGCGCGGCCGGTCGGTGCACTTGCTGACCGCAGTCCGGGGCGCACCGCCCGCCTTCTCGGCCCCTGCTCGCCGCCCGAGGGGGGAATAAAGGAAGGCAGACGCTCGCGACTCGAGAGCGGTTTCCCGAGGTTCAAACCCTGCGGCAGCGGCCCGGCTCGGGGGCCGCAGCGGCGTTCCCAGCGGCAATCGGACTGAAGGGGTCGTCCCCTCGGGGATGCCCGAGCTGGGTCCTCTCGCGGGCGAAGTCTCCAGGGGATGCGCGACGACGGCTCCGGGGGCGCCTTCTGACTCTGCACCCGACGCGTTCCAGCAGCGCAGAGCCGCTCTCGAGGCTGCCCCTTAGGGACCGGGCCACCCGGCGGGAGGGCATGGCTTAGGAGCCTCCCGGCTCAGCAGCCCGGCGTCGTTGGCTCCCGGGACGTCGCGGCAGAGGGCGGCGGGCACTCGCTGAGAAGAGTGACGAGGTCCGGCCTGAGCGCCACCGGACCCGGGTCTCGGGGGCCACGACTCCCTGAAGACCGCGCTGCGCTCTCCGGAGACGCGCGGCCCGCGCCCAGGGTGCCATGTGGGGCGGACGCCGCCCGCCCGCCGCCTCCTCCCGGATCCCCGCTTCGCTCCTGCGGCTGCTGCTGGCCGCGCTGCTGGCGGCGGGGGTGCGGGCCAGCGGCGAGTACTGCCACGGCTGGCTGGACGCTCAGGGCGTCTGGCACGTCGGCTTCCAGTGCCCGGAGCGCTTCGACGGCGGCGACGCCACCATCTGCTGCGGCAGCTGCGCGCTGCGCTACTGCTGCTCCAGCGCCGAGGCGCGCCTCGACCAGGGCGGGTGCGACAACGACCGCCAGCAGGGCGCCGGCGAGCCTGGCCGCCCGGACAAAGACGGCTCAGACGGCTCGGCAGGTAGCGGGGGCGGGGAGGCCGTGCTGGAGCGGGAGGAGGGCTGGCGTCGCCCGGACTGCGCGGACCCGGGACCTGGAGAGGGGAGCGGAATCGGGGGCACGGAGCTTTCAGAAAAGGGACTTGGACCGGGAGGCGGTGCCAGCGTTCGGGGCCAGCCATTCTTGTGTGAGAAATGGGGACCGACTCACCATCCTAGGACTCAGTTTCCCCGTTTGTTAGCTAAGAGTGTTTTGGGTTGGATGTTCCCAAGAAACCACACGTCTAAGGCAGGGCGGGGCAAAGACAGCGCCACGACCCTCCAGTCCAAGGAAGGGCCTCTGGGCCCCTCCCATGCCACCCATGCCAGAGGTCTGGCTTCTGGGAAGGTTAATATGTTGGGAGTCCCGGAGGAAGCCGGGAGGGCGGGCTGGCGGGGGCACGTCTGTGCAGACTCCTCAGGGGGAAGGCAGCTCCCAGGGCTTCCGGTGGGTGACACCCGTTCCCAGATCCCGGTGCCTCTAATCCTCTCCAGCGCCCTGCAGCCTCTCTCCCCTGTCAGGCCCCGGCCTCTGGTTTCTGGACAGTTGTCACCATGTTGGACTTGCGAGGTGTGTGTGACATTAGAGCCGTACCCAACCTTGCTCTTTGTGATTTTGATTTAAGAAAATTATACATGTATTTTTCAAATTGCCAAAGCTGGAGTTGGAAAAATGAGTCCGTGATAGGTTGCACTTTGTCTTCACAAACCTCCCAGGTGGCCTCCCCCCGGGTCCATGTCAGGTGTGTGTGTTTGAGAGGGAGGGTTTGGGTAGGTGTAGGGGTAGAGGTCAGATGGCAGGCGTGTCACCGAGGGGGCGTCTCTTTTCTCTGCGGCTGGACAGGCCTGGTCAGCACAGGCGCCCGGCTTCGAGTTCCCCGAGCTCGGTGCTGGTGGCTTCTGTGGACAGAGCGGTCTCCCCTGCTGAGAGGCAGCTTTTTTTCTTGGTCCCTTTGCAGTCAAGCGTTTTATTAGCAAGCCACTCCTGTTGTCCTGCTTCATTGGCTGTGAGAGGAGAACGGGGGTGATTCCAGAGAAGGTGCCATCTTACAGCACAGGCTCAGCCTGGCCGGTGTGTGGCCCTGGAATAAAGCCTTGAGAAATGAGCCAGAGACGGAACTGCTACTTCCGTGTGGCAGCGAAGTTGGGCTTATTAATGGTTTCTAAAAAAGGTAGGCTGGCTTTGGACAGGTCCGTAGGCAGCAGACTTCTCATGACACCCTGTGATGTGCATGCATGCTTTCTTCACCCCACCTTTAAGTCCCCTTTTCCTGAAAATTCTGCTCCTCTTGCTTCTCTTCTGCAGCCGAGAAGGACTACAGGCCTAATTAAGCAGTGCTGAGGGATTAGAGGGGCACAGCATTCTTTATCCCTGAGAAGTTATTTACACTTCCCATTAAAAATTCTGGGAAGAGAACAGTTATTTCTCCCCCAAATTCATCATGTAGACCTAGGTTGCTTTCAGCTAGTTTTTGCTATGATGTTTGGGGTTTTTCTTACTATTCTTTTTGAAAAAAAAAAACAACAACAAACAAAACAAAAAAACCCTTACTAGCCGAAACCAGTTTGGCTCAGTGGATAGAGCATTGGCCTGTGGACTGAAAGGTTCCAGGTTCGATTCCGGTCAGGGGCATGTACCTTGGCTGTGGGTACATCCCCAGTAGGGGGCGTGCAAGAGGCAGCTGATCCATGTTTCTCTCTCATTGATGTTTCTGACTCTCCCTCTTCTTTCCTTCTCTGTAAAAATCAATAAAACATATTAAAAAAGAAAAAACCCTTACCCAAGGATATTTTTCATCGATTTTTGGGAGAATGGAAGAGAGAGGGAAAGACAGAGAAACATCGATGTGAGAGGGCCCGGGCTGGGGAGGAGCCTGCAACCGAGATCTGTGCCCTTGATTGGAATCCAACCCGGGACCCTTCGGACTGCAGGTTGACGCTCTATCCACTGAGCCAAACTAGCTAGGGCTTTTTTTTTATTATTTCTTCTCCACACATTTAGGACTAGTCTCTTAGTTTAGAGAATGAAATATTTATGGCATGTGGGTGGAGAAGCCCCCAGTCCCTGCTCTAGTGTGCTTAAAGTGACTGTGATTAGGACAGTCAGAAAGCCAGCTGTGCTATAAACTGTAGCAAGTATTTCTACCTGCTAAAGGAACTCTATGTATAAATATAGTATTTATTCTGTTCAGAGTAGATGATTAAGGAAATCAAATGTCAGCTTTGGTTAAATACTTATAAAATATGTTTTGCTTGTAAGGCATCATTTCTCCATGACCTCATGTGCTGCTATATCCTAAAAACACTGACTCCAGGGACAGGCAAAGGGTAGCCAGAGGGTGGGAGAACTGGGCTCCCTCCCGAGCTTCTGCCTGTACCCGGAGCTGGCACTGCTTTGCCAAGGCCAGCAAGACCTCGTCTCTGTCTTCCTGTGTTTTCTAACCAAATAGCCAAGGACATGGGCAGGGACACACAAAAAAGCAGCTTCTCAGGAACCTCAGGTGGAGCTCTACGGAAGTGGCTCCCCGGCATTCTGGCCGCTGGCTCCTCATCCTGATCCTCCGCCCGTCAGTGGGTGTGTCTTTCCCAGCTTCCGGAAGCCCCAGGCTGCTCTCCCCGTGGCTCCTGTCCCCGTGGCTCCCACAAGAGTTTTTAAAGTAAAATAGTAGAAAAATACAGCTTGGGCTACCAATTTCACTCAAGTTACTATTTTTTCTCCTTTATGGTTTTATTTTTCAGAATAAACCCCACTTGCTAACTGCGGTGCCCTTTGCTTTCTGCTCTGCAGGCTTTCCCTGTGGGTCCTCACACAGAATCCCGTGTTGGAATTCCAGGGTGACTGTTCCACCTCAGCCCTTCTGGGCCTGCCCGGTGCTTCCTAGCTCACTTCCCAGCTCTCCTTCCTGGAATAAATATCTTGTTGCCCCCAACATTTGTTCTCCTTGGTACCTTGTTCCATGCTGCGTGAAATAACTTCCCTGCACACAGATCACTTCCCCTTTCTACCATCCCGTGACCCAGGCTAGGCCCCCTCGAAGCGCCTCCAGCCTCGGCTAGCTAAGCACGTGGAGTTTTCCTTACGCTTCTTTGGCTTCTGCGCTCTGTAGACTCCTTTTGGAAGCGGTCATGGCTAGAGTCTGACCTGTTCTTTTCGTTTAATTTTCCTCTGGAAACAAAACTTGCTAAATAAAATATGGTTAAATGGAGTTTGCAAGGAATACAAATAACTTGCTGGGGGAAGAAAACTTTTTAAATAATTTCAACTTGTGCCTATACAGATCTTACAACTATCGGACAAGTATGGCCAGTCCAGTTTTTGTAGGGATTTTAGAACACCTCATACACGAAACACGTGTTTTCCGTGAATTGATTTGCCTCAGTCAGTGCAGTTGGTGAGTCTAGCTGTAAGTATTAAAAATTTTGCTTTAGAGGGACTGACCCGCCACGCCTTCCCACCTTTCCTGGGACTGAATAAGGGACGGTGCATATGACGGGCACACAGACCAGCCCACCCTGGGCCCTTCAGCTCAGTGTCACTGCCACTCCTTTCCGGTCTCCACTGCCAAGCACACTGACTTTTCCTGCATATTTACTGTGAGTCATAACGTTATGTTTTTGCCCTGCAGTCCCCATCTACGTGCCATTCCTCATCGTTGGGTCCGTGTTTGTCGCCTTCATCATCTTGGGGTCACTCGTGGCCGCCTGTTGCTGCAGATGTCTCCGTCCGAAGCAGGAGCCCCAGCAGAGCCGGGCCCCTGGGGGGAACCGCTTGATGGAAACCATCCCCATGATCCCCAGTGCCAGCACCTCCCGGGGGTCGTCCTCCCGCCAGTCCAGCACAGCTGCCAGCTCCAGCTCCAGTGCCAACTCCGGAGCCCGGGCACCCCCAACAAGGTCACAGACCAACTGTTGCCTGCCCGAGGGGACCATGAACAACGTCTATGTCAACATGCCCACGAACTTCTCTGTGCTGAACTGTCAGCAGGCCACCCAAATTGTGCCCCATCAAGGGCAGTATCTGCATCCCCCATATGTGGGATACACGGTGCAGCACGACTCGGTGCCCATGACTCCTGTGCCGCCGTTCATGGATGGCCTACAGACAGGCTACCGGCAGATTCAGGCCCCCTTCCCTCACACTAACAGTGAACAGAAGATGTACCCCGCTGTGACTGTGTGACTCACGGTGCCAACTGGGTTCCATTACGAGACCGAGGAAAACAGAGAAGCTGTGGAGTTGGCAAGGGTTCTCAGAGTGGCAGTCCGTGCATGCTGGGGATGTTCATGGCACAATTCATTTGGATAGTTTCATTTGCCCCAAACTGTGACAACATCTCTCTCTGGATTAGCTTTTGTGGATGTTTCATCCCAGTGCATGACTGATTTATGATGGAAAAGGACATCACCTGGAGAAGCTGGTGTTGTTACTGATGGTTGTGTGACAAATGCTTGATCTCTTAAGTGCCCTTGAGGTATGGCTGTCAAAAGATTTTTGTAAACAGATGATTAAGGGTGTTTATTATATTGTTATTATTAATATTGGGGTTTTTTTTGTTTTTGTTTTTTTACTGTTACACAGTCAGAATACCTGTTTCTTGCCTCTTACCTGGGTAAGTCTTTTATAAGAATCCAAGGTTTAGGGGAAGATATTAAGGACACAATGATTACACAAGGAAATCCAATTTGAACTCCATGAAATTAGTCATTGATCTCAGCATTTCATAGGTATTTTTTCTTTCATTGTAAAAATATATATAAATTGTCTATTTTTGTGCTTTTTTTGGTCTATTTTGTGCTTTTTTACCTTGTGTAGAGATCTTATTACAAAGTGATTTTCTACATTAAAAAGAGACTGAAAGAAATTGTATAGTTACTTAACTAATGACATTTCAGAACTCTGGGGTTTTAATCTTAAAGTGGTGGGTGGTGTAGTAATAAAGCCATTCACCCCCCTTCTTGATTGTATCTTCTAATTTTCCAACTTTACAGTGACATCTGAGAAGTAACTAGTTTTTTTTTAATGTTGAAATTATAATCTATCACCTGGTACTTCTACAAATTATGTTGGCTTGGCATTTTTTTGTATTTTGTTTTTAGATCCCCATGCCTGTATAGGACTAAATGCAGGTAATTATGTCTTATAAATGAAGATCAGCATTTCTGCTTAGAACGGATAAAACATTTCTTGTTTCCCCTATAAATATCAAAGAAATGCTTTATAAAGGTTGAGTATAGCTTCTCAGCCGTAATCCAAGATTTTAGATGAAATTTAAACCACAAATATAATTTACTTTGCAAATCATAAGGCTTTTTATACTCTTGTTACCAAAATGGCTTATTTTTCAGGCAATAGGGACTATTAAATCAGGAAAAAAGCTTTTCATAGAGATACTGCCTTTTCCCACAAAGTTCTTGTTTTTCTCTCCTAGTCCTCAGCAAGCACTAGATTCATTACCAGTGTTCTGAATTATGAGATTCAAGTGTGTTTGTGTATTGTTTACTTAAAAGAAATAAGTTTAAGTATGTGCAAGTAAATTTCCAGCTGCTAGCAAAAACAAGATTTGTAATTAAACAAATGCATAAGGTTGGTCTTTGACACATTTATGCCAATATGTTATCTTTCATCTACCCTACTTATCATCTACTATCTATCTATCTACCTATCTTTCTATCTAATAATCTAACATCTATCTCATGACTGAATAATGTAAAACCACTGTTGGCAATTGGTATCTGCAAAGATACTCAATCAAACGTTTTTAATAACCAAAGGCGGGGGAAATAATTTTACTTATTAATAAATATTTTATGGTATGAATTTCTAGGGGAGTTGTTTTTTTTCCATTTTCATTCTACTTGCTAATTTTAGATGGTCTATTCAATTTGTTAATAGAATAAAATTGCTCAAAATTATAGGTATTGTTTTCTAGAACCAAGAGACTACCTTTAAAAGTAACCAATATCTGAGAAGTTTATACGTAAATTCTATGAATAAGTGACATTATTTTACATATTCTATGGTAAATATTGACAACACAAAAGAGATAGTTCTTTTGAAATCATATTATCAAGTTACCTTGTCTTAATGGCGGACTCTAAGGAAGTAAAATTCCTAGAAGATTGGAGGTGAAAGGGACCTTAGAGATCGCCAGTTTAGGGGTTGGCAAACTTTTTTTCAGTAAAGAGCCACAGTCATACAGGTCATAGGGTCTCGAGCAACTGCAGAGCTCAACGGCTGCAGCACAAAAACAGCCATAATCCAGTAAGCATGGCTGGAGTTCAGTAAAACCTTATTGTTGGACACTGAATTTGAATTCTATAACATCTTCACATCCCAAAGTTCTCTTTCTAATTTTTTTCCATTTCGAAATGTAAAAATCATTCTAAACTCAAGGGCTCTAAAAAACTGGCAGTAGGCCCAATTTATTATCCAGCCATAATTCACTAATCCCTGGTCCAGTCCATCCTTCCCCAGTGCAAACATCCCTCAGCCTATTTCAAAATACAGGGTTGAAGGTGCTTATGTAAGAGTGCTTGCTTCTCTTATGTAAAACTGTTCAACTTTTCTATGTGGCAATTAAATATCACAATACAAGCAAAAGCACACTTTAATAAATAACAAGTTTTTCACTTGGTTCTACTTTCCAAAATACTATCCTAATATATAAAAACTCGGGGTCGGTAACGACTAAAGGCTCGACTGACCGGAAGTCAGTCCCACAGTCAGTGCTGGGTTGCTGTGATGACCCAGCGCTGACTGCTGAGGGAGCTGTGGATCAGGCCTCGAGAGGGGCCTGGACAGAGAAACAGGGTCTGATCTGTAGCCCCCGTGGCAGCTGTTGATCAGCCCTTGCGTCTCTCTTTTTCTCTGGGTCTGGTCAGCAGTCACATCTCTCTTTCTCTCTGGGCCTCCTTGGGCTGCTTATCAGCCCCAACTCTCTGATCAGGCCTGGAGATAGGCTCAGAGACGATGACTGGCTTAGAAACTGACCAATCAGAACCAAATCTGGGTGAAGTGCCAGGAGCCAATGGCTGCCTATGATGCAGAGCTTTTGATGCTGACTGGCATAGAAACTGACCAGTCAGAATCTAATCTGGGTGAACTGCTAAGGCAGAACCTAAGGTGGGAGCTGAGGAAGGGTTTTAAGGGCAACAGCTATTTGGTGTAAGGTGTAAGAAACTGGTTCAATATTTTAATGACCGGTTTGGCAGCATAGTGCATATGGCTGGCTATCAGTCCAGATATAGGGACATCCTCCAAGAGGTCTCCAATTGGAGAGGGTGCAGGCTGGGCTGAGAGAACCCTCTCACCCCCCATGCATGAATTTCATGCACCAGGCCACTAGTACATATGTAACATCATTGGATGCACACTCAGACCTTTTCAATTTTGGTAAAAATTAGAGTAATTTAGCTGCCAAAGTAAAAAATTTCAAACACCTTGTTTAAGTATACCTTTCTTATTGTCAAGAAATCAGAATCTATAAGGTGTAATTTACACTCAGTACAAATATTTTAAAGTCTGGGGGGACAAAAGGGGAGCGACTACAGTTGGGAAAATAGTTTTCTGCTGCATGTTTTCTTCTGTATCTAAACCTTTCTCATTAGTTCATGATGATTCCAGGGCAGTGGCCGGCAAACTGTGGCTCTGTTGACTCATGAGTTTGGCGACCACTGACCTAGACTCTCGATTCTAATAATTACAGACTGTTGTTCCTTGTGATTAAGCCCCATCCCAGGAGTCAGCAAACCATTAGTCAACAGAGCTGCGGTTTGCCGACCACCGTTCCAGGGGAATTCTATATCCCTGTATGTAGGAGAGACAAATGTTTTGATTTCAAGGAAGAAGAAATGAACCAGCACTTTATGTCCGTTTAAGAGCCTGGAAACATGGATCTCCTATTACTCCTGCTGCAGCCGGAAAAGCTAAAATTTAACAATAGCATCAACACCCAAAGTGCTGAGAAGACCATTAGCTACACGCATTTGAGTTTAGCATATTTGCTTTGTAAAACTCACCTTCCACTTTTTCTAGTTGCTTGATAGACAACATAGTTCATCTATTAAATTTACCTTGAGCTAATTTTTTTTAAAAATATATTTTATTGATTTTTTACAGAGCGGAAGGGAGAGGGATAGAAAGTCAGAAACATCGATGAAAGAGAGACATCGATCAGCTGCCTCTTGCACGCCCCCCACTGGGGATGTGCCCGCAGCCAAGGTACATGCCCTTGCCGGAATCGAACCCAGGACCCCGCAGTCCGCAGTCCGATGCTCTATCCACTGAGCCAAACCGGTCTCGGCTACCTTGAGCTAATTTTTAAAAATCGCACAATTTTTTCCACACATTCGATGATTAATATTTTCTCATTGTTTTATTGCCAATTAGGATTTAAGTAAACTTCCTTCAGAAGCATTTCCTGGGGAAACCAGGAAGGTTTGAATGAAGTTGGTTAAGACAGGGCAGCTGTTCACAAATGGACTGGACGTGGGAGAGGAGTTTAAATGTGCTAAAAGCTGAAAAAATTTGGATTAGTTTGTTCTTTTCTTAATTTGGCCCCTACTTGGTAACAGAACTCACATTTAGTCCCTTTCCTCTCAGAGACTTTGTCTCCGTTTCCTGCAGATTCACAGTTGTCTTTTGCTTATAGTTTCCGTCTCCCTCCCATATACAACCCTCCATGGTTCATTAAAGTGGTTTAAATTAATGAACACACTTGTTTCTAGTTGCTTAAGCTTCCTAAATGCTTAACAGGAATAAGCTGGCTTCTTTTTTGTGGACTTTAGGATGGAGGCTTCTCATTAACATAGCCTCGTCTTCCTCCAGTCAGTCAGAATGTGAAATTAAAATGTGTAATGCGTATTTACTACCCTGTCCACGCACACCTGCACCCACGAGATGTACATGAGGAGCTGGTCAGCGCCTGGGGTGGGCACACTGACCCTGTCAGTCATTAGGATGGAACGCCAGCAGCTCAGGCACCTGTGGGCCGGGCTGGACTTGATAAGTTACTGCTAAGTAAATATGTAGCTGCACTAATGGCTAAGTGAACTTTCTAGGACTTTAAAAAAATGTGACTACTTCCCCAAGTTTGCTTATTTCCTTTGCCTCTTGATCAGGAGAAAAATCAAAGCGTCCGAGGAAGCTGTGTAATCTTGAGAGGGGAAGCGCCACACAGAGCAGCTTAAAAACCCAGGGGAGTCCTGGGAGCCCAGAAGTGGGTCTGGACCGGCCACCGGGGAAGGCTCACCCTTTGTGATCCACTTGCAGAGCCCTGTGCCTTTTTCCAAGGAGCAGCCTAAACGTTACAAGGAGGAATGAATTATGCATATAAATGAGAAGGCCGTTCCTCATCACTCATCCTTAATCCTCCTTTTCTTCTCCTGGCCTAAATGGTAGTCTCGAGGACATTTCATCCTGCACTGTCTCTCTCTTTCTTATTTTAAAGCCAGAAATCAGCCATTTCCATTCAGCCCATTTATTCCAAAACACTTATAGAAAATTTATTTGACTTCTAAATTTTTTTAAAAAATGTAAAGCATGAATTGTGATCCAGGTGCCTTTAAGGAATTGAGTAAATAAAAGATGACAAAAGTGAGAAATTATGAATTCCCCCTCCCCCAAGTTATAGCAGCAATATACTAGATAAATATGGTCTAATGCACTGATTTACACTTGCTTTTCTTCTAGAAAGTCTGATGTATCAGTGACAAATGGAGAAGTAAAGCCTGGGAAGTTACTCCTGTTAGGTATTTTTTGAATATTAATCATAACCCCATTGCACCATGACAGAATCGCTTTGAGATAAAATACAAAGCTTTATGGAGCGAGTTGGCTGAAAGGTCATTTCGGCTTTCGCGTTTGAGTTTTCAGAAGGCCTTCAACATACTCAGAATTGAAGGACCGTGACTCAAATCAAGAACAAGAAATTTAAAGTTAATGCTTTTAAAACAACTTTTAAATGAGAGACAATAAAAGGGATAAAAAGTTTATGATGGCAGCCTTAAGACTGATTTTAAAGATAAAGCATGTATCTTAATTTCAACCGTCTTGAGGTGTCGGTATTTTCATTTAGGAAAATCACGGGTCACACAGACAGGATTCACTCGGTAGACGGAACAGCTGTGGAGACTGAATGCCATCTGCAACATGTATGCGAAGTTACCACACGTGTGGATACATATGTGTGCAGGATGATCACGGGAAAAACCGAAACGGAAAAAACTTATTACGTGAGGCTATCTCATCCAAGACTCTGCTCTCAGTTCTTCACTGTTTTGGAGTCTGTTTGGCGTTTGTTTGCGGTGCTCCGTTTTCCTTGTAATTGGCTCCACAGGACTTCCTCCGCCGTTGGATGGACTCAGTTTGGAACCCATTTCTCCCAGACAGGGCGGGGCCTTCACTGTGCTTCCATGTCTCTGACTTCAGAGTGTTCTCTGTCAAAAGGGTTAGTGTGGGGACAAAGGATATGCACAGCACAGCACTAGTGGCATCCAATGGGGTTTTATAAGACACATATAACTTAACTTTCAGATATTTTTAACCTGCCCAATATAGAGAAATGCTAATTTATATTGACAAAATATGTCAAAGATATATAGCTCTTTATAGCAGAACTAGCTTTGGAGCGTTTGCTTATTTTTATTTTAATAACTTATCAGTTTTACCTGGGTTGGCCTGATTTTCTTATGTGTTAGATTTGCTTAAGATACATGAGCAGAACTGGCCTTCTCTGACCCTTGAATCAGGACCGCTCTCTGTAATGCCCAAGTAGCCTGTCTTGTTTTTGGGAACCGTTACTTTGTGAAAATCACAGGACGTCTCTCCTCCCCGTTTCTCTACTGGGTTCGGCTGTTCCTGCTGAGCCTTCCTGATCTGCTGCCTGGCAGCTCGCTGAACCCGCTGGAGTCCAGCAGGGAGCACAGACTGAGCTACTTTAATTTTCTATTGACTTGTAACCTACATCAAGCAAAGCACACAAATCTTAAACGAACAGCTAGCTACACTACGACCCAGATGAAGAGAAAAACATAAAAGAATCCTATCGATAGCTTTCTTCAAAGATAAGTGCTCTTCTGATCTCTGTCATCGCAGACGAGCTCTGCCTGGTTTTGAACTTCCTGTCAATATAATCACACAGTATACTAGTACACGCTTTGGTGTCTGGCTTCTTTCATTCACTGTTATGACTCATGTGAGATGAAGCAGGAGTTTGTTGCTTTTAATTGCTGTGTAGTATTCCATCGTATGAATGTATCATAACTATCCACTCTCCTGTTGATGGACATTTGGGTTATTTTCAGTTTGGTGTGGGGCTGCTAGGACCGTTTTCAAATATGTGTTTGGTGAACATAAACACTCGTTTCTCTTGGGTGGATTTCCAGGAGTGAACTGCTGTCATAGGGTATATGTGTATTTGCCTCTGTAGATATGTCCATTGTCACTGACGATGCTCCAACCAGCCGAGCCACCTGACAGGGCACAGCAGGTAATTTTAGCAGAGAGAATTGTATAAGGAGTTGGTTAAAAAGGTGTTAGGCAGGAACTGAAACAGAAAAAGGGCACACTGAGGCAACACAGATATAGTAACTGTCTGTAACAGTTACCCCCATCCCACCCCAGGGCCAAAGGAACAGAAGGAAGTGTATGTGGGTGTATTAGAATCTAGAATTTTGAAACGGTCTTGACATGTTCACAGAGGGGGCGGCTGCTAACGGTGCCCCGGCAGACACAATGAGGCTGATTCTGGGAATGCCAAACATTTCGTTGTTGTTAATCCTCACCCGAGGATATTTTTTCCATTGATTTTTAGAGAGAGTGGAGGGGAAGGGGGAAGAGACATCGGCGCGAGAGAGAGACACACATAAGGATTGGTTGCCAGGGCCTGGGACTGAACCTGCAATCCAGGTACATGCCCTTGACTGGGATTGAGCCCTGGACTCTGGCTTGCAGGCTGATGCTCTACTACTGAGACACACCGGCCAGGGCCAAACATTTTTTTAAAATATAATTAAAAAATACATTTTATTGATTTTTTACAGAGAGGAAGGGAGAGGGATAGAGAGCTAAAAACATCAATGAGAGAGAAACATCCATCAGCTGCCGCCTGCACACCCCCCACTGGGAATTTGCCCGCAGCCAAGGTATATGCCCTTGACCAGAATCAAACCTGGGACCTTTCAGTCCATAGGCTGACGCTCTATCCACTGAGCCAAACCTGTTTCGGCTTAACATTTTTTTTTTTAAAGCTGGAAACTGGTAGCAACTGCTGCCAGCGGGGGAAGCCTGGGACTTCGGAAGTAAATAATTGGCACCCTTCAGGATGGGACCCTGCCTGTGACTCAAGTGGCTCTGATGGTTTTCCTTGTCTCTGTGATATGTGTGCTGCAAACGTACTAGTCTGCTTACCTCCAGTCGTACATGAAGTCAGGGATTGAACTGACACAGTTCATACACCCCACTTCCATACAAAAAATAGAAACGCAGTGCCCCGTCAGAGTGGAGTTCAACCGGATTCCCCGGGCAGTCGCCCTAGTGCGGACTTGGCAGCCTCTTTTAGAGGCTGCTTCTGCACATTCTTTGAGGTAAAGCACAGACTTTGGAGGAGGTGAGAGTTGGATTCAAGTCCCTCTTCCATCCCCGACAACTGTGCGACAATTCCGGAGACCCATCGGAACGTTGTCGGGTTGGGACTCTCGACCGCAGCTCCTCACAGGGCAGCGGGGTGCATGAAGTGACATAACAGGGCGCTGCCTGCCACCCAGACCTTCTCCTGACAGAGTGTTGCTTCTGTAGGCGGCTTTCCCGGGGCTCTGGTGTTATGTAAGTGGGAGGATTTTTGGTTACATTTTAAATCATCTTTAAAACCTTACCTGGCCACATTCTCCTGGGATCCTTTTTGCTGTTCCCCTGCTTTTATGTTACCCGAAAAAGCCTTGGCAATCAGGCCACGGGAACTGGGAGCAGTGGGCATTGGGGTGGGGACAGTGTTGCGCCTGCTCCTTTCACAAACACGTGGTGTGACTTCTCTTTGTTTTTGTTCCTGTAGCACTCGCTCGTCACCTTACGTCGCACTACCCCGCACTCTCTCTAACTGTGTCCAGCCCCGTATATGTCGAGTTGCTTGAGGATATAAACCAAGGCTCTGCCAGAGCTAAGTGACCCCTCAGCACCAATGCAGGTGTTAATATTTGCATAATAGGAATAAAAAAAATATTTGGAAGTCAAGATTTTAAGTTTTTCAAAATGAATTTAATAAGAAGTATCCTTAGCCCAAGGCAATACTACATTTATTTAAATGTAGGATCCCATGTAGCTAGGCATCATGTAGACTAGCACGTGAATTCTTCTTTGATTACACAACTAAATAAAATGTTTTTTATTAAGTTCAGAGAGAGAGAGAGAGAGATGAAGGGAGAGCGAGAGAGAAACATTGGTTGGCTGCCTCCTCCATGCCCCCTCCTGGGGACTGAGCCTGCAACCTGGGCACGAATCGAATGGGAGACCTTTCAGGGACTGGACGATGCTCAGCCACTGAGTCACAGGGGCTAGGGCACAGCATTTTTTAAATGGCCATTCAATTAACAATGCCTGGGTTAGGACAGGAACTTTAGCCTTGTTTGCTTTATTTTTGGATTCTTCTTATGGTGATCTTTGTGAGAGTGATGTTTGCTGCTTCTGTCTAGATTTTAATCACAGAATGACTCCAAATATTTGGTCCCACAGAAGTAAGTGGGAATGGCAAAAGTTTGAAATCATTAGAGCCATCTTAAAGCAATTTTTCTTAATAATAAGAAATTGGAAGGCTAGCCCTAGCCGGTTTGGCTTGGTGGATGGAGCGTCGGCCTGTGGACTGAAGGGTCCTGGGTTCGATTCCAATCAAGGGCACATGCCTGGGTTGCGGGCTCGATCCCCGGGGGTGGGGGGCATGCAGGAGGCAGCCAATCAATGATTCTCTCTCATCATTGATGTTTCTATCTCTCTCTCCCTCTTCCTTCCTCTCTGAAATCAATAAAAATTAAAAAATAAAAAAAAAAGAAATTGGGAGGCTAAAAGCGATCTGGAGTGGATTCCCCCCCTAGCTTTTATTATGAATATTTTCATTTTTTAAACCAGTACTGAAATTTTATATTAGTTTTAGTTTTAAGAAATTTTAAATCTAATGAAAGGTGTATTGGAACAGAAAGTTCAATATTCACTCAGCAATCATTAATTGAGGAGTACCAGAACCTTATCTGATTCAGTGACCTCTCTATCTTACAATGTGGTTATAAGAAAAAAACTGTGGCCTGGCCAGTATGGCTCAGCCGCTGAGTGTTGACCTTGGAACCAAAAGGTCATAGTTCAATTCCCGGTCCGGGCACATGCCTGGATTGCGGGCTCAATCCCCAGTGTGGGGTGTGCAGGAGGCAGCTGATCAACGATTCTCTCTCATCATTGATGTTTCTATCTCTCCCTTCCTCCCCCTTCCCTCTGAAATCAAGAGAAAAAACTGTGCTCAAGGAATGGTATTTTAGCTCACATTCATCTCTGCCATTGGTAGGATTAGAACCTCATGACTACAATGTGCCTCGGACTACACTGCATATGCTGGTGGCCTTAGTTTGATGCAGAGACCCTCCATCTGGTCACCATCTACAAGGTGCTTGATTCCTGAAATGCATCCATATCTTTTATATAGTGAGCCTGTTACATGCATTTCGAGGTTAGCAGCCCAGAGCCCTTTAATAAATTTAATTAGGGTGAGTCAGGTGTATATTGATTGCATCTATCGTTCGGGAAACAGCAGCAAACTCATTTCTTAATTTTATTTTCAATATATTTTTATTGAATACAGAGAGGAATGGAGAGGAAGACAGAAACAGCAATGATGAGAGAGAATCATTGATTGGCTGCCTCCTGCTTGCCCTCCCTCTGGGGATCGAGCCCACAACCCAGGCGTGTACATTTGACCAGAATCGAACGCAGGACACTTCAGTCCGCAGGCTGATGCTCTATTCAATGAGGCAAACCAGCTAGGGCAGAATTACCTTCTTTTTTAAGGCTGAATGATATTCTATTGTACCTACAGATCACATTTTATTTATCTGTTGATGAACATTTGTGTTGTTTCCACCTTTTGGTTATTGTGAATGATGCTGCTATGAGCATGGGTGTGTAAGTATCAGTTGAGTTCCAGCTTTCAGTTCTTTACACCCAGAAGTGAAATTGCTGGATCGTATTATAAATCTGTTTAACTTTTATTGAGGAATCCTATTGTCATTTTAAGCCACTAAATGTTGAAGTGGTTTGTGTCATAGTAATGGATAATATTCTGTTTATTTACACGTCTCTCTCTCTTGCTGCTCTGAGTTCTTTGGAAGCTTCATTCCTCTGTATTATTAGCACCTAACAGCCTGCCTAGAGCATAATTCTGAAATGAGTGAAAGGAGACTCTTGCAATCAGATGTGACCTTAAAATCTTTATCAATCTAAACGGCAGTAGTTACTGATCAGACACAATGGACACGTACATTGTAGGGTCAGGAGTCTTGCCTTCCAGGCACCCCCACTTCGTGGCTGGATTGCGGAAATTTCAGAGATGGTGATGATGGATACTGGTATGCCCCTTTGCTAATAGGGAACTGGCTATTTATCAACTGGTATGGAAGTATTTCAATATTTTAACAAGCAGAAGATGGATGCTACACATCAATCCTGCCATCACTGTTGCTCAGAAGGAGGCAGGGAAGCTTTATTTCCAGTTCCATGTGTGAAAAAATTGTGCAGAGGAGTTAAGTGACTTCTGTAAGGTCATGAGTCCAATAACTGGCAAAATTTTTGAAGGCAGGTGCTTTGATTCTAACTTCCTGTTCGTCCTATAACACAAGATGCACATGTGGTCTGATTGTGAGGAAGGTTATAACCTTCTTGGACAGATAGGCTTATGTGTGACAAATGCTTACTATAGAGATGTGCAGGCCTGGTGTGCCAGAGGCTGTATGGTGTAGAGACGGGGGCACCGTCGTCCGAGAGGGGCTCCCAGAAGGAGCTTGGTCTATAACCAAGCGTCCAACGCCAAGAAGGGAGAAGAAGGGAGAGTGAGCAGCGGGATGGGGTGGGGAGGTAAGACTGGGTGTGGAGGGCACTGGATCTGGCTGAGGTCGAGGCCCTCTCTGCTGAGCAGAGAGGCTGCCATTAGGGGGGAAGGAAAGAAGACCCTGTTGTTTTCCTCCTCTGGTCGCTTATCTGTGTGGTCCGCAGGGAGAAGTCAGGACACAGAGAAGTCTTAAGAGATCGGCAAGAGAAAGACAGGGCATTTGGCGAGTAAAACTTAACCACCCACCGGGGAGCCACATACCTAGCCCTGGTGTCAGGCCGTGGAGCCTGCATCTAAGGGCAGTTACCACCGGCTATCAACTGAGTGTTTGTGTCGTCCTCCCCCCCCCCCCCCCCCCGAATTCAGATGTTGGGATCCTAACCCCAAAATACAATGGTATTAGGAGGTGGGCCTTTGAAAGGTGGTTGGTCATGAAGGCGGACCCGCGTGGCTAGTATTGAGGGCACTTATAAAGAGACTCGGAGAGATTCCCTGGCCCCTGCTGCCCTGGGAGGCACAGCGAGATGACAGCTGTCCACGTCAGAAGCAGGCCCTCGCCAGAAAAAGAACCTGCATCTTAACCTCCTCATCTCCAGAACGGGGAGAAATACATGTTTGTTATTTACTGGCCACTTTGTCCATGCGTTTTTGTTATAACAGTCCACATGGACTCAGACACCAGGCAAGCTGCACGGCATGGTGTCCGATTCTATGCCTGCTGTGCATTGCCTGTCTCTCCCACTAGCACATAAGCTCCACGAGGCGGGGGCTTGGCTTAGTTCATCACGGCTGCATCTCCGGTGTCTGGGGGACACTTCATACTTCAGAGAGCAGTGAGGAAAGGTGTCCCTGGAACGCCGTCCCAGCGCAGGCCCCCTGGGATGGGTGGAGCCAAGATCCCAGAAGGGCTTGCCTGGCATCAGCACAGGAGCACGCTGAACTGCAAGCCCCGGTGCTCTCTCCCTCTGCCTGCTGGTTGTTGGGAGCAGGGCCTCGGCAGGGTTAGCAGAAAGGCCCAGGTTCTCAGACAAACACCTGGCTGTCTGGTCAGCCAGCACGGAAAGGGCCCCCGATGTGGGTTTTCTCCTGTTTCCCTCAAATAAGAAGCGAGGTAAGCCTTATTTACCTTCCATGGCATCGTGGGAGCTGCTTTGCCAAATCCTCAAGGTTAAAAAGAGTATTTTTCCTTTTGTATTCACGTACATTTGTGTCACTCTATTCTCTCCCACAGAACCATTGTGTGCATATGTGCTTAGGGGGTTTCAAAAGCCCCCTGAACACCTGAATGGGGCTCCCTCTCGCACGAGGACAGAGGCTCCCCGCCCCTTCCTGCTCCCCGGTGTCCCCCACCAGCAGGCTGAGGAGAGCTTTCCATCAAAGAAATCAGAAAGCTGGGTTCCATGGAAATGTTTCTAGTTAAAACATTAAATTTGCTCAGAGGTTGTTTCTGATGTGAATGAGTAAGGGATCCCCTTCCCCCGCTACACACACTCTCCCCATTCTCATCCCATTTTAAATGTAACATTGATACAAATTAGAAGGTTTTTCTTGGGCCATCTTTGTAAGTAATTTGCGGGCAGCTTCTCTTAAGGACACTAGGAAGGGACAAAGTGACTAAGAGCTTTGTTCATGGCTAAAGGGCTGTCCTATTTCAGCTCACGGCAGCTGCTCAGACCCTCCATGCAGGGCCCTCGGGAAAGCAAGCAGGACAATCGCCTGGCCCCCAGCCAGGGGCAAGACCTGTTAGGTCAGCAGAACTTTAAATCAAACACGCTCAGTGTAGGCACAACTTCCATTTTGAAAGTTGGGGGGAGGGGGAAGAGCGGGAAATCAGGAAGCATTTCTTGGCAATTAATTGAAAATATTTCAAATGAAAACACATGTTCTTGAGAGTATGGGGGAAGAGGATGGTGGCATTAAACCACGTAAACAACTCTGATCAGTGATATCGACTTCTGGGACAGACCTTTCCAAGTGAAGGCTCAGGCCAGGCTGCTCGCTGAGGATGGCCTGTGCGCCCTTTCTGGAAGCATTCGTCACTCTGGAATCCAAACGCAACGACAGTTCGTCACACAAAAAAGGACAAACAGCCAAAGACGGAGCTTTGAGGACAACCTTGAAGAATATGAAGTCATTTTATGAATGTGTGTAACCTACTTTAAAGAAATGAAAGTTTAATATTTGGGAGCTGGACACTATATGTTGGGATTCATAGCTTTTGGTGGATGGTTGCATTTTGTACTCCTTTAGGTCAGAGCGCCATGTGCTGTCCGTTACAACTGCTTGGTTTTCAACGATTATGGGAAAGTTCCCTTGGAAGATTCGTATGTGGAACAGAATGTAGTCAGATGGCATGAGGGGCTGGAGCAGGCTTGGCACCTGCCCTGTTGCTTTGAGATACATTTCAATCTCTCCCATTATACATGTACCTCTCACATAAACAATTTGTGAACAAAGAGCAGAATCTGAATGATTTTTCAAGGTATTCTGAGGTGTGTGTGTGTGTTTTTCCCTCCCGAGAGAAAACTATGCTAAAGAACATTGCTTGAGGCAGAAACATAGGTTCTTGGAGGGGTCTTCAGCTGCGAGGACCTCCCCAAGGTTCAAGTTTGCTCTGGGGATCACAAGTGGAGGACGACATTTAAAAAAAAACCACCGTGGCAGCCACGGCAGATTTTAGAGACACCACCAAAAAAATGGCAAAGGCTGGAATAGAATGCTTTACCACTGATTGTGTGAAATACTGTAATTTCCAGTTTTACATGATTATAAAAAAGTCCAGGCCTATGTAGAGTGGGAGAAAGTCCCTTCCTGCTGCACTCGGAGCGGCAGGGCTCCGCCGGACGGAAGGCTGGCCTGCTGCCCGGCCCGGCCTGGGCTCCCGAGGCCGGGACTGCTGGCCAGCCCCGTTCTAACAGGACACAGACCACCTGGGAGGCATCGCTCCGCTAAGGGAAACTGTCACATTGAAGCGGGCAGTTAAGAGTTATTCTGGCTTCCAGACTCAAGTCTACAGGCAACCGTCTCTGGCAGGGAAGTCCTCTCCCCTCAGGCTCTGTCCTCAGCCCTGTGGGTGAGGGTGAAGCTGCCCAGACAAAGCCAGGCAGGCCTAAGCCAGAGCCCGACGCCACGTCCTGGTGAGGACGCCTCTGCCCCCAGTGCCCACGGCCGCCACCAACATCGCCATCACAGGCCCCCCAGCCCCCACGCTCCCGGGGCAGCACGGCCTCTGCGGCGTGTGTTGTGCGCCCCAGGCCCAATGCTGCTCCCCAATGCAGTCGACTCTGCCTGAATGCCGCGTACTGCTCCTACGGGGAATTCGTCAAGGTCTCCTTACACTTTTAAAAGTAACAGAGGAGGAAAACTTCCTTCTGGCCTCTTAGGTTCTGTGGCTGGTCTGAGAACTTAACTGAAATAAGGCAGATTAATGGGGGGAAAGTATACACATTTCGTATTTTTACACGTACGTGGGAATCTTTAGAAGGTCAATGAAGATTGCCCAGAAGGCATCGGGCTCCAAAGATTATAAGGGAAATTGTGGATATGTGGCCAAAGGCTCTTGGGCTAGCGGCAACACATTGTGGGGCAGTGAGTAGGGAATAGGTGGGCGGGGTGGGGGAGAGACACACTAATAGAAAGCCAGGGCTATTTGGGTAGGTTTGTTTGTACACGTCCATTCCAGCGTTGCCCCCCCCCCCCATCTCTGGTGACAAGAATGCTCTTGTCGTCCTGATGCAGGGAGGGCCCTTTTGTCAGGGAAAATGTACGGATCTGCTTTTAGGTGGAAGCAGGAGAGCAGAGAACTTCTCCTGCATCCCGAGACTCTCAAGGGCCTTCAGCTCAAAATAATCAATATGCCAAAGTGGAATGTTTGGGGGAGCATGCTCTGAACCCCTTCCATAACAGTGTCCTGATTTCGTACCTTGATGACAGAATTTAATCTCCCCACACTTCAGATCGCAAGGAAACTGAGATGTACTAAAGGCAGCAAAGTCATTGTGGGAAGAAGACCTTCTAGGCACATTTTTCCCTTTAAATGATCAATGCAGACTCAGCGTGGCCCCGTGGACCCCCTTCTCACAATGGAGACAGTCCTCTGGGAGTCCACGGAGCTCATATTCATCTGCAATTCAGATTCCCCCCAACTCCTGCCGCTTACCAGCACTTTATCCAGAGCATGTATATGTAGTGTGTACCTGCTGACAAAACCTATGTGTTAGAGTCCGAAACCCCTATGGCACCCACTGCTTATTAGTGGGGGGAAAATCCAAAATAAAACACGGTCCGATCATTTACCTTAACAAAAGATTTATTTGAAACAGGTTTGTGCAGACATACACCAGTCAACAGGATTGATCAAAGCCACAAATCACTACATTTCCCAAAACCTCTAAAAATACAAGTAAATGCCCTTCATTTGTATTCACTCCAGGAGGGAACCAGCTCCACTATAATGTGCTGCTACAATTTAACAACCAGAGGACATTAATAGGATGTGAAATGGTAACACTTCTAGAGGGAGGGAACAAAACCCCCACGCTCCACCGAAGAGCTCACTGCTCTGCTGGGAGCCAATTAGACGCGCCCCCACAGCTCCCTTCCTCTCTGCATAACCAGATTAAAACCTCCCCGTCACAAACAATGTTTAAGCAATCTAAGCACAGATGTGACAGCAGACAGGAGAGCACATGGCTTCACTTGCATGAGAAAACGCCACAAAGATGTTGCCCTCAAACAGGAATCCAGTGACCTGCAGGAAGGGCGATCCACAGAGGCTGGCCGCAGCCCCGGCTGCCTGAGGCCGGCCCCGTGGGCGCCACCCCTGCAGCTGGCCTGGCTGCAGCCGCTGGCATTGCCCTTCGGAGGGAAGGTTGAAGGCAGGCAGCACCGCACACCCCGAGTTCAGCAACACTGGCAGCGTGGGAGAGTGTCGACCCGTGTATCGAGTTTATTACTGAAAAGTCAGAATTGTATTCCCTTGCCCAGCGATCTATTTGGAAGGAGGAAAGCTCTCTGACGGGGCAGACCTTCCTTTGCAGTTTTCATGTTGGTGTGTATTGATCTACCTGCACACCAAGCTACCTTAAGGAACCTAACTGAATCCAATCCCGGCAGGAGTGGGGTCACATCCTGATCTTTGGGCTCTCTCCTTCCTGGCTCTCTCTCCTCCACGCCGGAGAGCTTGCCCATAAAAGGCTATTGATAAGCTCTCTTGACCCCTGAGTTTCCTGGGCAGCACTATTTGGGTAGTGCTATTACTTCAACTTTCTTCTTCCTATTTCTGTCATAAATCAAAGCTACCTGACACTTTGTTCCTGACTTTTAAAACCAACAGGACCCCTTTCTTTTTTTAGCCAGGACAGAAGAAATGCCGATGGACTAATCTTGTGTGTTTTTCTTGGTCTGATGCCTGGGAGAAAGCAGAGTAGATATCTCTAAGGCAACCAGGGCAAGAGATTGTCATTGGAAAACGAGCCAGCCTGGGTGTAAGAAGAATCATTCCTTTGTGTCCTCTAAGTCAGGGGAGCAGAGGCGTTTGTCAGACTTAGCAGCTATGCATCAGGCTGGGGGTAAGGTGACGGGTGAACTTGCCCCTCCTTTCTGCTTTTGGCCGCTTCAATTTATGTTGGTTCAGCAGCCTTTCCTTTCCACTGAACACTGCACCCCGATTCACAAGTCACCCGTACACAAAATACGAAGAGAGAGTTTCGAAATGAGTACCAGTATGAGCTTTGGCATTAGACGTAGCTGCTGTGATGGAGAATGGAAATGTGTATGGTGGGAGAATTTGGGGTGCTGAGAAAAGAATACATGAAGAGCACAAACATCAGGTCGAGTATTATAGGTCTATTCCTTTTGAGAATACTTATGAACATATCATTATGTGGGGATCTACGACCCATGGAAACCCTTCTAATGGTTCTTTTTGCCCTTCAAGATGGACAAATGGCTGGAATGAGGCTCAATCTTGTCCCCCAAGGCTACCCTGAAGCAAACAGCTCTCAGCAACAAAGCCAAGTGATGTTGCTTCCTCCTTGTGTGTGTGGGGGGGTGGCGGCTTTGTTTTCACTATCTCCATCACTATTGTTTTTGCCAATGGAATCATTTGCATAAAGAGAGTATTTAGTGAATAGGTTGGGGGATGCCACCTTTTGACTTGACCCAATAAACATATTTCTTTCCGAATTATTACTTCAGGTTCTGCTTAATCATAGCCACAGTTTCCCTATTCACATTTTTTTAATGGTTCCCAGGAGATGAGAGCTACATTTCAAATGCTGAGGCTAAATCGCTCCTTGAATTACATTGGGACAATGAACCTGGGCAGTAATTCAAACTCTGGCTGAAATGTGTGCAATTTTTTCACATGTTCAAAACCAAAGACAGGAGAAACCAAGATGGCAGCACAGGTAAACACCTAAACTGCGGCCTCACACAACAATTTCAAAACTACAACTAAAAGACAAAACAGACATCACCCACAACCACAGGAAGGCTGGCTGAGTGGAAATTCTACAATTAGAAGGAAAGCAAAAAGCACACTGAGACTCAGAGGAGCTGCAGGAGGCAGAGGTACTGAGACACACGCATGTGGAGAGAACTGGCAACCTAGTGTGGGGCTGGCTTTCTCAAGCAGGAGGGAGACCAAAGCTCCCAACTGTGTTGAACTCCAGTTCTGGGTGAGACTCTGAGGACCCAGACTCATATGGGGTGAAACTGGACTGCCAGGAAAGAGAAAAGCTCACTGAGACTCAGAGGAACTTCGGAAGACAGAAGTACTGAAGCACACGTGGAGAAGGTGGGCAACTGAGTGTACAGCTGGCTTTCTCAAGTAGGAGTGAGACAGATGATCCTGACTGCACTGAACCCCAGTTCTGGGCAAGACTCTGAGGACCCAGACTCATATGGGGAGAAACTGGACTGTCTAACAACGGGCTGAACTCGAGGGTAGCTTTCTCTCAGAGGTGCTTGCCATGGACACTAAAACACAGGGGCCTATTAGGGCAGGGATGATGGGAAACCAATGCTGTCTGCTCTGCCCTGAGACTCCACCCCATCCAAGCTGTGCACAGAGGCTTTTGCAAGTCTTGTCTCATAAGGGTGTCTCCAGCACAGATGTTCTCCCAGCATAGACACAGCTGATCCTCACAGCCAATTGGCCTGGAGGTCAATTCCTCCCAGTGATACCAACAACAATCAAGGCTTAACTACTACAAGGCTGAGCACACAGTCCACAAAGGGGTATACACCAAGAGTGTCCACCTCAGGTAACTGGGGAGACTAAGCCACTGGGCCTGATAAGACACCTATCACACAAAGCCACTCTATCAACTCAGGGAAGCAGCCAAAATGCAGAGACAAAGAAACAGATCACAAATAAAAAAAATGGATATAGAGTTCAAAACCATGGTTATAAGTTTTTTCAAGAGTTTTCTAGAAAAGGCCGATAAATTTAGCAAGACCCTTGAGGATATGAAAAAGGATCAACTAGAAATTAAGAATACAATGACTGAAATAAAAATATTATACAGGGATCTAACAGCAGACTAGAGGATTGCAAGAATCAAGTCAAAGATATGAAATACAAAGAAGCAAAAGCACTTAGCCGGAAAAGCAAAAAGCAAAAAAGAATACAAAAAAGCTGAAGATAGTGTAAGAAGCCTCTAGGATAACCTCAAGCATACCAACATCTGAATTATGGGGGTGCCAGAAGAAGAGAGAGAGCAAGATACTGAAAACATTTTCTTTCCCCACCTGGTGAAAGAAATAGACTTACAAGTCCAGGAAGCATAAAGAACCCTAAACAAAAGGAATCCAAAGAGGACCATACCAAGACACATTGTAATTAAAATGCCAAGAGCAAAAGACAAAGAGAGAATATTAAAAGCAGCAAGAGAAAAACAGTTACCTATAACGGAGTACCCATACAACTGTCAGCAGATTTCTCACAGAAACTATGCAGGCCAGACGGGAGTGGCAAGAAATATTCAGTGATGAATAGCAAGTAACCAAGATTACTCTACCCAGCAAAGCTATCATTGAGAATTGAAGGTCAGATAAAGAGCTTCACAGATAAGAAAAAGCTAAAGGAGTTCATCACCACCAAACCAGTATTATATGAAATTCTGAAAGGTATTCTTGAAGAAGGAGAAGAAGAAGAAGAAGAAGAAGAAGAAGAAGAAGAAGAAGAAGAAGAAGAAGAAGAAGAAGAAGAAGAAGGAGGAGGAGGAGGAGGAGGAGGAGGAGGAGGAGGAGGAGGAGGAGGAGGAGGAAGAGGAGGAGGAGGAGGAGGAGGAAAAGGTAAAGATAAAAACTATGAACAACAAATACATATCTATTAACAAGTGAAACTAAAAATCAAGTGAATAAAAAAAATCTGATGAACAGAGTAAACTGGTGAATATAATAGAATCAGGGGCATAGAAAGGGAATGGACTGACAATTCTCATGGGGAAAGGGGTGTGTCGGGGGGTGCAAGAAGAGACTGGACAAAAATCATACACCTATGGATGAGGACAGTGTGTGTGGGGTAAGGGCAGAGGGTAGGATGGGAACTGGGTGGAGGGGAACTATAGGGGGAAAAAAGAGGAAAAATTGTAATAATCTGAACAATAAAGATTAAATTAAAAAATGAAAGAAGACAAAGACAACATTCTATTGCAAACATTCTATTCAACTTATGGTCTAAGACATAAATCCCCAGGACAAGAATCTGATAGGAAGTTCTCTTCTTATGTTTCAAAATAAATAAATAAATAAATAAACAAACAAACAAACAAATAAATAAATAAGATAAAGGGTCACTGTTATAACAAATGGAGATTATAGACTAAAGCTTTATTTTTTTTTTAAAAATGCAACCTTAAGATTCGTAATATATACATCCATATGCATTTTCAGATGTTACCTACACTCACTTTTTTTTTTTATTATTATTCACTGCTTCCTGACAAGTTATTACTGATTTTCACTGCCAACTCCCTACAGCAAGACCTGAAGCCTTGTCAAGGAAAAAGGAAATGTCAACAGAGTTCTCAGTCTTGCTCTGCTGAAACCCAGGCTCCCGTTTTAGGATATTACTCCACAAGTGTTAAAGAAACAGCACCCCCTTTATTCAAACACAGGCCATGTATGCTGTACCGATCCAGAAAAGATCCACACACAAGTGTACCTGTGTGGGAGATGAGAGAAGGTACTTCTGGTCAAGAAGCCTGGAATATTCTGTCTAGAGACAAGACAGACACATCAGTTACACTTCCCAATCATTACAAAGCACATTCTGATCAGCAATGAAGTACTAATCCCAACAACCAAGTAGAAATGGTTGGTTTATTCTGCTCGCTCTTCCTCTCTTTTTAATGTGTAGTTTCCACAGTCACCCTTGCCTGGGCATGCCGGATTAGAGCTGAATTCGGAACCCAGGATTCCGAACCGCTGGACTGTCCTGCAGAGTCGGCAGAATGGAACGAGGGCTCAAAGGAGAGTCGGCAGTCTGTCTGTGCAGCTCTAGACTAAGGCTGTCTGCCCCGTTAGCCCAATCCAGAGACAGGCCCCATGTGCTGACCGAGTGTGACCTGCCAGCCTGCGTGTCACTTACCGTGTGGCAGAGTGACAAGTCCCATGTGGCACTTCCACTGAGCTGACAGCCAGTGTATGCAACTTAGTCCGGTCTACCCTGCTCCCTGGGGAGGGGCTGTGTGTGACACTTTGACCTCAATTTAAAGATAGGACAAATGACACAGCCCCTGAGCCGCCCTGTCTAAATACTGTACATCACACATAGTGACAGCTGCTCCTCCTACAGACCCCATTTAGTCATCTGGCTACAAGATAGCTTAATTGCGTAAGAGAATAAATAGAAAGGCATCACATCTACTGTATTCTGCATCTGTACTTCATTATTGCAAAGACTCTTTAGTCTTTAGTCTTTCTCAAGAAAATTAGAAAATATACTTAAATCTCGAAAAATTTGAATTGTATTTAATGTGGAAAACAAAGTAAAAAACAAAAAATCCCAAACACCCCCTCCCACACACTCTAATTCACAAATCTGATTCAGAAGGTTTTTCAGTTCAAGAGAGAGCTACGTGTTTGACAAAGAATTGAGTTTGAGCTGCCTCTTTCCAAACAGACTTAGTTCTAAATGAAATCAAACAGCCAGGATGTCTAATGCACATTCCATTCTCATTTTCATGTTTCCTCTGTATTGAGACCATCATCTTTATGGGTGTGCAACAAAGACATGCACCTTGGATCATGTTAATTATTAGACTCCCCGGCTCTCTGGAATGGTGGTCCTTCAATGATTCACTTTGCTGGGTGCTATAGTGTTTGAAGATTTCATCGCCTTGGGGAGAAAGAAGTGGCAATTTTCTGAGCCTCACCTGTTCATTGCACTGCCTTGCTTCCCCTCAAGCCCTGGACCCTGGTCACCTCTTAAGTGAGGGATTATTTTTCTTAGTTGATGCAAATCATAATTATCCCAATGCCCAGTAAGATGTAGATGTTCTAAAAATAAAGGGTTCGGAAGCAAAGTGTACTACTGTTTTATTTCCTACTTTAGCAGAGCCGTTCTCAGAGCCACTGTGCCACTGCAGCCAGGAACAGCTGCCCACAAGTATTTGTGTTAAGCGCTCCAAAAATCTGGCTTGGCAACCCAAAGCAGGGAGGAGAGAACGTGCCTCCAGGCGGGTCGTTTATTCCGGCTCGGGTGCTCACGTGGCCGCCCGAAGGCATCCCCGTTCTGTCCCAATTTAGAACAAGGGACCCTGCAGTTTGGAAAGTCAATGACTTCCCTTCCTCATCTTAGACACCGGGTACTTCCGACTGTGAGTGCCGTCTGCATCTAACGCTGACTGAATAAGGAAGGAAGCCTTGTCGATATAAAAAAAGGCCGTTGAAATGTTTGGAATTTTTTCCAATTAAAACTGCCTGTCAACATCTTATTTAACCTCCTGAACATATTAGGCCGATCAGGACATTTGTCTGGGCTTCGGGGCCTGATTTCAGTTTCTACTCTGACTTGATGGGAAGTGTCCTCTATGCCCTCCTCCCTGTCTGCGTGTCCTGGCTTTCTGCTTTCTCCTCCCAGGGTCATCCTCCTCCCCGCACTCAGGGGCCCGCTCCCTCAGCTGGGCTTGCACATCCTCTCTGGTTCCGGAGCGACAAGTGTGTTCCGTCACTGGGAGACACGCTCTAAATCCATTCATTTTCCAACAACGAAAATCCAAAATGTGCTCTCAACTCCTAAGAAGACGAGCGTGAGTTCTAAGTTAAGAGGATGCTGAAAGCCCAGTGGTCTGAAGGCTGGGGAGTGCATCCTGGGAGCCTGGCTAGCAGGATCCCTGCCGCCGTCCTGACCTGCAGGCTTCCCTGTCACCACCAAGAGGCAGGTAAACTTTATGACACCTGCAGAAGAGCTGCTTCTTCCTTCCATTATAGAAGGAAAAGGGTGGTGGGAGAAGGGACTTCTTGCATCTGGATCTGGATCTGCGGCGGAGAAAGGATGGATGCGGACTCGGTTGGTGCCCACCAGTGGCCATGCACTGAGCACAGCGTCCAGCCATGCAGAAGGCGTGGGGATGAGAGACCTGGGTGGCCCTGGGAGGCCTGGGCCGGCCCCTGGGAAGGGGGCAGAAGTCGGTGTTGGAACACAGATGGTTTGCCCCACTGGGAATGTGGCTAGGAGGTTCACATCAACATTCTCAGGTTTCCCACCCAGATATATATATGAAACCATAATATTTGTGATTTCGTTGTAATCAAGAAATTTATGCCAACTTCATACAAACAGAATAGGAATCAAAGGAAGCCAGCAACCTGCGTAAAGTGAAGTCTCCATGCTGTCTGTGGACTTGATCTGTGAGGTAAAAGGACAGGAAGCGAGGATGCCCGGCTCCCTGCCACGGGCAGGGCTTCTCACGCAACATAAAACTCTTTTATCTTCGCTCCCAGAACAACTAGTACTGATGTTTAAATATAGGTGAAACATAACGTTTTTAATTTCACACCTCACAGAGCACAGCTGAATGCTTCATAACAACGTAAACAAAAGATAGGCCAAGCACTGCAGACAAATGGGGAGGAAAGAGTGGCTTCCCCGGCGATACACACTCCAGGTTTGTGCAGGAACACATAACTGACAAACCGGCTGGCTAAGGCCACAGAAATGTGTTCTCTCATAGTTTGGCTGCTGACACCAGTGTCTTTTGACAGATGTGTTAACAGCGGGTACAACAAACTGCGTCTCTTCCCCAGGCTCAATCGGGAAAACGTGACTCTTGAGTTCTTCCTCACTTTCTGGTCTTATTTCCACCTCGATTTCTTTTTCGTGGTGTCATAAGCACGGACAACTTCTTCCTGAGAAACAGCTCCATGCTCTTCCTGAGAGAAGGCATACCCATCTGAAAGAAGCGCACAGGAGGAAGTGGGTGAGGGCAGGAATGGGGGAGCACACGAGGTTTGGAAGAAGCTGCCTTTGAGGAGACTACTGCTGAGCTTCCACACATGGACCTCTCCTCAGCCTCAGGTCGGCGGGAGCCTGAGACCGGGAGCCTGTGACCCAGAAGGGGAGTGTGGGCAGTGTGGGTGTGTGGTGGCAGGATGCAGCCTGGCGGGCTGGGTTGAAGGGATTCTGGCTGCTGATGCTGGGATGGGAATGGCTCTGAGGGGTGGCCTCCCATTTAGGAGCTGCAGCTGAGCTCAGCCTGGGAAGCATAAACAGTGGGTCACTGGTCCATGTCTGCCCTTTCCCACCACCAATCAAGTTGCTCTGCTCCGGAAATGTCCCAACGCGCCTGAGCGGCAAGCCGGCCGCCTAATTTATGAAGCTGTAACACGTGGGGAAAACATGCACCAGCTCACAGTGAAAGCTGGGAAAGGGCACGCTCAGAGCGGTCCTGTTTCTAAATTGGGCTGACTTGGGCTGGTAATAGGAAATTACAGTGGGTCATACATCTTATTTTTGTGTAAAGAAAAAGATGACAAGATAAAGGCAAGAGGAATTTAGTGATTGGCCCTGTGGCCACAGCAAGACTGGTTCTTACAATCAGCTCCAGTAATAATAATAGAAATAATAGTAATTATCCTATATAATAAAAGTCTAATGAACAAATTGACCGACAGGCAGAATGACCAGTTGGTGGATGGTGGGGCCAGTGAGCGGGTGGCACCAGGCCAGCCAAGGCGGGGTGCCAGTGGGCAGAGGGAGGGCACAGTCATCAGGGAGCCATGGCAACCGGCAGTGGCAGAGGGGCAATGGGGTGGGGGGTGCAGAGGGGAGGGGCCAGTTGCTCACAGGCCAGTGCTATCCCCTGATCACCCTTCTGGTTGTCTCCTGCAGAGGGAGCCAGACTGCAGCTTAGACCCATAGGGAAGGGGCCGAAGCCGTCAGAAGAATGTCCCTCGAGGGCTCCTAGTCTGCAAGGGGGCGCAGGCTGGGCTGAGGGACACCCCCCACCCCAACCCAGTGCACAAATTTTCATGCACTGGGCCTCTAGTAATAGTAATAACAGCAGCAGCAGCCAACAATTATTAAACACTGTGTGTACCAGGCACTGTCCTATGTACTGTGTACAAATGACTCATCTATTCTTCCCAACAGCCCTATGAGATAGATGCTGGTATTCTTCCCATTTCACAGATGGGAAAACTGAGGCATGGAGTGATTTCACGATCTGCCCCAAATCACAGACCCGGTGAGTGGCAGTCTGGAGCCACACCCAGTCAGTATTTCCTCAGGGCCCACACTTTTCTGCATCACTGGTTCTTTAAAAGGTTTAGCAATAGTGGGCTTTCCTTCTTCATTGGCTCTGCCCACACATGGGACATTTACAAGACTCCCTCCCTATTGGCTAACCCTTCTGGCTCAGCGGTGCGGAAAGCCCCACAGCCGGATGAGACCTTCCGACCAAGACAACACAGCAAATCCGAACACAGGTGACTCCCACCCACACCTATTATGACTGATCAATAGAGCTGTTAGTGAATCATCACAGTCCGTAAAGGAGAAAAAGAAATCAGACGTTCTCCCGGATTATAATGATTTTGCTCAGCCATCTGGCTTAGAAAGAGGAGTTTCTGGAGCATAAAGACACACAATAACCATGTGTGAGAGTCTTTGAGGGGATGGAGAAGGGACTTCAAAATATTCTCAGGTGACTTCCTACCCTGTGTATGCCCACAGTCTCTGAGCTCTGTCCCCGGGTTGGCTTCCCGGTTCTTCTGAACAGCCTGCCTTCAGCACCACCCGAGAAAGCCCAAGGGCAGGAGGGCCACCCCGGGAGGCCAGGGCTGGTCTCCAGAGGTGGGCTTGGGGCCTTCCGAGGACATCGTGGGGCAGCAGGAGCGGTTGGGTGTGAAAGCAGAACAGGCAAGAAAGCCTGACCCAGAACAGAGAGCAGTCTCCTACAGGGGACTCTTTTCCACTCGCTTACCTCCATCTCTAACCAAACCAAACCCACAAACCCAAAAATCCCTCTGGGTGGTTGCCAGAGGAAGCAGCCACCGCCTAGGCCAGTGTGGGCAACACTAGCTGGGCACTGAGCAGGCATGTCCCATGTCTGGAGCAGAAACACAGAAGCAAGCCTGGAGAGGGGCTGCTGGCTTGTTCGGGCTCTTCTCCTGACCCCTCCCTCCCCCCCTCCCTCCCTCCCTCCTTCCCTCTCCACTCCCTTCCTCTCCCTCCTCTCCACCCCTCTTTCCTTCCTTCCCTCCTCCTTCCTCTCCTCCCCCTTCCCTCCCTCCCTCTCCACTCCCTCCCCCCTTCCTTTCTTCCCCTACTTCTTCCCCTCCATCCCTCCTTCCTTCCTTCCCTCCCTCTCTTCCTCCTGATGCTGGGCTGCCAGGCTGTCCCAGGACAAGTGCTCTTGGTGCAGCGTCTTCATTGCAGTCCTAGAAGAGACATCTTTCCTAGGGATGTTTCAAAGAAAAATCTGACAAATACCCCTGTCTCCTCCTGTAACAAGACTGTGTCCTGTGGTCCCCCGGGACACTCCCTTCTGCAGCCCCTGAAAGACGATGTTTCCCGGAGGGGCCCATGGCAGCTGCCCTTGGATCCCATGTGCTGCCAGAAGGACAGTCCTGCCAGGGCTCTGTGCCCCCCAGGTGGACAGAGATGACTCTGGTCCCAACAGTGGGAAGGCCGTGGGAGTGCTCTTGGTGAACCTGCCTGGGGCAGGTTGGGCTACTGCCTTCTCTGCCCTGCAGATGGCTTTCCCAACCCGCTCTGCTTTCACCATGGATCCGGACCTGGGGCGGAGGCACGGGGGTGGGGGGCTGGTTCTAAGCCCTGCCTGGCAGTAGCTTGGTCACAGGACTGTGGTCTCTTGACACTTTCTGGGTCTCCCAGGTTTATGTTCCTGTAAAGCAAACGGCCTGGACCAGGTGAGGTCCAGGTTGAGTGTCCCTGGGCCGCACAGCACTCTGCCTCCCTGCCAGAAAGGGCACCTGTCTCAACAATCAGCCCGGATAGAACAACTGCCGCCTCTCCTTTTGGATGTGTGTTTTGGGGGAAGAGGGGCAGCGGGAAAGGAATAAAAGGAACTTGTTGAGACAGAAACATTGTTTGGGAGTGTTCTTCTGGGAAAGGCAATTTAGCATTTGGAACTGTCCACTCCCTATTAACCAGAAGGAGCAAAAACCTGGCCTTTCATTGCTGTGTTTTCCATTCATACCCAGCCTGTGCCGACAGGGAAGCCAACCGCAGTGGTTTCTCTGCCTGCAGCTCCATGGCGCCCTCGCTTCTTTCTGCCTCACTGGCATGAGGGCCTTGCAGGGGATTACTTCTCACTCAGTTCCCAGCAGAAGACGGCAGAGAGGGGCTCCTGGTCCAACAGCACCCCAAGGTCACTACCTCACTACTGAGTGGTTTCTCTTCCAGTTCCTATTAGTTGCATCTGCCATCATGTTTCCAAAATGCTGTGCACTGAGACTTTCTGAACTAGACTTTCTTAATCTCAACTGAGACTTAAGGTGGACTTTGCAATTCAAGACTAAAAGGAGGATGGCCCAATAGGACCACCCTGGCGGGTGGAGATAAACTATTTCCCCCTCAGAAACCAGGTCTGGTTATATTGAGAGTCACACTGGAAGAAGTTTCGGTGGGACAATGGCATTTGTGAGCCCAAAGTGGGGCTGCACCCCTCAGCCTGACAAAGACACATCAGTGTCTGATGACCATTAACTTGCCCCTGGCATCCAAACAGGAAGCTCAGAGGGAGCCCCAGCTCTTAGCAATCCCCACTTTCAGTCATCTTCTAGGAAGTCCTGACAGCCAGAAAGTACTGACGGGACCTGGAGAAGGCGCTCAGCGGTCCAGCTCTGAGCTCTTGCTGGCTGGCCTCCTAGAGCAGTGTTTGCAAACTCATTAGTCAACAGAGTGGCAAAACACTTGTGAGCCGCAGTTTGCCGACCACTGTCCTAGAGCTTCTGCCTCCACAGCCAGAATCTGAGGACAGAATGAGGTAGGTGAAAGGAGATGGAAAAGCAGTTGAATTTCTTAGTTATTTTGTCTAACAGGACATTTGGTGAAGTCTATAAAATTGTCGTTTTTTTCATTATTTTGGAATAAAACTCCCCTTAAGTAGCATATTTTTGAATCTGAGCTCTGATAATATCTTTATGTAAAAATATATTTTATTGATTTTCACAGAGGGGCAGGGAAAAGGATAGAGAATTAGCAACATCAATGAGAGAGAAACATCGATCAGCTGCCTCCCACACAACCCCCACTGGGGATCGAGCCTGCAACCAAGGTTCATGCCCTGGACTAGAATTGAACCCGGGACCCTTCAGTCTGTGGGCCAATGCTCTACCCATCGAACCAAACTGGGCACTGATAATATCTTAATGAAAGCAGTTTTCTGCCTAGAAAAATATTCCTAATAGCAGTAGAATTGGGAAATACCCTGGAACAATAAGGGTATTAGACCATATAGAAAACACTGATCTTGTGTGTTGGTTGGTGGCCCATAAGGAACCAAAAGTACTTCCAAAATTAGAATTTTCCCCCAGTTTCCTGGAAAGACTGAGGCCCATGACAGCTGATGGTCAGACCTAGGAGGACATGTAGGGGCCCAGACAACCTACGCAGAACTTCTCACACCCCAGGAGCAGTTCCAACTGCTGGATAGCCTCGAATAGCTGTCAATGACAGAATCATTTTCTTATCAATCAGGTCTTGCTATGCATTTTGGGGTGCTTCTTAAATGTGCTGTGATTTTAGAAGCTTTTTCATTTTTTGAACTTGCTCATTAGAATTCTTTTGTCCTTCAAAATATTGAGAATTCAGCAGAATGTTTAGTCATTGCTTTAAGATATTTTATGACTTCCTCAAAAGTTCTCACTTGGTCTTTGATCTACATAGTTGACTCTTGAACAACATAGGCTTGAATTGTGTGGGCCCACTGATATGTGACTTTTTTCCAATAAACCCTCTAAACATATTTTCTCTTCTTTATGATTTTGTTAACATTTTCTTTTCTCTAGCCTACTTTGTTATAGGAACACAATATCTAACATAAACGATATGTGTTAATCAGCTGTTTGTGATACCAGTAAGACTTCTGTTCAACAATGTTATCAGTAGTTACGTGTTGAGGGGGTTAAAAGTTAGATGCAAATTTTCACCTGGTGTCGGCACTCCTAACCTCCCACTGTTGAGGGTCGATTGCCTCTATTCTTTTTTGATTACTTCGAAGCATATGTAGTTTGGAAATCAGCATGTGTTTCTGTGTCTGGTATAGAGAAGGCGCTTTACATCCATCATTGGGAACCCTTCACAAAGACTAAGTAAGCTCATATTATTATAACTGTTTTCCCCCAGAGGATAACACAGAAGTTTCGAGAAATGTGTAAGTTGTCCCCAGTCACTCAACTATGCAGAAAAAAATAGTGATGTCTAACATTTATCAGACTCTATGTTGTCAGGCACCATTCTAGGCACCTTATGATCTCATTTAATCCTCCCAACAATGCCAAGTAGGTCCTCATATAATCTCCATCTTACAGATGTAGAATCAGAGAGGCCATGATGACAAAACCGTTGCCCAGCGGGACAGGCTGAAGGTAGCTCAGCTGCAGGGGTGGACCTCACAAACCTCACTCCTCGGACTTCCCTACAAGCCTCCTGACTTGACCCCTCTCTCGGATCAGAGACACTACCACTGTGATTCCGATCTCCGGGCCATGCTGGGCCAGTGACCGTACTGACCCGATGCTCTGCCGGGTGCCCATGGGGCTGGCCCACCTCCCTCCACGGCAGTGGAGCACTAAAGGACACACCAGGCAGGCGAGGGCCCATGTGGAGCTGGCTTCAGGCCCCTGGTCTCATGTGGATTTTCCGGTGGGAAAGTGAAGAGAGTAAGTGGATTACTAAGAGGATGTCATTTCACCCTTCCTTTCCCTCTCTGTATTGCCAGTCACCACCGACACAGGAGCACCTGTCCTGTGGATGCAGTGATTATTTTCCCTAAGCTGCTCTTGGTCTACCATCGCTTCCTTCTCAACTCCTCGGGAGGAGCGGGAAGCAGGAAGCGAGGCCTGTGTGAAGAGATGACATGTGAACGTGTAAGAGGGAGTGCCGGCCGGAGAAATTGGCGGGTTCAGAGATGTAGGGGCCCACAGGCCTACAGGCCTCGGCACAGGAAACCTGCACTCTAATGTCACCCCTCAGCTGGGAGCCCAATGGCTGGATTGCTAAAATAAGCCCACAGCTTCCCCCATGAACTCTGGCAGGGACCCCATCTGCTTTCATGGCCTCCCTTCCTGCTCCTTTGGGCTCCAGTGCAACCCCAGAGACCCTGTTCAGACCGGGTGCCTTCGGCAGAGACCAGACCCGGGCTTTAGTGGTCAGAGTAGGGATACCAGCGCTAGACATGGGATGGCCTTCCCGGATAAAGCACAGAGACTTTTCCCCATTGATTGGCAGTTTTAATTAATATACTAATCCTATATAATGACCCTAATATGCAAAACGATCAAACGGTGGAATGACCACGGAATGACCAGTCGCTATGACGTGCACTGTCCAGCAGGGGGGCAGACGCTCAACGCAGGAGCTGCCCCCTGGTGGTCAGTGTGCTGCCACAGGGGGAGTGCTGCTCAGCCAGAAGCCGGGCTCATGGCTGGCGAGCGCAGCGGTGGTGGCGGGAGCCTCTCCCATCTCCGTGGCAGGTGGGTGGTAAGGAGCGAGGGGTCCTGGACTGTGAGAGGGCGCAGGCCGGGCTGAGGGAACCCCCTCCCTCGGTGCATGAATTTTATACACAGGGCCTCTAGTATTAAATAAAACCCAGCATATTGCTATCTTTGGGGACACCAATTTAAAAGTAACATCACTTCAACCTTAGAAAAAATGCTACTGGGAGGCTGACAGAGGATCTTAACCATATCAGGATTTTAAATTTAAGAATTTTGTCATTCAGGCATTTGATTGGGTCCCAGGGAACTACCTATATGCAAGCTGTACTTGCCTCAGGCCAAACACGCGAATTTCACTTCTAAACGCGGTGCTCTAGCTTGGCAGCTGTCTCCTTCCCTATTAACAATGCCCAGCCCTTCATTAAGCTTCCCACCTTCCTGTGTGGGCCAGGTCTCGCTGGCCTGCGTGGGCTGCGGTGACTACTTACGTGGGACACTCTGTTGGAGGGAACTTGCTCGGAAGAGAGTTGGGGGTGTCTTCCTGCTGAGCCTCTTTAACAAGTGGTCCCGCTCATTCATCCTGCAGGTAAATCAAACATGTCAGTCTCCAATTCACCTGGATACATCTCAAAGGTTCTGGTTGAATGACTTCCGGTTGTAAAATAAAGCAAACAGCAGGGGAAAGCTTCCTTCCCCCCCGTAGAGACAAATGTCCAGTTTTGCACACCGCCCACTGCTGACGGCAGATGCTATCTCAACACTTGGAGCGCTCGGCCCTCTCTTCTAAAAGGTGCTCTGTGTTCAGCCGTCTGTACACAGCGCCTCGGCACTCTGCCCCCCTCTTTAATTGAAGTGCACTACAAGTGCCCTTTCATACCGGGCAAACCCTGGCTTCCCAGAACACTTTGGAAGGAGTCATCTGTTTCTATGGTAAATGTCTTAAAAGCCTCAATCCCACCTGCAGCTTCCTTTCCTCGAGCCAGTAAACGGTGCCAGCCCAGAGCCTCTCCCAGGTGCCCCAGGACCCCCGACGGAGACAGGCTTCTTTCCACAGAACCTGATGCTTATTATGAAACACAATGAAAATAAGGCGAGCTTTCTTTGAAAACAGAGGGATCGGGAGCTTTTCCTGCCTTTCCAGAAATGACTCCCTCTAAGGTGGCCACAGCTGTGAACAGACACACGCGCTATCCCGGAGGACTGAGGACTTCAGTCCTATCAACCCAGTGGGTGCTTGAGAACCATCAGGCGGCCAGAGAGCTCCGATTCCTTCCCGTCACTCTGCTTGCTCCCAAAGAGATTTCTGCTGCACAGCAGTTTGCCAGTGCCCTCTTCGCCCCATAATAGAGGTGAATTGTGTCTCCCCACATTCCTGGGCTCCATTCCTAACCTCCAGCACCTCAGAATGCGACTGCATTGGAAGACAGGGCCTTTAAGAGGTGATTGTGTTAAAATGAGGTCATTAGAGTGGGGCCTTAATCCAGTACCACTGGGGTCCTCATGAGGAGAGGAGACTGGGACACGGGAAGACAAAGGAAGAAGATGGACTTCTACAAGCTGAGGGGAGAGGCCTCAGGAGAAGTGAAGTCTGGCTACACCCTGATCTTTGACTTGCAGCCCCAGAACTGTGAGACAATAACTTTCTTTTGTTTAAGCCCCCGTCTGTGGTATTTTACTACGGCAGCAAAAACACCTCCAATCTGCTGTCTGGGGCCTTGAGGGTTAGGGAGCTGCAGTTGCTTGTGATGTGAAGCCACTCCCCTGGCCTGTTCATGAACCCCAAGCCCGAGGAGGGCCTTCTGACCAGAGTCCACGTCACCACTCCCCCATGGACCTTCGAAAGAGGATCAGGGCCCCGGGCATTCTTAGTAGTTCTATGAGCTGAAGTTCATTTTACACTTGGGTTTCCAGAAGAGAGCATTTTCTGATTCTCTCGGCTGAAAGGACAATGTTTGACTCATCACCAGTGAAGGGTGAGGCTGCGTTGTCTAAACTTGGCCGTGTCTGACAGTGTATGAGAGACACTTGTTCTATCCCTTCACACTGGCTTTCCCTTCCCTCTCGTATCTCTCTCTGCCATGGCTCAGTTGGTCTCCCCGAGCCTGCTGAGGACCACAGGGCTGAGCAGATGAAGGAGGAGGGAGCCTGTGAGTACGAAGGCCCTGAGAGGCCACTGACGCCTGGCCAACTGCAGCTCCCTGTGCTGGCTGTTGCAGGACTTGGGAATGTGACCAAGTCTGACCCTGGAAGGCACTGTGTGTACAAGTGCTCCCTGAAGGCTGGACTGGAGGTTTCTGGGCGTCCTTCCCAGCCTTCCTGGTTGACAAGCACTCTCTCCCCAGAAACTTGGGGGGGGGGGGCCCCTATGCTCTGCTACCAGGCCCATCCTCTGCCCTGGTCATCCTTGATCCCTCTAACATTTCAGGAAGAACCACATATGTGGGAAGGGCTTTTGAAATCACACAGAGACTCAGCCGTGACAAATAAAAAAGTCACAGGGCACTTTGTGGCAGTGCTTTTGCCCCTGCCTCTGTGCTAGATAGGCGTTCCCAATTCCCTCGTGAAATGGTGTATGCTTTTCTCATCCACTCCCCCTCTCTTTTTATAATGAAATATTACAAACACACAGAGATAGTCAGAAGCCAATACAGTGGGTTTAGCAAATGGTAGCACCGCCCTTAGACCCCATGTTTCAGAGGGACTCTCTCCATTCTATAGCTCTTCCTCCCACATGGTGAGGGGTCCATGGAGTCAAGGAGACAGGTCTACCCAGAGCCTATGCCTGTCTCCCATCTAAAATATTTAAGATCCTAGAACTCTCTCCTCAGTGACCCCTAAGCTGGCACCCTAGGTTAGCCTGACCTCCTTGCTAACTCCATTCCTCTAAAAGTAGGCCATTTAGCTAGTGTGCACACTCGCCGGCCTGAGGGAGTGGCCACGGGGTGGTTTCCTTCATGGGAAGTATGGACTGCGATGCCCCCACATGTGTGCACAGGTCCCTTCCCAGTGCAGGACTGAGCCACAGTTGGCAAGTGAAGGTGGAACACCCGAGCCAGCTCATTCTTCCCTGTGCTCCCCTCTCTGGCTCGGACCTGCAGCGAATCTGGGAAGCACCAAGCACTGCCATCTTCATGAAGGTATTCACCAAGGAACAAACATTTTCCATCAAGATACATAGTTATCTGTTACGCTGATTTATTGCTTTCTCATACTTAGACATGGTATGCACTTTCCATCGCACTCCTGCACCATATCCTGCGAATGTCAGGAGTGGACCTGGTTGTGAGAACTACTTCAGATTTTAACCAAATAATAAAATCTCAAATACAAAGTCTCCTTATACTCTTCTATGATTCCATTCGTCTCCCTTCTACTATAATAATATTTTGTTCATATTTCATATTTTGTTCTCTATCTATGCATTCACATTAATATATCATTTTGTTTTAAGACGTCTAAATGGAATTCTTTATTTTATACTAGTTTATCCTGTTTTTGCTTTGCTCCTTCTTTTCTCCTTTCTTATCATCTTTGCATTATCTACTCACATAGAGAACAAGTTAATCTCTTTTCCTTCTGGAAACTTAAAAATTTTTTTAAAAAATTGATTTCAAAGAGGAAGGGAGAGGAGAGAGAGATTCGAACATCAATAATGAGAGAGAATCATTGATTAACTGCCTCTTGTATGGCCCACGCTGGGGGCAGACCCTGCAACGCCAGGCATGTGCCCTGATAGGGAATTGAACTGGGGCCTCCTGGTCCATGGGTGGACACTCAGCCACTGAGCCACAGAGGGCTCTCCTGGACACCTCTATAATTCTCTTTGTTTTTGGTGTTGTACAGCTTCAGAGCAACACTTAGTATGACTCCGTGTAGACTTGTTTTATATTCTGCTCATTAGTCATGTGGAAAATTTAAATCAAATAGATAGCACTTAACATCTATTAGGATGGTTATAATAAAAAAAATACAAACAAAAAGCAGAAAGTAACAAATATTGGAGGGAATGTGGAGTAATTGGAACCCTAGCACTGTGGTCAGCAAACTGCGGCTTGCGAGCCACGTGCGGCTCTTTGGGCCCTTGAGTGTGGCTCTTCCACAAAATATCATGGCTTGGGCGAGTATATTTTGAAGAAGTGGCATTAGAAGTTTAAGTTAAAAAAATTTGGCTCTCAAAAGAAATTTTAATCGTTGTACTGTTGATATTTGTTTGGCTCTGTTGACAAATGAGTTTGCCAATCACTGCCCTAGCACATTACTGGTGGTACTGTAAAATGGTGTGGCCATTGTCCTTCAACAAGGTCAGCATGGAGTTACTGTATTAGCCAGAAAGTCCATTCCTGGATATACGCCCAAAAGAATTATAATCAGAATCAAATAGATACTTGTACACCAATAGCTGAAGCAGTATTATTTACAACAGCTCCAAAATGGAAACAAGTTAGATATCTATTAACTGATAACAAAAAATATTGTATATCCACACAGTGGGATATTATGCAGCCACGAAAAGAAATGAAGTACTGATATATGCTACACATGCATAAACCTTGAAAACATTATGGCAAGTAAAAAGATACAGACCAAAAAGGCCATATATTGCATGATTCCACTTATAGGAAGTCTCCAGAACAGGCAAATATGTAGAGACAAAAAGAAGAGTAGTTAGTGGTTGTCAGGAACTGTAGGTTGGGAGTGTGGGGGAGGAGAATGGGAGGATTGCTTAAAGCGAACAAAGTTTCCTTTTGGGGAGATGAACTATGTTCTAGGATTAGACATTGGCATGATTCCACAACATTGTGACTATACTAAATGCCACTGAATTGTACACTTTAAAATGGTAAATTTTATGTTATGTGAACTGTATCAGTGTATTTTAAAAAGAAAGATCAATTAAAAAAGCAAAAAGGAGGAGAAAGTGACCTGAATTAAGGTATATTCCCTCCCATCACCTGCACTGTTGGTTTATTTCTCCAGTGGTAGAGTGAGAAGGTACTTTCTTTTATTATTTTCTATCCTAGCTTAGCAGGTATGCTGACTGGGACACGCAGATAGGAAATGTGCATGTAAACAAAAAGTCACCAGAGGTACATGCGTTCTGAGTGCCTCTCAAATAATAGTGATGAAACTCAGTCTCTCACAAGTCTGTCCACCAGGCTGTTTAGAAGCTGGCATGAGGAGGGGGTGTGCTTCTGTCTTAAGAATTGAGCAGTGTTAAGCAGGAACGGAGAGCTGAGAAGTCAGTGTTGGGAAATAACAAACTCTTTTGTCCACAGTTCTGTCAGGAGGCTATTCCTGCAAAAGCTGTGCACGCATAACTGCCAAAGCTCAGCAGCACGGAGAATATAACAAATAACTGCACATTCAAAAAAAAATCTTGTCAGTAGTTATAGCTGGTAGGAATTGCAGCTGACACCTCAACAAATCCAAAAACAAATAGGTATTTCTAGAAACCTACCAGTATTTTTAAATTAATGCTGAACTGCCTTCAAAACATAAATTTAATAGGTTCCTCAAGAAAAAAGCTTGTCCAAAATTCCTTTTTCCTTGAGGCAAGGCCAAACATTTACCAACTGATCAGAGTGTGGAAATTCTAACCTATTTTTAAGGATCCCTAAAAAATGAGATTTCACAGCCTCAATCGGTAACCTATTTTACTAATTATAATCTACACATTAGGAACTGAGGACCTCATGGGCTCATGTGCATTCCAGACCTACCTCGGCCTTTGAAGGATCACTTTGTTCAGTACACTTATGTACAGGGTGGCTTAAAAGTAGGTGTACAGTTGTGAGTATGTGAAACAGAGTTTATTCTTGTATTATTTCTAAAATTTATATTTTAATTGATTTCAGAGAGGAAGGGAAAGGGAGAGAGAGATAGAAACACCAATGATGAGAGAGAATCATTGATGGGTTGTCTCCTGCAGGTTCCACACTGGGGGATCGATTTTTATGGTTTCACATCGAGCCCACAATTCAGGCATATGCCCTGAGTGGGAATCTTATTTTGACCTGGTTCATAGGGCAATGCTCAACCACTGAGCAATGCAGCCAGGCAATTCTTGTATTACTGCTTATTAATTATTGTATTATTAATTAATTATTATATTATTTCCCATATGAACAACTGTAAATCTACTTTTGCCCCATCCGGTAACGAGGGAAAAATAACAAGAATAAAACTAAATAAAATTGGTTTTCCACACAAACATTCCAATAAAGATAGGAGTTACACCCTGGACTAGGAGCCCATCATTAATTCTCTTTTTATTATATGGTAGTAAATTATTTTCCTTTTTTCTTTCTGTCAATTCATATCCAGCCCATTTTTATATTTATTTTCTTATTTTTATTTTTGGTGGGGGTGCTTTTTGGGGTTCAAATTTCCCTACTGTGTCCTTTGTACTTTAAAAAAAACTCTTTATTGTTGAAAGTATTACCTGTGTCCCTTACCCCCTCCCCCCCATGACTTCCTCTAAGCTGCCTCCCACCCTACCCCAGGCCTTTAACACCCTATTGTCTATATCCATGGTTTATGTATATATGCATACAAGTTCTTTGGTTGATCTCTTGCCCTCCCTCCTTCTCCTTCCCTCTGAGATTCCACAGTCTGTTTCATGCTTCTATGTCTCTGGATCTATTTTATTCAAGAGTTTATTTTGTTCTTTAAATTCCACATCTGAGTGAGACCATGTGATACTTATCTTTCTCTGACTTATTTCCCTTTAGCATAATATACTTCATCTCTCTCCATGCTGTCTCAAAGGGTAAGAGAGTGTTCTTTTTTTTTTACTGCTGCATAGTATTCCATGGTATAAATATACCACAGCTTTTTTATCCACTCATCTACTGATGGGAACTTGGGCTGTTTCCAGATCTTACACAAACTGTAAATTGTGCTGGTATGAACATAGGGGTGCATACATTCTTTCTGATTGCTGTTTTGGGTTTCTTAGAAGTGGGATCACTGGGTCAAATGGCAGTTCCATATTTAATTTTTGAAGAAACTCCATACTGTTCTTCAGAGTGGATGCACCAGTCTGCATTCCCACCAGCAGGGTTCTCTTTCCTCCACATCCTCGCCAGCACTTTTCTTTTGTTGATTTGATGATAGCCATTCTGACAGGTGTTTGGTAATGCCTCATTGATGTTTTATTTTGCATCTCTCTGATGATCAGTGACACGGAGCATTTTTCACGTGTTTCTTAGCCATCTGTATGTTTCCTTAAGAGAAGTGTCTGTTTAGGTCCATTTTTAAAATTGGATTGTTTATCTTCCTTTTATTAAGTTGTATGAATTCTTTATATATTTAGATACTAAACCTTTATCATTGCCAAATATGTTCTCCCATACAGTGTGTTCTCTTTTAATTTTGTTTGTGGTTTCTTTGGTTGTGAAGAAGTCTTTTATTTGGATGTGGTCCCATTTATTTATTTTCTCCTTAGTATCTTTTGCTCTTGGAATATCTGCAAACATTGCTATGAGAGATGTCTGAGATTTTGCTGCCTATGGTTTCTTCTAAAATTTTTATGGTTTTATGACTTACATTTAAGTCTTTTATCTATTTTGAGTTTATTCTTCTGTATGGTGTAAGCTGGTGCTCTAATATCATTGTTTTTTGCTTGTATCTGTCTAATTTTCTCAACACTGTCAAGACTGTCTTGATTCATTGTGTATTCTTGCCTCCTTTGTCAAATGAATCGAGTGTTATGGCTTGGGTCAGTGTCTGGAGTCTCTGTTCTATTCAGCTGATCTCAGCCTATGCATGCGCCAGTGCCAGGCTGTTTTGATTACAAAGGCTTTGTAGTATTTCTTGATACCTCGTCTTGATACCTCTGATTTTGTTCTTCTTTCTCAAAATTGCTGCGGTTATTTGGGATCTTTTTTGGTTCCATATAAATTTTTGGAGTATTTGTTCTAGATCTGTGAAAGATACCATTGGTAATTTAATAGGGACTGCATTGCATCTGTGGATTGCTTTGGGTAGTATGGACATTTTAATGATATTCTTCTACTTGTTTATATCTTTCTCTATCTCTTTTTTTTCATTGTCCTATAGTTGTCTTAAAACAAGTCTTTACCTCCTTGGTTAAGTTTATTCCTAGGTATCTTAATTTTATTGTTGCAATGGTAAGTGGATCGTTTGTTTAGTTTCTCTTTCTGAGAAACTGGGTATAAAACTGCCATAGATTTTGGGGTATTAACTTTGTATCATGCTATATTGCTGAATTCATTTATTAAATGTAGTAGTTTTTGGTGGAATATTAAGGGTTTTCTATTACAACATAATTTCATCTGCAAATAATGAGAATTTTACTTCCTCTTTTCCAATTTGGATGCCTTTTATGTTTTTTTCGTATCTATCACTGTGGCTAGGGCTTCCAGTGCTATGTTGAACAAGAGTGGTAAAAGTGGGAATCCCTGTCTTGTTCCTGTTCTTAGGGAAATGGTTTTAGTTTTTGCCCCTTGAGTATGATGTTTGGTGTAGGTTTGTCATATATGGTCTATATTATGTTGAGATATGATCCCTCTAGTCCCAATTTGCTGAGATTTTATAAAAAACTAGAGACGTGGTGCATAAATTCATGCATGGGTGGGGTACCTTGACCTGGCTGGCAATTGAGGTCTATTGGGGGGGCCAGCTGGAGGGACCCCAGGAAGTTGGCCGGCCAGTCCCCCAATAGAGGCCTATGGGGGGGCAGGTGGCTGGGGCGAGGGGCTATGGGAGGTTGGCCAGTTGTGAGAGGTTGGCTGTGGGACCACAATGACCACCATGGTGCAGCTTCTGCATTGAGCTCCTGCCCTTTGGTAGTCAGCGCAGGTCATAGCAACTGGTCAACCCAGTTCCGGTCATTTGGTCATAAAGGTCACTTAGGCTTTTATATATATAGATGGGTGTGGGATTTTGTTGAATGCTTTTTCTGCGGCTATTGATATGATCATGTGATTTTTGTCTTTCAATTTGTTTATGTCATGTATCACATTGATTGATTTGGGAATATTGTACTAGCCTTGCATCCCTGGAATAAATCCCACTTGGTCACAGTGTATGATCTTTTTAAATTTATTGTTGGATCTGGTTTGCTAATATTTTGTTGAGGATTTTAGCATCCATGTTCATCAGGGATATTGGTCTGTAATTCTCTTTCTTTGTAGTCTTTATCAGGTTTTGGAGTTAGGATAATGCTGGCCTCATAAAAAGAGGTTGGAAGTGTTCCTTCCTCTCACATTTTTTGGAATAGTTTGAGGAGGACAGGTCTTAGTTGTTTGACTGTTTGGTACAACTCTCCTATGAAGCTGTGCAGATCAGGGCTTTTGTTTGCTGGGAGATTTTTGGTTACTGCTTCTATTTCATCAGTTATTAGCCTATTCAGGGTTTCTGATTCTTCCTGATTCAGTTTTGGGAGACTGTATTTTTCTAGAAATTTGTCCATTTCATCCACATTGTCCAGCTTTTTGGCATATATTTTCTTATAGTTCTTTGTATTTCTGTGGTGACAGTTGTTACCTCACCACTTTCGTTTCTGATTTTATTTATTCGGATCCTTGCTCTTTGTTTCTTGATGAGGCTGGCTAAAGGGTCATTAATCTATTTTATCTTTTCAAAGAAGCAGCTCTTGGTTTTATTGATTTTTTATTGCTTTTTTCTTAATGTCTGTAATTTATTTCTGCTGTTATCTTTATTATTTCATTCCTTCTACTTACTCTGGGATTTTCATATTCTTCTCTAATTATTTAAGTGCAGGGTTAAATAGTTTGTTATTAATTTTTCTTGTATTTTTTTTTCTGATGTAGGCCTGGTAGGACTTCTCTTTCATGAGCGCTTTTGCTGTATCCCATAGATTTTGGGTTGCTTTGTGTTCATTTTCATTTGTTTTCAGGAAGTTTTTGATTTCTTTTTAAATCACATTTGTAACACACCCATTATTTAATAACATGCTATTTAGCCTCCATGTGCTTGAATATTATTGAGTGTTTTTGCTGTAGTTGATTTCCAATTTCATTCCATTGTTATCTGAGAAGATGCTTGATATGATTTCAATCTTCTTGAACTTGTAGAGACTTGTTTTAAATCCTAACATGTGGTCTATATTTGAGAATGACCCATGTGCACCTGAGAAGAATGTATATTCTGCAGCTTTGGGTGAACTGTTCTATAAATATCTATTAAATCCATCTGATCCAGTATGTCATTTAAAATCAATGTTTCCTTGTTAAGTTTTTGTCTGGAAGATCTATCCAGTGAAGTCAGCAGGGTGTTAAAGTTCCCCACCATGACTATATTACTGTTCATCTCTCCCTTGAAGTCCTTCAGAAGTGTGTGTGTGTGTGTGTGTGTGTGTGTGTGTGTGTACATATACATATATATATATATATATATATATATATGTGTGTGTGTGTGTATGTGTGTGTAATATATATAATTTAAGTGCTCCTATATTGGGTGCATATATATTTGCCAGGGTTATAGCCTCTTATTGGATTGATTCCTTTAATATTATGTGGTGACCTTTATTATCTCTTGTGATGGCTTCATTTTGAAGTCTATTTTGTTAGATATGCACATTGCTACCCCAGCTTTTTGTTTCCATTTGCATGGAAAGTTTTTTCCCCATCTCTTCACTTTCATCCTGTATGAGTCTTTTGTTCTGAGGTGGGTCCAATAGCTACCCTATGCATTTTGATTAGAATATTTAATTCATTTACATTTAAAGTTATTATTGACTAGTGGCCTAGTGCACGAAATTTGTGCACCAGGGTGGTGGTGGGGGGACTGTTCCTCAGCCCAGCCTGCATCCTCTCCAACATGGGACCCCTTGAAGGATGTCCTACTGCTGGTTTACAGAGATCAGCCTAAACCAGCAGTCGGACATCCCTCTCATAATCTGGAACTGCTGGCTCCAGCTGCTCTTCTGCCTGCCTGCCTGATTGACCCTAACCACTCTGCCTGCTGGCCAGCTTGCCCCTAACTGCCCCCTGTGCCAGCCTGCTCACCTCCAAATGACCCCTCTGTGGTCTTCTTACCCCCAATGGCCCCTGCCATCCCATCCTGGCCTGATCATACCCTGGCAACTCAAGGTCCCAGTCCCTCCTTTCTTTCTTTTCTTTTCTTTTTTTTTCTCCCCCCAACACCTCCTTGAGTGAAGGCTAGGGCTGGCTGGAAGCAAGAATCTAGGATTTATTTATCTTCTATAATTGGAACTTTGTAGCTTTGAGTGGAGGCCAGGGCTGGCCAAGGCAGGCGGGAAGCTTGGCTTCCTCCATCATGGGGGGCAAACCAAGCCTCCTGCTTGCTCCAGCTCCGTGGCTGCCACCATTTTTGTTGGTTAATTTGCATGCTCACTCCTAATTTTCTGGTGGGCATGACTTGGCATAGTGGAGTGATGGTTAATTTGGATTTTTCTCTTTATTAATGTAGATAGGTACTTATTTATTGGCATTTTAATTATTTGTGCCACTGTTTCTCTCTCTCTCCCTCTCTTTTTCTCTTTCTCTCCTTCTCTCTTCTCATTAAAGCATTCCCTTTAGCATTTCTTTTCAGTGATAAACTCTTTTAGCCTTTCTTTGTCTGTCTGGAAAGCTCTTTATTCGATCCTCTATTTTGAATGATAGCCTTGCTGGATATAGAATTCTTGGTTTCAGATTCTTGCTTTTCATTACCTTGAATACTTCATGCCATTCTCTTCTGGAATGTATAGTTTCTGATGAAAAATTAGCTGACAGCTTTATGAGAGCTAATTTGTAGATAACAAAATGCTTTTCTCTTGCTGCCTTTAAGATTCTCTCTTTGGCTTTAATTTTTGGCATTTTAATTATTATGTGTCTGGGTGTGAGCCTGTTTGGGGTCTTCTTGTTTGGGACTCTCTGTGCCTCCTGAACTTGTGTGACTTTTCCCTTCACCAGGTTAGGGAATTTTTCTGCCATTATTTCTTCAAACACATTCTCTATCCCTTGTTCACTTTCTTCCTCTTCTGGCACTCCTAAGAACTGAATATTGTTACATTTCATGTTGTCCCACTGCTCCCTTAAACTGTCCTCCTGTTTTCTTTTTCTTTTTCTTTTTTCTGTGACTAAGTGAACCAAATTCACTGATCAGATCCTTGGCTTCCCCTAATTTGCTGTGTATTCCTTCCACTGTGTTCTTTCTTAGTGCTATGTCCTCCTTCATAGTTACTATATCTTCCCTCATGATGTTGAGCATATTTGCCATCATATTCTGAACTCTAGGTCTGATTAATCTCTTATCTCCATTTTCTGAACTCTAGGTCTGATTAATCTCTTATCTCCATTTCATTTAGCTCATCTTCTGGTGAATTTTCTTGTTCTTTCATTTGGGGCTTATTTTTTGTCTCCCCATTTTGTCTGCCTGTTTGGGTTGGTGTCAGTGTATTAGGTAGGACTGCTATGACTCCTAATCTTTAGTGCAGAACAAGGTCAGACACTGTTTGTGACTGGTCCTGAGTACCCTGCTTGGAGGTATCAGTAATTCACAGCTTATAGCTCCCTCTGTTGGGGATGGGTGCCTTTGGAAAAGAACAAGATATGCACAAGGATGTGCTTTTCCTAGACCAGAAGTAGATCAGGCATAGACTCCAAGCCTCTAGAGATCCTCCTCTACCTTCAGTCCAATTGTCACTCAGTCTTGATTAGCTTCAAGCTATTGACCACAGGGTAAGGGGAGAGGTCTTCCAACAGGATGGGGAACTGCCTTCCATCCAGATTAAAACCACCTGGATAGCAATGGTTCATCAGAGAAAAATGCCCTCTATAGCTTGAGGGAATGACTTAGCACAGGAAAGCTGGGTGGCTGCCTTCTAAACTCTAACCTCAAAGCCCCAATCCTGGCTTCTGCTCACACAGCACCAGTCCACTCTGCCCTCCCTCTTCTGGAGCCCAAGGTGAGTGGCTGCACATGAAATTTTGTGCATTGGCTCTTTAAGAAAGTGCCTGCATTTACAGCCCTCTCTCTGGAAACAACCCTTCTTCTGTGGGCACTTTGCTTAGTTCTGGTGCTCTGGACTGGGGAGCCTAGATATCTTAGTGGGAACCCCCCCAGCTGATATATCTCTCTTGAACTTCAACTTCTGTCTGTGGGAGCCCAGCCAGCCCTTTTGCACCTCTGCACTTCCTACCAGTCTCTATACAGTCTCCAATTTTCATCCTTTACAATGATAGGATATTGTATTTTGTTAAGAATTCAGATTACATAGAACAACTGGAGAACAGCCTGGCTGAGAAAAGAATAGGATTCAAGGTTACCTAACTTAATATAAAATCCATTCCAAAATAATATAGATTCCTCTAGTTCTTCCTGGTCTCAATGTCTCCTCTGACAATCAAAACTAGGAACCGAAGGGAAGAAAGGTTTGTACAAGCACAGATGTCACATTCTTACCCAGCAGGCATCAGTGGAGGCCCGCTAGGGAATCTAAATTATCTCATGCTGTCAGGAGGAAGGCTTTCATAAAGTCCAGTAGTAAAATGGGAATAGAGGGGAACTTCCTCAACTTGCCAAAGAACATCTACAAAAAAACTCAAAAAAAAAATTCAGCTAACACCATACTTTATGATGAAAGACTGAATGCTTTCTCCTCGATATTAGAAACAAGGCAAAAATGTCCATTCACTTATTCAACAGAGTGCTGGAATTTCTAGCCAGTGCAACAGGCAAGAAAAGGAAATAAAATACACATGGATCAGAAAGAGGAATAAAAGCACTCCTATTTTTAGATAAAATGATTGTCTAGAAAATACCAAGAAATATAAACATATAAATATGGAAATAATCACACATATAAAAGCAAAACTTCTAGGATGAATAAATGAGTTCAACAAGGTTGCGTGATGTAAGACCAACATAGAGAAGTCTGCTACCTTTCTAAGTGTTAGCACATGGATCTGGAAATTAAAAATACAGTGCAGTTTATGAATGCTCAGTAAGTGAAAGACTTAGATGTAAATCTGGCAAAACATGCACAGAATTTGTAGGCTAAAAATTATATAATGCTGATGAAAGAAACCTAAAAGGGCCTGAGTAAATAGAGAAACATACCATATTCATGGATTGGAAGACTCTATAGTAAAGATATTAATTCTCCCCCAAATTATGCATAGGCTTAATGCAATTTCTATCAACATGTCAACAGGATTTTTTTTGTACATACAGACATTATTCTAAAGACTATATAGAAAGTCAAAGGAACTAGAACAGTTATAATTTTGAAAAAGAATAAAATGGAAGAAATCATTCTAATTGATTTTAAGACTTATGATATACTAATCAAGACGATATGACATTAGTTGAGGAATAGATAGACAAATACTCAGAACAGAATAGAGAACCCAGAAATAAACTCATCAAAGCAAACACATCTAATTTTTAACACTGGCAAAGAGCAATTCAATGAAAGAAATGTTCCTTTTACAACAAATGGTGCTGGAAGTACTATGCATCCATAGGCCAGAAAAACCTCAAAACAAACCTCTATCCAAGTGTCACACTTTATACTGGTACAAATAGTAATTCACAGACTTAAAAGTAAAATATAAAACTATACAACCACCAGAAAAGAAACAGAAAAATATCATTGGAATCTAGGACTATGCAAAGAGTTCTTAGACTTTACATGGAAAGCAGAGTTCATAAAGAAAAACTGATTAATTTTGGCTTCTGAGAAAGAGGCTGAAAGAACAAGCTACAGTGTGGGAGAAAATATTTGTTAATCACATATCTGACAAAGGACTAATGTCTAGACTATATAAAGAACTTGAAATGCAACAGAAAAAAAAATCCATAGATTCCAATTAAAAATGGGCAACAGATAGGAGGACGTTTTACTAGAAAGGATGTACAGATGGCCATAAACACATGGAAAGATGTTCAACATTATTAGCAAGTAGAGAAATGAAAATTAAAACCACAATGAGCTATTGGCACATACCTATCACAAACACTAACAACAAAAAAAGTGACACCACCAAATGCTGGTAAGGGTATAGAAAAACTAGATCACTTATATATTGCTGGTGGCAATGTAAAATGGCATGTGTGACCATGCTACAAAATAGTTTGGCAATCCCTTAAAAAAAAAAACAAATACCACAACTGTGTGGTATTAACCACCACTGAATTATATACTTTGGAAAGGTGAAGATTATTTGAATCGAAAAAAAAATCAGATAAACCTGGATTAATATGTAGCCAACCCATAGAATTGTAAGCTAAATAAATGGTTATTCTTTTTAAGGGAAAAACCGCACACCTAAATATGCAACTACCACAAACCCAGCGGTTCCACTCCTAGACATTTACCCTAAGGAAATGAAGACTGTGTTCACGTAGAAACCTTTATACAAATATTTATAAGAGCTTTATTCATAATAGCCCCAAACTAGAAACCCAGCTATCCTTCAACAGGTGAATGGGTTAACATAATGTGGTCTATCTGCACCATGAAACACTACTCAGCCAGAAAGAGGAAGAGCCCAGCTAGCATGGCTCAGGGGTTGAGCTTCAATCTATGAAGCAAGTCACAGTTTGATTTCTGATCAGGGCACATGTCTGTGTTGTGGGTTTGATTCCCAGTAGGGGATGTGCAGGAAGCAGCCAATCAATGATTCTCTCTCATCATTGATGTTTCTCTCTCACTCCTTCTTCCTTCATTTCTGAAATATCTATATACTAGAAGCCTGGTGCACAAAATTCGTGCATGAGGGGAGGTGGGTGGGAATGGTATCTCTCAGCCCAGCCTGCACCCTCTCCAATCTGAGACCCTTTGAGGGATGTCCAATCACCCCTTTAGGCCCGATCGCTAAATGGGCCTAAATGGGCGGTTGGACATCCCTCCCACAATTCAGGACTGCAGGCTCCCAACTGCCCTCCCCTGCAGGCTTAGTCTCCCCCAACTGCCCTCCCCTATAGGCCTGATTCCCCCCCGCCACCAACTGCCCTCCCTTGCTTGCCTGGTCTCCCCCAACTGTCCTCCTCTGCTGGCCTGGTCACCCCTCACTTACCACTACTGCCCTCCCTGCGGGCCATCTTGTGGCAGCCATCTTTGTGGTGGCCATCTTGTGTCTTGGTGTGATGGTCAATTTGCATATTACTCTTTTATTAGATAGGATAGAAAAGCATAATATGCAAATTGACCAAACACTGGAATGACTGGTCGCCACAAGGGGTCAGATGCTCAATGTAGGAGCCAACTTTTTGGCCCTTCCCTCCCCCTGTCGGCAGGATCTGATTGTCCGATGGGAAACAGAGAACCAGGGGTGAGTGGCAGCAGACATGGACGTGGGCTGTGGGAGGCAGGGTGGGTGAGACAGAGCTGGCTGCTGGCTGCCCATAGCTGGGGAAGATCAACCCTGACTGCAGACCAGGCCTAAGGACCCTACCTGTGCATGAATTTCATGTGCTGGCCTCTAGTTTGTATGAGAAACTATTGATGTATACAACAACCTGGATGGATCTCCAGAGAATTTTGCCAAGTGAAAAAAGGTCACTACTCAGTTTCCATATGGTAGGATTCATTCCTATAACATTCTTGAGATGACAAAATTATAGAAATAGAGGACAGATTAACAGTTGCCAGGGGTTAAGGAGAAGGCGGAAAGTCACTGTGGCTAAAAAAAGATACAAGGGATCCTTGTGATGCTGGACATGTTTTGTATTTTGACTGCCTTAATGTCAATGTTGGGGTTTTAATGCTGTACTGTAGTTTTGCAAGATGTTACTATTGGGGGAAATTGGGTAAAGGGCACATGGAATCTCTCTATTATTTCTTTCAACACCTGTGAACTAGCAATTATCACAAAATAGAAAGTTTAAATAAAAAAGATCCTTCTCAGTTCTTATGCATTCCCTCTATTTCATGTTTCTTTGACGTCAACCTTTTTAAGCAGTGTGAAGAAATGCTACATCACTGAGCTGCGTTTAACATGGGGTGGGAGACCTCATCCATCTCCTGCAGGTACCCTATCCAAGGGAGATGCTGTCCACCACAGGCAGAGCCGTCTGACCTCATTAGCCAGGCAGGCAAAGTCAGAATTGAGTGACGGCCCCAGCACATATGGAAGCCGTTACCCCATTCCATGGCTTTGCAGTGAGGTGGTGAGATTCCTCTTAAACAGGCGGAGCTCTCCGGTCCAGTGCGTGAGCCTACGAAAGGTCAGGTCAGAGTCACGGGGCTGTTAGGAACAAATAAATTAGCAGGGCACCGGGCTGACCCAGCGAGGCCTCCGTGCAGTGCTGTGTGGGGCTGAGAAGCCCCAGGTGCAATGGAGGACTAGTTAAGGCTCTCTGCGTTTCCTGATAGGGGCATTCGGGAAAGGACAGGACAAAACAACACTCGAGTGGTGACGCCCCTGGCTAAGCAAGGAGATGCAGCTTGGCAAACAGGGAGGCCTATTCAAGTGTTTCCACCCATTAGACTGTGCTCAAACTCATACGCTTTTAGCAAGCCCCTCTCAGACCCAGGTTCCCACAGTGCTCCCCTCCCGCCCTCTGCCCCAGACACATAGCTTTCCTTGCCATTCTGAGAATACTCTAGTTTCCCACTTTGCACTTGCTAGCTCTCTGCCTGAGATGTTCTTCTCACGGGGCTCTCTCCCTGAGTTCACTCAAAGCAGCCTCCTCTGCCCAGCTTACATATAACCTCTTCTCCTCACTGTCTATTCCCGTACCTTGCTTCTTCTTTTTTATAAATCCCACTTTTCACTGCCAGAGTTTCCTATCTGTGTTCCCCACTACCATGTAAGTTCTATGAGGGCCAGAAGTTCGACTTTACAAATTTGAAACCTATGGACAAACAATCACAGATAGCCAACTGGGCGTGAAGACACACACACACACACACACACACACACACACACACACACACACACACTAATTTCCTTACTGTGTTTCTCCCTCTTCTCTGTAAAAGTCCTTCCTGAGCTCCTGCCCCAGGAGTGCTCTGGCCCCGTTCTGGTTTAATGCTGCCTGGTTCCAATTGATTTTTGCTCACATAAGCTCTTAAATATTTGAATATGCCTCAGTTTATCTTCTAACAAGGGACAAGTGTGCAAATATAACAAAGGAGTGATGAAAAAACTCAGAAGAATGGAAAGGTCACTTATAAAAAGGCTGTGATGATATTTAAAGTGTTTGATGGTAACAGATAATAACTGGAGGAGAGAAATGCCACCGGGTGCTCAGAAGAAGCACAGGGAAATTTAAGCCAGGTATTAAGAACAGTTTTTGAACAGTGACGCATACTGGGCTGGGATATAATTTCCCGACGTTGGCTGACAGCTTTATCACGTAAAGTACTGAAAATTAAATGTTGGAAAGCATCTAATATATGATGGTAAGGATATACAGATAATGATTGAATTTTATTTCTTAATTAAATTTCATTAATGTGAAGCTGCCATTATATATAAAAAATAAAATAAATTTGCCTAGTAGAGCGTAAGATTTGGATCAAGTTTGAAACCATTGTTATTTCTCATGACTGATTTTATTTTCAAATAATAAACTTTCTGGTAGGCCCATTCTGCAAATTAAGTACAATAAAAGTAACTTTCCTGGTCTGATTTCTCTTCTTTTCATTACAGTTCTCTAATACACAGGGTCTGGGTAATAAACATCTGACTTTACAAATTCAAATAGGCATCCAAACAAACTGAATAATTCAAAGCTGGCCACAAGGCCCCCTGACTCAACTGAAGTAATTACAGAAAGATGAACTTCATTACCAAGTAACCTCCTGAACAGTAATTAAAGATAATGAGGGGTCAAGGTGGCTGGTACAGCCCTCCCTCTATGTTCTCCGAGTTCATATGTGGGCTGGTGGCCCACGTAGGATGCGCTGAGGAAAGGGATAAAGTGGATGCAGGTGCTTGCTTCATGCTGTCTTCCTGGGAAAATGCACGGCCCAACTGAGGGAACATAATAAACGCTCTTCGTAAGAATGACATAGAGGAAATCTTGCAGATCCCAGCCTAGTGTATTTATTTATAGGACTTCATATCATGAGTGAGTCACTCAAAGTTCAGCCCAGCTCATGGAGGAAGCTAGAGGACTTCAAAAAATTGTTTTTTAAACTACAGACTTCAGTCATGTCTTTGAGTTGCTTATGTCTGTTCTAGAACCAGGTGTGTGTGTGTGTTGTGTGTGTGTAAATAAGACATGATAAAGGCCTTAATGAACTCATAATCCTGAGTACTCTGGAGTCTTGCCATGCCACCACCAGCATTTGGAAGTGTTTTTCTCTCATCCTTCTTCATCTCTTCCCATGTGGAGGGATGCGATATTAGCAGAGAAGTCCTAGGCAGACTCAGAAAAGGCCATAGGAACATGTAATTTGTGTGCACTTGAGCTTCCCTCCCTTTTCTGGTGAATGCGTTGTAAGTAGGATGTGGCATGGGGCCGGGACATTCCTGCAGTTACTACAGTAGCTGTATATTGGTGGCTGAGCTGACTGAGTGAAAAGTGTGCGGCTGTCACTCCCATCACCTGTGAGTCAAGGCCTCTCCTGGGCTTCACATGCAGGTGCTGGGCCCAGCATCTTCTCTCAGATCAGAGAAGGCATCTGAGTGTGCGATGCTACAGGGCAGGCTGTGAACACCTCCAGCTGAGCTGATGCCCGCATGTAGTGAGCCAGGGCTGGCTGGCCACCTCGGTGCTTGAGCTGGACCCTCCTCAGTCACTAACCTATGACAGGTCTCCATTAAATAGCTGAGTTGCTTTGGAGTTAAAATTTCATTTTTCATCCAAAATCCTGTATAAATACATACACAACTTTGTTTCCTGTGGCCAACTAGCTTCGCTAACTATCTGAAAATGTCCCTGGGTTAAAAAATTAACCCAAACTCTTCAGCAGAAGATGACTAGAAAGTGGGTTTTCAAATCAGCAATGCGGAGAGCAAGTAATTTTAAATTGAGGTCACACCTGCGGTAGAGTTCAGTGTGGAACGAGCAGGAAGCATACCACAAATGCCTTTTTATGCTGATTTTTGAGAGTTAAGGTAAATGAAAAGGGAAAGTTAACATTCTGGTGTCATTGGAGGGCTGATCAGATGGAGACCCAGAACGACAGCCTGGATTGCTGGGGGCTAAGAAATATAACCCCCGACTCCACTTGGTGGCCATGGTGGTCTTGGCAACACCTCAGATCCCCACCATGAAGGAAGTGCTGTCCAGGTGGAGATGGGGAGTGAGGTGATGCCAAGACTTCTCCAGGGCCTTCTCTCATTCTTTTAAAGCCAGGTTCAGAGAAAACTGATAAGCACCCGGAGAGCCAAGAGCTGATCTCTTCAGAGGTCAGGCCCTCGCCTTCTTCCAGTAGAACAGCTGTTAAACCTGCCCAGTATTTCTGGCAAGCCATTTATTTTAAAATTGCAAAATCAGATGATTGTCCACATCATTGCTTGCTCATGTTTTCCAGTTTGAAGATGAGCCCTCATTGAAAAGACTAACCTGGATTCCACAATGTGAGGCTGTCCTGACAGGTCTGGCTAGATTACTTTACACTTGTTACCTAGCAGTCTGAGGAAAGATTCATTGCAACTGATGTGTGGATGGCATTGTGAAAAGACATGATAAAAAATAAAAATACACAGGGCACAGGAGAGGGAACCCTCACCCCTCCCTTAACTTTCCCAATTTTGGGGGGGGGGGGTAATCTCTTTGTATTACAATATAAAAAATAATTGAATGTTTGAAGTTATTTATATATTACTAGAGGCCCGGTGCACGAAATTCATGCATGAGGGGCAGGGCAGGGGGTGTTCCTCAGCCCAGCCTGCACCCTCTCCAATCTGGGACCCCTTGAGGGATGTCCAACTGCCCGTTTAGGGTAGGATCAGGCCTAAACGGGCAGCTGGGCATCCTTCTCACAATCCAGGACTGCTGGCTCCCAACTGCTTGCCTGCCTGCCTCCCTGATTGCCCCTAATTGCTTCTGCCTGCCAACCTGATCACTCCCTAACCACTACTCTCCCAGCCTAATTGATGTCTAACTGCTTCCCTGCCAGCCTGTTTGCCCCCAACTTCCCTCCTCTGCGGGCCTGGTCACTCCTAACTGCCCTCCCCTGCAGACTTGATCACCCCCAACTGCCCTCCCTTGCAGGCCTGGTCCCTCCCAACTGCTCTCCCCTGCTGGCCATCTTGTGGTGGCCATCTTGTGTCCACATGGGGGCAGGATCTTTGACCACATGGGGGCAGCCCTCTTGTGTGTTGGAGTGATGGTCAATCTGCATATTACTCTTTTATTAGATAAGATAGAGGTCTGGTACATAGGTGGGGCCAGCTGGTTTTCCCTGAAAGGTGTCCTGGATCAGGGTGGGGGTTCCCTTGGGGCGTGGGGCATCCTGGGCGAGGGGCCGATGGTGGTTTGCAGGCCAGACATTCCCCCCAGCAACCCAAGCAGAGGCCCTGGGATCTGGGATTAATTTATGTTCTACAATTGAAACTTTGTGTCCTGGAGCAGAGCCAAGCCTTCTGCTTGCTCCATGGCGACAGCCATTTCTGTTTGGGTTTATTTAAATTTTACAAGTGAAACTTTGTAGCCTAGAGTGGAGGCCTAGGCGCTAGGGCTGCAGAAGCTTGGCTTCCTCCATCACCTGGCAATCGTAGCCTCTGCTCTCTCCAGCTCCATGGCTGCTACCATTTCTGTTGGGTTATATCTTCTATAATTGAAACTTTGTAGCATTAAGGGGAGGCCTAGGCTGGCAAAGGCAGGCGGAAAGCTTGGCTTCCTCCATTGCTGGGGAAACCCAAGCCTCCCTCCTGCTCTCAGTGGCTGCAGCCATCTTGGTTGGGGTTTATTTGCTCCTGATTGGCTGGTGGGCATGGCTTGAGGGCATGGCCTGACCAGAGGTATGGTCAATTTGCATATTACTCTTTTATTAGATAGGATTACTTGGCCTCTCCATGGGTCATCCATAAAAATTATGAAATAGCAACTAAAAGTCACAATTTATCCTCAGTGTTTGACCACTGTTCTTCCTGAAGAAGTTCACAGTACGGGAAAGTGCTGAAATCTAAGAGCAAGATGCACTTCTTCTCCAAGAAGAGCATTCTTTTTCTAAGATAAAGAATGACAGTTGTCAGGGGTTGGGGGGGGGTCTTTTAAAAATCTAATGCAAAGTTGACCTGGAGGGATGTGGGCATAGCTCTCATCAGGTTATCAGAAGGCTGAAGTAGACATTTCTTCGCTTTCCTGCTGAGGGACACTCACAGTGACACCCAAACTTCCAACAGAGATAGATTCTGGTGAGCCAGGCCTCAACCAGGCTACCATGGCTTTCCTGCCTGTAAGGTTTGGCTCAGGATGGTCCCATCAAGGAAAACAGGAACCTGTTAACTGCTTGTCAGGGGCAAATTCTCCCTCCATTGTTTCCTTCCTTTCTTTCTTTCTTTCTTTCTTTCTTTCTTTCTTTCTTTCTTTCTTTCTTTCTCTTCTCTTTCTTTCTTTCTTTCTTTCTCTTTTCTTTTCTTTTTTACTTTTATTTAGATTTATTTTATGCTGAATTTACTCCTGGGCCATAAGTTTTTGTTTCTTCAGTTTCTTCTGAGATACCTTTTTCTTCTGTGCCACCTCCTCTTCCGGCTTGGGAACAATCTGCTCCTTCTCAGTGAGGATCAGCTCAGTGTGGCGGGGAGCTCCTGTGTGGGTTGATCCGCCCGTGAGCTCTGTAGGTTCTGCGTCACATCTTGGGCACTTTGTTCACCTGACTGTGCTCGATGACCAGAGAGTCCACATCTAAACCCTTAATGTCAGCATTGCTCTCGGCGTTTTATGTTCAGCAAAAACTCAGCACTCTTTTTGGGCCACTGACCCTGTGTCCAGCCCCACTGTTTTGCCTGGGCACGCCTCCTAATGCCACCATTGTAACGACAGAACGACAGGCACTGCTTCTTTAAGGTGACGTCCTTCAGATACTTGGTGGCTTTCCAAATATGCATGGCCTTGATGTCCTGGGCAGTTTCTCACATATTCTTGAAGTGAACGCGGAGATTGGAGCCCCTTGATTTGCATGATTGTGCGGGGTTTTCTGGGTCTAGCGAATAGTGAACCATCTTCAGAGGTCACCTGGACGGGAGGAGGCAGCAATTCTATGGCTGCTCTGGGGAAGAGCCCCCTCCATTGTTTTCAAACAAGGTTGCACATGGGGTGACCTCCCTGTGATCAGAACAGGGGTGTGGGGCAAAATGGCTATAACATGTTGGAGCAAAGTGAAAAGATGGGGAAAAAATGGGTCCTTGATGACATTCCTGGCTAGGGAACACAGCTATGACTGCCCACAGCAGTATGAGCCAATGACTTCTTGCATACTGAAGGGCATTCTGAATTAGGGGCTCTGAAAGCATTTGCAGCTGAAAGCATTCTACCTGGATATAGGAGTTCTTTTTCCAAAATAATGAAGAAGCATTGGCCCAAGGACAGACTTTAAAAAACCAAGAGTGTATGCTCAGGACAGAGAGCAGGAGAGTGAATGGAAAAGATATAGAGTCGAAGAGAAACAGAATGTGACCTTGGCCTTGTGACCTTGAGATATGCCCAATGGTTATTTTTTAAAGTACACTTTTTAGATGAAATCAATAGCAATAATATGAATTTTATCAGCACACAATATTTCCATAGAAGGAGTAGGCCTTGCACGAGGAAGTATTAGCAGTGTCATGAACGGGAGAGGGGTTTATGATCAGCCAAGGGGCATTATTCTAAATTTGCACTTTTGGTTACTTAGTGCTTATCTGCCAGGCCTTATAATGTCCCTTTATCCTCAAAAAGGGTGTGGGGCCACTATAAGAAAACTTTTCCTCAATGTTGTTTTAGAGAAGAGGTGAGGGGTAACTTCCAAACACTTTCAGATGAAGTATGCACGTCCCAGTACAAGCCTGCATGTGGGAAAGGAGACCCAGACATTAAACCTTGCAGTCGCAAGTACAAACTGTAGAGACCTTGGTGAAGACAGGTCAAGTGGCTCTTTTTTCGTATTTTCTATTCAAAGATTTCATTCTAGAGTTATTTCTTATGTGAGACTTTTGATAGCTCCTGGTGGCTTTCAGAATAAAGCCCCAACCTCATCACAGACTATAGGATTTTGCTCTTACCTACTTGTCCAACCTAACTTCTCACCATCCTGATCTCTTGTCCTATCAGACTGAGCTTTTCATTATGCCTGGAAAACCTTTTACATCTGCCCAGCCATCCCCTGCAGCCCAATTCCCTTCCCCCGTTGGACTCCTGATAGATTCTGTTTTACCCTGGGCTCTGATGGTAGTTTCTCCTTCACTCTATCAAACCACTTTTCACACTGTATTCCTGGCTCTACCTATGCATCTGTCATTATTACTTGATTCTTTTTCTATTTTTTTTTATTGTCTAGCATGATCTCAGAAAAAATGCAAGGATTTAATACATGCTCATGCCTGAATCAGCATCACCATGAAGGATGACCACACTGGCATCTTTGAGTTAGCGAATACATATGAGCAACCATGTGTAGAAAATTCTCAAAAGATCTACTTTTATCCGAGCTGACCCCTGATGATTTGGAGAAAAATGCACCAAGTTTCTGTCAGAGAAACCTATTTAAAACTTCAACAACAGGATATTACCCACTCATAGGCCTTTAAAAAATATCATGATTCTACTTGCTCAGTGAGTATTTTGTGAAAATAATTTGTAAGAGTTTAGACCTAAATAGGTAATAGTTCATAGAAGAACATAAAAATTAAAAGCACACTGTGTCCTGCGCTGCTTATAGATGGGTGGACAAAATATTGGGAGAACAGATTATAAACTTCACTGTAAATTCTATGATCAGGTTTTTCTTTCGTTGTTACTTTATTTTCTTTTGTTCTTGTGAATGGTAGAAGCAGTTGGGAAATGCTGCTTACTCACACACACATTTCAGTTGTTAGAAATGTAAAAATATTTACTGCTGACACTAACATGAACAGCAGCAAAGAAAATCAGAATGGCTAAACAGAAGGTGCATCTGAGCCTGTACAACATTTCTAATGATGTCATATGTTGGACGTGCTCCAGCAGAGCTATAAAGGAACAAACGTCAGAAAAAATGAAACCTAGGCATGGTCTAAGCTGCTGTGTTCAGGAAAGGAATTGAAGCAAAGAACATAGCAGTGACACAATGATGAGGTAAACTTGATGGAATGATGTGGTTATGTCCTCTGAGAATATTACATAAAAGGGAAGAAGAAAAAGTCACCTGTAAGAAACAATAAGAACCTAGAATCTAAGGTACATAAATGAGGATGTCTGCTGGGCCTGATGGGAGAAGTTCCCGAGGGTCTTCAGAAAATTCTTTCTTTGGGATCACACAGTGTGCTTTGCCTGTGGACATTCCTTACAAAAACAGCACAGTTACAAATTAGTTGTTTTAGAGGCTAAAAGTTTATTTTCATTTTCAAATACTGAGTAAACTAACATCAAAAACTTTGAGGAGCGGCAGAAATGTGGTCTTCAGCCAGATGAATTGGGGCGGCATGATTATGGATACAAGAAGAGGCCATAATAAAGCAGAAACATGTAGCTGCCACATTTCTCTGGGCTATTAATGAAAAAGCTCACTTGGATTTTACTTTGAAAAGGCATTGTGTCTCAGATGCTCCATATACAGACTATCTGTAGATGTCTTGGCAAAGAATACAACTGATTTGTCCAGCAACACGGCAGCAGCAAGGCTTGCACACAGCGCATGGACACCTCTTTGCCTCTGAGTGCTGTGGTGTCTTTCATCTCTGCTGCGCACGGAAGACTGCATGAACTGGGAGCACGCCAAGGCTGCTGTCTCTGACCTGTGGCACCTGGGGCAGTTCCTCACTTTTCAATAGAAGCGAAGTTCAAGCTCTCATCTTTCTCCATCATGAAAGATGAGATGCAGAAAGATGAGAGCTTGAACAATGGGCCAATGAGCCCAAGTTCCGTGTAATTAAAGTACTTTTAGCAAGTTCCTGTCTTCCCTTCTTTTTAAAATAAATTTTTATTGATTTCAGAGAGAGAGAGAGAGAGAGAGAGAGAGAGAGAGAGAGAGAGAGAGAGATTAAAGATCAGAGAGAATCACTGATCGGAACAATCCCACTGGGGATCGAGCCTGTGCCCTGAATGGGAATCGAACCCTGATCTCCTGGTTCACAGGTTGACGCTCAACCACTGGGACTTGCTGGCTGGTTCTCCTTTTTTTTTTTTTTTTTTTTTTTTAAAAAAAAGCAAGTGCTTTTCTGAATATGTAGGAAGGAGATAGCCAAGAGGAGAAAAATTCTGGGTAATATGCCAATGCTTTAATAAACCAAACAATTATCATTCTAGTAATACACTGAATAGCTAAAATTTCTTCCATCTGAAATCCTATTTCTTTTCTTTTCTTTTCTTTTCTTTTTTGCGAGGCAAATATCTTTACTTCTGCGGAAGGGTGCACAAACACATGGTCTGGGAGCACAAGCACACTGAGTGGGCGCCCGCTCAGGTTTTTATTTCTGACACACATAATCTGTCCCTCACTCTTGATTGGAAGAGCTTAGGCTCACACTCTTGTGCAATTGGCTAATTTGAAGGAAGGGGTTGACCATTGCCGTTTCAAAATGGCAAGTCACATGAGCCAAAATGGCAGCTGCCTAAACTCTCTTCTTTGACAGGAAATATTATTTGTTTATTCTCACTATTCCCCCCGTTTCTTTATTTAACTCTTTTCTTCAAACTCTGCTAACATTCCTTTACTTTCATGCTCTGCAGTGTCTAGGAGAAGATTATTTTGTTGTTGGTCAATGTTGTTTCAATTAACCTTTGCATAAGATCTCTCATACATGGGATGATAGATATAACAATCCCATTAATGTAACTCTTAATCAAAGGGGTGAATATGAATCTCACCATTCTCTTCCACTTTCCTAACCATTGTTCTAGTGAACTAGAGAAAGGATCCTCAATCCTAGGATTCTCAGCTGACCCATTAGCCAGAGTTGTTAGTCCCTAAGGGGCCTTAGTGATGGTCCATCTGGCTGTGTTGTCGGGGATGAATGTACAACACTGGCCCCCAATATTATACAACTCCTCCTTTTTCTGTCAGGATCCTTTCCAAGGCCAGCCCATTCTCCCACATCATCCTGCTGGTGGTATCTAGTTTTTCAACTATACCTTTAACCGAATCTCAAGTATAGTTAACAATCATTTGTTGGTTATAGTCAATATAATTAATCCAATCCACATTCTTGTTTACAGTGGGCCACCAGAACAGGACAGATTCAAAACCCGCAGTAATCTGATGAAATCCTCACTATTTCTGACTTTGATGAACTGGCTGAAGATCACATTTGTCCTGCTCCTCAAAGTTTTTTACTTTATTTTCTTCAGTATTTTATTTTTTGTTGTTGTTAATCCTCACCTGAGGATATTTTTTTGCATTGACTTTTAGAGAGAGTGTAGGGAGGGGGGGAGAGAGAAATAGCAATCTGAGAGAGACATATTCATTCAATGCCTCCTACATGTACATCTACCGGGGCCAGGATCGAGCCTGCAACCAAGGTGCATGCCCTTGACTAGAATAAAACCCAGGACCCTTCAGTTCATGGGCCAATGTTCTAACCATAAAGCCAAATCAGCTAGGGCTCCTCAGTATTTTAAAACTGATGGCTTTAATTTGTTTTTATCCCATTAGTAATAAAAAGTTACATTTATCAGTAAATTCAATGAGTATATATATGTCTTGTCTAAATGATACTTTTTAATTTAAAAACCAAAATTCTTCCATTTATATTCCTCAACAAGATGCATAAGTAATATTAAAATAATTGTGCTATTTCCTCTCTTAAGGTGTATACTCTTTCCAAAGACTTCAAAGCTTTTGAAGAATGTGTGTGACTGAACTTTGCGACTAAATTATAAGGATAACATAGGCTTTTAAGATTACAGCACTATTTACAGTCTTTCAAACACTAGTTTTTAAACCACATTCTATATATATTAAATATTTTTTTAAATTTTAACTAAAATATGAATATATATAAATATTTCACATAATTCAGATTAAATCTGAATTTTAAAGTTTTAAAGTTAACTTGTTTCTGTAAAGATTTCAGATTAAGGTTCCTGTATTTGATCTTAGGGATAGGCTTATTAGAAAGGTTATATTACATATTGCTTTTTTAAAGAAAGCACTGTTATGTGTTCATCCAAATAAAATAATACTGACAACGCACTGCTTGACCTATGCTCCAATCTGAATATGTCAGTCAAGTAAGAGGAGAATAATCCATTTATTACATGATGCTATCTTAGGGAGTTTTAGTGCTTACATGAATGTTGATCACATCTTTATATGACTCACATATTTATGATAAGAAATTTAAGCAAATTTATAAATTATGTATGTATTATTTATATTTGTATATTAATTATTATAATATAATTATTTAATATTATTTATACGTTATATTATTTTACATGTGAAATATAATCAAGAATAAAAAAGAAATTTTCTGAGATTACAAAGTGAACTGTGAAACTGTTAAAACTGACAACTAATCTTGGTACATCAAGATTCTTCTCAATACAACCCAATAGAAAATAGGAAAAGATTAGATATAGATGACATAAAACATCTGTCCTCCATAACACTTACTTCAAATTTTTGGCATTCTGAAAATCATTTGTTACCACTGGCTTTAAAACAAATAAATGTGTTAATTTGATCTTTTATAATAAATACTTTCTGTTTTATATGTTGGGATTTTACTTAACTTTAAAAATATTCTTATTAATTTCAGAGAGGAAGGGAGAGAGTGATAGTAATGTCAATGATGAGAATCACTGATCAGCTGCCTCTTGCATGCCCCCCACTGGGGATTGAGCCCACAACCCAGGCATGTGCCATGACTGAGACCCTGACCAGGAATCAAACTTTGACCTCCTGGTTCATAGGTCGACGTTCAACCACTGAACCATCAGGTTGGGCTTTACTTAACTTTTTTTAATTTGAGAATGGGATTCTATGGCTTTAATATGGCATGGGAATGACATCTTCTAGAAAACAAGGTCATACATTTCCCTTGCTTAAACCCTTCCCATGGCTCCTGGTGGCTGACATCTGGATTCCAGTCCTGCCCACAAATCCCCCACTGTCTGCCCCTACAGCTTCTTAGATGATTTTGCCCCATACTTTGTAGGCACCAGCCAAATAAAATGTGTTCTGGCCTTGGGCCTTCCTCCCAGCTCTTCCTCTGCCTGCAGTGCTTCTTCCCCAGATCTCTAATGAGTGGGCAATGTCTTCTATTTAGGTCTCAGTGTAAGTGTCACCTTGAGAAACTTCCCCACCTCTAAACATTGTCATCCATTCTCCATTAGAAACCTCTTTCATTTTCCTCCCAACAGTCATCACTGACTCTCTTGTATTCACTTGTTCATTGTCTGTTACTCCCACTAGAATATAAGCTCTAACAAAGTGGGAACCTGTCTGTCTCATTCTCTGCCACACCCGGACTGGCATGTCCTCAGTTTTCAATACATGTCAGTGGTGTAGATGAATAAATGAGTTGTCCCGTATTAGGTCAACCACTGATTCTATTTGCTAGGAAGCCAGTGTGTTTACTCATCAGTAAGTGTGAATTAACCAATTACCACCACCTAAGGTGCCTTAAGCCAATCCTAATTGCTAGAGAAAGAGAAACAAAACAAAACAAAACACTGACAAACTATTATCACTACCTTGTTAGAAAGGGCAGACTTCACTGGTACTCACTGAATGGCTGAAGGACAGTCTTTATGGTAAGTATTCCTGTGTTCTGGTCTCAAGAAGGATTTAATCCTAGGTGTGCTACTGAAGACACACCAATTTTTTTCTGCTTTTATTAAAAGAGAAATCTCTCCAAAAGTCCAATAAGCCCATTATTGCTAAGTACAGTGATCCCTACTGCAATGACCATCTCCTAGCTATAACTTTTACATATTCTTTATGTTCATCTCAACCACAAGGTCAAAGATATCATATTCACTTGTGACCAAACGGGCCTTAATTAGCTTCCCCAGAGGCAGACACAGAGATGGGGACCACAGTGCCTCACAACGGTGACCGCGCCCGGGACTGGGGTCCACATGTGCAGAGCAGTGTTGGTGTGAAAGCAGACACCAGCTGTAAATGAAAAGTGGCTAGCACTGATCCTTGGGTTCCTTTTCCTTCTGAGTCCAGTACATCCAAGAGATTCCAAAGTTGACTTAAACGAACTACAAAAACAACTCTGAACCTGTGCTTTCAGGGTGCCAGAAAGGCTACACTTTGCTCTCCAGCTTCCTCAAGGATTTCGGCGTAGCCCACTGAGAAATGAGCAGTAGAATCTGATTATTCCTGGGTTAAGTATAAACTGTAACTCAATTTCAGTATGGCTGTATCTGGTCACCTGTTTTCAGCTGCTTTAAAGGGAGGGGAAGAAAGGGAGTCAAACTGAAAAGCAAACAGGTCACTGATAATGAAGTAGAAAAGTGATTAACCAAGATCCTCTAAGAATCTCTTGAAGAACTAATCCCTGCTTGGCATGTGGCATATCAGTATTCAAGCCATAGGACCTATACAAGGAAAAAAAATTGTAATCTACCTTTGACTGTTTCTATTATTGCTCATATGGGTTAAATAAAACAAATTCCAGAAAAAGGACTGAAATATTTCATATTACTTTCAAAGGGACATAGTGAGCCATCAGTACTAGTTAATTACTGACATTAACTTCATGAGTAAAAATGATTTTTGAAAAGGGGTCTTATTGGCAAATAGAGAAAGTGGACATTAACTTAGGTTTTAATCCAAAAATAAATTTCTTCAAGTCATCCTAAAATACAGTCTGAGGACGTGCTATCCCTGCAGCGTTGAGTAACAGCGCACCAGCTCCCCGCCCCCTCTCATGAGGAAGCACTGTTTCTCCCTGTTCCTCTCCAGACATTTGATAAAGATGCTATAATCCTTTTATAGCACTGGGTAGTGGCTAAGCTCCAGGGCAGATTCCTAATACCATCAGCAGCACCATTAAAAGGAGCACAAGGCATTCTTTTATTACGTCACAACAAATAACTCATGGTATTTATAAAATTTTAAATTATTAAACACTAGCCTACAACAACAATGATGACAAAGGCACTTGGGATTTAACAACCATAAAATTAAGAAAGAATCAATTATTTTTAGTTGACACAGGCAGCTTAAGCATTAACTAAATGCTAATTAGGCGTTTTGCTTCCTAACAGTTTATTTTCCTCACCCTCTCCTGGTGCCCAGGATGCAGTCACCAGAAGCCACCCTTTGGTAACCAGTCAGCCTTTCTTAGTTTCTTGGATCATTTACTCTCGTTGTCCCCCAATGCATTTCCTCCTCTGTGCTGAGCACTTGGCAGCAAGGCTAGAGGTTTCCCTTGGAAGTGTTGTGGACGCTCCAATTGTTTCCGTAAGATATTTGCTGGCATTGGGCCTTGCCCAAGGTTCTTCCCTACTCAAGATGAAACACATTCAATTCACTTCTTTTATAGACCACACCAATCCCCATGAAGGTGATTCTGGCTAGAGATCACCTTTCTCTGTATGTCTTGTCCTTTCTGAGCGGTATGGAGGCAGTCACAGCGTACACAAACCCCTTTGCTCTATTTGCCCTGAAGTTGTCAGATCAAACAATCTGTGGTCCTCCAGAGGAGGGTCTGGTTTCTATGTTTACTCCATGCTCTTCCTACATAGAGGGATCCGAAAGGCAACCGCACTCAACTACCATTCTCTAACTTGGAGTTTTGCATACCGTGTGGTTAAATTAGCAACTTGACATTTTTCCTGCCTGGTCCTTCTAGGACTACTGCTTTCCACAACTCTAATAAAGATGACATTGACAATGAGAGCACTGGGTGACTCTCAATATCTTGGGTTTATGGAAAGAGGCCTGGCATTGGAAGATGGAGGTCCAGCCTCTGTCTTCAGCTGGGCAGCACTGGGAAGGCCCTGAGACTGGGCTCCCTTTTCCGTGTGGCAGGAAATGCATGAGCAGGGCTTGCTGATAAGCGTCAGGAGAAACAGAAAATGAGGCGTGATTTCTGTTAAGCCTGTGGCATTGAAAACAAGAACAGGCAACCAAATTTGGATCTTATCTAGATCCTAATACAAACCTAATAAAACTCTAAAAAGATAGGGCTGAGACAATCCAGAAAATCTACTTATAAGCTAGGTATCAGTTAATACCAAGAAATTACTGTATTTCATATGACTATAGGCATTGGAGTTATAGTGTTTACATGTAATATCACAGACAAGTATAATTCGTGTACACGTTAAAAATACTCCATGTGATATTAAGAGCTTTATCCTGCAGTGTAAGGGTAAACTGCTGTAATGTCTGGGATTTGCTTTATATGCTACAGCAAAGAAAAAACAGGAGCAAAACCAGGCTAAGAAGAAGCAATTATGGCAAAATCTTGATAAGTGTTGAATCTGGGCAATGAGTATATGTCAATTCATTGTGTCTCTCTGCTATTATGTATGGTGAATATTTGAATAAGTTAAATATACTTTTTAAAGGAATGTATTAAGGGAAATCCAGGCTGACACTAGTGGGAAAAGTCAGACACAGTGGAGTGGTGTCAGAGAGCAGGCCTGGAGCCGGAAGCACCTGCTCCAGGACAAGAGTCTGTCTCCTCTGTCCCAAGGACCCAGAGCTCGATCCAGCACCGCCAGAACAGTGTAAAAGCAGTCCACAGAGAAGGGCCGAGGGCAGCATAAGGCACAGAGGAGCAAGGGCAAGCTTGGTGCGGGGAGCTGGGGAGGGCAGGGAGGCAGGGAGGCTAAGATGCATACAGGTAAAAAGAGGGAGAGGAGGCAGAAACCATCGGTGGCCCTGGTCTGTGCTTGATTCAACAGGGAGTGGGAAGCCATCAGAGGTTTCAGACCAGAAAGTGTCATGGCTAGGGCTCTGCTTGGGAAACAAGGTCTTCAGCTGTGTGGAGGACGGAGGAAGAGGGAAAGGCATCCCAATGGCAGACCAGCTGGGATCAGTAACTGGCCTCCAAAACGGGGCTGTGGACAAGTGGGTGGAAAGCTGCCCGTTTATGGGAAGGCACATGAGACTGATGTCCCTCAGGATGCAAAGATGAAGAGGAAACAAGATGAGGCCGAGAGGGAACGACCTGTCATTTCAGGGGCTGAGAACCTCAACGAAAGGGCTGGTGCTGAGGGGAGAAGGTGAGTTTTGGCGACGCCCTGCATTTCAGGTGGGTGTCCTGAGAGCAGTTCAGCAGGAGATTCTGGACTGGGGAGGAAGCCTAACTGGAACACCCTCCTCTTTGCAAACAGGATGACTTGGGAAATGGCCAGGATTTTGAACTCTCCCCAATACCCACAATCACAAAGCTCACGGCTCATAGGCTTGCCCACACTGCTCTGATATGCCTGGGATTCAGCTGCTCTCTGCCTGCTCCCTTAGCTTGAGGTGTACCCCAAAGATGTATCCCAGAAAATCTGCTATTCTCACACTCTGTATGTGTGCTTTGGGTAAACCCATTTGAATTAAAATGGCCAGTGAAACTTAATTTTGATTCAGCTTCTAAGTCAGCAGATGGACATATGAGAATTAACACTTTTTGAATGTCTACATATGCTATCGATTTAATATGTTCTACTTCATTTAAACCTCAAATCAAATGAATAAATGAGAATACTAAAATTCAGAGAAGGTAATAGCCCAGCCAAGATCACACGGCTGAGTGAGCGGCAGGGCTTGGACTCCAGCTCAGACCCGTCTGCCTCTAAGGTCTGTGCTCTTTTCTCTACGTCATGACCCAGCCATGGGAAAAATGCAGCTGGAAGTGAAATAAATCTTAACCAGGTGTTGGAAGCAGACATTTGCCACCTGGCCTGGAGAGATTTGCCAAAATGATACCATAATTTCCTACCCTTTTAGCTAATTACAAAAATAAGAGAGCCCTGGCCCGTGTGGCTCAGTGAGTTGAGCGCTGTTCCATGCACCAAGAGGTGGCTGGTTCAGTTCTGGGTCAGGGCACAAGCCCAGGGGGTGTCAGCTTGATCCCCAGAAGGGGGTGTGCAGGAGGCAGCTGTTGAATGTTTCTCTCCCTCTCCCTTCCTCTCTCTCTAAAATCAATAAAAATGTATTTTATTTTAAAAAATCTTTATTGTTGAAAGTATTACATATATCCCCCCACCCCCATTAACCTCTTTTAGGCCAGCCCTGTCCCCCACCCCAGGCCTTCACCACCCTATTGTCTGTGTCCTTGGGTTACGCATATCTGCATTCAAGTTCTTTGGTTGCTCTCTTCCCACCCACCCTCCCTTTCCTTCCTTCACTCTGACATTCGCCAGTCTGTTCTATGCTTCTATGTCTCTAGATCTATTTTGTAAAAACATATTTAAAAAAAAGATATTTTAGGAGAAATAAGTGTGGAAAACAGTGAGAAGAAAGCAAAGGGAAGACAGAAACTTGCATTGCCAATGCCAATATGTTAAGAAAAAAATTTTGTCCCTGAAATAATATAAAGTTTATATTGGAGAAATAATACACAATAAAGCTGGTGTACCTCCTATTTGGGGGTGAACTTATATCTACTTTGACCAGGCAGTTGTACAAATTTTGATCTGTAGTTGTGACAACACCAAAAAGCTCTTTAAATATTACCTTAAAGAACAAAGATTTCTGCTTAAATGTCAAAGCATATTGGACATATTTTAGGTGAGTACTCACTCCAAATGTTTCTTTGGGGGGTTGTTTTTAATACAATTGGTTTCAGGAAGAGCGCGAGCAGAGTGCTGCCCAGAGTGAGGGATAAGCTCTCATTGGTCTGAGATCTTGCTGATGTGTGGCAGGCTCTGTCCTGTATCAGGATTCCCAGGTCACCAGCTTGGACCGGCGCCCTGCCTCTGTAGCAGGAGTCGCGATGAAATGGAAGCTGGGTGAGCACAGGCTCCCAGACAGAGGAGTGACTCAGATTTCTTTCCTGAATTTCCCAGAGGCGGATGGGCTGTGTACATTACACTGTGTGTGCTGGCTCAGCCCGGGGTCACGGAGCCCATGCTCCAGCGTTCAGGGAGAACATGAAACCAAAGGGGAGATTCAATGATCGCTCACCATAAAGTGGTGACCTTGACCACAGGCAAAGAGCAAGCTATCCTCAGGCAGGGAAAGCACTTAAGGAAAGAGAATCCCTCCACCTTGCTGGCAAAAAGCAGGGGCAGCAACCAGAATTCCTTGACTCTGAAACTGGAGAAAATCAGCCCAGTGCCCTCCCCCCGCCTCCCGTGAACTATGGCGAATAGAAGGAAGATCTACAACAAACAAGGGTGTCCTTGTCGTTTATTCAGACTCAGTATAAGTGAAAAACTAGATGTTTCCACCAAATATATTCACCTTTCTTCTTGCTTGACAAAATACCTAAAACTGAGAGTACTCCCTCCCTCACACAAAGAAAGAAAAGCAATTCGAGGAGGAAAATGCTAGTTTGTCCTCTTACCTGACATTTTAGGCATTTGTTTAAATGCTATTTTTAAAGGTAAATGGCCACTAATGAGTCTTCTTCCACCAGAAAAAATAAATTGCATATGTTGCACTTTAGAAATACAGAGGCGGGGGGAAATGATCTAAACATTGAAAGAAGGAATTCTTCCAATTAGCTCCTCACTTTTTAGACATGCGCAAAGTAAGGACATGGATGACAGACTGTCCCACACAGAGACAGCGGGGTGGCCTCTGGATGAAGGTTACTGGGGCCGAGGCTCTGGGGAAAGGCCTTCCGCACAGCTCATGGGGAAATGGGTCTGCCACAAACAGCACAGCCCGAAAAAGGCCCCCCGAAAACAGACACACTGAAACCAAGAAAAACATTGTTGTCATCACCTTTAGTATTTTTGTACTTTACTATACTTTCTAGTATAGAAAATATAGTTTTATCTAAGTCATGGGGGAACCGGCTTATTTATGCATAAATTATGCAGGTTAATTTCAGAAGACAAGATTCATCAATGCGACCGCGCAGAAGCATTTAATAAAAATTTAATGCTTACCAAAATAGTGTAAAAGTTTGGGGCTTAGACAAGATCAATAAAATATTCCAGTATCTTCCTGAGTAAATAATGGGCCTAGAGGGATGCACAGACTGCCTGGCCACCATTTCAAACTGTAATTGTAAATTTGGCACCGGAGGGTTTCGTAAGAGATTTTTTTCTCTTGTGAGTACATTCCTGAGAAAAACTGCCAGTATAGTTGCCAGTGACTTGGACCTGTATTTTATGACTTGGCAGAACGTCCGAAAGGAGTTGAGAAGGGAGCTGAGTAGCCCTGGGGCGCCAGGGTGCTCAGAACACCTGAGGCGGAGAGGCTTTGCTGGCAGCCAAGGCAAAACGGCTGTGGGCTGTCGGGAGGCCCCACTCCACGACTGCTCAACTTTGCTAGCACTAAATGTCTCTCCATCTGTGGGTTTTTGTTAGCTTTCTTCTTAAGCCACGAGATAAGTGTCTCTCTCACTGGAGCCAAGTGACCACCTGCAAACCTCTCAGCATCTCTCCGGGGCCACTTTCAACATGAGCTAACACACCGGCCCAGCAGCTCTGTACAGAGAACCAGGTCAGCCTTCTCTTCCTCAGCGCCACCTGGCCAGGCTGGTGTGTCTCCGGTCGGCCAGGTAACGAATGCTCATGGGGCTTCCACCAGGTCAGCCTCACAGCGAGAGAGATGCAGCGTAAATGGAAACATCAGGCAGGGTCAGGAATAAGGAACGGGGAGTGTGGAAAGAGACCAGAATACCCAAGATCTCTCAGCGAGGGAGTCTATAAATCTTCAGAAGAACAGAGCTGAAGAAATCGCCACTCTCCTCCCCAGCCCATGGTGCTCCCTCCCCCACCAGCACCAGAGTTGCACAGGACTCCAAGCAGGTGTGAAAGGAGCAGACAATGGTGATAAAGGAGCGATGGTGAGGCAGCGCTGGAGAGGCTCAGAGGGACAAAACCTCTGGCAGAGAGCAGCACATGGCCATTATCTAGCTCGCAGATGGAACACCCAGAAAACCTGCGAGCAATTTGGAGGGAGAAAAACAAATGGGGGGCTGCTGAGGATGATGTGAGGGATGGAGTCCCAAACTATCTACTGCTGGGAACTCAAAAGTGAGGCAAGACACCGGGACCAGAGGAAAAGGAAACCATCATCACCAAGTGGGGCTTGCACCATGACACGCGCCCACAATCACTGCCGCCAGGAGGGTGACAACATTTACAAAGCGACCGGGAGACAGATATTAAAACGTAGGAGGTAGGAAACCACATCTAAACTCCAATTATCTTCTGATATCCGTTTGAACATTTAAAAGTGAATTCTGAACAGGACAACTGAATTTTACAAAGAGCATTCTTTTTATCAACAACAGAGATGGGCTCACACTCTCTTTCAAGGCTCCCTGCAATAGCATGACTCCCTGCCAATCTGAAGACTAGTGGCTGGTGATCTGGTTCCTGCTATGGGTCAGGCAACATGCTGTGTGGTCCATATTGTTTCATAAACCATAACTCCTTTTCCCCTCAAAATATCAGTCGTCTTCTCTAACAGATGAAGACTACTCCTTTCGCCAGAAACATACTCTCATCATTTTTGCCTTTTCAAGTTCTTTACATCCTCAAAGCCCTGTTTTCCATCCTATCTCGGACATGAAGCCTTTCTGAATCTCTTAAGCCAGAGCCTCCTGGATTGCTGCCTCCTCTGAGGGCCCTCAGTGCCGCTGACCTCGTGGCCAGGCCAGCAAAGACCCTGCTGCACCTCAGCGCCAGCACGCGAGTGCGTTCTTGTGCCACGCAGTACGTAATGTGTTCCTGTCCGAGGTTTGAAAGGAGTTTTAGGATTTTGCTTTGAAACTCTTTTACTTAGAATTACTTATAACCTCTCAGCAACCCTGTGTAAACAGCTGTTAATTTCAATTTGTAGGGGCTTTCCCTTATTTTTAGAGCCTATGTTTCTTTTTAGATCTCAAAGGATTTTGTAGGTCCTTGAAAACCTAGTAGGAGCTAAGCATTGTGCCTAAAGTATCCAAGGGCGGGGCAGCCTGAGTCGCGCGCTGTCTCACCTGTGGTAACAGACAGATCTGCTGTGAGCCTGGGCCCTGGCCGGGGCCTCGGGATCGTAAATTTACTGAAGACAGATTTTTGTCTTATTGGCTGACTTTTTTTATAGTGACTAGCACAACTGCCACAAATGAAAGATATGGAGACATTTATTAAAAAGTAAGTCCTAAATGAACACAGAACCCACAACCTCAACTACATATTATACAATCCCATTCCGAAAATAGTGCCAATTATTGGACATTATCTCCTCATAGCTGTCAAAATGTTTGCTTCTCTTTCCTTTGAAAACATACTTTTTCTTTATTAGCTTTGAAAGATGGCACAAGTAAACAGACTATAAATAAGACACATAGTAGGAATCTCTGGAAGTAGTCAACTTCTAGATTATTTTCATTGGCAGTTAGCTACAGCCTTCTTTTTAAACATTTGTTTACAAAAAAGCAGATGTCACATGTCTCTAATACAGTAGTGCCTCTTCATGACACTCACATTGTTCTTGGGCCCAGGTAAACTTTGTTGGTAATATTTGGGTTTTAACTAAATTTAATCTAATAACATTTTAGCTCATGCAATTAAACAGGAACTATGCACATGCTCAGCTATGACATGTGGGGAAGAGAAGGCTGAAGCTCAATGAGAAATAAGGACAGGGAGCAATGGTATTTGTCTCCACGAACCAGCCAGTAAGATACTATACTTTCTCCATACCAGTAGGAAATAACAATTCATTAAAAACAAAGCCACAGTTATACACGAAGGAAACTGTAACAAGACTTGTATGAATAATATGCATTTACATGAATGGCATGCAAACTTTTATGGTAGATACTTATCCTTTTGTGTAATAATTGGGCCTGATATCCGAAGGCCTAGCTACTAAACTTTCCCACCTTAAGGTGATATTGCTACTATTTGTATTTTCTGCATCTGACTTGCTTTGCTTAAGTCCAGACCCAGTCAAAGTTCCAGTTGAACTTATGGTCAGGCTTAGTGAACCAGTAAGTCAGGTTTTATGTTGTCACTGGGAGAGTGTGACTTCAATCTCACCATGACTACATTCTTGGAGAATAACCAAAATGCTTTAAACGGAGTACCCCCTGCTCACACTGAAAACTGAGAAGAGAGAAACATAGGAACAGTAGAGAAAAGGGCTGGAGGAGACGTGTTCTCCAAATAGTTAGATGGAGATGCCCACCTCTTTCCATTACTGTCCCGAAGCATTGCTTTTCCCATCTTCATTTCCAGCTCCTGCACCTCCTCCAGCAATGTTTTATGACAGGTATGCTTGACCCTGTATCACAAGGAAAAGACAGTAAGAACGTGACACTTGAACTTTACACAGCTGTGAAGATTGGGTATTCTCCTCTTGGGCTACATCTGGATGCCCTTTGACCGACTGCTGCCGAGGTTTGGGGCATCAGGGAGCGCTCTCAGTCTCGTGCATGGCAAGGACTGTACCTGGGGAGAATCAGGAGTCAGTCCCCTAAAGACTTCTGCTCTTTCTGCTGAAAGCCTGCAGATCTGAGGGTCATAGCCATCAGAACAAAGACTGGGGTTCCTGGATACGCGTGTATCTGTCTAAAGCTTTCCCCCGCGTGATCCAACAACTCAGAAGATGCTTTAAATCCCCACCCTACTGGGCGTGTGCTGGTCCCGTGCCCTGTCCTCTATGGTGACCAGAAAGTCCAGAGTAAGCAGCTTCCCCTTCTTCTTTAGTGTGAAAAGTGCCACGGCCATTATAGTGCTAGAGTTCATGTTCTTCATGCCAAACCCTTGACCTGATACTTGGGCTTGACACAAATACCCAGGTACAGCTTCTCTTGCACAGTCTTGCCGCAAGGGCCTGCAGGTGTAAGTCTCGATGGTGTCAACTGGGGCAAGCTGGGCCTTTCCACCACAGCTCAGACCTCAGCCTTGACACGTCCCTCTTCTGGAATTGGAGGAAGAGCTACTTGTACCCTCTTTCTGATTAAACAGAGAAGAATGCCTTACAATGTTTAAGTAAGTTCAAGATCCTGGCCTCAGGGTCTACCTAAGATCGAGACTAAGCAGAAAGCTACTGGTTGGAAACAAAGCAAGTGGAGAAAAGCATTTAACAAGATGCAAGTTAGAAATATGGGGGGGAAAAGCTGTAGAAAGAAAAGCACTAATGACTTGGCAATGCAAGGCAGGCTTAACTACAGACTGCAGCAACAGAAGGTTTACGCTTGTTCATATGGAAGATAACACTATAAATAATAAATAATAATACAAGAACCATCTCTGTGTTTTGTACTCACAATGGTGAGCCCACTTTTGCACCACCCTGTATTATGAAAAGCTTTTCATTAAATTTAGTATAAAGGAGTATGAGGATCCTGCTAAACACCAGAGCTCAAAGACAGAATAAGGACAAAGACAGAGCATATATCTGCAAAGAAGTGAAAAGTGTAACGGGGACATTCTGAAGACGTAAGCTGCTTTATTTAGTAGAATCACATACTCCCACCCAGCCCCCATCTTCAGGGAAAGAAAGTCCACTGAGATAATGCCCAGTCATCCCCTAACACTCTGAGTTAATCTCTAATGGAGTATTAGTACTAAGACACTGTATATGTGCCTGTCATTCCTTTTCCCAAAGTAAACAAGAGAACTAAACCACACAGGTTTTAACACATAATACCTTAGTTACATCAAGCAGTGTCCTGAGACTCAGTAGTGATAAAATACTGCAGTTCAAAGCAGAAACCGTGGAATTTTAATTTAAACAATAATTGAGAAAATGTTTAACATTTTGCTGTAAAGAAGACAGTCAAAAGAAGGTTAACATTTACACTGTTCAGTATTACTAAACATGCTGGGCCTCAAACCGTCCCTTTTATCTCATGGACTTACAGGAATACACTGGTAACAAGCCAACTGAGTGGCAACCCCCACCACACTTGGATTCACCCCAAGACATACAGGGCCCATGAGAACGTGTCTGGTCAATGCTCAAGGATGCACATGCTCTCTCACTGTTTCAGGATTGTCCTTACTCCACATCACCCTCCCTTCCTCCTTCCCTGATGCCCCACACAGAGCCAGCAGGATTCATCACCTCTAGACCAGCCCCCAGTGTTATATCTTGGGCTGCAAGGGAAGGGCAACTCTAAGAAGCAGGCTTGGAATAGGAAGGCTGGGCCACTGGGCGCAGGACACTGGATGTCAGAGCTTAGGCCAAGAATAAAAGGAATCTGCCCCAGCTTTCACTCACCCACAGAGGAAAATGATCTAAATATCTTGAAGCTACCAGGCATTAAGCAGGTTCTTAGTGGATGCAACTGCATCCATGTTCAAGAGTCACGTGGCAATCTGAGAGCCAGCCTGGAAACCTATCAGTGTTTAAGAACATGAATGGCGACATTGGGGAGGATTCTGCTATTCTCTTCACATGTAGCACTGGAAGAGAAGGGATGCTAGCAACTTAAAAGTGTTTTCTCAAGAACGTTTACCCAATAAGGCCTTAATTAGGCAGACAAATCTAAAATCTCCCCTATCAAAGTCTGCATGTGAAATGACTAAAAGCCAACACATGAAGGTTTAAGAAGCCAATCTTGAAGTATTAGCCCCTGGCGTGTAATTGAGGTCTCTTCAGGAACTGGAGTTTGGCTTGTTATGAATCACAGCTTGGACAGAGTGATCCCCATTACCTTTGAACAGCTAATCTCCAGTGGTCCAGGGCTTGCTTCATTTAACCCCATATCAAGAGACCAGATGATCACAAGAGGAGAGTGGGGTGCTTAGTCACTGTCAAGAGGGTATGAGGTTCATTTGTGAGCCCTCAGATAGTGCTAAAGGTATCTCCAGGTTATTAGGGAATTTTAAAATAGATTGGCTTAGAGTCTTGAACTTCCATTTCTTTGTTTCTAAAAGTTTTTCTTGGACTGTTCTTTTGCATGGAAGGATAACAAGTTAAAAGGAAATGTTGATTTCTAAACGTGGATGAAAATGTATGCACAATGTGCTTCAAAAGAAATTAGTAGTTAGAAAGTTTTAGAAAAACCAAGGCCCAATTGTATACAGAAATTTCTTATTACCTTTTATTTCCACTTAACTGCCTATCTGGGATTATAATAAGGAAATGAAGTCATTCTGGAATTGCTGAATGCATTGTGTGCTGACTGGTAGACTATAGGAGATACAAATTAGGTTAAAGAGACTGATTCCCGTGTTCAGTGGCCTTGAGCTTTATGTTATTTTTAGAAAGCAATCCTGACAAATTTCTTCTAGAGGAGAATAAGTACATGGCTGCTAACCTAAGAATGTTGTCATAGGTAAACATTTTGGAAGAGTGTAAGCTAAAGGATATTAAAATAGTTCTGGGCAATTTAAACTTCATGCTTCTAATAAAAATAGTCATTAGCCAGGTATCACATATAATCAATCAATTATTTTAATAAAAGATGTATTAGTTTGGTCCCTTATGAAAATTCTGGTGAACAGGATAACAGAGTAGGTATCTTACGGCATCCAAATCTAACTTAAGATAGTCTAACAATGGAACTTCATCCAGAAAATTGACAGACTTCATGAGAAAAATGAATTACCTCATGATTTTTTTTTCTTATTATTAACACTCAAAGTCCCAAAATAGAAGAGAAAGACTAGGGCAAAGAAGGGAGAAAATGCAGAAAAAATAACTTACTTTCTTAAGCACTCATAGAAATATATGGGGAAAGGCAGGCCTACCTTGTGCTGGAACTTAAAAGCTCCTTTGAAGTAGTTAACCACCAAAATTCAAAACAAAACAAAAAAATCCTGAAGACTGGCCCTCAGCAAGACTGAAGGACAGTAACAAAACCGAGTTAGATCCCGCCCTTGCCATTGGCCCTCGGCACTCTCTGCAGTTGCACCTCAGCTCTGACTCAGTTCATTTAAAACTCTTCTTGTCCAAGGTGCATCAGAGCACATCAGGTTTCAATAAATATTTGACAATGTGAACCAAGTGATGGGTGGAGCTGGACACTCAGGATGAATATTTCAGTTCAGTGTGCAGGAAGGAAAAACAGACGTTTATAAAGCTGAGGTTCAGAGAGACAGCTGAGGGCTCAGGGACACAGCGGCTCTCGGCAGCGTTTTCTCTTCCTGGGAGGAGTCTCCCAATTTACTTGACTCAACAACAAATATCTCAGTCTGGCAGTATCATATGAGATAAAACCTGGGCCTGGCGGTCCGAGGAAAAGTGTTCAAACAAACTTGCAGAATTATTGTTTATGAGAGGAGAGGGGACTGCAGTTTAGACATTAAACATATATTATAAACTGAGCATATACTTTGTTTTGGGCAACTTCTCCAGATGAGCGCCAATATATGCCATTCTCCCACTCCCCCAAATAAACCAAGGCAAAAATGCATTTCTGGAAGTGCCTCTGGAAGTCAGTAGGGGCCTTTCAGGCTCAGCCCAAAGCACGGGCCCAAAGCTGTGCTCCCGGAAGGTGTCCGGGGCTGCGGTGCGGGCAGTGGGGGGACAGCACTGGTGGTCAGCCTCTGCTCAGGCTCCCCTCCCCTCCAACAGGGTCTTCTTTACAGGGCCCCTCGCCTGCTTCAAGCTTCTTGGAAAGAAAGTGACTTTTACTCTGTTTGTTTGGTGGAGCTGGAGGCAGGCTCATTTGCTTTATCCTTTAAAAAATGTAAGTGGTGCTAATTTTACAGTGCCAGGAGTCAGGAAAAGGTAATATTCTTGCTTGAAGAAATAGATAATTTGATTCTTGATTGATGAGGAACTTTTACTTGGAATGTATTGGAAAATATAAAAAAAAAACAGAGAGAAAAAGAGGCAGACACTGTAATCTGAAAACATTCTCTTTGAAAGGGCAGAAAGATACTTCTGCTAAAGGCTCACTTGGCAAATATACAGTCTCAAAAAATTTTTTTCATGATATTCATTTAAGGTAGTTGAATAAAATAGCCTAAGATTAATTTACAGTCAAATAACTATTGTCAGTACTATAAATTTAAAAGTCATTGATGTAGCAAAGACCTAAAACTAACTCGATTATCTTGCAAAATTGACAAAATTCGTTAAGGTAATATATTTTACCATAATTAAGCTATGTATATGATAGAATTACCATTTTCTTTTAGTGCACTAAATAGATTGAGAAAACATTTTTTCTGACTATAATTCATTTCCAAAGATTCTGATTCTAATGTTTATAAAGCACAGTTTTAGTAGGTAACATGGAAACAGTGGTAAATTGGAACATTTAAGAAATTAGAATCATTTAATTTTTACTAACAGTTGTAAAACTTAGTGGACAGAAGGAAAAACCCCACCAAAATAAGTGCTATAAAATTGTCTCTCCTCCCCTCTCTGCATTAGGTGCCATCTGCTGTCAAGATAATGCCAGACGAAGACATCTGTAACTGTCAGGCAAGAACATTCTCATTGAGTGTAGAAGTGAGAGAGAGAGAGAGAGAGAGAGAGAGAGAGAGAGAGAGAGAGAGAGAGAGGTGAAATCTGATGTCTTTTCCTGGAAGGTTTGGATTAAAGTCTCAGTTCTCTAACTCTGGGCCCCAGATAATTATACTTTCCCCAAAGTAAAGCCAATGCAAGAGTCTCAATTTTCAGGGAATTTGGCAACTATTTGTAGGAGGGAGGAACCAGGCCTATCCAATTCAAAAATCAATATTATCTCATCTGCAGTATTCCATCTTTTGCTTACAGAATTAAAATTTACATTACCTTGTTGCTTCTTTTACATTGTGTACAAGATATTTCAGAAAGGACATATTTTAAAAGATATAAACAAAACCTAAGCATGAATTATTTCCTGTTTAGCTTACATTATAATTCCATCTTTGTGGTTAATTTTCTCATAGACCAGCAAACTGATGCTCTGGAAAAATTATATTTGAAGAATTCCTATAGTGAATTATTTGGAAAACTAAAGAATACTTAATTCCAAGTATTTTGCAATTTGAAATGAATTATATAGACACAATTTTCCTTAAAGACAGGCTATATTTGTGATCACGGAACAATAACTCTTAGACATAAGGAAAATGAATTTCGAGTCATACTTCCTAAACCTGGTAGAATTGGGTCTGTACTTAGAAACTCCCCCTTATAATCAAGCATAAGGGGGAGTTTATCCCTCTTAACCTTCACACAATTTGTCTTGGACTCCCTTTTGTCTAAGGTGAAGCACAGGTTAAAAGGGAGAAAACCAAACACAACATCCTTTACATCCTTTGCTGGCAGGCGGCAGGAGACCGTTTTCTCCAGAAGTCTCACAGCATTTCATATCCCAGGCCAACGCTTGTGGGAGACAAGTGCAGGGACAGATGAGTGGGACTTGGGGTAATCATCACTTCCGTTTCCACTTACGCTCTCCATGTCACATCTTCGATCAAACATGCAGCAGGAACCAGAAATAATCCCAACCAGAAGTGTGCGGAGCTCAGGACCATAGCTGCCTGCAAGAAGCAGAAATGATGGGCGTATTTAATACTTTTTCTTTCAAAAACATCAAGATATAATTTAATCAAGGCAAAACACTCCCTAACACAGAAACAACAGACAGGACTAAAGTCAGTGACAGTTGAGCGTGCACCTAAGAAAGATGTTAAAGGGCCTGATGGGATGAGCTCTTCCCTAAGATCCTCAGCTCTTGTCTCCCTCTTTTATCAAGTGCTTCCAATCAGAATACTGTCCTAAATCCCTGTTATGAGAAGTGGGGGCCACCGGACTCCTAAGGAATAGTCCTTTACCATTAGGTTCCTTTCATCCTCTTCACTTAGCTATCAGCTCATGGCCCTTCACTGCTTATTCATTCACGGAACCTATGTCTTGGAGTAAAGCACAGTTATTCTCAATACTCAGAAGAGGAGGATAAACAGATAATACAGGCTTTGCCTTCAAGGCACTTAAAGTCATGTGGTACACACACACAAACACACAATTGTGTGGTGCCATTTACATGACAGAGTGGAATGTATACGTCATGATCATATTCTATGGGGATTTAGGGGGAGGCTATTAGGCTAGAAGGCTGGGAAGACTTCTTGGAGAAGACAGCATATGGGATGTGCCTGAAAAGATACAGGATTGGAGCTGCTGGAGAAGGGTACAGGGAGAGTGAGTTCAATCGGAAAGGTGGGCGACAGGGGAACAGCCAGGAGTGCTACCTTTGTGGACACTGTTTCTGGCGTACTGAGGCAGAGATTGTTGGGGATGAAAAGGTAGAGAGGGCCAAATTTGATGTCAGTGAGGTGAGGAACTGAAAGGAATTTAGAGCAAATGGGGGCTGGGGAGTACAGAGTCCTTAGATTTTGTTTTGTGAGTGAGATTTTGGTTTTGGTTTTGGTGGCAAGGAACATGGAGCTGGCTGGCCATTGACAAGCTGGCCTAGAAGGATGGGCTACTTGGAACAAGAACCCAGGATAAAGTGGGTTAGGCCCTTCTTGGGGTTACGCCCAAGAACCCAGGATAGGCTCTTCATGTTCATCGGGGTTTTTTAAATCTGGAGTTCTCACCATTTGATTTTGCTGGAATAGGTATTTTGCCACAACTCATTGCAAAGTGGAGTGAGGCTTAGAAGTGAAGGGGAGTGGAGGAGATGTGGCAAGATTAACGTCAGGGACTCTTGCTGGAAATTGCTTGGGCTGAGAATCAAAGGTGTTCCAGAGCAGCCTTCCTCATACTGCTCTTCTCTTCACACAGAGAAGGTGCGGCCTCTGAACCCCTCACCTGGCCCTGTCTGCGGTACTCGGGATCTGTGACGGCGAAACAGAAGCTTCACTCCAGCCCTCGCACTGGAGGACTCTCCTTCCTAAAAACAGGAGGGCCGTCTTTCAGAAAGAACAGTTCAACCTTACAGATAGGCGAGTGCCTTTTGCCCCATCAATCGTAGCTTAGAATTCATTGCAAGGAAACAAGTAAGGAAATGTGTCAAGAAGCAAGTACCAGAATATTCACCATAGTATGAACTGTCAAGGAAGGTGAAGGATAAATGTCCAAGAAGAGGACTTAAATCATTGTGGTCCATCCAATTGGCTGCTATGCAGAAACTAAAGTGATATAGAATCACATGTGTTGGCAGAGATGCCATGCTGCATTCCCAGTGAAAATCTGGGTTCGGAGACAACCTCTCACAGGAGCCCCACATGGAAATGGTGTGTGGAAAGGAAGGTGATTTGCCCAAGCCTCAGAATTACACTTGAGATGCAGTCCCACCACACCTCATGCCTTCTTTTCTTGTTGCTACATATATGTCAATATACATCAATATACATCATACTTTTTGTAATCCTGTATCGGTATTTGCTCACCTTTAAAAAGCACATTTTAGGATTTCAAAAACAGTAGAGTGGCCAGGCCTTGATGGACTTGAGACCACTAAACCCTTCGCATATGTGAGTGTTTATATGTTCAGGAGAAATGCATGGCATGGGATAGCAGAAGGACTGTCTGGGTAGGAGAATTGCTGGTTTTTATTTTCAGAGATCTTTAGCTAGTTCTACTTCCTGCTTATTCTTTTTTTTTTTTTTAAAAATATATATTATTGATTTTTTACAGAGAGGAAGGGAGAGGAATAGAAAGTTAGAGAATTCGATCAGCTGCCTCCTGCACACCCCCTACTGGGGATGTGCCGGCAACCAAGGTACATGCCCTTGACTGGAATCAAACCTGAGACCTTTCAGTCCGCAGGCCGATGCTCTATTCACTGAGCCAAAGCGGTGTGGGCATTCCTGCTTTTTCTATAGAAAACATATATTACTTACATGAAAGAATAAGTTACTCTCTCCCTCCTCCCCCTCAAGCAAACTTCCAGAAAGAGTTGGATGGTTCGCAGTCCCCATTCTGCAGTCCTGCCTTCCACCTCCAATACGCTAGCTGCCTGGCTGACAGAGTCCCCAGGAGCCCAGCTGAGAGGACCCCTTGGGTTTTGCTATTGCTACAAATGCCTACCGTGGTGTTTGGCCCATGAAAGGCAGTCCTGTTCAGTCATATTTATCAAAGAATCAAATTATTGAAAAATAACACTTTACAACCATAATGTAATACTTTAAATACATTATGAATCTTAGAACTTTGCACTGCTGAGGGAAATAAAGAAAATGAACTTTGAACTGCCCTGTTTGAAATATGAAGACTCTCCTAAATTAACAAAGATAAATTGGACATTAGAAAGTATTGTTGTTTTGTTGTTAGTTTTTAAAACCTGGAGCTGTGAAGGTATCATATCTATAACTAATTTTAACAGTGTGTCCCCAGAAAGGTTTCTACCACCCTGATTTTCAGATTGACCAAATTCCTGAAGTATGTGCTAAAGCCACAGCCTTAGTCATTTAAATTTCGTTAGACTGTTCTTGTTTCTTAGCATAACAAAAAATGTTTATTGAGCTGAGCTAGGTGACAAATGGCTCTTAATTACTCTCCCCTTCCCTCCACATACACTATTGAGTGAGGTTTTAAAAACATCCTTTTGATGCGCTAACAGTCCCATTGGGAAGAATGCACCTCTAGGTTAACAAGTCCTTAGCTAGCAATCATTATTAACCAGTTAGGTGCCAAATGCATAGGAACCACTCTGGTCAATTAGAGGAAAGTGAGGCTCAGGTGGGTGCACTGAGAAATTAGGACGCAAACTGGTGAGGGCTGGGAGGGATCCAAGGTTTGTCTAATTGTAATGCTGCCCAGCACCACCTCAAGACAGGCAAGCACTTCTTAACCAGGGACACCCACAGAACCAGTAACAGGGGACCAGTGCACGCCTTAGCTTCACTGTGCTACTCATCACACCACATGCCCACAGTGCCCAGGGCAGCCCTCTGTGAACACAGCGTCAGCGGGGAAAGGGTTGAATAATGAGACTGGAGTGACCCAAGCTAGGGAAGGTCACTTTGTGTTCCTCAGTGTGGGGCAAATTTGAAAGGATGTGATAGAGGTGGAGAAGGCAGTAGTAGCTCATGTGTGAGAAGGAAGCTAAGATTCTTTGCACATCACGATGTGCCAGACTTCCCATAGAGAACTTCATTGAATCCTCCATAGTCCTCATTTTACAAAGAAACATTAACTCTGCAACTTCCCCCAGGACCTGAAGCCAGAGAGTAGGGTCATCAGGATTCAAACTGAAGTTCAAACCCAAGTCTTCCTCCCTCCCGCAGCCTGAGGAATGAAGCCCACCCCCACCCTCACCCCCAATCTTCCACCTGCCTGTCCAGGGCACAAGAGACATCTCTAAGTTTAGAGAGAGCACAACACTCAAGGCACAAGTCTGACATCAATTTTACACCGGAAGTATCAGACAACAAATTCAAAATTTAAGTAGGAGAAAAACTGCACAACGTGTAAAGTTACGAAAACAAAAAGAAACACAAGAAGAAAAATCTCCCCAATCCCTTTACTCCCACCGAACAACAACAACAAAATAAAACCCAAACATAACTCCTAAGAATACACGTACTTGTAATCCCCTTCTCCTCAGCAGAAAAGAAAATGGGATGGCCACACAAAGCACTCAGCGAGACCACATTTACTTGCCACAGGAGGGAGGAAGCAAATTCCAGGCTGAAATCCAGTCCTTCATTTCCTGTAATCATTCTTCCCCGTACAAAACGCCTAGAGCCTGGTGCCAATTTTAAGTTTCGATTTACTGAAAAAGGGGAAGACATCTCTGTTCAATTCTGTGCAACATCTTCTGAAGCACGCAGGTAAGAAGCCCGGAGTGAATGCAAATGAATTTTCAGAAAAACAATCAAGTGATCCCCAAAGCACCAGACATACCTCTGATAGGTCACAAAACTAGCCAGTACACTCCATCCTGATACCTCATCCAGCTGCACGAAAGGGGATTTGAGCCTACAGCCCTCCAACACAAAAATCTGCCTCCTCAGCCTCTCTATTATCTGCACCTGACGACGGGAGAGATTAAGTAACCATCTAAAAGTTCCTACAAATGCAATCTTATTAAAGACAAAAGATACAACCAGTAGTCTTTTCAACATTAATGGTTTTATCATAAAGCTTAAGGTAACATTTATCGAAACCCTCAAATGTTAGTAATGGTTCATTAACATCATCCTCTGAAAAGTGTTTCTCAAAAGTAACCCTATGTTCTTACCAAGCAGATTTACCCAAGAGGTTAAAGCAGTGCTCTTGCAGGTTACAATTTAAGTACAACAGGTTATCAAATATTGTAGCTTTGTTTAACTTTATTTCATTATACTGTTGATGAGATGCTGTGGGAACTTTGCTCTTGTTTATATCAATTAGCTGATGGTCAAATTGGTTTTGTTGAATGTCAGTTCCTGTAAGTGAGAACTATCCTATCATATATAATAAAGGCCTAATATGTAAATTGACCAGTGGAATGACCGCTCGCTATGATGCACACTGACCACCAGGAGGCAGACGCTCAATGCAGGAGCTGCCCCCAGCCCGCAAGCCCCAGGCCAGCCAAGGTAGGTTCCAGTAGGGCCCCCCCCCGCCCCGATTGCCCTGCTGGTTGCCCCACAGATTGGCCCTGATCGCCAGCCAGGCCTAGGAACCCTATCTGTGCACTAACTTTGTGCACCAGGCCTCTAGTACACAAGTATGCACAAACCTTAAGTCCTTAGTTATAAGTACTTTTGATAACTGCCTACATCTGTGTATCCACCACTCAAAACAAGATATGACATTTATTTCATTCACCCCAAAGAGTCTGCTGTGTCCTCTCCAAACAATCTCCACATCCAACTGGCAATCACTGCCTTGCTTGCTGTCACTACAGCTGTTTTGCCTATTCTAGAATATCACAAAACTGGAAAGACAGAATACTCATTCTTTTGCATTTGGCTTCTTTCACCTAACACAATGTCTCTGAGAGTCATCGATTTTATTCCATCCATGTATCTGTAGCTTGTTCTTTTTATTCCCCTCCCCCCATAGTATTCCATTGTATGAATATATCACAATTTGTTTATTCTGCGGATAAACATTTATTGCCAGTCTTTGGCCTATTATAAGAATAGGCTGGTCTGCATATGCCTATACAGTCCTTTATTGTGTACGTATGTGTCCCTTTCCTTTGGGTAAACACCTGGGAGTGGTGTGGCTCTGCATATGGGAGGTATATGATCAACTTTATGAGAAACTGCTAGAATTCCCTAAAGGGGTTGCTTGAGTGAAGTGAGTGCATGAGCATTCCAGCTGTGCCACATCCTCACCAACATCTGGTAGAGACAATATTTTTTATTTTAGCCATTCTAGTGTCTCTCTGTGGTGGTGGGATTGTGCGTGTGGGGGTTACTCTGACAAACAATGTCATCATCCCATGGAAGCCACGTGAGAAGAGGGGCCCTTCTCTAATGACTGGCAGGGAGGCTCAAAGTTAAAAGCTACTGGAAGCAAACCCTGAAGCTAATGAAGACTGTCCCCCTCCCCCTCCCCTCCCAGGGCACTAATCCCTGCTTCAGGGCATAATTCATGAGGCTTCAATGAATTAATAAGTGATGGCTTTTTAAAAATTGGTGGTAACATTCAAATTATTAATTATCCCCAGCCTGTGAAGAGAAGGTATTTCCAATTTCCCCAAAGAGGCTGTGAAGAGGTAGAATGTTGTCACTGCGATTTGCCTACTTATTATAGAGAAAGATGAGTCTTCAAATCCCTTGAATTATTAACTTATTTTCTTTTTCATGTAATGGTCATTTTGATTTCCTATTTTCTCTTTAGCGCCCCATTTTATTTTATTTTAAATATTTTTATTGATTCAGAGAGGAAGGGAGAGGGAGAGAGAGGAACATGAGAATCACCGATTGGCTGCCTCAGGGATCCAAGCCTGCACCCCAGGCAAATGTCCCGACTGGGAATCGAACCCTGACCTCCTGGTTCATAGGTCAGTGCTCATTCTCTGAGCCACACCAGCTGGGAAAGTGCCCATTTTAGAGACCAAATAGTTGGTCTAACCCAGTGGCCGGCAAATTGCGGCTCACGAGACTCGGCTCGCCGCTCTGTTGACTGAGGTTGCCGACCGCTGGGATAGGAGCCTAATCACAAGGAGCAACAACAGCCTGTGATCATTGGAATCAAGAGTCTCAAACGGCTGTACTACATCATCCAAAATGACCCTGCACCTTGCTTTGTACTTACTTTCTACAATTTTGGGGTGTGTGAGGACGGGCAATTCCTAGCAGTCTGGAATGGGAAATTGAAGCAGGGCAGATGGGACTCTCATTTCTGAGTTTAAAACTGGTGCTGTGTAATCTGTATGTTCTTCTACTTTCAGGAACAAAAAAAGCGAGGTTCGCAGGGACAGATGTGCAGTCTCTATCTTCTATGTCACAGGGGCACTTGTCCTGTAGCGGGGACGGGGGGCTGCAGGGGCACTATGTACCAGAACTGACTTTCCGGCCACAGAGGTGAGCTTCCTGAATTCCGGAAATTATGCCGTGGGTGTGTGTGTCTGCAGCATAGAGTATAAATTGTGAATTCATGGTTTCTAGATTGCAATCCTTGTGTCGTTCAGAAAGCTAAAAGCACACTGTGCTGACAGTTCTCTATCTTCCAGAAGAGAAAAACCAGATATCCAACAGTTCCAAAAACCCTGATAATTTAGAAAATTAGGTTCAACATTAAAGTGTAGCATTTAGGACAGACAAGAATAAAAAAATGGCCCATCTTGCTGATTTTCATCCTAGTAATGAGCCCCCAGAGGGGTGAGTGCCTCTCCCCATATTATGACTTGATTTCCCTCTGCATCTAGAAGGTCCAGAGACTCACAGACTGGCTCCTGGCACCCTCCAAGTTGCCCTTTTGCCCCCACAGGCCCAGGGCCCTGCCTGGATAGACAGAAGCTGCTTTGGGGCCATTCACTCTCTGGCTGCTGTGGTACCTGAATACAGTCTGATGGCATCACCCACACTTGCTAAGGTAAAGAGGTGCTCTGCTCACTCCCCCTCCTACAGACATGGGTGAAACTGGGGTCTCAAATAAAGAGCTTGGTGGAGGCACCATTGGGAAAGGGAGTCTGAAAAGACCGAAGGAGAATGGCCGGATAGTGTTTCCTGAAAGGCTGAGGGGCTCTGAGGATTTCTGTGGGAGGCTGGATTACACGGCCTTCGAAAAGAGCCCTGTTGCAGTCAGCTCGGGTTGCCATAACAGAATATCGGAGATTGAGGGGTTTAAACAACAGACATCTGTCCTCACAGTTCTCAGACTAGGGTTCCCTCATGAGGCTCTCTTTGTGGCTTGTAGATGGCCCCCTTCTCACTATGTGCTCACATGACCTGTGTAGTTTTGTGTGTGTGTGTGTGTGTGTGTGTGTGTGTGTGTGTGCAATCCTTGTATGGTTGCAATCTTGTGTGGAGGAAGGGAGGGATAGGGAAAGAGCGCGCACTCTCTCTGGTGTCTCTCTTTTTTTTAAAAAAAAATATTTTATTGATTTTTTACAGAGTGGAAGGGAGAGGGATAGAAAGTCAGAAACATCAATGAGAGAGAGACATCGATCAGCTGCCTCTTGCACGCTCCCCACTGGGGATGTGCCCGCAGCCAAGGTACATGCCCTTGCCGGAATCGAACCCGGGACCCTTCAGTCCCCAATCCAATGCTCTATCCACTGAGCCAAACCGGTCTCGGCTGGTGTCTCTTCTTGTAAGGGCACTAATCCCATTATAAGGGCCCCATTTTTATGGCCTCATCTAAAACTAATTATCACCCAATAGCCTCATCTCCAAATACCAACACAGTGAGGGATTAGGGCTTCAACATATGAGATGGGGAGGAGGGCACAAGCTTTTAGTCTATAACAAGCATGGGCAGCTTGCCCAAGCTCCAGTCCCAGTTTTACAACTTAATCTAACTTAATCACCATGCCTCACCGTCTTCCTCTGTAAAATGGGAAAAATATAATACTTACCTTATGGAGTTACCATGAGGCTTCAATGAGTTAATAAGTGTAAAGCACTATTTAAAAAGTGCCTGATTCAGAGTAGGTGTCATTCCCATTACCTATAATTTATTTTTTTCGTACTATTGACATAAGCAAAAAATCCTTAGACATCCTCGAAGTTAGGGCCAGTGAAGTAGAGTGGTTCTCCTGAGTATGTTTTGAGGGGGAGTTGGGTCAAAAGGCTCTGCTCCAACGGTCAGTGGACGTGTACCAGTCACTGTTCTCAGACAGGCAGTGGGTTAAACTGTAAACTGAAAAATTCCCAAACTATGCTGCAAACAAGTTGCTTATTGGTGCTAGACAGCAAAATGTTAGCAGTAATGCAGGTAGGAAAAAGTACTTTAAAAATATATATTTTGATTTCAGAGAGGAAGGGAGAGGGAGAGATAGAAATATTAATGATGAGAGAGAATCGTTGGTGGGCTAACCCCTACACATCCCTATTGGGGATCCAGACTGAAACCCCAGGCATGTGCCCTCACTGGGAATTGACCTGTGACCTCCTGGTTCCTTGGTTGGATACTCAACCACTGAGCAACACTGGCCGGGCACGATCTTTTCTTTTTGCTCTGGTCTAAGCATAGCTCACTGTGCTTACTGCTAATATGCTGTCTTCTGTTTCTGATTGACTAAGGTGGACTTCCTGTCATCACACCAGGCCTCTCACTGTCGCTTATCTCTAGTCTCCATTGAATGGCACTTAGAGCCCAGACTCGGCTGTTCATGTCCCATGATGAAGGATGTTCACCAATAACTTGTGCCCGAATGGAGAAGAAAAAGGAGTAGGTGCTAATCTTTTCTGTGCAGCTGCATGCCGAAATGCTAAATACGGTGCCCGCCTGAATCACAGCCCCATTAAGAGAGGAAATTTTCGACCCAAATTGTGTGCCAGAGCTTAGCTGCTTCCATTGAACTGAGGGGTGAGTAGGGTCTCCCCAGTCATACAGAACCGAACTGCTGCAGAATAATCAGACCATGGCCATTTTCTTATCCTTACAAAAGAATGGAAAGAAATTCAGAGCTGGAAGATCCTAAAGATCATCTTGGCTTTCAGGTTTTTGTGTAGACTCCCAGTTGTCAGGAACCACAAACCAAAGACAAAAGTCATTACTTCTGGTGATAAAGACTTCTCCCAACCCTGGAGCTGGCCTACAGGTACATAAGGCACGTAGCAACCCACGTGACCTGAGAGGAGTGGCCCTGGGCAGAATCATCTCCCCAGCTTTTCTACTTGACATTAATGAAGATAGAGACCATGGGGATTACACAGTTAACAAAAATGATACGCCCACTACATGGATTCCCCAGCGCCAGGAGAAGTCCGAGATCCGAGGTATGTGGAGACGTCCCACTGCACAGATTCCCCAGTGCCAGGCGAGGTCCGAGGTCCGGGGGACGCACCCTGGAAGCGGGGCACGGCAGAGGACTCCGGGTCTGCGGAAAAACCCGGTAGCTGGGATAAGAAGTTTGCGCACAAGTGTCGCACAAACGTGCAACTGGCTCCCTGGAAACTTGTCTCCTGGCCCCGGAAACCACCTATTTTACAACTCTGGGCTAGCCTTTTGGTGTGCAGGCACATTTGGGGAGAGGCAGAGTTGTCTGGCAAGGGGAAGAGACTAGCGGCTTTCTCTTGGAGGTGTCTGCAGCCATCCCCATCCAACAGAGACCTGCGCGCGCGAGTGCCGCATAGGACACAGCTGACACTGAGGCTGCCTGCACAGCTCAGAGACTCCGCCCATCCAACCTGAACAGTCTTCCTTCACAGCCAATTGGCATGGAGGTCAAACTCTCCTAGGGCTAACAACAACAAGCTGGGTTTAAATTAAAAAATATTGTACAACCCATAAAGGATTGCAGTAAGAGTACCCATCTCAAATAACTGGGGAGGCTGTGCCACTGACCCTTAGAGGACATCTACCACATAAAGCAGCCACCATGCAGAGATATGGAAAGAAATCAGGTGTGAAAGAAATGGAGGAGAAAAGATGACAAGACATAGAGTTCAAAACCATGGTTATAAGGCTTTTCAAGAGGCTCCTAGAAAAGGCTGATGAACTTAATGAGAATTACAAGGAAATAAATAAGACCAACCAGGAAATGAATGAGACTTACAAGGAAATGAATGAGACCCTCAAGGAAATGAACAAGACCTCTGAGGATATGAACGAGACCCTCACGGATATGAAAAAGGACCAACTAGAAATCAAGCATACACAGACTGAAATAAAAAATATTACACAAAGTCATAAAAGCAGTCCAGAGGGCCACAAGAACCAAGTCAAAGATTTGAAATACAAAGAAGCAAAATCCACTCGGCTGGAAAAGCAAGAAACAAAAAGAATTCAGATAATTGAAGATAGTGTAAGGGGCCTCTGGAACAACCTCAAGCATGCCAACATCCGAATTATTGGGGTTCCAGAAAAAGAGAGAGAGCAAGTTAATGAAAACCTACTTGAAGAAATAGTGACTGAAAACTTCCCCCACCTGGTGAAAGAAACTGACTTAAAAGCCCAAGAAGTACACAGAACCCCAAAATATAGGAATCTAAAGAGGACCACACCAAGACATATCATAATTAAAATGCCAAGGGCAAAAGATAAAGAGAGAATAACAAAAGCAGCAAGAGAAAAACAGTTGGTTACCTACAGGGGAGCACCCATACGATTGTCAGCGGATTTCTCAACAGAAACGATGCAGGCCAGACAGGAGTGGCAAGAAATATTCAAAATAATGAATAGCAAGAATCTACAACCAAGATTACTCTATCCAGCAAAGCTATCATTCAGAATTGAAGGTCAAATAAAGTGCTTTGCAGATAAGAAAAAGCTAAAGGAGTTCATCACCACTAAACCAATATTATATGAAATGCTGAAAGATATTCTTTAAGAAGAGCAAGAAGAAAAAGGTAAAAATATAAATTATGAACAACAAATACACATCTATCAACAAATGAACATAAAAATCAAGTGATTGATAGGCTGATGAACTGGTGAATATAATAGAAACATGGACATAGAGAGGGAATGGACTGACAATTCTTGGGGAGAAAAGGGTTGTGGGAAGTACAGCAAGAGATTGGACAAAAATCTTGCAACAATGGGAGAGGACAGTGGGAAGGGGGAGGTGAGGGTGGAGGGTGGGATGGGTACAGGGTGGAGGGGAGATATAGCGGGATAAAAAAGGGGAAACAATGTAATTAATAAAGTGAACAATAAAGATAAAAAAATGATACACCATGCACAGATCTGAAATGTGAGATATTTATTCTCACTAGGAAGTCCTTGTCAATCACTCTTTTGGGCATTTGGAGTACTTTTAAAAGTGTTAATATGACCTGGGAGATTTGTGTTTTTTAAGAGTACCAATGTGTTGCCAAAACCGTTGTGGCTCAGTGGATAGAGCGTCGGCCTGCGGACTGAAGGGTCCCGGGTTCGATTCCGGTCAAGGGCATGTACCTTAGCTGCGGGCACATCCCCAGTAGGGGGCGTGCAAGAGGCAGCTGATCGATGTTTCTCTCTCATTGATGTTTCTGACTTTCTATCCCTCTCCCTTCCGCTCTGTAAAAAAAATCAATAAAATATATTTTTAAAAAAGAGTACCAATGTGTTGATATTTGCATAAAAGCACAAGAGAAATAAGATCAATTTCACTCAAAGATTTGAAAAAACAGATAATTTCATATTAAAATCAAGAATATTTTTGCAATAATTTGTTTTCTCCCTAAAACCAGAGTCTTCAAATAAATATTTTTGAGAGGCAATGCCATGGGATATATCCCCAGGCCTCCAGGGGGCTTCATGTCTTCTTCTCATTCCTCCACTGTTAGGAGTGTTTCATAGGCAAGTGTGAGGAAAGTAGAATTAACAGTCATGAATGCACACCTGAGTTAAACAATAATTTATAGATGGTCTGTCAGTAGGCCTAGGACATTCACAAGAATTTTAAGCAGGAACCATCGGTGGACATGAAAAGGCTTTGAGTCACCAAACTTTATCTACAACATGATTTTGTTCAGACCCAGGCTTTGCTTGGCTCTTGCTATGTGTCAAGATCTTTCTGGTTTCCCCTCTTTCCCCTAGGGGGCTTCCCAATCTATATTCCAGAATGAAGATCTAGGAGAAGGGTTCTCAGGAGAAGAGAGGTGTCTCCTTGGGGACATGGCCCCTGAGCTTCTCCGCTTCACTGAGGTGGGAGTTTGGATTTCTCAGTGGTGGAGTATGGTGGTGAAGGATGAAATAGGATGGAATGGAATCATGCCTCTGGGCCTTAAACTATGACACCTAAACAGGTTAATTAACCTCCCTGCGCCTGTTTCCTCCTCTGTAAAACTGAGGTGGCAGTAGCATTTGCCTCACAGAGCTGTCATGGCCCTCATACAGTTAGCAGTGTTCATAACACATTCCATTTCACCCAAACCTCAGCAAGTCCTGTGCTAAACCTTAAAAATAAGCATATCCTTCCTTCCTCCAAATTCTACCTTGCACCCCACCCTCAAACATCTGTAAGGTGCCTTGTGCTGATCTTGAAACAGCTTTGGCTGTAAAATGACTCAGATGGAGCAAATGAGCTCAGTGGCTGGCGCACGGTACCTGGGTGTCTGAGCCCCTGCCAGCTGGCCGCCATCCACCCTTCAGCTGGCCTTCCTGGAGCAGAACAATCTGGGGGCCCTTCCATGAGACATTTTCTCCAATGTTTTCTTTAACTCTGACAACTGCAACTGAAATTTAGCAGCAGCTTGTGGCCCCCCGGGATTCCTTTAACATATTTCTTTCTCTCACTCTTGCTGTTACTTTTTACTGCTCCTCCACATCAAAGTTCAGATTTCTTTTTTAATAGAGAGATTAAAAGGTTATTGGGGAGAAAAGACTTGACATAATAGCTTATGATGACCTACAGAATACTGCAAACATATCCATCCCAAGTAGAAAACTAAGAAATTGACCTCATGCTTTCTACTTTTCATGATGACTCCTTTCTTTCATGCAACTACAAGCTTCACAGTCACAATCTGCCTTCCTCCCCGCAGCAGCTCTGAGCACCCATCACGTGTCATCCTCCCCGTTACTGCTGAGAGACACAGAGCTGAAGGAAGTTCCTCCTCCCCCCTGCGGAGTCTGCACGCTGACAGCAGGTAGTGCCCGTTGCTTGTATACACTGCCAGGCGTACATAGGGATACATCAGCAGACCTTGCAGCAACTCTAACCTCCCAAGAAAGGTATCCAAAATAACATACATGTCTATTGTTCATCTAACACAAACCCTCATGTCTTCCCACCCCCTTCTCTAGCATTTCCTGTTTTCTTTAATAACACCACTGATCTGGGGCACACATGAGGAGTAGGTAGGTCTTGGTTTTAGCTTCCACTCTCTTCTCCCAAATCTCCTTTTCTGGATATTCCCATATGTATTATTTCTAAGCTCCACAACAATCCCTGCAATTCTTTAAAGCATCTCAGAGGGCATTGGCAGTTTAGAAAAGAATCATTTTTTCTAAAAGGGAAGTAAGTTGAGTGAATGGAGGAGGCTTCTAACTGACATACAACAGTTCCCCAAAGAGACAAAGCCTCCTGCACAGGACTCACAGACCATCTAAGATGCCCTCTAGGTTCAAAACCTGGAGGCAAATGCTCACATTTCTCTAAACACACATAGCTCGGTTTCATCAGGCCCTGGCTGCTCAGACCCTGCCCCTCAGATGCAGCCCCAAAGACTCTTCTGGACACGAAGAGTCCCATGTGACCTTACTTGAAGTGGCAGTCTAGCAGCCTGCACACCCACAGGGCAAGGAGGGCTCGGGGTACGGCACTGCTCACCTAAGTGAAAATACCCAGTTACACCCGACTTAATACCACAAGAACACACCCCTTCCAGGAAGATCATAGACATCAGGGTGAAAGGTAAAACTTTACAACTATTAGAAGAAAACCTTGGGGAATATCCTTTCGACCTTGATTAGCCTTTAGAAAATAGACAAAATGACAAAAACGATGGAGGGAAAAAGATGAGTCTGATTGTATAAAAATGGAAAACTTCTGCACTAAAAGACACCAGAAGCAAAACTTAAAGAAAAGCCACAGATTGAGAGAATTGCCAATGGGTATTCCATGTGCAATTCTATACTCTGGGGAAACTCAGACAAACCCACAGATATGCATGTACAGGAATGTGTGCTATAGCATTTTTAGTAATTGCAAAAAAAATTGGCAATGTAAACGTTTATCAATAGGAGAATAAATAAATTTGGGTATATTTATATAACTGAAAAGAGCATTAAAATGAATGTATTACAATAATATCACTATGGATAAATGTCAAAAACAGTGGGAGATAAAATCATGCCAAAGCCAGTATTGAGGGGAAAGGTGTATATAATACAATCTATATTAAGTTTCAAAACCCTGCAAAAATCAACTTTGTGTATTATTTATATTTTGATAGGTTTATGCATACATAATACATGCATAAAAATAGTAAACATGAAAGTAATCAGAGTATTTCTATTTCAAGGGAAGTGAGACTGGCAGGGCAACTGAGGGAGGGGAGCTCAATAATACAGTTAACATTTTACCTCTTTTCAAAAAGACACGAGGCAAGTACTATAGTAATATTTGAACAGGCCAGGTATTTAATGCATGTCCTTTGGATCTATGTGGGAAATTTGTCACCATGTTGAAAACTTCTATTCTGAGGCCATGGCATATGACATGGCTGCATGAGACCCCGTACCAAATGCTGGGTTTAAAGGATGGGTCCATAGGTAGGAATTCACTAAGGTTCAGTTTAGACTGTGATGCTGCCAGGACCACTGGGGAACAAGGGGGCAGTCCTTGTTCTCTAGCAGCCTTGGGTCACCAAAAGAGGAGCAGACAGAGAGTTCTAAGGCAATAGTTCTTTGGGGTCACTGAGATTCAGCTGCGGGTGATGAAAAGCCCTCTGGCCAGAAGACCAAATAGGGAGTATATTCTGCTAAAGAATAATGTGCTTGGGTTTAGGGCAGTGGTCGGCAAACTCATGAGTCAGCAGAGCCAAATATCAACAGGACAACGATTGAAATTTCTTTTGAGAGCCAAATTTTCTAAACTTAAAACTTCTTCTAACGCCACTTCTTCAAAATACACTCGCCCAGGCCGTGGTATTTTGTGGAAGAGCCACACTCAAGGGACCAAAGAGCCACATGTGGCTCGCGAGCCACAGTTTGCTGATCGCGGGTTTAGGGTATATGTAGGGAAGTAAACCTGAAAAAAGAAGGAAAGAATGTTGGGCTGAAGGGTTTAGATTTCACTCCTGGGACAAAAAACAGCTACAGAAGGCATCTGGAAGAAGGGAACATGGATCAAGGCACCAGCTTACAGGAGCTCTCAAAGTGAGAGTAGATTCTAGAGACCAGAAAGGAGGACTCTGAAGTAGCCATGAGGACAAAGGAGAACCTTGACTAGTCAGAGGGGCAGCAGAGAAGGGGAAGGGCAGAGCCCCAGCAAAATCAGGAGCTGGCAATGAAGGGGAAGGTGAAACCAAAGGTTCGTAGGCTGAGCTACTAACTTTCAGGAAGTTCTGATTTTAGGAAGTGTGGCTGTGGAGATCACAATAAAGATGACCATGGAGAGTGATGACAACACCAAAAAAAAGAGCTATATTTACTCTGTGCTGGTTGTGTGCCAAGCAATGTTTTCAGTCCTTTCTGTGAATTAGCTTATTTCATCCTCCCAACAACCCAGGAGATAGGCACTAGTGCCAGTCCTGTTCCACAGATGAATGAATAGCTTGGGCAAGAAAAGTCAGATAATATGGCCAGGGTCACTTAGCTGGCACGTGGCTGAGCCAGGGCTGGAACCCAGCCATCAGACCTCAGAGCCCAAGCTCTCTCACCAGATAGGTGGGCTAGTCTATTTATCTAGGGGGTCACTTGTACCATAAGGATGGGTGAACCTAAATAAGAAAAGGCATGAGATTAGAATCTGGTTGATACCTATTTTAGGAGGTAGCAGAAAGAAAAGGTGTCAGGACTTCAGTTATAGTCAGGGAGGAAGAAGACTCAGGATAGAGCTGTACTTTGAAGGCAGAGCATTTTAGGGAAGATTTGGGGGAGGTTGAAAGGGAGTGCAGCAGAATGCATGAGTAAATAGCGGGGGGGAGGACGGAGGGCCAGATGGGGGTTTGGCCAGAATAATGAGATGGCAGTAGGAGAGGAGAGAGAATCTTAAAATGTAAAAAAATCAAGAGGGGAACTGGTGAAGAGTGATTCCAGAGTGAGTGAGAGGGCATGACATTGGGAGCCCAGTGGGAAGAAATGGCTTTGGAAGTTCAAGGTTCAGTTGTGAATTCAAGAGATGGGAGGAAGGAAGCATGAGTAGATGGCAATTTGAAGAGATTTCTGGGTGGCCAGGAGGATGTGGAAGAAACTGGTGTGAAGTGAAGTCAATCCCTATGAATAAATAGGTGAAGTCGTGTTCAGAACAAAGTAATCTGGGGCCACAGAAGAGAGAATAACCTTTGAAAAATGCTGCTTGGAGACAGGAAATCAAATAAATAGACATGATGATACCAACGACAGCCCAACTTCTAAGACAGATCAATTTGATGAGGATACAAATCATTTGAGTTTTCCTAAAAATGCTGGGAGCCTAAGTAAAAGCTAAGCAAGCAGATGGTGTGGGTGACAAGGTAGAAAAATCAGAACCAAGAAGGGCAAGGGAATTAAGGAGGAAAATGAATGAACCACTTAAATAATTTATTTTGGAGTCCAGCTGAAAAAAGGGAAGATGAAGGCTGAGATAACTGCAGAGTATATTCATAGAGTATCTACTGGACACCAACTACCAGGTTGCGATGTTGATAATGACAATGAAGATGAAAAGCAATTTCAGTGAGAATAAGCAATCAATTTCAGTAGAGGTGGTAGGTGGGTTGCTGTGAGCCCAGTGAATCGAATGCTAAGATAGTGTGTAGAAGACAACAGATTTCAGTACCAGGTAATGGAGGTGTAGCCTTGTAAAGGAATGGGGAGGTGGGTGTGGAGGAGGACCTCATAGGTGCAGAGGAAATCAAAGGATTAGGAAGACATGATACCAGAAATCAAAGGATTAGGAAGACATGTAGATACCACTACACCCCCAATGATGTAGTAAAAGTTAAGAGTGAAAAATCAGTGTGAATCTGACAAAGGTAAAAGTGCTATAAGTAGACATGTGAAATAAAGGGAAATGGCCTGGAGTATGCTTCAGGAAGAAGTATGTGGACTCCTGCATCCTGGTCCCATGTCTGAAGTGAGAGCTATATTGGAATATATATTGTATAAGTTGATTGAACAGTGTTGTTTATTTTTAAAGCAAGCAACCACCCAGATCAGTTGATTGAATACTTTCAAAGGAAAATACTGTATTTTAACTTCTATAATAAGCCTAGTAAGCGAGAAAAAATGGATGGTAATTGGGCAAAAAAAGAGGGGTAAAAGGAGCATGTTAGAGATATGAGGCAAGCAAAGGAAAGGAGAAACTAGTGTGGAGACATATTTCAATCCTATGTGCTCAATCTCAGGAATGCACCATGGACTTCATTCCACATACCCAGGACACTCATGACTTTTTTTAAAAAATAAATTTTTATTGTTCAGATTATTACAATTGTTTCTCTTTTTTCCCCCATAGCTCCCCTCCACCCAGTTCCCACCTCACCCTCTGCCCTTACCCTCCTCCCCCCACTGTCCTCATCCATAGGTGTATGATTTTTGTCCAGCCTCTTCCTGCACCCCCACCACCCTTTCCCCCTGAAAATTGTCAGTCTACTCCCTTTCTATGCCCCTGATTATATTATATTCACCAGTTTATTCTGTTCATCAGATTTTTTATTCACTTGTTTTTAGACTCACTTGTTGATAGACAGGTATTTGTTGTTCATAGTTTTTATCTTTATCTTTTTCTTAAAGAATACCTTTCAGCATTTCATATAATACTGGTTTGGTGGTGATGAACTCCTTTAGCTTTTTTCTTATCTGTGAAGCACTTTATCTGACCTTCAATTCTGAATTATAGCTTTGCTGGGTAGAGTAATCTTGGTTGTAGGTTCTTGCTATTCATCACTTTGAATATTTCTTGCCACTCCTGTCTGGCTTGCATCGTTTCTGTTGAGAAATCAGCTGACAGTTGTATGGGTGCTCCTTTGTAGGTAACTAACTGTTTTTCTCTTGCTGCTTTTAATATTCTCTTTGTCTTTTGCTCTTGGCATTTTTATTATGATGTGTCTTGGTGTGGTCCTCTGTGGATTCCTTTTGTTTGGGGTTCTGTGCACTTCCTGGACTTGTAAGTCAATTTCTTTCACCAGATGTGGGAAGTTTTCAGTCACTATTTCTTCAAAAAGGTTTTCAGTATCTTGCTCTCTCTCTTCTTCTGGCATCCCCATAATTCTGATGTTGGTATGCTTGACGTTGTTCCAGAGGCTCCTTACACTATCTTCAAATTTTTGGATTCTTTTTTCTTTTTTCTTTTCCAATGGAGTGTGTTTTTTTTCTTCTTTTTTCTTTATATTTCAAATCTTTGACTTGATTCTTGCAATCCTCTAGTCTGCTTTTAGATCTCTGTATAATATTTTTTATTTCAGTCAGTGTATGCTTAATTTCTAGTTGGTCCTTTTTCACATCCTCAAGGGTCTTGCTAAATTTATCAGCCTTTTCTAGGAACCTCTTGAAAAACCTTATAAGCATGGTTTTGAACTCTATATCCAGTCGTTTGCTTTCCTCCATTTCTTTCATTTATGACCTGCCTCTTTGTCTCCATATTTTAGCTGATTCCTTGAGTTGATAGAGTGGCTTTGTGTGCAAGGTGTCCTTTGGGCCAGTGGCTCAGCCTCTCATTACCTGAGGTGGATACTCTTGGTGCACCCCTTTATAGGCAGTGTGCACAGTCTTGTAGGTAAGCCTAGATTGTTTTTGGTATCACTGGGCGGAGTTGACCTCTAGGCCAATTGGCTGTGAGGATAAGGTGTCCAGTTTCTCCCCGAATGAGTGTGGGTACCCAAAGTCTTGCCTGGAACTGGAGTACGGTGCAGTCAGGAAGTTTTGTTTCCCTCCGGAGCGAGAAAACCAGCTACCGCTCAGCTGCCCGAGCCCTCTCTGTGTGCACGTGTCTCCTCACCTCTGCCTTCCGCAGTTTCCCTGGGTCTCAGTGCCCCACGGCAATAGCTGCACACACCTCTGAGAGAAAGCTGCTCCTGGGTGTTGCCTGCTGCCAGACAGTCTAGTTTCTTCCCGAATGAGTGTGAGTACCCAAAGTCTCACCCGGAACTGGAGTACGGTGCAGTCAGGAAGTTTTGTTTCCCTCCGGAGCGAGAAAACCAGCTACCGCTCAGCTAGCTGCCAAAGCCTTCTCCACACGGGCCTCCTCACCTCTGTCTTCTGCAGCTCCCCTGGGTCTCAGTGCCCCACGGCATTTGCTGCATGCACCTCTGAGAGGAAGCTGCTGTCGGGTTTTGCCCACTGCCAGATGGTCCAGTTTCTCTCCATATGAGTCTGGGTTCTCACACACAAATCCCCAGGAGCTGGATTTCAGCGCAGTGGGGAGCCTTTGTTTCCCTCAGGTTCGAGGAAGCCAGCCCGGCCTTTCCTCTTGCACGTGCACGTCTCCACGTCCTAATACCTCTGCCCTCCACAGCTCCTGAGTCTCGGAGTCCTTTTTTCTGTCTTTCTAGTTGTAGGATTTCCACTCGGCCAGCTTTCTGGTGGTTCTGGATGATGTCCGTTTTGTCTTTTTTAGTTGTAGTTTTGAAGTTGTTGTACGAGGCAGCAGTATAGGTGTTTACCTATGCTACCATCTTGGTTTCTCTCACTCATGACTTCTTTACAATTGCTAAGAAATGTTGGTATCTTCCTAGCCCTTTCGGTGAACAACTGGACTTTGAATCAAAACTTGTCTCCCCTCTGCTCTGTTCGGAGGTGTATGAGCAGCTTGGGCTAGAAAGCTCCTGGGTGACTTGTGAAAAAAGCAGGCAATCCATTACGTGTCCTGTTTGCACCTTTGTTCCCATTACAATCGTAATTCAGACGAAATACACACATACACATGCATGTTTAGGTGTGAAAGTTAACACCATCTACAGTAATGTGAAATACTACCTATGTGCAATGGGGTTAATTTACAGTTACTGTGGGATACATAACTCTGTAATTTCCTGGCTTTGGTCTGTATAGTTTTTCAGGCTTGACATTTTATTAACTTTTTCTTTAAACCAGCTATCTGTCTTTGACTAGTTTTCCCCATCGTATTAGCTTGCATATTTCCAAGCTGAATATCATGTTTTAAAAATCTGTCCATTTCCTCTCATCTCTCTCAGTCCATCTGTATTTTTTTACATCTAACCTCCTGGGTCCTCACCTTTTCTGGCTCTGTAAATTTAATTAATGTACTCTTGACTTTCTTTACCAAGCAACTTGAAAATTTACATAAAACAGATCCAATTTTTTCATCGAACCCTAATAGAAACACTTCAGCTACATTTCCCTTTCCCATATATTTCAATTTATCTTTTCAATACAACTTCCCTAGTTTAAAATTAATAGATATAACTAAACATGAACACTTTAGACTGATTCTTCTATGGAAAGGCTTCTACATTTGAGATGTTCTCCCATGTTAAAATTGGGTTAATATGTAAACAACATTTGCTGTTATAATACTTTTCATAAAACTGATACCTTCTTTTCTTGTGTCTTAGTTCCCCTTAATATTGTTGAAAGCCCTAAAGGATTTATTTTGCTTTTGTAGAACTGCCTTCATATTTTTCTATTAATTTTGGAGAACTGAAGATGTTTTCAGAGGAGAAACAAAATACAATAGTTATCTGTTTTTCCCATAAAAAATATACACACAAAAAACCAACAAACAAAAAACGAGGTTGCTCTGAGTTGCTGAGTTTTTTTTTTGTTTTTAAAGAAAGAACTCCTAGCTGATTGAATGAATGAATTATCCTAATGCATTTGAAATTTTGGATCACAGAATATTTATTGTAAGAATCCATTTTGTTTTTCTCATATTTTTATTTGCTTACTCAGTGTTCTATTTAATGCCAATAATACACAATTTATGTCTTCTTCCTTGATGAAAAAAAATTATTAGTAAGCTAGTGACAATTCCTTTGTTTCCACATGAACTCCTTGTTTTCTCCCTAGCAGGAATATTTATATGCTTACCTCCAGAAAAAGCAACATATATACTAGTTGCCTCAAATCAATTTTAAGGCAGTAACAGTTGAGCTTACATATTTGCCTGTAATTCTTTCTCCTGAAATCCTTAACAGGCTATACATATGTTCACAATGAAAACAATGGAGGAAAAAATATGAAAAATGTGTTTTTGAATTTGATTAATTTTAGAATCCTTTATTTAAATACTTTGCCTTACTTTTAAATTTTTTTTTCGATGACCCTTACTGGTCAAGACAATTCTCATATTACCCCTTTCTTTGCAGCTCTTGAAATAACCTGCTTTTAAAATCAAAACACTTACTGAAATGTACCAACAAATACATTTGGATTGCTATGAGAAGATCAAAATGAAGTTAATTAAATCTATAGAGAGCTACCCAAAAACAAGAAAGGAAGAAGTTATCTCTGGTTAGCTTTCCACAGAGCAGTGCCACAGGAAGAGCTGAGGATCACAGGTGGTCCATTGAGATACACGAAAACTCATAACCTACGGCATTCTTGCCTTTGAATCTGTAAATCGTAGTGTCTTGGGTAGTGAGCTGAGCTGAGGGTTAGACAATACCATTGGTGGAATAACTAGATAAAAAAATTCCAGGATGGCCAGGAATCGTGAGGAAGAAATAGCTTTGTGTTATATTGGGGTAAACCTCACACACACAAAAAGCCTAATTTTCAAGGAGTTTTCCCCAGGAGGAGGCAGAATAGACAACCTTTCACTCATCTGCAAACTCTCCTCCAATAATTCACCCTGGACCTAGTTGGACATTCTAAATCGACACTTCAGTGTCATGATCCCACTAATTAGTTCATAGATTAGAACTTTAATGAAAATTTGCGGGATCAGGATTTCTTCCGTTCTCCATTCAGCTGGACTTAAAGGTGATGATTTACTATTTTTCTTTCAATTAAAGGACAACAGGAAAACATTTGTTTTGAGTCCTGATTCGCAGGCCCACTGAGGCTTGTTCCATCGAACTTCTCACTGAAGGTTCAGCGGGGCCTTTCTGCGTCTCCACAATAAATTACTTCCGCAGACGCTCGGGCCCACAGCTTCCCTGAATCCTCCCTTATAATCCCCAACATCTGTTCTATGTCCAGTGCTGACCAATGTGGGAATCAGCAAGTACTGGCTGTCAGCATCAGCACAGATGAGCACACATGCTCACAGAGCGTCAGCTGGCCCTGTGATTTCAGCTGAACACACCGGACGTAAGCGAGGCTCTAGTTTAAACCATTTGCGACATAGAGGAAACACCTGTTTAGAATGCGTCCAAAATAAACGTGTTGAGTATTTTGAGGGGTTGGGGTTGATAGCAGCAGTTCAGGTTACAGAGCCCTGGGTAGTTGGGTGCATTACATACCCCAAATTCCTAGAGTTGATACTAACATGTATTTTTCAAATGTTTTTATTGAGGATTGCCTATATAAAGTTGGTTTGAGTCTTATTCCTTTTTGGGTGACATGCAAAATTTCAACCTCAACCAAATGTCCCATATTACCTTATTTTGGACTCGAGCCTAATACCTATCATAAAAATGAAAACAGTGTGCTGTTTTTAATATAATGTTTGATTTTTTTTGGAGAATCGTATGATCCAAAGTACAGATGAATCTCTGTATCAATGAGTTATACTGTAATAGTGAGCCACTTGTTCACTTCTACCTAATCAACGGTCCAGCTGGGGAAGGGGATCAGACTTATTCCAGTTGGATTATCAGTGGGGACAGTGTATTTTATTTACAGCATTACTTTGTTCCAAATGTATCAAAAAAAGAATGAGTGAAGTGAAACAACCAAACAAGGCGACAGAATTTAACAAATGAGACAACACGGCCTTCGGCTAGGCAGCTCACCTAACGCAGCGTAAGTTAACGTGGCGAACTTAAGGATTTAGAGATCTCCTCCAGCCTCAGTTTATGATATACATCTGTAAAAGGATTCTTTCTTATGCCTGCAAGTTGGTTGTTGGGCAGCCAATAACTTATATAAGTAGCCTAGGAGAGAGTACTTTGCACAGGAATTTTTAATACGTTGTAAAATTTATCAAGATCTAACTCTCTAGAAATTTGAGGCCACTGATTGTCTGGCTCCTCTCATTCACGATCCTGTTCTTGGCCTTCCATCACCAGCACCTGATATTCCAGCCACAGGCACTATATGCATATCTCCAAGTCCTCCAAGTCCTTATTTTCACCCATCTTTTTCTCAGCTCAGCTGATGGTGCCCCACTTTGCTATTGTTCTAAAAATTCTCCTTCCTCCTTCCAAATTCAGTTCATTATGACATCCTCTGCCTCTCCAGGCAGAATGATATGCATCGTCCCCTCTGTTCCTCTTTAATGATATCTATCCTATTGCTCCCATTTTTTGCATCATGACCGTTTGTTAGGCACTGTACTGGTTATTGGCCTTATCCCGACTTTCACACACACACAGATGAGCCTACAATAAGGACCTTATATTCCAATACACAGATGTGGAAGGTTTGGGTCAGAGAGGTCACATGATCTTACTAAGCTCACACCACTGGCTAGCGGTAAGAACCACCATCTGATCTAGGCCCAGAGTCCAGAGTACATGATCTTTCCACTGCACCCTGTGGGCTTACATTACCTCAGTATTATGCCTGTTTACTCATCTTTCTTAGACTGAAAGCCTCCTAATGGTTGGGATGTGTTCTCCAAAGGCCTGTATCTACAGCAGCTGGTATGTCGTAGGCAGCCACTTATTAATAGATTCACTAGAGACAATGAAGGGGGAGCTACTTCCTATACATGCTATCCATATCTGTAAATTCCATAGTGCCCACTTTGTTGGATATAAACATCTGGAAAGTCGAAGGCCCAGCACATGAGTACCATTCAGATAACACCTGTTTGTGAGTCTTTAGCAACTGACACAGGATTTTTGTTTGGATTCTTCCCTTGGCATCAGGAGAAACTGTCCTTGCGAGTAGCTTTCTGGCAGTTTGGGATTGGGTTAGGTCTTCAGTGCCCAAGTCCGTTTTGAGCTGATTGGGGAAAAGCATGCAGTTGATGAGGGGCCTGTCATGTGCTCCCAATCAGTTCAGACCACCTCAGCCATGGCAGTCAAGGCTGCTTGCCTTTTAGGTATTGTGTGACTGCAATCCTGACTCTGGATGCTGTCTTCAGAAAGAGAGCCCCGTGTGTAATTGTAATGACAAACTCACTGCAGCTGAGTGGTCACTGCCACTGAAAATGCCTGCGGGGAAAGCCCGTCACGGGACAGATACTCCACTGACCTCAGTTGTCTGTGTGGAGTTTCCCATGTGACCTTCAAGGCCTTCTCAGTCTGCGTGTCCTTTAGGGACCTAGGTGCACAACCCTTCTAGTTTCTCCTGGTCTGTTGGCTGCAGCTAACAGGGATGCACCTACCTAAGTGCTGGGATAATTGTGACAAATATCACTATTTACCAAACACTGGTCCTGAGACAGGCATTGTGCTAAGTACTTTAACATGAATGAACACAGTAAACACTATGATATTGACAGTTTCCACCAGCCCAATCTCCTTCTTGTATGTAATATAACAAGACATAAAGCAATTAGGTGACTTGTCTAAGGCCAAACACACAAGAAGTGGTCCTACAAGGAGATCCTGTGCTCGGTACCGCCAGGCTATCCTGCCTGTCAGACTACGCTGAGTCTCACTGAAGCAAAGTGAAAAGGAACCCAAGAGCCAGGGAGAAAAATGTAATCTTGTATCAGCGGAGGAGAAGCTGAGTAAACAGAAATCTGAGTAAACATTCACACTCTACAATAAAGCTCTGGCACTGGGAGGCTTCAATAAGAAACTGAAAAGTGAGATTTGGGAGGGCATTAAATATGGTTCCTTTCAGGTCTAAAGCCCATGACTGACTTCCCCAGCAGGCTTTGAGCAGTCAAAACACCCAGGACAAATCCCATAAGCATACCTAATTGAATAATACAGATTCTGTTTGCTTGGGTTTTTGGAGCATCAAAACAGTTCCTTTATATGCTTTCCTTGGCTCCCCTGAAGTTTTAATTATGCCTCCCCAAGGCTCACAGCATATTAAAATTAGGCAGAAAGGAAACCTTCAGCCTTTGGGGCCAGTGACCACAAGGTGCAAGTCTTCTGGTTTGATCTCTGCTCCAGCAACTGCCACTGATGTTCAGTCCACCCAAGGGGAGAATTTTCTGTTTATTTTCCTTTGGGGGGGGGCAGTGATTACTCAAGTGATGAAAAGGTTTCTTTCTTGTGGGAAGTTGTGAGAAAACAGGCACCAGGGAATCCCTAAGCTGACCAATCCCAAGAGACTGGAGGGAGGCACCCTTTACTAATGACCACCCCAGGGCCTTTGCCCTTTACGATCCTCTCAGCAATTGAGCTCCAGAAGTCAGCACAAAATCCTCTCAGCCAGCTGAGCCAGGACTCGTCAGTGCTGCCTTTTTTCTACTTGAGGGCAATGAAGTCATGTCATGCTGGCACCATCTGATGTAGGCCTAGAGTCCAGAATGCACAGCACAGAACTTGGTTGTAACTGCTCTACTCTTTCTTGGATGATACTCAGCGTTTCTTATCAAGTATCTTCTCCTCTGGGGTTGGCCAAGAACTTCAAGAGTCTTCCCTGAAATAACCTCCACTGGGTTCATGTGTTTCAGATTGCTCAGCTCTCTCTCTGCCTCAGTAATCTGCAGATCGCAGCTGCCTCAGCCACCTGTTTCTCCAGCATGCCCAGCAACCAAGACCCTGTGCTCAGCAGTTTGCTGGACACCAAGGCCCATGGGATACAATTCTTCTCCAGCGTCTTATATTCAAGGTCAGGAGAGGAAAAGTACATACAATTTCTGTATAACATATGGGTAAGAGCCAAAATGAAGAGACAGCAATGTACCATGCGAGAGCAGGGGAGGCAGAGATGACCTCTGGTTGGGGACAAATCCAAAATTCATCATAAAGTGACATGAACTGGATTTGTAAAGAACGGGGAGGGTTTCAATATAAAAAATGGAAATGGGAGAGGATTTACTCCCCCAGAGGACCAGCAGCAACAAAGGGTGCAGGTGGCAATGAAGATCACACACCATAATGTGGGGATTGGGAGGGAAGACATGGGAAAGGTTGGCTAAAGTTAGACCATAGAGGCCCTTGCATAAGGGGCCGAGGAGCTGAGATTCTGTTTGGTAGGCAGTGAGACAGTACCGAGCCTCCATTTGCTATTCATCTGAAAAGTACTTTTGAGCCCATGTTATGTGGAAGACACTGAACCAGTTGTTGGGCATGAGAAGACAAAAGGGTTTATGGTTTCTTATTTCAAGGTGTTTACATTTTAGAGACTGAGAGTGGTGGTGGAATATTAAGCAAAAAACAGAATTAACATTCCTGTCATCAATACCAATAAAGGAAAAGATTCTGATGCCATTATGGAGAACAACGAGGGGTGCTATGGCATCTCTTAAGAAATATCCTTTGTGCTAAGCTCAAAAGAAGGGGTCGAAATCGGCAAGAGAGTGGGGCAATGAGTGTAGAGTGCTCCACACAGAGGAAATAGCACATGCAAAGGCCCTGGGGTGGGAAAGACTTAAGCAAATGTGAGGAACCAAAAGATGAGCGGATGGTGAGACACTGCTTTATGATGAAACAGAGAAGATAGATAGGGTTAGATCAGCCTGGGTCTTGTTTGCCATTAGAACCAAAGGATTTTAGTTCTAAATCATAAAAAGATTTGAAAGAGGGAGGAGCATAATTTGATTTACATTGCTAAAAGAACATCCTAGATGAGGTGCCAAAAACAGGAGAGAGAGGAATAAGACTAGATTCAGAGAGCCAAGTGAGGGGTGATGATACAGTGAAGGTGGAGTCTTGTGCTGAGTAAGGGCATGGGGAAGAGGGCAAATGGACAGATTGGGAAGACATGTTGGAGGAATAATGAGCAGGGCTTACTGATGAATTGGGTATGAGCATTAGAGACAGGGAGGTGCCAAGGGGATGGTCTATACCAGGATAGATTGAAATAGAAAAATTAATTAGAATATTCCTACACTTAAGGGATAGCACAGAAAATAGAAATTGTAGGAAAGATGTGAAAAATTTTGCTGAGAGAAAATCAATAATCTGATGCTTGAAATTGAGAGTTTCAGGGAAGAAAATGAGGAAGATTCAAGGATGACTTGAAGTAAAGATCTATAAACTAGCATTTGGAAACAAACTAGTTTCAACAATGGGTCAAAGTGGAATAAATTTAGGAATTATTCACATAGAAGTAATATTTGAAGTTGGGGGCACAAAGTAGAAGAGATTAGCAAGGGAGAAAGTAGAGAAAGAAGAAAAATGTGACAGAATCTTGAGGAAAGCTTATACTTTAGAGGAAAAAGAAGGAAAAGCAGAGGAAGACTGGAGAGTCAGAGGAGAAACAGGAGCACTGCACCCTGGGGGGAGAAGATAATATCAAATGCCGCAGAGAAGCTGAGGAAGAGACAAAGAAAGACTCACAGGTTCTAGATGAAAGGGCAGAGTGGGTTTGACTATCAGGTCCTCCATCTTGTGTAACTGTGTAGAAACCACGGGATTTGTCAGTTGCTCAGTCTGCCCTTAATTCAGCCAATGGGAATGCAGGGGTATGCTGGTCACATCCTGTTTTTGTATAGCCAGACCCTGGCCACACCCTGCCTTTGCATCACTAGCCCCAGCCCTCACCCAACCAATTGGAATCAGCCAACTCAGTGGTTCGAGTCTGGCCCCACCTCCCTATAAAATCATTGTGTTTTTGAAAATTCTCTCTTTTTTGCATCCTGTTGCTGCGTCCATGGAGGCAGAGAGCCAAGCTTGAGCTTGTAATAAAGGCTCTTTGCTATTGCATCAGACTCGGCTCCCTGGTGGTCTTTGGGAATCTTGAAATCTGGGCATAACACTAGAGACCAGAAAGGCACTCAGAACCTGTGAGAGGAAAGTTAAGTGGTGAGGGCTTAAATCAGTGCCAGGAGGAGTGAGGAGAGGAATATGAAGGGAGGAGAAGAGCAAGGGTAGGTTCCTCTTGCCCCACACTTGACAGTGAAACAGAGCTCAGAGTAATTTAAGGGAAGAAAAGCAAGGACAAAGAAAGTGTTTGTGGGGAGCTCATATTAGTGAAAAAGCCAACGAAGACAGACAAATTAAAAATGTACAAGTCCCTGAGTTAGGCAACATTTTATATTTGTTTTGTTTTGGGGAGATGGTGTATCAGTTAGGTTAATTGTCTGTGTGTAACTAAAAATCCAACTACCAAACAGTGGCTGTGTTTTCTTCCTAAGTATATGTGGAAGTTGGTGTTTGCGTCTCAGTGCTATCAAGTACCCTGGCAAGTATCAACACTACCCTGGTGCTGGCTTTCTCTCCTCTTGCCATTGCCTTTTAGTTCGTCGATGTCTGCTACAGCATTAGGCATTCTATCTCCTTTCAGGGGAGGAAGAGAAGGTAACCCTGACTGCTCCACCTGGTGCTGGAAGCTCTTGGCCAACATCCCCAAGTGCTGCAAAAGAGGGTAGGAGCCCAAATATTTTTATTTCAGCATCCTTAGTGGGAAATGGTAGGAATCAAAGAGGTTGTTAGTGGCATCTGTGTCTGCCATGAGATGTAGAGTATCATCTAGGGAAGAGGTAGTGTTAAGCATACAGGAAAGTGACAGTTTCTGAGAAAGAGACCATAGGTGACACAGATAAATTTTGAGAAAGAGAAACATGAAGCAAAGGGTGCATGAGACAGCTTGATCATCAGCGAAGGACATGGGACAATCCTCTGATAAAGCATGATCCAGGGATGGAGGGAGGGGCTATAATCAGGAGAGAATAGGTGAACTTGAGAAGGTCATCTAGGGCAATGTGACCGAGTCAACAAAATGGGTAAACAATAGATTTATGTGCATAAAACCTAGATCAATGTTCCACTATTGAAACAATACTTTTAATGATCAGTTTTCTTAGAATTACTTCAAATAATCATTTTTTTCTTTAAAGTCTAGCTTTCAAATTTGTGGAAAGTTCTTGTTCTATATTCTTAAAATATTTAAGGGACGGGTTAAGCTCATTTTAGAGAGGTAAAGTAAGCAGATGACTGAGAAATATTGTCGACAATTTCCATTTGAACATCGAGAACTAAAGTGAGCAAGTAACTCTTCTATCTTCTTCAGTGACAGAAACGACACACTTTTGAATTGACTAAAAGGATACTAGTATCTACTTTTCCAAAGGGAGTCTTTAAATATGCATGCGTGCTGACTTTTTGCCTCTTCTGTAAAACAGACCCCACGGCCTGCTCTGGGAAGCCCTCAAGTGTCCAGGAGGCTGTGACTTCTGCCAGAGCTGCTTTCCAAATGACGGGGAGAAAATGGGAGCTTGCAGAACTGACCAATTGTTTTCTCTGGGGTCTGAAACCATAACATTCCCATTCAGAGGAAATAGTCTAGGATGTTTATTTTTTCGAACTTCATGAATATTAAAAGCACCATAATTCAAGCCAAAACATAAGAAAAATGAATGCAGTGACACCAAACGTGGGTGTTCTACGTTCAAAGCCGGCTTCATTAACGCAAAGTGTTTGAAGCAAAAGAAGATAAATGTTATAAACATAAAACTAGATCAAATGCAGTTTTGGAGATGAAATGATCACCATTTTATCTGGGCTTTTGCTAAGCTCTATGCTGGAAGGCAATGTGAGAAAGAAAAGCATTGTTAGACGAGTGAACCACAGAGAAGAACGAAGGACATCTACATAAAATTCAATGTGCCAATTCTTTTTTTAAAGGTTAAGATTTATTCAGCCTGGATATATCATGAACTTCTGAGGATTTACATATCTTGAACTTAATGTGAAGAACCAATAACCAGTGAGCTGCTTAGATAAGACTTTATGAATATTCAAACCTTTAAAATCTTCCAGTGCCAAGACACACATTTCTCACCATGGACTCATCCACTGCAGCACGGATTGTATTACTCCTTCTCCTACTCTGCTGGCCCAGGACCAGCTGCACGGTTACAGGAATACTAACTGGCATTAGGTCAGAAAAAGTAACTGACAGTTACTGGCTTATTTTGGGATTGAGAATGATTCAGGGCTCCCCCCAAAATCAAACCTGATTTATTTTTTGTAAGAGGAAAACCAAACACTGAAGTCACTTCTGAAATGAAGAAGCCATTAAATTTTGTTCAGTAAAGTGATAAAATACAGAATCTTAACCTTTTAATTAAATGTACCCCCCCCCCCTCAGTTGAGTAGTATAGGAGTTGTAAATAGGATGACAGTGGGGTTCCTGAGCACAAAGGTCAGCCCTGATGGGGATGGGGGAGACAATGTGGAATTAGCATTTAGACAGCCAGATTAGAACAAATTGAGTATGTGAGATACCAGAAAGGGGAGAAGGTGAAGAAAGATTGGAAAGGGGGCAGAAGGAAAAGAAAATATATAATAATCAAAAGAGAGAGGGAGGCCCAGGAGAATCTAGCAAAATTGCACTGTCTATGTTTCTGTGGTCCTCTGTGGCTTTAGGCACCCTGGTAAATTACTACCAAGTCTTTCTTCATTCCACAAGCTCATCCTTTCAAAATTTCTGACAACACAAACTATATCAGTTCTGCAATAATTAAAAATTTAACTTTCCTGTGACTGGTAGTCATTTATTTTTATTCTCAAACTTTAAACTTATTTTTTTGAGACATGATCCATCAATGATGTGATTCTCCTTCATTCACTTAGCACAACATCCACTGAATACCTACTATATACCAGACACAGTATTACATGCTGGGGATACAGTGGAATATATGGGAGACAGAGTTCAGACCCTGTACAGCCCTCCTGTCCGTTGGGAAAAATAGGCGCAAAGTGAATGCCATGCAAGTGACGAAGTGGACAAGAAGGCGCTCTGGGAACTGATGACAGCTGGGGCCAGGACTGGTAACAATCAAGAAAGATCCTTCTGAATAAGTCACTTTTCACCATAAGCTTGATCAGAAGACAGGAGAGGAGGCATGCAATTGGAAAGAAGCAGAAGACCCTGCACTAGGCATGGGCAATGGCCCAGAAGCTGGAGAGAGCCTGGGATATTCTAGGAAGTAATATGGCAGAGCAGAGAGAGCAAGGAAGAGCTAACACAAAGAGGAGTTAGAGTGTAGAGGGTCCTTGAATTTTGTTAAGAATCCTGGATTATATAAAAATGTCAAGTTCAAACTATTACAGGGTTTTAAACAGCACAGTAATACACAGATTTACATTTAAGAAAGATGATTTAACCAGAAAATCTTCTGTAACAATGGAGAACTTCAGCCTGAAATTTCAACTCTAAACCACTTTTTAATCATATCCATATTAATTATTTTCATTTAAACCTCAGATGATGTTATTTTCTTTTTTGGTCGAAGGTAATCTCTTTTTCCTGAATACTTGACACCATTTCTCTCTCTTCTGCATCCATCCCTTGCTCTTGCCATGAGCCATTCCTTCCCCTGTCTTATCTTCTCTCTCTCTAGCCCTAGAATATATTCTTTCATATTGTAATGCTGCCCTGATCCTTAAATACTGGGAAAAATCTCTATTTTCCATTAGTCTCTTGCTGAGGGGAGTCCCTATTATCCTCAAGAAGTCCCCACAGTTTCCCTGAGCTCACCCTAAGGTTTACCATGTTCTTTTGTAGTTTGAGATATTTGTACCATGTACATGACTTCATTCATTATGCAGAATATATTTTACCATATGTTTGTTTTCTCCACTAAATCTTTAAGGGCAATGGCCAAGCATTATATTTTCACATTCTCAGAACCTAGTTTAATACCAGACATAAAAGAGAACCACTGAATAGTTATTTTACTTGAATTCAGTAAAAAAAAGACAACCCAGCAAGCATTGAAAATTCCTTGTGCTTCTTCAAACCTAGCGGAGAAATGACTCTTGCCAAACAGAAGTACTACACCATTTGTAAAATAACAACAAAACACAATCCAGTCTTTTATCTGGTTCTTTCTTAGTGAGAATTATAGGAATCAAAGAAACCTCAATGAAAAATCAATTTGAGATAGTGTTATAGGTTTAATTGTATCCCTTCTAAATTTTTATGTTGAAGTCCTAACAGTACCTCAGATTGTTTGGAAATAGGATCATTGCAGATATATCGTTAAGATGAGGTAAGTAGGATGAGACTGTAATGTGACTGGTGTCCTTCAAAATGGAAGGTTTGGACATAGACATGCAGACAGGGAGGACTCCATGTGAACATGAAGACAGAGATTGGGGGTCCACAAGCCAGGGAACACCAACAAACTGTGAGGAGCTAGAAGAGAGGCCCGGAATATATTCTCCCTCAGAGCCCTCAGCAAGAACCAACTTTGCCAACACCTTCATCTCAGACTTGTAGCCTCCAGAGCCATGAGATGATCGTTTCTGTTATTCAGGCCGCCCAGCCTATGGCGCTTCCTCATAGCAGCCCTAGGAAACAGAAACATGTCAACAGGAGGTCTGCGATTCATTGTACAGTTGCTCTTACCAAGCTTTCCATCACTCTGCTCAGTGGAGAGGCATAGGAGACCACTGGGACGGAGTCGGAGCTGTTTTATAAGATGTAAACTGTGGGACAGTATCAACCCATTTAACTCTTGCAAAGACAAGGAAAAATAAGCTGAAAGGCAGCTCACTGGCTAGTATTATTTCTCCTGCCAATGCAAGCTATTTGGAAAAGAATTACCCTTTAATAATGATACAAATCCACCAAGTGAAAAGCCAGACATGTAACTAACTCTACTATCATTTTCTGTAGTATCTTATGCAGCCAGAGAACACATTACAGAAAATGCTAGAATTACATAAACCTATCTAGATGATACTCTTAGAAAAATAAAGCCAAAAAGGACTTAAATTACTCAATCCTCTGTCTACAGAAAGTGGAAGACAGAAGCCATCATAAAACACCCCCTCCCGCACGTGGGCGGAATCTTTAATGAGAACACTGCACAGGACCACCATTGTCCATTATTTTGATGACTTCTAGGTGCAAGGGGACCTAATCTCATATCAATGCACAGAATAAAAATGAAGGCTAGAGACTGAGTTATCCCAAGGCTATAATGTGAGTAGACAGTAAGATGGAATCCGAACTTGATCATTGTGCTTCCGGTCTTGATCACTTTTCTAAAACAAATGTTATCTGGATGGACATAAACATTAAGAGAGTCATTTTTCTTATTTGGAAAAGGTAACAGTAAAACACAGAAAAATATTTCACTCATTGAGCATCCCATGCTCTTTAGAGCTTAGCCCAGCCCTTGTGGCTGCAGACTATGGCTTCCTCTAAGTGTCCTGGTGCCTCATGGAGCGCTGGCTCGAAGCAGGCGAACAATAAATGTCCACTGAAAGTGAAATAAAACACTTTTAATAAAACGCTATTTTAGAAGACTTCGTGAACTGGCAAGTAGATTGCTGCTTTTGGCAGATCTCTGCTGGTGGATCTGGTTATGGGAAAACTTTACTACGTTGTTCGGCCAAATATGATAATTGCAAACCTTTTCTGATGTGAGGAGAGGCACTGTTTCTTACTATGTGTTCCTACCAAGGCATGTGTTTCTAGGTCGTTTCTTCGCTTTCTAAAGTAAATAGGGTAGCTGAGACTGGGTCTGCTTAACCCCACCTGTCCTTTCCCCTTCAAGTTGATAATAAAAAAAAGGAGATTCTACATCAGACCTGGACCAGCAAGGCACAGCATCTAAGACTCAGTTCTCATAAAAGAAGGCATTCTTTGGGTTCTCTCATAGGCAAGATTCTGGGTACAATGATGGGAATGAGGCTACAAGGATTAGAATTAGTGCATGTCACAGTCAGAAAGTACGGCTGGCAGGCAGGCAATTGAGATGCAAACAGATGAGCAACAAATGTGTACAGCAGCCCAACCCTTTTTGGGAAACCACACCCTTGTGCAGGATATTTGGACACAGGCAGGCATATTAGACATGCCATACTAATTCTAATAGCAGGCCAACCAAAGAATGCAAGGAGTTGCTAACCCTTCTGCTTAATGCTCTCTGAAGGAGCTCCAATAATTGCTTATTTATAACCTCTGAGCACTTGGTAAGCCTTCCATGGAAGGAGCAAGCAACTGCCTACAGGAAACGAATTGCCTTGCCCACTGACTGGAAACACATGTTCCTTTCTGTCATCTTTGGGAATAGTTACAATTCCACAATGTGGTAGTTGTCAACTTATTTCCTTCTATTTGTGGTTCACTAAAACTTCAGGATCTGAAGAGCTCATCATCCTATCACCAGCCACTGTTAATGCCTAAAACATTGTTGCAATAATCTATCCTATTTAATAAAAGAGTAATATGCAAATTAACCATCACTCCACTATACCCACAAGCCACACCCACTAGTCAGTCAGGAGTGAATATGCAAATTGACCACAACCATGATGGCTGCAGCCATGGAGAGAGCAGGAGGGAGGCTTCGGTTTCCCTAATGATGGAGGAAGCCAAGCTTTCCGCACATCGTGGCCAGCCCAGGCCTCCGCTTAAGGCTACAAAGTTTCAATTACAGAAGATAAATAAACCCCAACAGAAATGGCTGCTGTCTCAGAGGGAGCAGAGGCCTGGCTCTGCTCCAGGCTACAGAGTTTCAATTGTAGGACATAAATTAATCCCATATAGCAGGGCCTCCGCTGTGTCGCTGGGGGTGTGGCTGGCTTGCAAACCACCACAGCCCTCTCATTTAGGCTGCCCCAAGCCCCAAGGGAACCCCCACCCTGATCCAGGACACCCTTCAGGGCAAACCAGCTGACTACCACCCATGCACCAGGCCTCTATCCTATCTGATAAAAGAGTAATACGCAGATTGACCATCACTCCAACACAAAATATGGCTGCCCCCATGTGATCAAAGATCCTGTCCCCAGGTGGACACAAGATGGCCACCACAAGATGGCCAGCAGGGGAAGGCAGTGGGGAGGGATCAGGGCTGCAAGGGAGGGCAGATGGGGACAATCAAGCCTGCAGGGAAGGGCAGTTAGGGGTGACCAAGCTGGCAAAGGAGGGAAGTTGGGAGTAAACAGCCTGGCAAGTGATTAATTAGACGTCAGGCTGGCAGGAGGAGTGGTTAGTGGGTGATCAGGCTGGCAGGCAGAAACGGTTAGGGGCAATCAGGAAGGCAGGCAGGCAAGCAGTTGGGAGCCACCAGTCCTGGATTGTGAGAAGGATGTCCCAGATTGGAGAGGGTGCAGGCTGGGCTGAGGGACCCCCCCATCCCCTATGCATGAATTTCGTACACCAGGCCCCTCTAGTGTGTGTGTGTGTGTGTGTGTGTGTGTGTGTGTATAATATGCAAACAGTCCAGGATGCCATAACATCATGACTGCTCAGGAGGAGGTTCTGCATGCAGGTGAGTGAGAGGGGACTGTGTGCTTGGTGAAGCAAGGCATGGATGGCACAGGCCCGTAGAGAACAGGGCGTGCCAGCTGCGGTATGCCAGCAGTCCCGCCTCTGTGTGTGAGCTGCAGAGGAAACACCTTTTCTGACCACTCATTGGCTACGCTCCCCATATACCACTCACAGTGTTCTTGGTAACTTGGGTAATAAGAATCCAAGAAGGTGATCTAGGGTTTTCCCACCTCACTCCTGGAAGAAAAAACAAACGTCTGCTGCTGGAGGAGCTAAGAAATGTCATATCCTGCCCTACCTGGTTTGGCTCAGTGGATCGAGCCTTGGCTTGCTGACCACAGGGTCTGGGTTGATTCTGGTCAAGGTGTGTAACTAGGTTGCAGGCTTCTCCCTGGCCGGGGCCCAGGATCAGGGCTCATGTAGGAGGCAACCAATCAAAGTGTCCCTCTCATATTGATGTTTCTCTCTGTCTTTCCCTCTCTCTTCCACATTCTTTAAAAATCAAATGAAAAATATCCTCAGGTGAGGATAAAAAAAGAAAGAAAGAAATGTCATATCCTATGCAACAGACATCTTGAAAATGCCTAAAGAAAGTTGTTATTTTTTTCATGGTGAAGGGACTGGAGTCTGTGTTGATGAAAACACCTTGGCAGCTGTGGTGCCTTCCCATGATCAGCCCAGTAGCCTCCTGCAGAGGGAGACCAGACTGTGGATTAGGCCCACTCCCTGGCCTAAGCCATCAGTAGGACATCCCCCAAGGGCTCCCAGATTAGAGAGGGTGTAGGTTGGGCTGAGGGATCCCCACGCCTCCCCCCACTCCCACGCCCTGTGCATGAATTTCATGCCCTGGGTCTCTAGTAAGACTAATAATAGTCATTCTTGTAAAGTCATCCTTTTATTCTAAACTCCTACAGATTCTCATGGGGTCCTGATCAGGATCACTCCAATATCCAAATTCTGAATGCTAGAATAAAATTCTGAGTGTTTGGAATAAAATCTCTTAATACGCATAATGAATTGACCACAGAGATTTTTCTTTTAAATTGCATGTTAATAATTAGGATGATGGACCCACATGTAAAATTTTAGAGTTGAAACAGTCTAAGTTATCAGAAGGGATAGTTCCAATTCTTTATTTTATGTATAGGATATAGGCAATCACCATGCCAGGATTTTCCTGTTCTGTTAAAAAAAGCCAATACTTGCACTCCACAATAAAATGCAGTTAATTCCAAGTCTTTAAAATTCACAAAATAAGGGTATCACTAGTTTTTCACTTAAAATGTCTACGAAATAAACCATAGAAGGAAAAATATTTACTATTGAAATAAATTATTTAAGTTATTTCTGGTTGAGAGCTATATTTAATATATATTTCACTTTTATACTATGTGATCAAATAAACACCAAGAACTGTACTTCAAACTATAAATATTATACTATTCTACAATGTGTCACATAATTAATCAGAATAGCATACCTTGGCTTTTAGGCTAAGTCTTTCATGCCAGCACAAGATTTTATAGGTAAATACATTAAACATGACACATAAATATGACTTTACTTTCAGTTCAGTTTTTCTAATAGCTGATATTTTTTGACATGTTTTAAAAGGGAAAATGATTCAACAATAAATTCTCCTTGATATTCACTTATACTAGCTTATTCTCTTATAGGCAGTCTTTAGCCTGGCTGTTGATTTTATTAGATTGTGTTCATTAGTCATTGCTTTTACGGTGTACGTTGGAGTGAGGAAAAAAGGGCAGTCTTGCTTCTTTGGATACAAGGAAGGAAACAGTTTCTGCCCTCTGGATTCTCACGGTTTTTCTCTGAGCACAAATAAATGAAAGTAAAATAAGAAAATGTTGGCCCTAGCCAGTTTGGCTAAGTGGATAGAGCGTTGGCCCACAGACTGAAGGGTCCTGGGTTTGATTCTGGTCAAGGGCACATACCTGAGTTGTGGGCTTAAACCCTGGCCCTGGTCAGAGTGCGTGCACCAGGCAACCAATCAATGTGTCTCTCTCACATTGATGCTTTTCTCTCTCTGTCTCCCCCCCTCCCTTCCACTCTCTCTCTAAAAAGAAAAAGAAAGAAAGAAAATGTTGGGAATATTCAGGAAAAGGCAGAGGAATGGTGTGGGAGGGTGTGGGAGCTCAAGAGCCCTGGGGCAAACCGCAAAGCTGCAGTATAGGAACTCCTGGGGCCACTTCAGCCAGAATTGGTGTGCTTCTAATGAGGCCACAGGGCAGTAGGCTGGGAGACTTGTCAAAATTTCAGACATACCAGGTTGGTGACTGATTAGATTGGTGAGAGGGAGGAGTCAGGCTCTTGGCTCTGCGAGCTGGTAGATGGTGGACCCATTTGCCATTTTCAGAGACAGAAATGCTGACAGATGCAGGGTTGCATCTCTCACACTTGCTGAACGTGGTATGTGTGTGTGTGTGTGTGTGTGTGTGTGTGTGTGTGTGTGCTGTGTGCTGTGTGTGTGTGTGTGTGTGTGTGTGTGTGTTGTGTGTGTGTGTGTGTGTGTGTGTGTGTGTGTGTGTGTGTGTGTTCCAAGCTGGAAAGTCTGGAATGCATTAGGTCACTGAGTCTGGCATTTAGATGAGGGCTCTAACCTTTCAGGCATTTAGACTTGGAAGTCATAAGCATACAGGTAACAGTGGAAGCTGGAAAAGCTAGACAAAAGCTAAGGATAGAACCTTGGGGATCATCAGCCTGGATTTTATGGAGAAGGGAAAAGAGGCTAGAATGAAGAAGGCAGTTTGGAATATAGAAGAATCACAAAAGATGGTTAAAGAAAAGGAATGAGTAGTTAAAACAAAACACCTACAGAAAGGTCTGCAAGAAGGAGACAGAAAATATTCTTTGGAATTGGAGTGAAGAGCTGATTGCAGACTTGGGTGAGACTAGTTTCAGGAGAATGATGAGGACAGCAGTCAGCTCCGATAGGTTAAGGGCTGAACTGGAAGTGAGAAGGGGATTTAGTAAGGTAAACTTCCTTGTACGTGTGACTGTTGGGTCTCTTAGCACTGAAGCTGGGGGTGGGAGTTGGTAGAGAATCCAGAGGGCTCACAGCATTTCTACTAACTTAGAGCACAGACTGCACCCTCTCTACTGAACCCTTCTCTTCAGCACATAAATAAATTACATCCTTTTACATACTAAAATCTAAGTCCAACCCAAATACCTCAAATCTCCTGGGTATAGGGATCTGAACACAGTTATAAGGTGGTGGTACACCGAGCTAAGAATCTCACGAACCCTGAAATCACACCAATCCTAAATGTTAAAAGTTGTTACCCCTGGCTGATGACTTAGTGTAATTTTTGCAAGATGTAACTGCTATATAACATACATATATTATAACAAATATACTTAAGTATCTGAGAGAAAAACATTTCACAACGAAAATTCAAAATTACAGTAAAAAGGTTGCAATCAAGATAATAGTTATAATAATAACAATCCCAAAAGTTGTATATTTAAAAATTAGCCCCTGGTCAATTAACTAGGAGTATGAACAATCAGCACACAGCACAGAGCCTTGCAAATAGTAAATACACAATAAATGTTGTGCTGGGGTGCATTCTAGGACACCTCTGTAACTGTGGCCTAAGCTCTGAGCTCTCCAGCTATTTCTAGAGTCATAACAGCAGGCCAGGGAGCAGATTTCCTGGGGCTGTAGGAAGCCAATCTCAGCTTACTCTGAGATTGAAAGGTATTCACAAGCTCTTTCCCCCCCCCCGCTGCTTAGCTCAAAGACCACATGAAGGGGGTCAAGGAACAGAGAAGACTGTCTTTGGCCATGATGCTGAAAGCCTCAGCCCAGACTGTGTGTGTGTTCCCCTCAGATGAACATGTGTTTTTTCCCACACCTAGTTCTTACCTGTCAGGTCACCTGAACATTTCCAGTAAGAAGAACAAGCATAATTTTGGAAGATAACATATTGAAACATGCATGGCTTCCTTTCTGGAAACATACATTCCTCTACATGTGAATTTCATCTGCTTTCTAGGCGCCACTTAGTTCAGGGTGAGAAGCAAATTCACTCTCTGCGACCTTGGCTGGCGCTGTCCTCCAATTCATTATCTACCTGTTGAGGTCTCAAGCAACACAGATGCTCATACTAATTTTTAGGAGCCACATATTTTAATACCCTTGCTTAAGAGGAATAGTATTTTAAACCCCTTTTCCTACCGCTTAACTTCCATTTCAGTATCAAACCCCAGGTAGCAACTTGCTTCCTTTAATAAGTCTTTATGAAGAATAAATGGGAAGTAAATCTATAATAATAAGAGGGTAATGTACTAATTAGGCCAGACGTCATTCCAAATGACAATCTGGATGCAGCCGTGGCCAGAGCAAAGTCCTGGTCCTGGGTGCCTGCCGGTGGCTGGAAGGCAGCATGCCTGGGTCCCGGGGCCAGAGGGAAGCTGCTGCCCGCAGCCAGGGGAAGGAAGGTCTACTCTTGCACGAATTCCGTGCATCGGGCCTCCAGTTTAAAATAACCAGAGTAACAAATGTAATCCCCTAACATCGTGTTATAAGTAGGATCCAAAATGAGATGAAATGTCCGGAGACAGGATGCTGGGATGGATGGGGAGCAAACACCAGCCGTGTTAGTGGAGAGAACGGTGCCCTGGGTTTCACTGCTTCCAAGTCTTTCGTGTACTGACGCGTTAATTTTAGGGGAGACAAAACATTCACAAAGCAGAGCAAATCTTCCTTAAAATAAGTCATTGTAATATCGAGCATCCAAACACCTTCTCATTCCCTTCTGCTTTGTGAGTGGACTCTTCTTTCTAGGTCTCCCTTCGGTGCCAGAGTGACAGACATGGTTTTCACACAGTTGGAGTTCCACACTGTGTGGGCCATGGGCCTTTTTCTTCTTGTGTGTGTGTATTTTTTACTCCTTACCCCAGGATATTTTCCCATTATTTTTTTTAAAGAGAGTAGAAGGGAAAGAGGAGAGGAAAGGGGAGGGGGAGAGAGGGAGAGAGGGAGAGAGAGGGAGGGAGAGAGAGAGGGAGAGAGAGAGAGAGAGAGAGAGAGAGAGAGAGAGAGAGAGAGAGAGAAACATTGATGTGAGAGACACTTCAATTGGTTGCCTCCTGCTAGTGCCCCAACCCTGACTGTGACCCTTCGGTCCGCAGACCAACATTCTAACCAGTGAACAAACCGGCCAGGGTCCTTTTTCTTGTTTTTAATCATGGATCTGGCTCTTTGTGCCACAATGCAATCACCAGCAAAAAGTAACCTTGTAATGGGAATATCACAGTCAAATGAACGAATACAGTATAACATTTTGACTTCCTCACTTCCTGTAACAAATTTGCCTCCCTCATATTTTAGTAATTGGTATTCTCTCCAAAAAAACCTCCTATGTATGTCTCATGTGCCTGTAGCATCTTGAAGCATTTTATTTTTATCGGAATTCTCGGGGAAGCCAATCCTCTAAGCTGCACTGGTGCCCTTTCCTTTCTCCAATGCTCCTTATCTGGCAGCCTGTTTGAGCACATTCATGTGGTTTGGCCAGAGTTTCCCCTTCAGAAAGATGAACTTGCTGAATCTAAAAACATATGTCCCTCTATAGATAATTAGTCTCTTCAAACATCCGCCTTGTCTTGTTTTCTCTCATCTTCTTTTTTCATGGCCAACAATTTTGGGACTTTTAATAGTCAAGGAATAAAAATGTATTCTCTGATATGTAAGAAATTTTAGAATTAAAAATGGTATTTTATTCTATTATAGCCCATTGCTATTATACATCAATGAACATTTAAAATGATACATCCCATTATGAAGAACTTATGTTTATACTTGCTGGGAGGAAAAAAGGCATCTTTCCTTAAATATTTATCAGCACAGTGAAAGATTCTATTTTTCAACTTCATCAAGACAGTGTTTTCTAGTAAATTATTTATGTCAATATTAACTGGCAATTATTCCTGAAATTATAATTATTTGTATGAATTATAATTAGGGTAGTCACCACTTGATTATCCATATTGTAACATGGTATAGTAACACAGTTCAGTGAGCAGGTCTGAAAGCAGCCAGACCTGGGACTGACTCCCATCTTTGCATCTAAATAGCTCTGTGACACTGGGTACATTACTCAATCTCTCTCCATTTCTCAGTTTGTTCAAAAAGTGTGGACAATAAGGGTTACTGCGAAAAATAGATATAATCAGTGTAAAATAACTAGTATAGCATTTGGCTTGAATTAGATATCTACTAACTCAACTTGCAAATTTAGAAAGTCTTTAAATGGAGGAAAAAGGAAGGAAGGGAAAGAAAGGGAAGAAAATGGAAGGAAGGAAATGAAAATAATATGTCATTATGCGTAATATCTGGGGTCAGCTTTGATGACCTGTACCCATATTGGTGTCCAGAGGAAAGGAGACCACTGTTCTGGCCAGGAGCTAAACTGGATGATGATTTCAAAGACACTACAATTTTATCTACATGCGAAGGTTGCTATCAGGTGATTTAATCCTTTTGAGTTGAGTACGATCTGTTTATGCTCCTAGGAGTCATAATGAGTGTGAGGTTTAAGGATTTAGGAGTGAGAGCAACTGGACTGATGTGAGAAACATCGGTGCTAGAACAACAGGAAACATGGACCCCAGACACTGTCTGGAACTCAGCAAGGGTTCAATAGATGATCTCTGTGTCCAAACCCCAAATAAACTAATAAAAGAGGTATACAGAAAGAATGAATACCAATGAGCTAGAAATAAGAGGACTCAGAGGAAAAGCAGATTAATTCACTAACGGGGACAATGACAACATTGTAATACTCAGTTCAAAGTTAAGGTTTAAACAACTTCCGGAACTCGGGCAGTGAGAGAAAAACTACAGTGGGCGAGGAATGACGTGGGCTGGGTTCCCCGCCAGGTGTGTTGCCCTCAAGGCAGTTGAGCAATCGTTTTGGGGCTTCCATTTCCTCATAAGAAAACAAAGGGCGTGGGGAGCGCTCTGAGATTTCCTCCACTTCGGTCAGCCACATGTCTCAAACATTGGATCGTGGGGCACATTTTAAGTTGTAGGCCTGTGTCCGACCAATCCAATCCACAGGGTTTTGCAGCAGCTGGGCCATGTCAGAAGAGGGAGCCTGAAAGTGGATTCACAGCAAGTGCACGCAGCTGAAGCCGGGCCTCGGGTGCTGCTGTGCTGACAGCCGTCTTTCTTCCCTGGAATGTGTTCTTTGAGGAAAAGCAAGACCCCTGAAAGAGGCAGGCAGGGACCGGTGCCCAGCCCTCGGCCTCAGACCTGCCGTGCTCTGCCCACGGCCAGCCTGCGACACTCTGGAAGGTCTGTTCCGCACGGCCCAGGGGAGCCTGGCCACAGACCAGGGAAGGAGCTGGTTCAAAGGCATAGTCGAGATGAGTTATGTGAAAACTGCCCACAACATCCTTTTTTTCTTTTTCTCTCACATTGTTAGCATTTATTAAATCAATGTCTCCATTTCCCTTCCTGTATTTTAATCTGACTCGCAGTAGGTGGAGAATGTTTGCAGAACGAACCCAGAGCTGATAAATAGCAGTGGCTAAATGTTAATAAAGGAATAGGGTCGAGATTGAACTAAAGCATGGGTTTTAAGTAAATAATCACACAAAACCCATGATTTTATAAAGAAAAATTTCATAGAAATGTTTTATGTTTCTGTTTTAACATGATGATAAATGGAGGGAATGCACTTGGTAGAGAAAGCATGATTTTAGACTTGAAAGGAAACTTTAAAAGTTCATTACAATCTACTAAATATTTATTAAATGTTTCTTGGTGCTGGACACTGTAGTTACAAAACAAGTGAGAAGAGGTCCCTGTTTTTAAGCAGCTCTAAATATGTTAGGGAGACCAATATGACCCGTGCCTGTGCTTGGTCTCTTTGCACTCGGATTTATTCAGTAGCCCCGTGCTCTGTTCATGTCACAGTGCCCAACCCTGCGGCCTGCATGTTCTGGTAGCTGCAGCTGGGTCCTGCCAGTGGGAGTTTCTGGCATGAGAAGAGAGGGTGGGGAGAAGATTGAAGCCTGGATTTGTCCTCTCTGCCTGGAGGTCTCCAGGAGTAGCCATGTTTCCCCAGGCTCTCGGTCCTGTTAGACAGCCCACCAGGATCCCTGCTCTGCAGTGACCCGGCCACTACACTGGGATACTACTGCCCTTTCCTTTGGCCCTCCAACCTAGGAGGGTGGGGACTTTCTGTTATGGTACACTTCTGGATTTTCTTGTAGCACCTATATCACCTCTGCACCCTATTCTTTGAATTAAAATACACTATCCTTATCTAATAAAAGAATAATATGCAAATTGACCATACCAACAATCAAACCATGCCCACAGCCATGCCCACCAGCCAATCAGTAGTAAATTATGCAAATAAATCCCAACCAAGATGGCTGCCACCACTGATAGGAGGGAGGCTTGGGTTTCTCCGGCAATGGAGGAAGCCAAGCTTTCCGCCTGCCGTTGCTGGTCTAAGCCTCCACTCAATGCTACAAAGTTTCAGTTATAGAAGATACATAATCCCAACAGAAATGGCAGCAGCCATGGAGCTGGAGAGAGCAGAGGCTAGGGTTGCTGGGGCAATGGAGGAAGCCACACTTCTGCAGCCCTAGCCTAAGCCTCCACTCTAGGCTACAAAGTTTCAAACAGAAATGGCTGTTGCCACAGAGCAAGCAGAAAGCTTGGCTCCACTCCAGGCTACAAAGTTTCAATTGTAGACATAGATTAACCCCAGATCCCAGAGTCTCCACTTGGATCGCTGGAGAGCATGACTGGCCTGCAAACCACCATAGGCCCCTCGCCCAGGCTACCCCACACCCCAAGAGAACCCCCACCTTGATCCAGGACACGCTTCAGGGCAAACCAGCCGGCCCCCACTCATGCACCAGGCCTCTATCCTATCTGATAAAAGAGAAATACGCAGATTGACCATCATTCCAACACACAATATGGCTGCCCCCATGTGGTCAAAGATCCTGCCCCCATGTGGACACAAGATGGCCACTACAGATGGCCAGCAGGGGAGGACAGTGGGAGGTTCCAGGCCTAAAAGGGAGGGCAGTTGTGGGCAATCAGGCCAGCAGGGGAGGGCAGTTGGGAGGGACCAGGCCAGCAGAGGAGGGAAGTTGGGGCAAACAGGCTGGCAGGGGAGCAGTTAGAGATCAATTAGGCTGGCAGGGGAGTGGTTAGGGGGTGATCAGGCTTGCAGGCAGAAGTGGTGAGGGCCAATCAGAGAGGCAGGCAGGCGAGCAGTTTGGAGCTAGCAGTCCTAGATTGTGAGAAGGATGTCCAACTGCCCATTTAGGTCCGATCCTATCGGGAACGGTCCTAAATGGGCAGTCAGACATCCCTCGAGGGTCCCAGATTGGAGAGGGTGCAGGCTGGGCTGAGGAACACTCCTCACCCCCCATGCACAAATTTCATGCACCGGGCGTCTAGTGTATAATAATAATAGGGTAATCTGCTAATTAGACCGGATGTCATTCTGGACGAAGTTGGGGCTGGAGGGAAGCTTGGGTCCTGGGTGCTGGTGGGCAGTGAAAGGGAAGCCAGCCAAGGTCCCGGGTGCCTGCTGGCAGTCAGAGGGAAGCAAGCCCAAGTCCTGGGTGTCAGAGGGAAGCTGGTGCCAGCAGCCAGGGAAGGAAGGCCTACTCTTGCCCAAATTCCATGCATCAGGTCTCTAGTTTTAAATAATTAGTCAGGCTTCTGTACTCCTGGTTGACCCTGACTGATACACAGCCCTTTAATGATAATGTAGTTTAAGAGCTGTTCTTCTAGCACAGTGGCCAGCAAACTGTGGCTCGAGAGCCGAGTCATGGTTTGCCCCTCTGTTGACTAATGAGTTTGCTGACCACTGCCTTAGCGAAAGGGTTATAGGAGTGAAAATAGGAGTGAAGGAGGTTATGACATGGAGATCATCTAGAGTAACTGCTATATTTGAGCAAAGGTGATGATGGTCTCAATCAGCATGGTAATATTAGGAATGTGGAGAGGAGTAGATTTGCAAAATATACTGATGAAGGAAAGGATGAGATTGAAAAAAGATGGATATGTAGGTCAGGGAGTGGTAAGAATATAAGAAAAATTCTCTGTTTCACATTTGAACAAAGAGATGTATAATAATGCTCATTTGCACATAGGTTGTAGGCAATGAGCTTATTTTTGAGTATATTGAATCTTAAGTAACCATGCAAACACAGCTGGAAAGTGTGACAGGTTCTGAGAAATGCCAGTCTGGAGCTCGTGAAAGAGGTAAGAGCTAGAGATTTATATTTGCTATGCAAATATTTATATTTGGTTGAAGCTTGGGAATGGCAGAGATGATCCTAGGGAGAGACAAGAAATCCATAAAGGACTGAACTGAACTCCATAAAGGAACACTACATTTAATGGCCAGAAAGGACAAGAAGAATCAGCAAATGAGATGGAAAGAAACAGGAGGAAATTAGGCAAAAGAAATAATTTAGATGTCAACAGAGAAGAGTTTTAAGAAGTAGAAGGTAGCCATGAATATATCACAGGACAAACCATCAAGTGAGATGACTGGAATGTCTTTTGTTCTGGTGTTGTGATGGTTAGTTTTATATGTCAACTTGTTGAGGAGTTAAGAGGTCATCTGATTCTATTCCCTCATTTCACATTTGAGGGAATAGATCCTGGGGTGATTGACTAAACTGCCCAAGGGTCAGAACTGTTTCATAGTAAGGCTGGTTTAGTTCTTTGGCTTTTTGATAGTCAACCAGAATGTTTCCTACTAAAGAGCCCACTCTCCATGATGAGAACCAAGGTTTCTCATGGAGAAGCTCCGAAAGACTTGGTATTAACTTCCTAACTAAAGTCAAGAAATGTAGAGAGAGGGGTTGCCAGTCATTTAAAAAATATTTATCCACACATGCTAAAATTTAATTCTTAACAATGAAATTATTCACCAGATCAAAAACTAAACAGACTTCTGATTGAGATGTTCTCAGTTTAAAAGACCTTTACACCGCAGTTCAATTGTTAGTGTGCACCCACACAATCCAATTTATAAACTATAGCTTTTCTTTGTGGGAGACAAATAACTATCCTGAGAACTCACAACCTTAAATGTCTCCTTTCCCAATAAAGACTTGTTAGAAAGAAATACATGTTAGTTTTATAAAAGGAAGATAATTTCTTAATCAAGGAGATCACAATGGTATTTATAAATCCTCAGTTATACCAACTGACATTTTTTTTGTCATCTGTTGTTTTAAAAGATGAAAGTACTTATTTTATTTTATTTTATTTTACCATTTTTGGATGTATTCATGTTTTCTCTTAACTTCTAGGGATGACCTGACAATGGGGCATCCGGCAGAGCACAGTCTTAAAGAGTGAGATAGCAGTCAGTACCATTCTGTCCCTACCATTTCCCGGCTGTACAATTTTGGGGTGATAATAACTGATAACATAGCAAGTGCCACTATTTATCTGGTGTTGTATTGAATAAAATAATAGATGAGCCCATTAAATTGATTTCTGTAATTACTTTATGAAGCAGGCATTTTTTTTTTACTCCCAAGTCCCTTTTAGGGGCAGAAACTTAAGCTTAGGCATTTTAGTAACTTGCTGAGAGTCCCAAAGGTTGAATGCGGCTAAGTTGGGAGGGGACCCAGGTCAGCCTGACTTCAAAGGCCACAGGTTACCCAGGGCAGCGGTTCAGAGGTTTCACAAATACATCCTACTCAGATTGGGTTGTGTAATCATAAAGGAAGGCTCCTCGTGAAATGCTAAGCAGAAAGTAGTGCCCACTCCATATAATAATGGGGGTGGAGAGAAGGAATGCTAGTTTACAATATTAACATTGATTAGAATTAGAATGTCAGCGGCAAAGTAGACTTTTGTTATGTAGTGAATCCCATCCCTTTCTGACTCAAATTTTTAAAACGAATACTCCAAGAACCTAAATACTGTACAAAATTATTTGTAAGATATCTAAGATTTGTGATAATAGTGAGGTGACATTCGGTTTTGAGCTCATTTATCTTAACATTTGAAATAAAAATGTTTCTTTTCAAAGGGGAGCACTGAAGTATATAGGCTGGACATGAACTTGTGTTATTCAAGTGTGAAAGCAAATGCTTTGGCACGTTTCTCCCTGTGCTGGCCAAGCTGGCTGACCTGTCACTGACTAGGAGTCCTGAGCTGCCACGCTGCCAATTCACTTCTTTAAACCTACTAACTCGCTTCTTTAGGATTCTGAGGATAAATTCTAAGGGCTCCCAGCACATTCCCTTACGTTGAAGCCCAAATTAGTCCCCTCTCCTGGACTCCCACTGGGCAACTCAGTACATCACAGAAGGCTGGCTGAGAAGACCTCTTTCTAGTCCCACAAATCATCCTAGTACCTGCTACTCTGACAGGCCTGGGCCATTATTTATTACAGAGTAAGCACTAGCTGACTAGGGTCAATTATTCCATTGACCAGGCATTACAATAATTCCTGGTAATTAAAAGAGGTACTTATGTGAATCTGGGTGCATATTGAAAGAAACATCAGTCCTTTTGTCAACTTGGCAAGTCTATTGTTCTGAGCCAGGCCCAACCAATTAGCATCTTTTGCCAATCCCTGTCAGCTGGGGCTTGTAAAAAGGAGAGAAAGGGGGTCAGTCAGATGCTAATTTAGATACAATTGTGTCAGGGCTTTTGGAAGGGCCCGGCTCTAAAGAAGCCACCAGGGTTTAATGAAGCAAACAGCTTGGGTCCCAGTGACCCTGCAGGGGTAATTTTTAAAAGACCCCTCTGTGTTCCTGTGCCAAATAGCAGAGGGACATCACAAGAAGCCCTTCCTTTTTAAAAAAATGGAGAGGGATAATCATCCGTTAAATCTGCTCATTAAACAAATCTCTCAGGCGGACTTAACGTGAATTAGCACTTCTCTAAAAAAATAAAATAAAATGTGACATACAGGAGACAGTTCAGATCATTTGAAAGGTCACAGTTCCTTATTATAGACTCAGTTATTGTTAATGTATTAATATTTGATGATATGGAGCCAAGACCACCACCTTCACTCAACGTTGGGAGCAAAATAGTGTATTTTCCTAACTGGAAACCAGGAACAACAAAAACACATTCCCCAGGCCCAACAGACCTAAGCACAAACCCAATATAGTTTCATGCTTTTCAAACATAGAAATTAAGAGAAAAAGGAAACCAAATCTGTTGACTTCCTCTGCAGCCTTCCACCCGATACCTGCCAGGCTCACACATGGGGGCTAGCAGCTTGACAGCCAAGCTCCCACAGGATTGCTGTTCTTCAGGGAACTCAGAAACCCCTGCGCGCACTCCCCCAGGCCATTTGGTCGGAGTACCACAGCCTGGACACAAAGGTTCAAGTGGCTGAGGCCCCAGGAAGATTCATGACTGACAGCGTCTGGGAGGCAAACTTCCTGGAAAATAGTGAAATCTTTTGTTCACAAGCAAAACATCACAGTGACACAAATACCTCTCTCACAGTCTCTCAGCCCCTTCTAAAGGAGGAATAATGAGCTCTCTCTTCATGTTGACTTCATCATTTGTAGGTGCTGCGAATGGGCCTGTTAAGATGGTGTTTGCAACGAGGCATGAAGCCTTACACAACTCTCCAACGTGTCAACCTAGACCTTCAAATAAGAAGCGTATACCTATTAAAGTATTATTTCATCCGAAGAGTAAAACAGCCAATCCTGGACCACGCTGGAGAGAAATACTTCATATTCCCTATTGTAAGGAAAAGAGAGTGAGGCACGATTCTAAACAGACCAACACTGAAACGGAAACGTGTGTGCCAAGGCTCACTGCAGCACTACTCCCAGCAGCCAGAGGTGAAACAGCACAAGTGTCCGTTAGCAAATGCATGGATCACAAAATGTGGGGCTCAGGACACACTACCCCAATATATTAAGGTAAAGCAGTTTGGAGTAAGTGGCAGAAGAGGTGTTCTCTCCCACCTTCTCCTGCCCTTCTCATCTATTCCCAGAGCTCAATAGCACAAATGCTGAGAAGAATCCAAACAAGCATGCCTTGCCAAATTTCCCCAGGGTGCTACACTCAGCTCATACTCTTTGCCCTAACACATCTTTCCGTAACTTTTTACTTTTCACCAAATCCAGCATAAAAACTTGTAGGTTCCCTGGCCAGTGTTTCTCAGTGGGTTAGAGTGTGGGCTGATGCACCAAAGGGTCTCAGGTTTGATTCTCAGTCAAGGGAATGTACCTGTTCCATCCCCAGCCTTGGTCAGGGCACATGTGGGAGGCAACCAATCAACGTGTCTCTCTAACATCTGTTTGTCTTTCTCTCTCTATTGCTCTCTCCCTTTCTTCTTTTCTTCTTCCCTCCCTCCAACTATCTAAAAAAAAAAAAAAAATTAAAGGGAGAAATATCCTCTAGTGAAGATTAACCAAAAAGAAAAAACACACATAAAGACATCTTTCAGGTTAACCACTGGCCATTTCCTTGGACCTTTATTTCCTTATGAAGGTTCCTATAATGTACAATATATATAAATAAACTAGAGTCCCGGTGCACGAAATTTGTGCATGGGGGGGGGGGATGTCCCTTAGCCCAGCCTGTACCCTCTCCAATCTGGGACCCCTTGAGGGATGTCCGATTGCCTGTTTAGGTCCGATCCCAGTAGGGATCCAGGACTGCTGGCTCCAAAGTGATCACCTGCCTGCCTCCCTGATTGCCCCTAACCACTTCTGCCTGCCAGCCTGATCACCCCCTGCCAGCTTAATTGATGTCTAACTGGTCCCCTGCCAGCCTGATTGCCTCCAACTTCCCTCCTCTGCCAGCCTGGTCACCCCTAACTGCCCTCCCCTGCACGCTTGATTGCCCCCAACTGCCCTCCCTTGCAGGCCTGGTCCTTCCCAACTGCCCTCCTCTGCTGGCCTGATGGTTCACAATTGCCCTCCCTTGCAGGGCCTGGAACCTCCAACGGCCCTCCCCTGCTAGCCATCTTGTGGTGGCCATCTTGTGTCCACATGGGGGCAGGATCTTTGATCACATGGGGGCAGCCCTCTTGTGTGTTGGACTGATGGTCAATCTGTGTATTTCTCTTTTATTAGATAGGATAGAGGCCTGGTGCATGGGTGGGGGCCAGCTGGTTTGCCCTGAAGAGTGTCCCAGATCAGGGTAGGGGTTCCCTTAGGGTGAGGGGCGGCCTGGGTGAGGGGCCTGTGGAGGTTTTCAGGCCGGCCACGCCCCCCAGCGACCTAAGCAGAGGCCCTGGGATCTGGGATTAATCTATGTCTACAATTGAAACTTTGTAGCCTGAAGTGGAGCCAAGCCTTCTGCTTGCTCCGTGGCGGCAGCCATTTCAGTTTGAAACTTTGTAGTCTAGAGTGGAGGCTGAAGCCAGCAACAACAGGCTGAAAGCTTGGCCTTCTCCTTTGCCAGGGAGACCCAAGCCTCTGTTCTCTCCAGCTCAGTGGCTGCTGTCATTTCTGTATCTTTTATAATTGAAACTTTGTAACATTGAGGGAGGCCTAGGGAGGCAGAAAGCTTGGCTTCCTCTGTTGCTGGGGAAACCCAAGCCTTCCTCCTGCTTTCAGTGGCAGCAGCCATTGTGGTTGGGGTTTATTTGTATAATCTGCTCCTGATTGGCTGGTGGGTGTGGCTGGTGGGTGTGGCTTGTGGGTATGGCAAAGGTACAGTTAAATTTGCATATTACTCTTTTATTAGATAGGATTTGTATGCTTCTTTTACTAATTTGTAACTTTAATTTTTAGACCCCACCAGAGACCCTAATAGATCAAAGAGAGCTTTATCCTGCCTCTATAAAATATTCAATGGAATAATGTTATTCAACCTTAAGAAGAAGTGAAATTCTGACATACGCTACAATATGGAACAGACCTGAAAACATTATGCTACATGAAATAAGATAGACATGAAGGATGGATATTGTATAATTCCATTTATATGACGTACCTAGATTACAGGAAGTATAATAGGGGGTGGGGAATGAAGCATTATCTAATGGGTACAGATCTTCTGTTTGGGATGATGAAAAGTTCTGAAAATGGATAGTGGCAATGTTTGTACAACATAAATAAATATATTTAATGTCACTGAATTGTACACTTAAAATGGTTAAAAATAATTAAGTTATAAAATAAAATGTGGCATAGTCAGTTGCAGTTATCTTTGTTACCAGTTACATCATTCTGGGAACTCATGTCATTAAGCTTGTGAAACTCAATTTAGGACAGTTTAATTATTACCAATACTTAAATATGTAAATATGTACTCAGGATTTCCTTTTTTAAAAAGTAAACAAATTATTATAAATAAGTAAATCAACAACTCCAATATATATCTGTGAGTCTCATATTCAGTTAAAATATATTAGATTTAAATAAAATTTAATATACAGGTAATATTGGTAAATAAGTATACTTAAAGTTCAAACTATTGGACACAATCTAAAAATTTAATACTATAATTCAATTTAAAGCCACATATAAAATATATAGCTTTAAAATACTCCTTAATATTGTTTTTTCCTCTTATGATCTGATAATATTTTATACTTAAAAGTTAGGTAACACACACCAAAATTATTCAAAATCATTGAGTCAACTGTCTCCCCACAACACAAAGACCAGAAAACCAGAATGCTGTCGAAGTAAATGAAGCTGGAATCAAGACTGCCTGGAAGAGTTGCTCCTCTAAAGTCAGTTTCTTCAGAATAAGGCAGCAGTAGGTGGCATTTGAAATGTTTTCTTTCTCTTCAGAACTTGTTGCCTGAACAGTAAGTCATGTCAGGTTTGGCTCAGCCCCCTTGAGGCCTGAACCAAGTAAAGCCTGAAGTCACCATTTAGTAACTACCGCAGCGATGGGGCGTCTGGAATTTGTTGAGAGCACTGAGTTTTAAAACAGAACAGCTGTTGTAGAATGCTGTTACAAGACACCTCTGAGGGACTGGAGGCCTCACAGACACCCTTGTCTATTCTGAATAGGGAGGGCAATCACTGCCCCATACTTTCTTACAAGATAAGAATTTGCAAAGATGAAGTCCAAGAGCAGTGTAATGACTTATAGGAAAATTCTCAGTTCCTTTGTAATGCCACCTGGGCAAGACAACTTGATGGGTAAAACTATGTCCAACACACTTAAGTGACTATTACCACAAACCCAAGGGCTTAAAATAGAGTCACACATGCCATGAGCACACAATTATTGGAACCTGCAGAAATTACTGAAACTGTTGTGTTAAAAGATCTGCTATAATATATATAGGAACAAAGAAAGTCTATCTCAATAGGAAACCATCAGGCATTGAAGGACTATGAGACTTACTTTGAAAGTTTATCTCAAATCCTGGTATTTATATAAATTATCTCAATTTTGATATCTGGTAGGGAGGACAGTCTCATAGGACTTGATTTATTATCATAGAACCTTTAATCTGAAAAAAATCTGTCAAGGATATTGAAATAAGTCAATATCTTATAACAGAAAAGCAATGCAATAGGACATTTTAACTCCTGAAAAGAATTTTAAGATCCTACCTTCCTATCATTTCATGATTTGGTCTATCATAGAATGCAGACAGAACCTTTTTATTCTATATTCCACTGGGCTTTTATAAAAGTATAGTGAGCCCAAAGCATAGGTGCCTAACCTTGGATTAGAAATGAAGTTAGGACACAAAGAAAGGAAGGAGTATGAAAAAAGCCTATAATGGCAAAAAGAAACACACACACACACACACACACACCACCAAACAAAAACTCTGTGTAGCCTTATAATCAAATAATGTTTTTGTCTTTAGAAAATATTATTGCTATTATACAATGGAAGGGGGCCTTATAAATCAATAGGTTCCCATCACAGGCAGTCATAAAATGATTGTTGAATGGCTGAATCAATAAACCCTTTTACTTTGTAAATGAGAAAAGCAAGAGATAAATAAATCTAAGACCTCTGTCATAAAAAAAAAACACATTAAAAAGGCCAAGATTCCAAATGGTTGTTAGTATAAATGATTATCAAAATGGAAGTTTGATTTTAACTTAGCTCCTTTTCAACGTTACCATTTGTTGCAATGCAACAATATACCACCAGTTCCTTGAAAGGACCCTGTTTTCACTGCTCATCAATAAGATGTATTTATTAAGGACATCTGCTCCAAATGCTGTTATAATCACCAGGGAGAAACAGGTGAAGACCCCAGGCCTGACCAGGAGAGAGCACAGGGCAACATGTCACGGAAACTGAGATTTGCTGTCTTCAGACTCTCATTTTGTCATCTTGCTAATTAAGTAGAATAAGCAACGGAAAAGTAGACCTGTGTAAGATGTTCTCATAAATGAATGAGGAAAGGAAGAATGGGCAGATGTGGCTCGGTGAAGAAAAGGAGGGGAAACATTTTATATAGGAAGAAAAAAAAGCATTCATTAACAGGCAGAAAAGAAGAGAGGGGGAGGGATCACTGTCCAGGGAATCTGTAAAGTGGGTGAGGGAAACCTGGAAAACTATGTAGAGTTATATGCAGAATCACTACAGATTCTGAGCAAAGTGAAATAATGAAAATGGGCTTTGAGAAAAGTCAAGGTTGTGTTATGTGTATTGAAAAGGAGAGACTGAAGGCAGGAAGATAGGAAGCAACAGAGGATAAGATAAGAAGGTTTACACTAGGAATGGGAAGAAAAAGTCAACAGGATGCAAAGTCTGATCGGCTGTGAAGGGCAAATAAAGGGGAGGAACAGTGAGATGATCAGAGGCTTGGGATTTATGTCAAAAGATGAATGACAAACAGAAATTAGGACAGATTTATTTTAAAGGGGTGAGGAAGAGAAAAGATAAGTTTTAGACAATGTAAAGTTTGAGGTAAGGACAGAAGACATTATTAGCACACAGAAAGTATGGATGGTGGTAGCATAAAGATTGCAGGGAGAGTTAGGATAACTGTCTCCTTCTAAGAGTTTTTCTTGAGGAGTATCAACAAAGAACAAAGGAGAAATCACCAAGACTTGAGGAGACACAAGAGTGTGTTGAACACCTTGTGTGTGGCCACAGGCTTTCTCAAAAGCTCTCAATGGTCTGGCAAGGTGAAAAAGGGCAGGAAGAGAAAATATCATCACAGAAGTAGGAAAGGGACTCAAGGGAGCAAAGCCTCACAGGAGCCTATACTGTGTTCTTCAGGAAGGTAGACGGCAAGAGGTCGATACTGCATGTCAGCAGGCAGAGGAGAACTGTAGAGAGTGCCTGGGAAGGCATATGGGCATTTCTTTAATTATTGTCAGTTGAATCCAGGGCGGTTGGCATAGCCACGTGCTAGAAACACATTCTGCCAAAAGGCAGAAGTGTTGTCAGCTTGACCTTCATTTCTGCCCAGGTGCTAGGGGGTGGGTTTTATTATGTAAATCCAGCCAAGCACCAGGAATGCTATGAAAACTTCCTGGTATTTGGGGGTATAAAATAAACATGCTGCATCGGCTCTGGGTCACTGTTTCTCCATCAGAAGAGGGCAGCGGTCCCAGCTTTTTACTACTATCTCTGGGTCTGTCTTTTTCTTTCATTTTTCTCAATCCCCAGCTGCCCCTACTCAGGAACTGGACTGCTCTCTAGCTGTGCTGGATGCAGAAAAGAGAGAAATATTTACAGAGAACCATGATGGTAATGGGCACCAAGTCTGGGGTTTAGCTGGCAATCCGTGCTCTCTGCATTAAGGACAGGGAGGACTCAGACAACAAGCAAAAACTCACTACCTACCAACTTCAGACAGTGAAGGAGTGGAGAGAAGACAGCAAAGATAGCTCAGCACAGGGAATCAGGCAGATGTTTTTCACAGTTCTTATTTTTAAGTAATTAGGAAAGACTAGAATATTAAAAGAGAGATGTGTGGAGAGAGGGAGGGAGGGAGGGAGGGAGGGAGAGAGAGAGAGAGAGAGAGAGAGAGAGAGAGAGAGAGAGGGAATAAATAGGAGTGAAAACAGAATTAAGGTCCATTAAGAAGAAATAGAAGATAGGATTAGAGAACAGGAAGAGGTTAAATCTGGAAAGATTTAGGATTAGGAAAAAAAGAGAAAATCATTTTTGTTTAGAAATGAGTACATTGGAGATGCCACTTATATAGTCTTTCTTTAATTTTTTTTAAAAATAATGTACCTAGGAGATCATGTGCTGAAAGAGAGAGTATCAGAGGTTAAATTTAGAGAAAGAGAAGAAGAAGGTGGGCCATCGACAGTAAGAGAAAAATAGGTAATCTGTGCACTCTTTTCAGGATTGGGACAGAAAACACACACGTCTTACATGTATGTGTGTATCTATCTCTGTCTGTGTAGGAATTGAGCTGCACTACTGAATACTCCAGAAGTAGAAGACAGCAAGAAGACTGATACACAGATTTTGGTGAGAATCCATATTTTAAGGAAAATATGAAAATATGAAGCCAGTAAAAGAGAAGAAGAGAGGAGTGATTCAATGAAAGGGGGAATAACCACAGAGTTAATTATAACAACAGTGACCAAACTATATACTTAAAAAGTATATACAGAGAGTAAGTGGAAGTCACACTGACTCTCCCAGGACCAAACTGGAATTACAACTAAATAACCGAAATCAACTGAAGACTAGCTAGAGAGAACGCTGATAACCAAAAACGGAAAGTGGAGACTTCATAGAGACTGGTAGGAAGTACAGAAGCTTGAAAGAGCTGGTCCGGCTCCTACACACAGCAGCTGAAGTTCAGGAGGGATATCTCAGCTGTGGTGGTTTCCTACCGAGAATTGTGGAGTCTAAACTCCAAACTGGGCTCCCCAGCCCAGAGCACTAGAACCAAGAAAAGTGCCCATGTAACATCTGGCTGTGAAAAGCAGCAGGGTTGCTGTGTACCAGAGAGAGACAGCTGGAAATGCAGGCAACCTCTTAAAGGGCCAATGCACCAAATTTAGTGTGCAGCCACTTACCTGGGGCTCTGAAAGAGAGAAGGCAGAGTGGACTGGAGTTATGTGATGACAGTCCAGGGTTGGAGCTTGGTGAGCAGCCACCCCAGTTTCCAGTGCTGCAGAGGAAATCTTACTCCAGTGGAACTTTGTTATCCAGGTGGTTTTTGCCTGGGGGAAAGGCAGTTGTCCACCATGCTGGAAGACCCCACAACCCACCCTGTGGTTGATAGCCTGAGGCTAATCAAAACTGAGTGTCAGTGTGAGTACAGACAGAGGAGGCTCTCTGGAGGCTTAGAGTTTATGCCTTATCTACTTATGGGTCTGTCCAAGAAGAGCAGACATGGGTGCACATCTTGGTCCTTTACAAAGGCACCCAGACTAAGCAGAAGGAGCCACAAGCTGTGAATTGCTGATAGCTCCAAACACGGTACTCAGGGCCAGTCACAAACAGTATCTGACACTGCCCTGCAGTAGAGATTGGGAGTCATAGCAGATCTACCTAATACACAGACACCAACCCCAACAGGCAGCCAAATGGAGAGACAAAAAAACACATCACATCAAATAAAAAACAAGAGAATTCTGCAGGATAGATAAAGAGATAAGAAATTTATCAGATACAGAGTTCAGAATAATAATAGCAAAGTGCTCAACAGATGAGAAATGATATAGTAACAATGAAGAATGACATAGCACTAAGGAAGAACATAGTGGAAATAATACATAGCAGTTTAGGGGAAGCCAAGGATTAAATAAGTGAATTAAAAAACAGGGTAGAAAAAATTACTCAATCAGAGAATCAAAAAAGAAACAACAATTAGGAAACAGGAGGACAGTTTAAGGGAACAGTGGAATTACATGAAATGTAATAATATTCAGATTATAGGAGTACCAGAAGGGGAAAAAAGTGAACAAGTGATAGAGGACTTGTTTGAGGAAATAATGGCAGAAAACTTCCCTAGTCCCAAGCAAGAAGAACCCAAACAGAAACACAACCAGACACATCATAATTAAAATGACAAAAATTAAAGACAAAGAGAGGTTAAAGACAGCAAGAGTAAAGCATGTTGTTACCAAAAAAGGAGCTCCCATAAGGCTGTAAGCTGATTTTTTAAATTAACAACTCTATAAGCCAATGGGAATGGTATGAAGTATTCAAGGTACAGAAAAGCAAGGATTTGAAACCAATATTTCTATATCTAGCAAGACTATCATTCAAAAATAAATGGTGGAATAAAGAGCTTCCCAGACAAAAAAAAAAAAAAAAAGGCAAAATATGTTCATCACCACCAAACCATCACTGCGAGAAATGCTAAAGGGACTGTTGTACTGAGAAGAAACATATATATATATATATATATATATATATATATATATATATATATATATATATTTCCCCTATATCAGTTTAGTGTGTGTGTGTGTGTGTGTGTGTGTGTGTGTGTTGTAACACACACACACACACACACACACATACACTAGAGGCCCATTGCATGAAGATTCATGCAATAGGCTTTCCTTCCCCTGGCTGCCAGGACCAGTTTTCCTCTGGTACCTGGGACCCAGGCCTTCCACCTAGCTGTTGCCTTCTGTTTTTGCTTTGGCCGGCTGGAAGCTTCACTCCAGCCGGGGCCTTCAGTCTTCTCTGCTCTGGCTGGAGTGCCACACTGCCGATGCCTCGTCTCTGCCCCTGAGGGCAGGCGCTCGCTGCTGCAGCTTTGTCTCTGCCCCCAGGGCTGGGTGCTGGTGCTGCTTGGCCCTGCCCCCTGCTCCTGATTGGCTGGCAGCATAGCCAATCAGGAGCCAAGGTATAGTCACATTTGCATGTTACTCTTTTATTAGATAGGATATATATATGGACAGAGAGAGAGAGAGAGAAACATAGGCATTAGGAATTAAAATGGCAGTAAAAAAAGTACCTATTAATAATAATCTTAAATGTAAATGGACTAAAGACAATGGATAAAAAAATTATATGCTGTTTATAAGAGACCCATCTCAGAAGAAAAGATTTACATGAGAGTAAAGGGATAAAAGAAAAATTTCCATGCAAATGGAAATGAAAGAAAAGCGGGGGTAGCAATACTCATATCCGACAAAATGAATTTCAAAATGATGGCCATCACAAAAGTTCACAATATAATACTAACGGGATTGATCCAGTAAGTGGATATAACCCTGGTAAACATGTACGCACCCAATATAGGAGCACCTAAATATATTTTAAAAACTTCTAGAGAAATGAGCAGCAATATAGTCATAATAGGGGACTTGAACATCCTACTGGCATCACTGGATAGATATTCTAGACAAAAAAATCAACAAGAAAACAGAGACTCTAAATGACACAGTGGATCAGATGGATTTAATAACATTTATAGAACATTTCACCCAAAGCTGCAGAATATACATTCTTTTCAAGTGCACATGGGTCATTCCCAAAGACAGACTACATGTTAGGACACAAAACAAGTCTCTACAAGTTCAAGAAGATTGAAAACATATCAAGCATCTTCTCAGATCACAACAGAATGAAATTAGAAATCAACTACAGTAAAATTACTCAAACACATTAAAAAACATGGAGGCTAAATAGTGTGTTATTAAACAATGAATGGGTTATTAATGAGATCAAGAAAAAAATAAAAGCTTCCTGGGAACAAATGCAAATGAAAACAAAACAACCCCAAATGTGTGGGACACAGAAAAAGCAGTTATGAGAGAGAAGTACATAGCACTACAAGCTTACCTCATAAAAATGATAAATTAATAATAAACTATTTAACCCTACAACTTAAAAAATTTAAAAGACAACAACAACAGCAACAACAAAAAAAAGCCCCGAGTAAGTATAAGGAAGAAAATAATGAAGATTAGAGGATAAATAAATGACAAAGACATTAAAAAAATACAAATTATCTATGAAACCAAGAGCTCATTCTTTGAAAAGATAAACAAGATTGATGAACCATTAGCCAGACTCATTAAGAAACAAAAAAGGACCCAGAAAAATAAAATCAGAAATAAAAGCAGTGAAGTAACAACTGACACTATAGAAATACAAAGGATTGTAAGAAAATATTATGAACTATATGCCCACAAGCTGTATAATGTGGATGAAATGGACAAATTTCTAAAAAAATAGAATCTTCTAAAACTGAATCAGTAAGAATCAGAAAACTTGAATAGGCCAAGAGAGATATGAAAACACTAGAAGCCCAGTGCATAAAATTCACACACAGGGGTGAGGTGGGTGGTATGTGTTCCTCAGCCCAGCCTGCACCCTCTCCAATCTGGGACCCCTCGAGAAATGTCCAACTGCCCTCTCACAATACAGGACTGCTGGTTCCCAACTGCTCGCCTGCCTGCCTGATTGCTACTAACCACTTCCACCTGCCAGCCTGATCACCCTCCAACCATTACCCCGCCAGCCTGATAGATGCCTTACTGCTCCCCTGCTGACCCAATTGCCCCTAACTGCCCTCCCCTGCAGGCCAGATCCCTCCCCCCGCAACTGCTTTCCCCTGCAGTCCTGGGTCCACCTCCAACTGCCCTTCCCTGAAGGCCCAGTTGGCCCCAACTTCCCTCCTCTGCTGGCCTGGTCAACCCTAACTGCCCTCCCATGCAGGCTTGATCACCCACAACTGCCCTACCCTGCTGGCCTGATCACCCACAACTGCCCTCCCCTGCTGGCAATCTTATGTCCACATGGGGACAGCCATCTTTGACCACATGGGGGCAGCCATCTTGTGTGTTGGAGTGATGGTCAATTTACATATTACTCTTTTATTAAATAGGACGCTCAAAATCACTAATCATCGGAGAGATGCAAATCAAAACGACAATGCGGTACCATCTCATACCTGTCAGAATGGTAACCATCAACAAATCAACAAACGACAAGTGTTGATGAGTATGTGGAGAAAAAGGAACCCTCATACACTGCTGGTGGGAATGCAGACTGTGGATAACAGTTTGGTGAGTCCTCAAAAAATTAAAAGTGGAACTCCCATTTGACCTAGTAATCCCATTTCTAGGAATATATCTTAAGAAACTAGAAACACCAATCAGAAAGGATATATGCACCCCCTATGTTCATAGTAGCTCAATTTACAATAGCTAAGATTTGAAAACAGCCTAAGTGCCTATCAGCAGATGAGTGTATTAGAAAACTGTGGTACATCTACATAATGGAATATTATGCTGCTGTAAAAAAAAAATAAGGAATTCTTACATTTGCAACAGCATGGATGGAACTGGAGAGCATTATGCTAAGTGAAATAAGCCAGTCAAGAAAGATAAATACCACATGATCTCACTCATTTATGGAATATAATGAACAACATAAACTGATGAACAAAAAACAGATCCAGAGACACAGAAGTATCGATCAGACCATTAAACCTCAGAGGGAAGGTAGGGAAGGGTGGGGTAAGATGGAGAGATCAACTAAAGAACTTGTATGCATGGATATAAGCCTAATCAACGGACACAGACAACAGGGGCATGAGTCGAGTGGTGGGGGTAATGAGGGTAATAAGGACACATATGTAATACCTTAATCAATAAAGAAATTTAAAAAATATTTACATTCTCAAAAATGCTTATAATTTATAGGATTGTTATTTGTGGTCTGATCATATAAAGAATTAAGTAGAAAAACAAAAACAAACAAACAACTGATTAGAAGCAGTAACCAAAAAGTCCCAGCAAACGAAAGCCATGGTCCGGATAGCTTCCCAGGGGAACTTTACCAAACCTTCAAAGAAAAACTAACATCTGTCCTCCTCAAAATAGTCCAAAAAATTCAAGTGGAAGTAACACTTTCAACCCTTTCTTTTTTTTAAAAAAAATATTTTATTGATTTTTCACAGAGAGGAAGAGAGAGGGATAGAAAGTCAGAAACATCGATGAGAGAGAAACATTGATCAGCCGCCTCTTGCACACCCCCTGCTGGGGATGTGCCCGCAGCCACGGTACATGCCCTTGGCTGGAATCGAACCTGGGACCTTTCAGTCCGCAGGCCGATGCTCTATCCACTGAGCCAAACCGGCTTTGGCTTCCACCCTTTCTTATGAGGCCAACTTTATCCCAATTCCAAAACCAGATAAAGACACTACCAAGAAAGAGAATTAGAGGCCAATACCTCTTATGACTATAACTGTTAAAATCCTTAACAAAATATTAGCAAATCTGATCTAGTAATACATTAAAAAGATCATACACCATGACCAAGTGGGATTTATTCCAGGGATGTAAAGCTGGTACAGTATTTGCAAGACAAATAAATGTGATACATCACAGAAACAAACTGAAAGGCAGTTTGTTTCTGTGATCACATGATCATATCAATAGACCAGTGGTTCTACAGGGGCGAAATTTGATTTTTATGGGAAGCAATTTGAGAATGAGTTATTAACAGTGAATTTTTTGCATTTCTTATGGTTCTGAGGGCCTCATATATAATACATAAATATATATTGTAACATATTTATGTATTTCAGTTCTCTATTACATGTTTTGAAACTTTATTTGCTATTTTTTCATATCACTTCATATTATTATTATTACTAGAGGCCCGGTGCACAAAATTTGTGCATAGGGGGTGTCTCTCAGCCCGGCCTGCACCCTCTTGCAATCCAGGACCCCTCAGGGGATGTCTAACTGCCAGTTTAGGCCCAATCCCACAGGGATCCCTACGGGATCAGGCCTAAACTGGCAGTTGGACATCCCTCTCGCAATCTGGGACCACTGGCTCCTAACCACTCTCCTACTGCCTGCCTGATTGCCCTTAACCATTCTGTCTTCCTGCCGCATCACCCCTAACCACTCGCCTGCCTGCCTGATTGCCCCTAACCACTCTGCCTGCCTGTCTGATCACCCCTAATTGCTTGCCTGACTACCTGATCGCCCCTAACTGACTCTGCCTCGGCCCCCATGACCAAGGCTTTTCCAGAAAGAAGTCCAGAATGATGTCTGGAAGGTTGTTTGCCATATTATGCTTTTATTATAGATTTTTAACAATTTTCTAGTGATTTCTTCCTCAATACTTCAAAGTACTGCCCTTTTGTTCTTTTATTTTTCTCTTTAATGAATGCTTGGTTTTTTGGAAGTTTGTTTAGACAAAGTTATTGGCCTTTTAGGCTTCCTCCATGTGAATAGGAGTTCTTTTTTTTTTTTTTTAAATAAGACTTATATGTCACAGGGGGACATCAGGATTTTAGAGATGCTTTTGTGGGAAATGGCCAAAAAAAGGTTTGGAATCACTTCAATAGATGCAGAAAACAACATGTGACAAAATCTAACACCCATTTTTAATGAAAACTCTCAGCAAAGTGGGAATAAAGGGAGCATATGTCAATATAATAAAGGCCATATATGACAAACGTACACCCAATATCATACCCAATGGACAAAAACTAAAACCATTTTCCCTAAGAATAGGAACAAGACAGAGATGTCCACTTTCAACACTAGAGGCCCAGTGCATGAAAGTCGTGCATGAGTAGGGCCCCTAGCGGCTGCTGGCTGTTGGCCAGGGCCTTCCTTCCCTGGCTGCTGGCTGCCACCTGGGGCTTTCCTGCATTCCATGCCTTTTCCTGGTGGTCAGCCCATGTAATAGCAAGCAATTGAAGCCCAGTTGGTTGAACTCTTGAGGGGACACTTTGCATATTAGATGTATATATCTAGTACTGGAAGTCCTAGCCACAGTGATCAGATAAGAAAAAGAAATAAAAGGCATTCAAAATTAGAAAGGAGGAAGTAAAACTTTCATTATTCATAAATGAGATGATATTGTACATAGAAAACCCTAAAGACTCTACCATTCAATAAATTAATTAATTTGGCAACATATTAGGATACAAAATTAGCACCCAGAAATTGATGGCATTTTCATACACTAATAATGAACTCTCGGAAAGAGAAACTAAACAAGTAATCCCATTTACCATTGCTAAAAAAATAATTTAAAGATACTCAGGAATAAACAATGGAGAATGTAAAATACTTGTACTTGAAGAACTACAGGACATTGAGAAAAGGAGACAGAGGAAGATATAAAGTGGTAGAAGACTATACCATGTTCATGGATTGGTAGAATGAATATCATTAAAATGTCCATACTACCCAAAGCAATCTACAGATTCAATGCAAGCGCTATTAAAACACCAATGGCATATTTCACAGATCTAGAACAAATACTTACAAAATTTATATGGAACCAAAAAATATACCAAATAGCCACAGCAATCTTGAGAAAGAAGAATAAAGTTGGAGGGATCACAAGACCAGATATCAAATAATACTACAAAGCCACTATAATCAAAACAGCTTGGTACTGGCATAAGAACAGGCATTTAGATGAATGACACAGAACAGAGACCCCAGGAATCAACCAAAGCCATTATTTGACAAAGGAGTCAAGAGTATACAATGAAGTCAAGACAGTTTCTTCAATAAATGGTTTTGAGAAAATTGGACAGATACGTGCAAAAAAAGAAAAATGGAACTAGACCATCAACTTACACCATACACAAGAAGTAACTCAAAATGAATAAAAGACTTACATCTAAGTCATGAAACCATAAAAATCCTAGAAAAAACCATAGGCAGCAAAATCTGACATCTCTCATAGCAATATGTTTACAGATACTCATAGGGCAAAGGAAACTAAGGAGAAAATAAACAAATTGTGCTACATCAAAATGAAAGCTTCTGCACAGCAAAATAAACCACCAAGAAAACAAAAAGGGAACACAATGTATGGGAGAACATATTTGGCATTGATATATCCGATAAAGGTTTAATATCCAAAAATATATGAGGAACTCATGCAACTTAACAAAAGAAAGGCAAACAATCCAATTAAAAAATGGGCAAAGAACCTAAATAGATAATTCTCAAAAGGGGACATCCAGATGGCCAAGAGACATATGAAAAAATGTTCAGTCACTGATCAGCAGAGAAATGCAAATTCAAATAACAATGAGGTATCACCCACCTCACACCTGTCAGAATGGCTACCATCAACAAATTAACAAATGACAAGTGCTGGCAACGATGTGGTGAAAAGAGAATCCTAGTACCCTGCTGGTGGGAATGCAGACTGGTGTATCCACTGTGAAAAACAGTATGGAGTTTCTGCAAAAAAATTAAATATGGAACTACTATTTGACCCAGTGATCCCACTTCTAGGAATATATCCTAAGAAACCTGAAACACCAATCTGAAAGAATGTATGCACTTCTTTGTTCATAGCAGCACAATTTACAATAGCTAGGATCTGACAGCCCAAGTGCCCATTAGTAGATAAGTGGATAATGGAGTTGTGGTAGATTTACACCATGGAATACTATGCAGCAATAAGAAAGAATGATCTCTTACCCTTTGAGACAGCATGTAGGGTCCTGGAAAGTATTATGCTAAGTAAAATAAGCCAGTTGGAGAAAGACAAATCTCACATGATCTCACTGAAATTTAATGAAAAAATAAACTGATGAACAAAATTGATCCAGAACCATAGAAGCAAGGAACAGAATGTTGAATCTCAGAGGGAAGGTGGGAAAGGGTGGGTGGGTGGGAAAAGATCACCAAAGAAGTTATATGCATATATGCATAACTCATGGACACAGACCATAGGGTGGCGGAGGCCTGGGGTGTGGGGTGGAGGCAGTCTAGAAGAGGTCAGTGTGGGGGAAGAAGGACATATGAAATACTTTCAACAATAAAGATAAAAAAGAAAGTTATTTCAAAGCTTTAAGGCACATATCCTCAATATTTTTCTCATAAATCTTTAAAATCACTCCAAAAGTACAAAAATATTTTTATTATATCTCATTAAGCAAAAAGTTATTCCTTTCTCTTTTCTCTCTTTATATATATACACTACACTACACACACACACTCATACATGTGTCTTAGTATTTTAACTATTTTGCATTTAAGATAACTAAACATGCCTAGTGAGAATAGGATTAGGATTATTGTTGGCCATTTTAAGACATTTAAAATATTTTTGCTTATTTACTGTGCTTACTTGTGTGTTCACATTAAGTCTCAAATTCTTAATATGCATAATAATGGGTTTCTTTCTTCATAGGGATTCAATGAAACAATGTGTTGTATCTCATTTGTAGATTTTTATGTATTCATTTATATATTCATTCACATGTTGAATAAATATTGACACAGTGCCAAAAAAACAATAACAATGAAAAACAAACACACACACACACATACACACAAAAGAAAATCCAATAAAGGTAGCTCATATCAAATTTTTGTTTTGGTACATTAACTAAAGAACTATCCTATATAATGAAAGCCTAATATGCTAAGTGTTCAGTTGTCCATTCAATCAATCAAAGCATAATATGCTAATGATATGCTAAGACTGCTTAACTACTCACTATGACATACACTGACCACCAGGGTAAGCTAGCTTGCTGCTGGGTCCGGCCGGGACTGAGCAAGATGGGCCACACATGCCCTGGAGCCCTCCCGTGGTTGCTCCCCTGGCTGGCCAACCTTCTGGGTCCCTCTCTGGCCTGATCATGCACCAATGGAGTCCCTTAGCCTGGCTTGAGCCCTCTTGCAATCTGGGACCCCTCGGGGTATGTTGAAGAGCCGGTTTTGGCCTGATGGTGGAACAACTGGTTGCTTTGATGCACACTGACCACCAGAGGTTAGATGCTCAATGTAGGAGCTGCCCCCTGGTGGTCAGTGCTCTCCCATAGAGGGAGCACTGCTCAGCCAGAAGCCAGACTCATGGCTGGTGAGTGCAGTGGCAATAGCAGGAGCTCCTTCTGGGGAGTGGGTCTAAGCCATCCATCAGACATCCCCCGAGGGCTCCCTGACGGTGAGAGGGAGCAGGCCAGGCTGAGGGAGCCCCCCTGAGGCCTCTAGTCCTATGTAATAAAAGGCTAATATGCAAATCAACCAAATGGCAGAACGACCAGTTGCTATGACGTGCACTGACCACCAGGAGGCAGATGCTCAAAGCAGGAGCTACCCCTTGGTGGTCAGTGCATTCCCACAGGGGGAGTGCCACTCAGCCAGAACCCTTGAGCCAGGCTCAAGGCCGGTGAATGCAGCAGCAGTGGCTGGAACCTCTCCCGCCTCCACTGCAGTGCTAAGGATGTCCAACAGCCAGACTGGGTCCACTCCTTGTTAGTCGGACATCCCCTGAGGGCTCCTGGACTGTGAGAGGGTGCAGGCCAGGCTAAGGGATCGTCCTCCGCAGTGCACAAATTTCGTGTACCAGGCCTTTAGTATTTAATAATTTGATAGATGTTAAGGATGTCTTTATAAATCTTTTAGGAATTTAGAGTCTAATTATAATAGAATATGATATAAATAGGATATATAAAGTGTATACACACACACACACACACAACAATAAAAGTAAGCCTTGATTACTGGGATGGTTTTGTAGAAACCAAGGTATAAGGAAAAATTTTATTTAACCACTGATATATGATTTAGAATTTTCCTCATGAGCAATTCACCAGACAGAGAGTGGAAAGATAACATTCTTGGCAGAGAAAAAGCATGTGTACAATGAAGACACACTAGAGAAAACACACTTTTCCTTAAGGGGCTTGTAGAGGGATGGTGGATGGGTGGGAGAACACAGGCTGAAAAGTCCCCCAGAGAACTGATCTGCAGAGTCACCTTAAGCAGTTTGGGCATAACCCCACAGGAAAATGGAGAGCTGTTGAAGGGTTTTAAGCTGGGGATATTTACGGTTTAAAAAGTCTCTCAATGGTATCAATGGCTCCTGAAGCCCAGAGCCTTGTCAAAATTTCTTCTGGACCCGAAAATTCTCATTCAATAGATCTGAGGTGGAATTTGCACAGTGTTTTTTTAAATGCTCCCCAGATGATGCTCATTCACTTATTTAAAAAATATCTACTTCCTGTTATTTTAAGCAGAGGTCTCAACAATGAATAAAATAGACAAAAATTGCAGCCTCCTAAAGCTTATGTGCATGGGAAGACAAATCAAAGATGTAAGTAAATCCTATGGTATATCAGAAGGCGAACAGCACTGTGGATAAAAATTAAACATGGAAAGAAGGATAAGATGGATGATTCGAGATGTTGCACAATCTGTATAGTATGGTTATTCAGATGAGCCTTGCTGAGGATTTGAGAAATGGCTTGGAGGGGTTGGCAGTGCCAAGACACAGATTTCTAAGGAAGGGGGCCAAGTTCATAAGCCTGAGGATGGAATAGACCTTGGGTTGAATGACAAGGCCAGTATGGTAGACAAAATGTGGGAGGAAGACAGTAGCAAAGGATGGTCATGAATGCTCTTCTAGACCATCCCAAGGACCTACTCTGAATAAGGTGGGAAGCCACTGGAGGCTTCTGAACAGAGGAGTAACATGCATGATTTAGGTTTTTAAAGGATCATTCTGGTTGTGTATTAAAGAAAAGACTGAGAATGGCCGGCATGGAAGTGGCAGACCAGGATGGGGGTGTCAGGGTGGTGAGGAGCAATGGAATCTGGATGAATTTCATGTGGCGGGCTGAGCTAAAGATAGTAAATAGAGATGTGGCAGCCAGACCAGTAAGGATGCCATTGCTGTGGTGGAGAGGGAAAATAAGGGTAGTCCAAAGGAGATAAGTTCAAGACGAATGTTAAGGTAAATACTGCCATACTTGGGGCTCTTTGTACAAGAAAGTGTGGGAGTGGGAGAAGTCATGAATAAATCTCAGGTTCCTAGTTTGAGTTACTTGAAACCAAGACAGGATTTATAGCAGGAGAAACAAAATTTTTTTCTATGTTGTTTGCTCACTTTTGTTGCACACACGCATGTGTATGTGTTGGGGGTGTGTCTAATGTTAATATTTTTACATATTTATTTTGAGAGGCCTAGAGAACATGAGACATTTAGGAAAAAAATGATCAGTCAAAAAAGTGGAAATTCATTCAATAAGCCTGGGTCTGAGACTCAGGAGCAGGTTGGATTGGACACATAATTGGGATTACTAAGAGCAGTGGTTGATGCTATGACTAAGCCATTCAAATGCGATAGCAAAAATTAATTGTTTCAACCACTCATGATCCAAAATAAAAATATTAAACACATAGTATTTACACTCTAGTCTTTGCCCACCTGATATGGGTTCTTATGGAAGGAAGCTGGATTTCCTATTTTAAAATGCTAGTCATCTGAAAAATAACCCAATCTGTTTGTACAGAGAAATGTCCAAAGAAACCCCCCACCAAGGCTTTGGGGAGGGTAACTCAAAGACACTATGGAAGTTTCTCTGTGCAAGTAGAAAAACAGCAGGCTATTAGCATATCACTCTACAGTCACATAATATTTTCCAGCTAGAGTTGGATTTGCCATTTGAAATGCAGAGATGATGGTGGAAGAAGCAGGTTTCTAGAGACCTGTCATACAATCTTCCTTTCTGGCTCAGTGAACTTTCCATTGTCCTTTTTAAAACTCCAATGTCTTTGTTTCATTTGATTGCCAAGAATTTCTATTTTGATACCCATTTCTATAAATACTAGGCAAGTTACTTAATGGATCTCAAATCTAGGTTAATATAACTAAATAATTTTGAATTAGCTTTTCTTAGGCATCCTCCAGCTTGGTAGATTAACTATCCTATCTAATAAAAGAGTAATATGCAAATTGGCCATTACTCCAACACAAGATAGCCACCCCCATATGGTCAAAGATGGCCACCCCATGTGGACACAAGATGACCTCCACAAGATGGCTGACAGGGGAGGGCAGTTGTGGGCCATCAGGCCTGCAGGGGAGGGCAATTGGAGGTGACCAGGCCTACAGGGGAGGGCAGTTAGGGATGACCAGGCCTGCAGGGGAGGGCAGTTGGGTGGGGGGGAAACTAGGCCTTCAGAGGAGTGCATTTGGGACGAAGGGACTAGGTCAGCAGGAGAGAGCAGTTGGGGGCAATAGGCCTGCAAGGGAGGACAGTTAGGGGTGACCAGGATGGCAGGGGAGGGCAGTTAGGGACAATCGGGCTGGTAGGGGAGCAGTTAGGCATCAATCAGGATGGCAGGGGAATAGTTAGGGGGTTATCAGGCTGGCAGGCAGAAGTGATTAGGGGCAATCAAGTAGACAGGTGAGCAGTTGGGAGCCAGCAGTCCTGGACTGTGAAAGGGATGTCTGATCCCACTGGGCTCGGGCCTAAATGGGAAGTTGGACATCCCTCGAGGGGTACCAGATTGGAGAAGGTGCAGAGGGACACTCCCTCCCCCTTTTCCCCATGCACGAATTTTGTGCACCAGGCCCTAGTTATTTATAGACTTGTACATATGATATTTTCATTCAAATTGTCTTTATATGCATATTTCAGAAGAGCTATTCCCCTGAGCACCCAGTGATGAGCTATTGTCAGAAAGAGCAATGATCATTTACAAATAATTATCATATCCTGTTTGGACATAAGTTTCCCAGCCAACAGGCTAGAAGAGGCCTATGTAGAGTAACTGTAATTTAGCAAATGAGCTCCAGCATGAAACTGAAGCTAACTTTGAAACCTCAGCCATTCATAGCAGTTGCTTTGTTATCAACGGCAATTTAAAGCATGCATATTTACTCTCTCAGAAATTGACTTCTGAACCAACTCTGCACCTGCTTCTAAGATTTGTATATGAAATAATGGAATAATTTGAATATGATAATGATTTAAATTTTTTATTTTGTCCAATCACATTGATTTAGTTTCTTCTAAAAGTAACACCTTAAATTATGTGTATATTAGAGGCCTGTTGCATGAAGATTCATGCAATAGGCTTTCCTTCCCCTGGCTGCCAGGACCAGTTTTCCTCTGGAACCTGGGACCAGGCCTTCCCTCTGGCTGTTGCCTTCCGTTTTTGCTTTGGCCGCTGGAGGCTTCACTCCAGTGGGAGCCTTTAGTCTTCTCTATTCTGGCTGGAGTGCCACACTGCCGCCACTTTGTCTCTGCCCCCGGGGCTGAGTGCTTATGCCGCTTGGCCCCGCCCCCAGCTCCTGATTGGCTGGTAGTGTAGCAAAGGTACATTCAGATTTGCATGTTTCTCTTTTATTATATAGGGTAACATAGCCATGAATTTGTATTTATACCTATGATAGATTTTTACATTAAATTACACATCTATTGGGTATAAATGAATTCCTTTACAGGTGTTGTGTGTTGGTTTGATAGGATTTCAAATTCACTTGTTTATAACTTAAGTGGCTTTAATTCACTTGTTTATGACAAAGGTAAAACAAAGTTGTTTCCAGAAGTAAAGCTGTTTTGCCATAGGAGTGAGATAAGTTGTGGGAGGATGTCATCATCTCATCTGTTGTCACTGAGAAGGGCTCCATAGCTCAGCTTCTGAGGAGCCCTACTAGTTCTTCTTGACAAGAACATGTGGAAAAGCAACTACAGCAAGGGGACATTTAGACTATAAGTACTGACAATTTGTGAGGAATAGCCAAGAATTTCCTTCTGGGCAAGGCAACACTTTGCTGACCTAAACACCTCTCTGAAGATCTTGACACACAAGATCTTCAAGGAGACTCTGGTTGGCAATGGTGCCAATCCTGCAAGGGTCCGAGGAAGAGAAGGAACACCTGTCCTGCATCAGCTAGGCACACCTTGTAGGTCCCTGGAGTGTTCCCCCTAGGCAGCCAGTCTACTCACTAACACTGGCATCTTCGTTGCCTAGCAACATGCTCTGTTAGCAGCTGGAAGTCAGCTTGTGATTGGTTAAAGCCGTCTCTCCTGAGTGCCTACTTGTATAAAAAGGTCTACCTCATCTAATGACTTTCTTCCTTTAATTTCCCCTTGCCTTGAATGATAGTATAAGTAATCCATCATTTCTTTGTACTATATTATTTCTTTACTAGAGGCCCAGTGCATGAAAATTCATGCACTGGGGGTGGAGATGGGGGTGGGTGGATGATCCCTCAGCCTGGCCTGTGTCCTTTTGCACTGTGGGACCCCAGAGGGGATGTTCACCTGCTGGGTTAGGCCTGCTTCCTGGGGCATAGGGCCTAAGCTGGCAGTCAGATATCCTCTGGCAGCCTGGGAGCCCTCAGGGGATGTCCACTTGCCAGCTTAGGCCTGCAGTTGGATATCCTTAGGGCTGCCAAGGAGGTGGGAGAGACTCCCACCACTGCCATTGCACTCGTAGCCATCAGCCTGGCTTGTGGCTGAGCAGAGCTTCCCCATGTGGGAGCGTACTGACCACCAGGGGGCAGCTCCTGCATTGAGTATCTGCCCCCTAGTGGTCAGTGCACATCATAGCGATTAGTTATTCCTGAACATTCTGCCATTAGGATCAGTTTGCATATTACCCTTTTATTATATAGGATTGGCTTATTAAGAGACATTATTCTCTACTGGAGGCCTGGTGCACGAAATTCAGGTATGGGAGGTGTCCCTCAGCCTCGTTTGCACCCTCTTCAATCTGGGACCTCTCAAGGGATGTCCGACTGCCCGTTTAGGCCCGATCCCGGCCCGATCCTGGTAGGATTGGGCTTAAACAGGCAGTCAGACATCCCTCTCACAATCCAGGACTGCTGGATCCCAACTGCTTGCCTGCCTGCCTTCCTGATTGCCCCTAACTGCTTCTGTCTGCCAGCCTGATTGATGCCTCACTGCTCCCCTGCCAGCCTGTTTGCCCCTAACTGCCCTTCCCTGCAGACCTGGTCACCCCTGTGGTCCCCCCCGCCAACTGCTCTCTCCTGCAAGCCTGCCCCCCCCAACTGTCCTTCCCTGCAGGCCCGGTTGCCCCAACTTACCTCCTCTGCTGGCCTGGTCACCCCTAACTGTCCTCCCCTGCAGGCTTGATCACCCCAAACTGCTCTTCCTTGCAGGCCTGATCCCTCCCAACTGCCCTCCCCTGCTAGCCATTTTGTGGTGGCCATCTTGTATGCACATGGGGGCAGCCATCTTATGTGTTACAGTGACGGTCAATTTGCACATTACTCTTTTATTAGATAGGATAGAATCCTGGTGCAGGGTGGGGACCAGCTGGTTTGCCCTAAAGGGTGCCCTGGATTAGGGTGGGGGTTCCCTTGGGGTGTGAGGTGGCCTGGGCGAGGGTCCTGTGGTGGTTTGCAGGCCAGCCATGCCCCCGGTGACCCAAGTAGAGGCTTTGGTATCTTCTACAATTGAAACTTTGTAGCCTGGAGCAAAACCAAGCTTTCTGTTCCCTCCGTGCCTACAGTCATTTCTGTTGAGATATATTTATCTTCTATAATTGAAACTTTATAGCCTTAAATGGAGGCCTGGGCCAGCCAAGGTGTGCAGAAAGTTTGGCTTCCTCCATTGCCAGGGAAACCCAAGCCTCCCTCCTGCTCTCTCCATGGCCACAGCCATCTTGGTTCGGGTTAATTTGTATACTCGCTTCTAATTGGCTAGTGGGTGCGGTTTGTGGTTGTAGTGGAGTGATGGTTAATTTGCATATTACTCTTTTATTAGATAGGATGACAATTTCTGCAGTAACCCTGTGTTAAATAAAGACAAACTCAGTCTCTGAGCATAATATGCCACCCAAAAACAAAACAAAAGGCATATACATGCATTTGAAACTTTTCAAGTTCAAGTTCTACCTGTGTTTTTTTTTTTTTTCTTTTACATGAACAAATGCCACTGGAGCTCCTTCCTTAAGAAAAATTCTTCAATCCCACAAACTCCCCAAGCCTTTTCAATTCAGTGCTTGTTCTTTTCTCTTCCCTTCAAACTAATTCTCAGCTTCCCTTACCCTAATTCTACTTACAAAATCCTTCAGCCCAACACTATATTCATCAGCCACTTCTACTAGTACCCAGACTGGCAGAAGCCTCCAGAAGTGTTTCTTCTTCCAGGTCTGGCATTTTCAGCGAATCTCACCAGCCTCCTTTGGCCACCCACTTTAGCTAGTTTCTCTACAATCACAGCATTGTTGCTACCACCCTGTCTTTCTTCACTCCCTTCTTCTTCCTTCCTAGGCCAGTGGAGAGCCATCCCTGGGCCCCACCTTCTGGAACAGTATCTGGTATATCATGAGCATGAATTCATTTGCGTCCAATAAGTACATACAGAGTTTTTGACAAAAATGGTCCCAAACTATTTCTGACAGGTTAATACTATGAATTGAGAAGAACCCTATGGTAAGTGCCTTTTACCAAGTCACTATCAAAGGAGTCTATCGGACACTTTCAAGCGTTACCTCACAGAACCCTTAATGAAACGGACTCTAAACCCTCCATTTGTCAGACATGCTCATGAGGTTAACCTGTGCAGCTGTGACACGTCACACAGCAAGGGGCAGAGGGGCCAACGGCCTCCGGAGCAGAGCTGAAATGGCAGCTCTTCCTCACACTGGCAGCAGTGGCACATGGTGGGCCATTCCAGAGGCGGACCGACCGGCTCTGCGGACTCCAGCGTCCAAGCTGGGAACCACAAACAGCATGCATCAATGCTGGTCAGCAATGCCTTCCACAGACCTGTACTAAGACAATATTTAATTCACACGTCCAAAGTGTTTGGTAGGAACTCCCAAACCCCAGGCCTAAGAGCCATTAACCACCACTAACACTTTGTGCTGGCATTTAATGCCTTCAACCCTGGATAGTGTTTGAAGAATATTTTCAATGGTAGCAGGTCCCTTAAGGATCCTGTCCTCATTTTTATGCAAATAATCACACAAAGGCAGCCAGGCCATGGTGCTCGGGGCGGGAAACCCCGAGCATCTTCTGTCTGTAAATGGGAGAGCTCTGCCCTCCACATGCACAGGACTTCCCAGAACATCTCAGTATGCAACAGAGACGGGGACGAAAGGAGAAAAAGACACGAAGGGGTATGTGTGTGGAAAAAGAAAGTTATTTGTTATTTCCATTGCTTTAACTTATTTCCACAGGCATCAAGAAAATTCCACCCCTATCGCCAAAATAAATATCTCATAGCCAAAGAGATGACACCTCACGCCAAGACAGGCTGAACATGGTAAGCACCTAAGCTGACCCCACCCACTAATAAAAACAAGAAAAAGATTTTAAAGACCATACACCTCCATTTCTAAAAGGATATGAAGAACCAGAATCAAGCAAACAAAAACAACAAAATAACCTCTGCAGTCCAGTCAGTTAGATATGCTGTTACCTTGTAATTTTTTTCTTCCTAGTGTGTTAGACAAAAGACAACTATGGGTGTTCTTTCAGCTTTTTGTCCTTTTCCCAGCATGGGACATGCTGGCCCACATGGAGAAACACTCACACACTTCAGTGCAGAGGCAGAGACCACAGTGCATGCCCTTCAGAATCAGTCAGGACCTACTGCACAGACTCCCTAATTGAGTGTGTGCGTGCGTGTGTGTGTGTGAAATTCCCAGGGATGAAGGTGGCAAGTGCCAGGGGTCAAATGGTTTAGATCTAAGAAGATGCCAATTTCTACCCCTTTCTGAATTCTATAGGCTTTAACGTGATCATATTTGAGTGGCATAACTTTGCCTTAAAGAAACATCAAGTATACATTGAAGAAAACCATGGGCTTCCTTGAGTGAGAGCAATGTACAGTATTTATTAATACACTAGAGGCCTAGTGCACCAATTCTTGCATGGGTGGAGTCCAGCTGGCCCACCCCGACAGGGACCCATCGGGCTGGGTTAGTGGTGGGCAGAGGCCACAGGCGGTGGGCCAGCTGGCCCCTCCCCCGATCCAGGGAGGAGTAATCAGGGGCAGGGCTAGCCAGGGGGAGGGGTTTTGGGCAATGGGCCAGGCCACCCCACCCCTGATTGAGGCTGGGAGGGAGGTCAAGGGGGGAGGCAAGATGGCCAGGGTAGGGGGGTTGATCAGGGCCTGGATAGGTTGGTTGGCTGCTGCAGTGTGTGTCATAGCCACCAGTTATTCTGGTCATTCTGCTGTTCTGGTCACTGAGCTTTTATATATAGAGATATTTTTCATTAAGCAAAGGTAAATCTCCAAGATAAGATAGCTTACATTTTTCACGCTACTGTCTTACTTGACTAAGTTGAGTCAGGAGGAGAAGCATAGTACCTGTCAGGCAGGCAACCCGAGGCTCATTCTCCCCCCGCACAGTGCCCGTGGCCATCCCGCAGCACGAGCGCTCTTCATCTCTATCACTGCAGACCCTCAGCTGCTGAGCTCTGCCGAACTGTCAAAATCTGGTCCCGGTTGTAACTTGGCAAACATGACTTAACCTGAGAGAAATTCTCTAAAACAAATTCTCATAACACCTGCCATGTCATTTTTAAGCAATACCTTCTGTTTCTACAAAACTTAAACACAGCTTTGTTGTTAAAAGTGAAATTTCATAGGTTTTTTTTCATCTCCATGGGTTATTCACTTCTGGCAATAGAAGGCTCCTACTAGGAGCCAAACGTTCCCAAACGTCTTAGCATTTCTGCTCCATGGACTTATGGTCAAAATCGCTAGTCCGTAGCACAAAAGGGAAAAAAGTCCCACAAGTGTCATCTCAATCCCCCAAATATCCGACTTCCAGCATATCAATTGCAAGGGGAGTCTATTGGTCATCATGACAGAAGTATAATTATTCATCAGGGAAAGGAAGCATCTGCATGGGTTCTTCCATCACTGTTGGAGTACATTAGACGAAGCTATACTAATAAAAGCATAATATGCTAATGACACCCGACAGCTGAACGACCTTCCAGACGTCATTTCGGACAAAGCCCCGGTGGTGGCGGGGGCCAAGGCAGAGGCAGTTAGGGGTAATCAGGCAGGCAGAAGAGTGGTTAGGGGTGATAAGGCAGGCAGGTGAGCAGTTAGGAGAGATCAGGCAGCCAGGCAGAGTGGTTAGGGTTGATCAGGCAGGCAGAGGAGTGGTTAGGGCCGATCAGGCAGGCAGGCAAAGGCATTAGGGGTGATCAGGCAGGCAGGGGAGTGTTTAGGGGTAATCACACAGGCAGACCAGTGGTTAGGAGCCAGCAGTCCTGGATTGCGCGGGGGATGTCTGACTGCCAGTTTAGGCCCGATCCTGCCCACAGGGATTGGGCCTATACTGGCAGTTAGACATGTCTTCAAGGATCCCAGATTGTGAGAGGGTGCAGGCCAGGCTGAGGGGACCCCTCAGCCCCCCATGCACAAATTTTGTGCACCGGGCCTCTGGCAAAATTATAAAAACAAACATAGAAATTAAGAAAATTTTATTGATGTGAGCATGGTTTTCATCCATTTAATATTTACTATGTACCAGGTATTCTGTTAGGTATTCAAAGATATACAAAAGATGAAAAAGATCTGTCTTCATTTTCAAATTAAATCAAACTGTAGACAACTATAAAATGTTGGCCTAAAGATATATAGTTGCAAGTTGTTAGCTTTTAGCTGGAATTGAAGCCTTTGATATATATGATGTAACCTAGGAAGAAAGTTTAAAAAATGTGGCTCAGGAAAGAATCCTTCAGACCAGTTACTTTAAGGGCTAGGCCACAGAATAGGATAAATCAATAAATAATAGTAAAGTAATAATCAAGAGATAGAAGAGAATTCTGTTTCAAGAGCAAAAGACAGAATTTCTAGAAGCAATGAGTGCTGAGTGCTGTCAGGAGATCAACGGCCATGAAGATTGAAAGAGGTCACTGCATTAGGGAGGGGGAGGGGGAACGGCATTGATAATATCCAACTGGAAAGAGCTGAGGTTTGTGCAAAAACCTACCCTGAGCCTAAAATAATAGCCCTTCTTAAAGAATACTTTACTAATATACCACTGAGCCTCAAGCAAGTGTGAATAGCGTTTTGATCAGAACACATCTCAAAGGTTTTAAGAGGAATGAAATCATTTTAAAAAGAGTTCTCTAGCTAAGAAATAGAGAGGAAAAAGCGACTTAAACAAAATTTATTCATACAATGCTCTGCCCATGAGATTTTCCACTTCCTGAAATCATAAAACCTTTTATTATTTTAAATAAATCATTTAAATTTATATAAATGATAATAAAACAAGTTTAATAGAAATGAATAGACAATGGTCATTGTTGGGAAATGGTGATCAGAATTAAAATAAGAAATAACAATAAAAAATAGTACAACAAATAAATTATTTGTACAAATGGTGGACAAATAGCACAGAAGGTTAATTTTTCCTTTATTAAAAAAAATCTCTCTCATGTGATGGAACTTAAATGGTTTGCTTCCTGGCACAGTCCTTGATAGGTCATAGGGAAAAAAATGCCATATCAAGGTGAAGAAAGGAAGCTCCAGAAGCAGTATTTTCACATAAAGTCAAACACATAGAAATAAATATACCTATTCCAATAAAATTTCCATCTACCACAATGCCCCATGGAACTTGAACACTCCTCTGTGCAAGCTGGTGGAAGAACTCAGCTCCAGCATGTGACTTCACTGATCATCCCAAGCACATGGATGCTCTTGATTATGTACTGCACACAGGGTCCATATTTAGTTGCTTTCCCTTTTGTTTTTAGCTTTTTCTTAAATTGATAAAGAAAGAAACAGAGATTCCCTTATCAGCCAGTTTCAGAAATTTTATATAAGACTAGAGGCCTGGTGCACAAAATTCGTGCACAGGTGGGGTCCCTAGTCCTGGCCAGCGATCAGGGTTTATTGGGGCCAACTTGCCCAGTCCTGATTGGGGCTGACCAACCAGCGCCTGCCAGCCAGGGTCTGGGGGCCTGCTGGATGGGGCCTGCTGGATGGAGCCTGCTGGATGGGGTTAGGGATGGAGGGAAGGACCGCAGGAGGTTTGCTGGCCAGGAGGGGGGAAGGGGGATAAGGGAACAGAGGAGGTTGGCTGGCTATGGGAGGTTGGCTGTGGGAACACACCGACCACCAGAGGGCCACTCCTGCATTGAGCATCTGCCCCCTGGTGGTCAGTGCACATCACAGTGACTGGTTAACCGGTCATTCCAGTCATTTGGCTGTAAGGGTCACTTAGGCTTTTATATATATAGATATTTACAGGCATCTTTCAAAGTTCTTAAATGAAGAAAACTGTGGGGCTACTAAAGTCAGGACATTGTCTTGGTTCTAACCTAAAAATTCAGACAAGGAATTTCACAGCAGCTAAAAGCCATTTCATCATTTATGAGAAAACAAGATTTAATTATTCTACTAAGCTTTACAGAGTGAGCACGATATTCTCTCTAGCTAACTTGTGCTACCTGTGTTGAGCAGAGGCCGGCATTAGTCTGTGAGTGCCTGCAGTCCCTGGGTTCTCTGGTCTCTCTCATTTTCCTTAAGCCCTTCCCCCCCTTACCACTAACAGTGCCATCTACTCCCATTACTCTACCTACCATCTAAAATGATTGCAATTTCCAAGTCAGGAGATTGAAATAATTTTTTTAGATTATTCATTACACTAGAATATTCGTGCATGGAGGGCGGGGATGTCCCTTAGCCCAGCCTGCACCCTCTCCAATCTGGGACCCCTCCAGGTATGTCCGACTGCCCATCTAGGCCCGATCCTGGTAGGATCAGGCCTAAACGGGCAATCGGACATCCTTCTCACAATCCAGGACTGCTGGCTCCAAACTGCTCATCTGCCTGCCTCCTTGATTGCCCCTAACTGCTTCTGCCTGCCAGCCTGATTACCCGCTAACCACTACCCTGCCAGCCTAATTGATTTTTAATTGCTCCCCTGCCAGCCTATTTGCCCCCAACTTCCCTCCTCTGCCAGCCTGGTCACCCCTAACTGCCCTTTCCTGCAAGCTTGATTGTCCCCAACTGCCCTCCCTTGCAGGGCTGGAACCTCCAATGGCCCTCCCCTGCTGGCCATCTTGTGGTGGCCATCTTGTATCCACATGGGGGCAGGATCTTTGACCACATGGAGGCAGCCCTTTTGTGTGTTGGAGTGATGGTCAATCAGCAAATTACTCTTTTATTAGGTAGGATAGAGGCCTGGTGCATGGGTGGGGGCCAGCTGGTTTGCCCTGAAGAGTGTCCCAAATCAGGCTGGGAGTTCCCTTGGGGTGAGGGGCAGCCTGGGCGAGGGGCCTATGGAGGTTTGCAGACTGGCCACACACCCCAGTGACCCAAGCGGAGGCCCTGGGATCTGGGATTAATCTATGTCTACAATTGAAACTTTGTAGCCTGGAGCGGAGCCAAGTCTTCCTGTTCACTGGGGGGGGGAGGGGGGGGGCGGCGGCAGCCATTTCTGTTGGAACATTGTAACCTAGAGTGTAGGCCTAGGCCAGCAATGGCAGACTGAAAGCTTGGCTTCCTCCGTCACCAGGGAAACCCAAGCCTCTGTTCTCTCCAGCTCAGTGGCTGCCACCATTTTTGTATCTTTTATAATTGAAACTTTGTAACATTGAGTGGAGGCCTAGGGAGGCAGAAAGCTTGGCTTCCTCTGTTGCCGGGGAAACCCAAGCCTTCCTCCTGCTCTCAGTGGCGGCAGCCATCTTGGTTGGGGTTTATTTGCACAATTTGCTCCTGATTGGCTGGTGCACGTGGCTGTGGGCATGGCTTGGAGTGTGGCAAAGGTATGGTCAAATTTGCATATTACTCTTTATTAGATAGGATAAGCAGCAACTGAAACACTTATTCAAAAACATCCTACTGAGATAAAAAGAAGCCTGATATGCTTAGTCTGAAAAACAAAACTGAAAAACCAAATTGGGAACCCTCAATAGACAAACTAAAACTTAGTAAGAAGAGAAACTAAACAGCTCTCAGGGCAGATGTGAAGAAAGTTTAACCCAGCCACTGTGGCTCAGTGGTTGGGCATTGACCTATGAACCAAGAAATCACGGTTTGATTCCTGTGCCTCGATCCCCAGTGGGGAGCATGCAGGAGACCGACCAATGATTTTCTCTCATCATTGATGTTGCTATCCCTCTGTCCCTCTATTTTCCTCTCTGATACACACACACACACACACACACACACACACTGAGTGGCCAGATTATTATGATCTCTGAAGGCATAATAATCTAACCAGTGTGTGTGTGTGTGTGTGTGTGTGTGTGTGTGTGTGTGTATGTGTGTGTATATGTGTGCATATATATATATATATATATATATATATATATAGAGAGAGAGAGAGAGAGAGAGAGAGAGAGGGAGAGAGAGAGAGAGAGAGAGAGGAGGGGCTGGTGCATGAATTTGCTCATGGGTAGGGTCCGGACAGCCCGGCCAGGGGAGGGGATATGGGAGGTTGGCCAGCCTGCCTGCTGATCGAACTCCTGGTTGAGGGGATAATTTGCATATTAACCTTTTATTATATAGGATATACACTGAGTGGCCAGATTATTATGCATTCAGAGATCATAATAATCTGGCCACTCAGTGTATATATACATATACATAAATATATATAATGTATATATAAATATATATAATCCTATTTAATAAGGGAGAAACATGCAAATTACTGTACCTTCACTGGGCTACCAGCCAATCAGGAGCGAAAGGTGGGGCCGAGGTGCACACGAGGCGAGGGGTGGCTGCAGGAGGGGCCCCAGCCTGGCGAGTGAAGCTGTGCTGGGGGTCCCAGCCGGGGCCCCGTGGAGGGGTGGGGTGGGTGCCGTAAGCCGGCCAGTAGCAGCAGGACAGCACCTGCTGCTCCCCAGGCTGGGGCGTTACGGAAGGGTGGGGCCCCGTGGGGTTAGGCCAGGCTAGGCTGTGGGCAGGGTGCCTGCGGCTGCCAGTGGCTGTGGCCAGCCTAAGTGAAGCTGGTCCAGGTCCTGGGTGCCTATAGTTGGCCAGAGGGAGGGAAGCCTAGGTCCCAGGTGTGGGGCAAGGCTGAGGCAGTTAGGAGCAATCAGGCCAGCAGGGGAGCACTTAGGGGTGATCAGACAGGCAGGCAGAGGTGGTTAGGGTGATTGAGCAGGCAGAGGTCGTTAGGGGTGACCACGCAGCCAGGCAGAGGGGTTAGGGGCGATCAGTCAGGCAGGCCAGTGAGCAGTTAGGAGCCATGTTCCTAGATTGCGAGAGGGATGTCCGACTGCCAACAGTCAGACATCCCCGAAGGGGTCCCTGATTGGAGAGGGTGCAGGCTGGGCTGAGAGAACCCCCCTTCTGTGCACGAATTTCATGCACTGGCCACTAGTGTATATATAAATACCCTCCTATCTAATGAAAGAGTAACATGCAAATGTGACCGTACCCTGGCTCCTGATTGGCTATGCTACCAGCCAATCAGGAGTGGGGGGCGTGACTGGGGGGGCGTGGCCATGGCTTGCCTGGGGGCCAGTGAACACTTCCCTTCATGAACGCTTCCCTTCACGCCTGTGGGGAACACTTCGCTTCACACCGGTGGGGGCAGGGAACAAAGCAGAGACCACGCCTCTGCACAGGGTATTTTCGAGGGCCTAGAGAGCAAGCAGGAGAGGCTCGATCCTAGAGGCATCCATGGTGCAGGAAGGGCTGGGCTAGGACAGTACCATACTTTCAAAGAAAGTTGTTTCCCACTTAAATATCCTCTGATGAGTATTTTTAAAAAAGAAGTAAATATTCAGCCATTGTCACACCTTGAAAAGTTAAGGTAATTCCTTAATATCACCTAATATCCACTGTATGTTCAAATGTCTTTGTTTCAAAGATGCCTTTTACTATTGGTTTGCCCCCTCCGGAGGCTACCCAAGGTCTTATTTCAGCCCTGATGTTGGGCTGCTTCCCCTGACCATAAGTTCCCAACGCACTTCCAGCCAGAGTTAAAGGGGGCTTCTTCTGTTTTTAAGGCATCGCCATACCCAGTGCCTGCCAGGCCCTTGTGAAAGCAATACTCCTTAGGTCCAGGGTGCTGGGAGCTGAAGCAGAGAGGCTGTGAGGCTCAGCTCACCCAGGATGCTGGCTCCCATCACTTCCTCCCAATTATTCTGGCCCAGCCTTCCCTATGCGTACTTGGTCACGGAGAGCGTGAGGTGGTCATGGCAGCTGAATGGGAGGCCGGCAGGGGTTGTGGCTGCAGCATGAGGGAAGGGAGGCCTACACCCTCCCCCAATCCAGAGGGGCTTGACAGGGGACAAGAGGCCATGCCCCCCACCCTGCAGGGCTTGACAGGGAACCTCAAGGTGTGCTTCCAGCCCTGGTGCTGAGCTAGGGTACCTTAGGCTGCTCCCCCAACCCCAGCTCCAGGTTGGGGGACCTCAGGCCATGCCTCCCACTTTGTGCGGCTTGACAGGGGTCTACAGGCCACACTCCCAACCCAGCAAGGCTTGACAGGGGACCTCAAGGTGCGCTTCCCATCCTGTTGCTGGGTTAGGGGACCTCAGACTGCTCTCTCCACCCAGTAGGGCTTGACAGGGGACCTCAGGCTGCGCTCCCACCTGGCAGGGCTTGACAGGGGACCTCAAGCCATACCCCCACCCTGGCACCAGGCTGGGGGACCTCAGGCCATACCCTCTATCCCAGTACCAGGCCAGAGGTCCTGAGGCTGTGCCCCTCTTGCCTGGCTGGGCTTGACAGGGGACCTCAGGTTGTGTCCCCTATCCAGTGGGGCTTCACAGGAGACCTGAGCCTGTGCCCCTGTGCCAGTGAGGATGACAGGGGACCTGAGGCTGCGCCTCCCTCCTGGTGCTGGGCTGGGGGACTTGAGGCTGTGCTCCTCTGCCTGGTGGGGCTTGACGGGGGACCTCAGGCCATGCCCCCTATCCAGTGGGGCTTGACAGGGGATCTCGGGTTGTGTCTCCCACCTGGTGGGACTTGATGGGGGACCTCAGGCCCCGCCCCCCATTCTGGTGCTGGGCCAGAGGACCTGAGGACACACCCTGCCCTGGGTGGCTTGACAAGAGTGGGACTGGTGGAGTCTGGATCTACCCCAATGTGGGGGTGTGTGTGGCTGGGTCTGGGTCTCATGTGATTTTGAGACAAATGTGAGTGAGTGGGGACTTGACTCTGGGCCCCGTGGTGCACCCCAGACTCTGACAGGAGGAAGGTTTTCATATACATTTTACTAATTTTCTTTAGTCTCTGATACCTCTATTATAGAGAAAGAGCAAATAGCAATATTAAATTATTTCCTCTAATTAATACCCTTTTAATATGCACGAATTTCATGCACCGGGCCACTACTGTATAGATAAAGTTCCTATCTCTGAGTACCACATATGAAAACACCTATAGTATCTACTTAAAGCTGTTGCCTTCTTCTTTCTCCTCCTGTCTGAATTTATTATTAGTGAAAGCTAGACTGGGGAAATAAGTTTTTCCTTATTTTCTAATGTCATATTTTAAAATGCAGACTTTTATTGAAGTTAGACATATACAACAACTGAGTAAACATATATTATGACATCTCAAATGATTTTTCATTTTCAGAAAATGGGTACCTTTGGACACAGTACTCAGAAAAAAGAAAAAAAAAACACCAAAAACAAATCCCAGAAACTTAGCAGAAACTTCTTATGCCTCTTCCCTTTCTTACTCATTCTCTTTCCACTTGAGCGCAACCACTATCCCACTATCCTGACCATAAATTAGTTTTGCAAGTTTTTGAACTTTCCACAGATCTAATCACACAGCATGGATGTTTACAGAGAGCACGTAGACATTACGGATAGCTGACCAGCAAGCGGGAAAATGTTCTGTCTGCTAGCTGACTAGGTGCTGCCTACGTGCCTAAGGTGACACCCCTTTTCTTTGCAAACCTGACTCCATAGTGAACAGGCAGCAAGCACTCTCACAGATACGAAACCTGTGGAACACCAGAGGGGCAGGACTGGAAGCCTCCTCATGTTTTTCTCGTAATTTTCCACTCTCATGGCGGTTAATCTCTGATGGCCCCTCTGAACAAGGCCCTGGGTCTCAGAACATTTTTCTATAAGCCACTCGACAGCCACCACATGGCACAGAAAGCTGCCATCTGGCTGAGCTTGGCTGCTGCTTGGCACAGGACCAGAGAGAGGTGGTGGTGGTGGTGGGGTGCTCTGAACACAAGGCTGAGCCCTCTGTTCTCCCCTCCTTCCCACTGTCAGCATCAGCACATATGGTGTGTAAGGCCATGCATGGCGTTACTTCTATTTCACGCCACTAGTCTGGATTTAGTGACCTGTTTACAGAAGGCCGACTGCCCCTGAAGACGTGCCCCCAAAGCAGGGAGGCCAAGAGGGAGGGCATCGGACAACAGGCACTGTCTATAAAGCAGAGGCACAGAGTCCCTTCTAGTTACAGAAACACAAAACTCAGCTAACGCCAAATGCAACCATTTTCACGTTGAGGATCTTCTAGAACGAGAGCTATTTTAGACTGATGATCTAATCCCAGCAACCAATATTTCATTCCACCAGCCCTACCCCCAGATCCCAACTTCTTTTGTTAGGTGAGTTGGAAAACGCAATGTCATTTTATTGATTTGATCAGGTATAGAAAACCATACACTTCATCTAAAAGATGAATAACATTGTCTGCCAGTTTCTGAACTAGCTACTGTAATATTCTTGGAGAAAAAACTTCCTTCAAACCAAATGCAATGTTGAAACAGTGGTGCATGAGCAGAGAGGGCCGGCAACATGCTACTTAGAAGACTGCTCTCTTAATTCAGCCGTTTTCCAACATCCTCTTTGGTAGTGTGTTCTTCAGATTTCTCTCGGGAATTTTGAAACCACAGTCCCCTTTGCTTTTCTTTGAAAAATCTCCTCCTTCCACAGGAATGGTGGTTATTACAAGTTAATACTGAATTACCCAGGACGAGAGAGAAGTGAGTCTAGGTAAATAGGCATATCTTTAAGGAGTACTGCATGCAATAATCCCTGAGTAAAAGGCCAGTTTTAAAGGAGAAAAAAAAAAATGCTTTCCTCTGATTGAATGGCCCCCCTATCAGGTTCTAAGAGAAACAAGACCTAGAATTCATAGGAAGAAAATAGCACAATCAGAAACAGTGGGACACTAAGCTTGCTCTGGATTAGGACTGATCCATGTGGGCCGCTGGTGACTGTAGCACCAGCCACCCTCTCTCCAGTTAATGAGCCAGAGAGGGACCATCCCTCAGACCACTGTCTAACCTAACATGCAGCCACCAGATTCCCTTCTTTACATAACACGCCTCTCACAACAGGTGGACGGATGGAAGGAGAGAGGGACAGGGGCAGGGAAAAGGACCGGAGAAAAGAGGCAAAAGAAAGGACACTGACCCTTAGGTTGGAGTGGCGAAGGAAGTCCTGGGCAAAACAGGAACTGGAGGCCAGAAGGGCAGAGTGAGGCTGCCTGCTTGTCCTTGTCCAAAGGCAATGTCCCATGCAGGCAAGGGCCACAAGCAAGCCTCTTTTATCTCTGTAGAGAGTTCTCTTAGTCCTCACAGAGTAAACGGTCCGCAGAGCAGGGAGTAGGGTGAGAATGGACATGGAGGTGTGAAGAAGGGGCCCCGGATTTGGGAAAGGCTCCAAGGGGGACAAGTGCCAAAGGTCAACAGATGAGAGGAGCAACTGTAGTAGAGAAATCAGATTCTGTTCACCCAGCTGGTTCAGGTCCCGTTCCTCAATGCCTTACATTTCATAGCATGTTTAGGACATTTCAGGCCAATGTAAAAGTAAGAGCTGGAAGTGAAAGTAGCCATCACCCTCAGAAACATCTATCAAGGAGAAGGACTTATCACTGACCCAGCTTAAGAGCTCAGGGTGCAAAATTCCTCTGAAGCAAACTTGAAGCACAAGCCAAAGTGGACACTGATTTGAGGATGATTCCTTGCTTCCCTCATAGCCTGCTCTCTTGAGAGCCTGTTCAAGAGCAGAGAAAGCTGGAGGAGACAGGCAAGAAAAGAGAGTGGGCACAGAAGCAGGGGAACTGCATTATCCACAAATAAATTAGTCCCTGGCTCTGGGAGTTGACGTGTGGGTGATGAGTGACAGAGGACCAAACCATGAAAGGACTTTCTTTCTTCAGCTCTTCAGCTGCCATCCTAAATCCCAAAGGACTGCAACATGGCTATGGAGGCGGGAGCCGAGACTACCTAACTTCAGCTTGAACTGGTTTGCTGGAGCCAGACAAGGCCACTGACCCTCCCAAAAGTGAGTCTTCATAGAGGCAGGAGTGCAATGCCCAGTCTTTCTCTTAACCAATCTCCTTCCATGTTGGTAAAGGTAAAATATTGAGGGTGGGCTCGATGAATGGGCCTGAAAAGCTGGATTTCTCATATTTTTGTGTCCTCCTCCCCAAAATGAGCTCTCTTTCCCCTGAAGGGAGAGACTGTGTGTGCAAAAGGGATGAAATCACTAGAAATGAAAACTTGCTTTGGTTCCTGTCATCCTCAACCCAGGGTTTCTATTCCTCTTGAGCTAAAAGCAGCGTGTCTTCTGAGACTGTCAATCAAGGCCTCAGTGGTTGTAAGATTTCCGAGTGTCTCCTGGCTTGCACACACAGGCTGCCTCACCGTTAGTGGGAGTTCTGTGTGGCTGCTGCAGACCTCGAGGTGGTATTCTCTCCGGGGGGCCTATCTGGGACTGTCCTCTCACCTCTTAAAGCAATGGGGACAGGGCAAGAGACAAGGGCTGAGCCCCAGAATTCAGCTCAGTGTTGGGAAGGTCTGACTGCCTGCAAGCCCTGCCAGAAGCTTGGCACAGGAATGAGATGCTGGCTGCCCGACGCAGGAGGAAGTAGTCATGTTCACTGAAGGCCTCCTCTGTGCCCGTCCCTTCCTTACAATTCCCGACGATGCAGTGTGAGACTTGTGTACTCATTAGTCTTTAGTAATAATAAAAGTATTTCTTCATAAACGAAATTATGCTGAGGACTCTAAGAGCACAGAGAAGGCAGGTAGCACTCCGGAAGGGGGTGTGGGGATGTGGGGAGTGGGGGTCTCGGAAAGAAGGCGTATGAAAGGTAAGGGGCTGCTGCTATGGGCCCTCCAAGGCAGGTCTGGTCAATCCCAACTGCCCTGCAGACTACGTGACCATGGGCAGGTTCCAATGTCACTAGGCCTCGGTCCCTCGCCTGTAGAATAGGAGTTGTAGTGAGGGTTAAATATAGAAAGCATTCAATAAAGTGCTGGCACTTTGTTACCTATTTTCATAGCAGCAGCCGCCCAGGCACAGCGGCATTAAGGCAAGTATTTCCAGGTAAAATTAAAGAATATGATTCTTCTCATTTATAGCCACCCCATTTGTAAATAGGAACAGGGACTAGTAGCTAATTTTTAAGTTGTTTGTTCAGAATAAATAACATTCAATGAGCTCCTAAAAAATGACAGTGTGAGAGTCATATTTTAAAAACAGTTAGGCAAGCCCACTAGTGTGCCTTGGTGGCTGAGCATCAACCTATGAACCAGGAGGTTATAGTTCGAAACCATCCAGGGCACATGCCCAGGTTATGGGTTTGATCCCCAGTGCGGGATGTGCAAGAGGCAGCCTATCAATGATTCTCTCTCATCATTAATGTTTCTATCTCTCTCTCCCTTCCTCTCTGAAATCAATAATATATATATATATATATATATATATATATATATATATATATATATAAAACTGAGTAGGTAAGCATCTTTGCCCAGCATGGCCACATGAGGATTAATAAATATTAACTGGTGGTGATCGTTTCAGCCTCTCAAACACTAAGGAACACGAAGTGCCAAAAGTCAAAACTCCATTCAGCTTCATAGTACAAAAGAGTTGCCCTTAACCTATAGAACTCAATTCTCTCCCCTGTTTCTCACGGACTCAGTTTCGAAAGGGAAAAGGTGATGTGAGCCGGTAATTGATATTTGGAAATGCTGACAGGCTGCGCAGGACCATGGCACAGTCCTGCCCATTTTAAGCCTGGAAATCTGATCTGTATAGACTTTAAAAAAGAGCAGCCAGCAGTGAGTGAGCTTAAGCTTTTCAAATAATTAAGATTTTATCTATGCGAGCAAAGCCTCTCCAGTTCCACTCGGTTTGGCACTTAGCTTTGCATTGAAAACCTCCCTAATTCGATAACGATAATACCATCTTTTCCGTCATTATCTCATGGTTGCAGGGCTATCTGACTGATCCCAGTCAGGTTTTCAGGGCCACTGGCCCCTGCATTCCTGCCTGAACCCTGCAGGAAACAGAGCCTCTGCAGCTGCCAGCGTTTATTTACACACATTCCTGCCTCAAATTGAATTAATGAGCATAATTTAACTCAGGCAATGTCCTCCTGCTCTCCTTCCTCTGTACCCCACTGGTCAGCCTGCCTCCTCCCTCGCAGCCTCCCGTGGAGGTCTTGTGGGAGTGGACTTGGCACTCTGAGAGCATGCACTGAACAAAGGCTTCTGCGCCTTTATGTCCAAAGAACCACCTGGGCCTCTAGTTAAAATGCAGGTTCTAGTCCAGTAGCTCTGGGTTGGGTCTGGATTCAGCATCTCTAACAAGCCTCTCTCTGGGGGGCTGAGGCTGCCCAGTGGAGGCCACACTGAGTAGCAGGACTGCTGAAGGACTCACCTGCGCTGAACAGGACAAGCAATGCCCTGAATGAGTACCCAAAAGGTGATGCTAACTTTTGAACTTTCCGATTGATCTAATATAACATAAGGTTTATAAGGAGCACATGCACAAGGCGTCTATGTACCTTGTCTTCCTTTTCCATGTGTGCATAACGAACACAGAATAAGTCAAACCACAAGTCCTATTAACCCCAAACACAGGCCTGCACAAATTCCAAAGCTTAGAGGCTGAAGAAAGTATAGAATAGCAAGGCTGGGACCCTTACCTTTTACACACAAGGCAAAAGTAACCCCATATAAGAATCATCAGTGTGACCGTGGTTAGACGCAGGAGGTCTGTTTATTGCATTGGGCAGGCCAACAAGGAATTTCCTGCACGCTATGCCAAAGTCAGAGTGCAAGGAACTCTCTCTGAAGTGTGTGCAAGAAAACCAGCAGATCTCCTGTGTATTCACACATTGTGCACCTCCGTTAGTTAACCCTGGCAAAAATCCCTCCAAATTCTACCAAGTGTGGAAGAGAATTAAAAAGAGGAGCAGGGAGAAAAACATTCCCCCTAAACAAAAGAAAGCAAAAGAGTATATTTGAAAACCAGTGTCAATGTGTTGGATTTTGTTCTTCTTGGATACAAATACATGTAATACTCCAGCAATAAATATCCTTAACCTTGGACCCAAAACTGTTTGCCCAGGTCCACACAAACTCAGTATTTGGCTGCTTCAACAGAGGAAGGCTTTCATGTCAAATTTTGCACAGAAAAGTAGGATTTGGGGAATTTTTTTTCCTGAGGAAAGATTGAATTTATCATGATACATATTTCACCAAGAAACCAGTAAAATGAACCACCTTTTTACCCAAACCACAAAAACGGCAAATTCCTTTGCTAGAAAAGTTGGCTGTTCTTGTTGAAAAGATTAACCTATGCTGGGATTGCGGGGGTTGGTGGGAGGGGAGGTGGAAGAGGCTAAAGGGGGGATACATGGTGATGGAAGGAGACTTGACTTGGGGTGTAAAACACACAATACAACATACAGATGATGTATTATATAATCGTACACCTGAAACCTGTATAGTTTTATTAACTGATGTCATGCCAATAAGTTCAATAAAAAAGATTAGTTTATGATGAATCGCTTCATGGGGGCATGCAGGGGTAGATGAAATTAGGGGTACATAGCAATGTGTAAAAAGATAGAGTACTTATCAGTACTTTCCTTATTGTAAAGGTTCTTCCGGTAGATTTACGTAAATCAACCTAACTATTCTAGAAAGATCTTTACAATGCTGCATAAACAAAATTCACGTCAAACTTTTCATTTTCACTCAAGGCCTCATGTAAGGATTATGGCTAGGGAACAACTTCCCTTAGCTTTAGTAACTGATTCCCTCAAGCTGAAACTACCACAGTGTTTTAATTAATAAGATGAAATAATGCTAATCACATTTTTTCTTTTGTTTTGGTTGCTGCTGACTTGTCAGTATCAGAAATAAACAAGGGAATTATACTTTTTAATCAGAAGGAATGTTGAGCTACTCCACATGAAGCAAGTCTGCCAAGAGGCAACCCTGTATGGATTAGCTACTGAATATTATTGAAGCACAAGTAGAGAAAAATTGTTACTTAGAGTTCATTAGACTCTGACATTAATTTCTGATTTTAGGATTATTTGACATCTGATTATCCATCTCAGTCCCTCTGCCCCAAGCAGGTCACCCTATGGACAGGCCCTTGCCCCTGCAGCTTATGTCCAGGATGCTCTCTCCTTCGTACTTTCTACCTTGATTTTGTATGTAATATTTTTATTGATTTTAGAGAGATGAAGGAAGAGGGAGAGAGAGAGGGAAACATCAATGAGAGAGAAACATTCAGCAGCTGCTCCTGCATGCTCCCTACTGGGGATCAAGCCTGTAAGCTGGACATGTGCCCCGACCCAGAGTCAAACCAGTGACCTCCTGGATCAGGGGATGATGCTCAAGCAACTGAGCCTCATCTGCTGCTCTTTCTCTTTTTTCAGTAGACCAAGCTCCAGCTGCCTTCCACAAGCTCCTATCCTCTGTAAGTTTTCTTTAAAAATTTTTTATTGTTTAAAGTATTACAAATAGTAGTACATATGTCTCTTTTTGCCCTATTAACCTTCCCCTAGCCTTCCCCACCCCCCAGAACATGTCCTCACCCCGCTAGTGTCTGTGTCCATTGGTTATGTTTAGATGCACCCATACAAGTCCTTTAGTTGATCTCTTACCCCCACTCCCACCCCAACACTCTCCAGCCTTCCTGCTGAAGTCTGACAGTCTGTTTGATGCTTCTTTGTCTCTGTATCTATTTCTGTTCATTAGGTTATGTTGTTCATTATATCCCACAAACGAGTGAGGTCATGTGATATCTGTATTTCTCTGACTGGCTTATTTCACTTAGCATAATGCTCTCCAGTTCCATCCATGCTGTTGCAAATATAAGAATTCCTTTTTTTTTTTTTTACAGCAGTATAGTATTCAATTGTGTAGATGTACCACCATGTTCTAATCCACTCATCTGCTGGTGGGCATTTAGGCTGTTTTCAAATCTTAGCTATTGTAAATTGTGCTGCTATAAACATAGGGGTGCATGCATACATTCTTTCTGATAGGTGTTTCTGTTTTCCTGGGATATATTCCTATAAGTGGGATTACTGGGTCAAACGGGAGTTCCATTTTTAATTTTTTGAGGACACGCCACACAGTTATCCACAGTGGCTGCACTAGTCTGCATTCCTACCAGCAGTGTGTGAGGGTTCCTTTTTCTCCACATCCTAGCCAGGACTTGTCGTTTGTTGATTTGTTGATGATAACCATTCTGACAGGTGTGAGATGGTACTTAATTGTCATTTTGATTTGCATCTCTCAGATGATTAGTGAATTTGAGCATGTTTTCATATGTCTCTTGGCCTTCTGTATTACCTCCTTCATAAGGTGTCTATTTAGGTCCTTTGCCCATTTTTTGATTGGATTGTTTATTTTCCTTTTGTTAAGTTCTATGATTTCCATATAAATTTTGGAGATTACACCCCTCCCAGATATAACATTGGCAAATATGTTCTCCCATGCAGTGGGCTCTCTTGTTATTTTGTTGATGGTTTCTTTTGTGGTGCAGCAGCTTTTTATTTTGATGTAGTCCCATTTGTTTATTTTCTCTTTAGTTTCCATTGCCTTAGGAGCTTTATTGATAAAGATATTGCTATGACAAATGTCTGCTATTTTGCTGCCTATGGTTTCTTCTAATATTTTTATGGTTTCCCATCTTATGTTCAAGTCCTTTATCCATTTTGAGTTTATTCTTGTGTATGGTGTAAGCTGGAGGTCTACTTTTATTTTTTTTTGCATGCATCTGTCCAATTTTCCTAACACCATTTTTTGAAAAGACTGTCTTGACTCCATTGTATGTTCATGCCTCCTTTGTCAAATATTAACTGAGCATAGTGGTTTGGGTTCTGCTCTATTCCACTGCTCTCTATGTCTGTTCTTGTGCCAGTACCAAGCAGTTTGAGCACACTGGCTTTGTAATACAGCTTGATATCTGGTATTGTGATCCCTCCAATTTTGTACTTCCTTTTCAAGACTGCTGCAGTTATTCAGGGTCTTTTTTGATTCCAGATGAATTTTTGGAAAGTTTGTTCTAGGTCTTTGAAATATGTTATTGGCATTTTTAATGGGAAATACATTGAATTCGTAGATTGGTCTGGGTAGTATGGACATTTTAATGATGTTAATTCTACCAATCCATGAACATGCTATATTCTTCCATTTGTTCATGTCTTCCTCTATCTCTTTTTCCAGTGTCCTATAATTTTCTGAGTACAGGTCCTTTACCTCCTTGGTTAAGTTTATTCCCAGGTATCTAAAATTTTTTTGTTACAATGGTAAATGGAATTTTTTTTTAGTTTCTCTTTCTATGAATTCATTACTGGTGTATTAAAAAAAGCCAAAGATCTCTGGGTGTTAATTTTGTATCTTGCTACATTGCCAAATTAATTTATTAATTCTAGTAGCTTTTTGATGAAGTCAAAAAGGATTTTCTATGTACAATATCATGTCATCTTTGAATAAGGAAGAAGTAGTTTTACTTCTTTTTTTTTCCAATTTGGATGCCTTTTATTTCTTCTTCTTGTCTGATCACTAAGGCTAGCACTTTCAGGACTATGTGGAACAGGAATGGTGAGAGTGAGCATCCCTGTCTTGTTCCTGTTCTTAGGGGAAATGGTTTTAGTTTTTGCCCATTGAGTATGATATTGGCTGTAGGTTTGTTATATATGGCTTTTATTATTTTGAGGTATGATTCTTCTCTTCCCACCTTGCTGAGAGTTCTTATCAAGAAAGGATGGTGGGTTTTGTCAAATGCTTTTTCTGCACCCATTGATATGATTATATGGCTTTTATCTCTCAATTTGTTTATGTCATGTGTCACATTTATTGATTTACAGGTTTTGCACCATCCTTGCATCCCCGGAATAGATCCCACTTGGTCATTGTGGGTCTTTCTAAAGTAATGCTGGATCAAATTTGCTAGAATTTTGGCATCTATGTTCACGAAGGATATTGGCCTATAATTCTCTTTTTTTATATTGTCTTTATCTGGTTTTGGGATTAGAGTAATGCTTGCTTTATAAAAAGAGTTTGGAAGTGTCCCTTCCTCTTGAATTTTTTTGAATAGTGTGAGGAAGACAGGTTTTAGTTCTTTGAATGTTTGGTAAAACTCCCCTGTGAGACTGTCTGGTCCAGGGCTTTCGTTTGTTCGAAGTTTTTTTTTAATGCTTCAATAGTTATTGGCCTATTCAGATTTTTTGATTCTTCCTGATTGAGTTTTGGAAGTTCATATTTTTCTAGGAATATGTCCATTTCTTCTAGGTTGACCAATATGTTGGAATAGAGTTGCTCATAATTTTTTTTAATGATTCTTTGTATTTCTGAGGGGTCTGTTATTTCACTTCTTTCATTTCTGATTTTGTTTATTTGGGTCCTCTCTCTTTGCTTCTTAGTGAGCCTGGCTAGAGGTTCATCAATTTGTTTATTCTTTCAAAGAACAAGCTCTTGGTTTGATTGATTTTTTTTGTCTCTATGTCATTTATTTCCACTTTGATCTTTATTATTTCCTTCTTTCTGCTCACTTTGGGCCTTTTTTGTTGCCCTCTGTCTGATTCTTCAAGTTGCAGAGTAAGATGGTTTATTACCAGTTTTTCTTTTTCTTTTTCTTTTCTTTCTTTCTTTTTTCTTTTCTTTTTTTGCACCAGACCTGTAATGCTATGAACTTCTCTCTCAGGACTACTTTCACTGTGTCCTATTGATTTTGGATTGTTGTGTTTTCATTGTAATTTGTTTCCATGATGTTTTTTATTTCTTCTTTGATCTCTTTGGTAACCCAATCACTGTTTAATAGCATACTATTTAGCCTCAAAGTGTTTGAATTTTTGTGATTGCTTTTATTGTAGTTTATTTCTAATATTATGCCATTGTGATCTGAGAAGATGCTTGGTATGCTTTCAATCTTGAATTTGGAGAGATTTTGCCTGTATCCCAATATGTGGTTTATCTTTGAAAATGACCCATGTGCACTTTAGAGGAATGTATATTTTGTAGCTTTGGGGTGGAAGATATCAATTAAGTCCATCTGATCAAGTGAGTTGTTTAGGATTGCTGTCTCTTTGCTGAATTTTTATTTAGAGGATTTATCCGGATAAGTTAATGAGGTACTAAAGTCTTCTACTATGATCGTTTTGCTGTCAATCTCTCCCCTGATATCTCCCAGAAGTTTTTTTTATGTATTTGGGTGCTTCTGCATTGGGTGCATATATATATACCAGAGTTATATCCTCCTGTATGTGTGCAGATTATTTGTGCCCTCTTGGAGTATATAATGTAAAATATCAGATATGAGACTCGTGATACAATGCTACAAATGCAATAACACACAAACAATACAGCTGCACAAAGTGAAAATTAATGATGTTGGGTTAACATCTGGATGTGCTGGGTGGAGCTCTGGTGATGAGGGAGAGATGGAGGAAAGTAGCTTGCAGGTTTAACTTAGCATGTATGATGATCGGAAGGTGATGATGTCACTCAACAGAGAGGAATCATGAAGGAAGGTGTCAGGGTGAGAAGACATCCAAGAATTGTGCTTTAGATATTTCAGAGCATAAAATACTGGGAGACCAACCATGTGGATAACACAGAATTAGTCAAAATTGCACAGATTCATATGGTCACTATTCTATAACATTATTCATTAGCTTTGATACAAGCTATACAACAAATAAAAAGTGACTGGGCATGTCTGAGGGACCTGATTAGTGATGACTGAGGAAACAGTTCATTTCATGCACACAGCCCTCCACTCCCACCTCAGTCATCTATTCTTTAAACACTGAACTTCTACATACAACTCCCCTCAGGAGTTTTCCATCTAAAGGGAATAACTGAAAACCTATTTTTCTCCAGTGTTGAGTGGAAGTGAGTGGTTCAACTATTAACCCGTTGCTTACAGTCTACTTATCAAATTATTTTCTTTTAAAAAAAATATATATTTTATTGATTTTTTACAGAGTGGAAGGGAGAGGGATAGAAAGTCAGAAACATCGATGAGAGAGAGACATTGATCAGCTGCCTCTTGCACGCCCTCCCACTGGGGATGTGCCCGCAGCCAAGGTACATGCCCTTGCTGGAATTGAACCCGGGACCCTTCAGTCCACAGTCCGATGCTCTATCCATTGAGCCAAACTGGTCTCAGCACCAAATTATTTTCTAAGGCAATCTGCTAAGATTGACATATGTATTTCAGGTCTTGAAGGTTCTCTTTCTATGTACACTGGAGGCTCTGTTAGGAAGCCACTAGAAAAGAAGCGTTTTCCCTTTGTTGGCTATCACTTGTCATAAACAATGTCTTGAATGAGCCCTTAATGAACACGGTGATGTTCGGAGCCATGGCTGAAGGTTTGGAGGCTCATAAAATGACTTAGGAATTTGTGATTATAGCAATTTTAGTAATAAACACTGGAGGTGTTGGTTTAGAGAGAGTTCTCTTGGTAAAACCATGATCGATAAACTAAAATTTAAACTTAAACCATCACAATAGTGTACAAAAGCTTAGAAAGGCACTCTAAGAAACTCCTAGAAACTATAACTGAAGGAAAATTAGAGTTAAGGGAAGAGTCCAGGGAAGAGATAGAGGACATCAATAGGAAAAAACGATAAAGAATTAGCTTTAAAGTAGGCAAAATAAAAAGAAGAGTAACAAATATAAACATCTCTGTGAAACTGAAAGCAAAATGAAATGGAGAATTCACAAACAGTATAGCTCCAAATATATCACATTATTCACCAAATGTTTAATGATTAGAGTTCTGACTCTTACAAGGTTGGTTCACGCTGTCAGAAGTTTGGTGGATAAAAAGGTGGGCTCTGCAGAGGTCTGGATCCAAACTTCACCTTTCTAGAATGACAACCCAATCTCAGTGGTTACATAAATGATACTGAGGAATAAAGATAATTACTCTTCTTAAAAAGCAAATGGGGAGAAAGTGGCTCTAAAATGGCATATACTAGGTGGCAGGCCATCACTAAGATGACCTGTGTCAGAAGAGCTTTATAAAAGGCTTGAATAAAATTCACATTTATGCTATATTTTGAGAATATTGCCTCCATTAACCTTATCCCACTAAATCTGAACCATTGAAAGCATTGGAAAAAAAGTTAGTTTTATTTTTAGCAAAATGAACAAGTCCCCATGTAGACAACTTTTTAATTATCTAAAGTTGTCTTCTTTTTCTTTTCCAATTCTCTTGAGACAATTGATATATCTTATATAATAAAAGGCTAGTATGCAAACTGTTCCCTCAGGAGTTTGACCGACCAGGAGTTTGACTGCTCTCTATGACATATGCTCACCACCAGGGGGCAGCGTGGAATGAAGGAAGGCCCTGGCCACCAGCTGGCAGTGGGGGGAAGGCCCCGGCTGGCCCTGATCATCAGCCAGGCCTAGGAATCCAACCTGTGCACGAATTTCAAGCAAGACAGATTCAAGTACTAACGATTCCACCAATAGAAAAGATAAGAGAAAGAGAAGACAGAAAAAAAAATAAAAGGAAAAAAGAAAGAAAAGACAAAAGATGAAACACCAAGAAAAACAAAGAGAAGGAAGAAACAATCACATGATATCACCTTTCCAAGGTCTCATGAAATTCCTGTTTAAGGAGTTTTATGACACTTTTAGTTTGGGTTTATACTCTTATTGGTTTGTCAAGACCACAGCAGGTACACTGTCCAATATGATTTTTTAAAAATATATTTTATTGATTTTTTTACAGAGAGGAAGGGAAAGGGATAGAGACCTAGAAACATCAATGAGAGAGAAACATCTATCAGCTGCCTCCTGCACACTACCCACTGGGCATGTGCCCTCAACCAAGGTATATGCCCTTGACCAGAATTGAACCTGAAACCCTTGAGTCAGCAGGCCGACGCTCCATCCACTGAGCCAAACCAGTTAGGGTTGTCCAATATGTTAAAGAAAAAGCCCTATCTAATAAAGAGGGAATATGCAGGGGAGGGCATTTGGGGGTGACAGGCTGTCAGAAAGGGCACTTGGGGCAGAGGAGCAGTTAGGCATTGATCAAGTTGGCAGGTGAGTGGTCACGGGATGATTAGGCTGGCAGCAGAAGTGGTTAGGGGCAATGAGGCAGGCAGATGAGCAGTTGGGAACCAACAGTCCCAGATTGTGAAGGGGATATCCAACTGCCTGTTTAGGCCTGATCCCAGTTGGACATCCCCCAAGGGGTCCCAGATTGGAGAGGGTACAGGTTGGGCTGAGGGACACCCTGCCCCCACCGCCCGTGCACAAATTTCATGCACTGGGCCTCTAATGGAATTATAAATTATAGTTACCATGTTGTACATTACCATCACAACTTGTCCTATCTAATAAGAGTATATGCAAATTGGCCATACCTCTGCTATACCCACAAACCATGCCCACCAGTCAATCAGGAGCAAATATGCTAATTAACCCCAACCAAGATGGCTGCAGCCATGGAGAGAGCAAGAGGGAGGCTTGGGTTTCCCCGGCGATGGAGGAAGCCAAGCTTTCCACACACCCTGGCCTGCCTTGGCCTCCGCTTAAGGCCACAAAGTTTCAATTATAGAAGATAAATATATCCCAACAGAAATGGCTGCAGCCACAGACTGAGCAGGAGGCTTGGCTCCACTCCAGGCTACAAAGTTTCAAATCCTAGAAGATAAATAAATCCCAGGTACCAGGGCCTCCACTTGGGTCGTTGGGGGGCCTGCAAACCACAACAGGCCCCTCACTCAGGCTGCCCCATACCCCAAGGAAATCCCCACCCTGATCCAGGACACCCTTTTTATCCACCAAACTTCTGACAGCATGAACCAAACCAGCCGGCCCCCACCCATCTAATAAAAGAGTAATATGCAGATTGACCATCACTCCAACACACAAAATGGCTTCCCCCATGTGGTCAAAGATCTTGCACCCAGGATGGCCACAACAAGATGGCCAGTAGGGGAGGGCAGTTGGGAGGGACAAGGCCTGCAAGGGAGAGCAGTTGTGGGCAATCAGGCCAGCAGGGGAGGACAGTTGGGAGGGACCAGGCCTGCAATGGAGGGCAGTTTGGAGTGATCAAGCCTGCAGGGGAGGGCAATTAGGGGCAAACAGGCTGAACAGTTGGGCATCAATCAGGCTGGCAGGGGAGTGGTTAGAGCGTGGTCAGACTGGCAGGCAGAAGCAGTTAGGAGCAATCAGGAAGGCAGGCAGGTGAGCAGTTGGGAGCCAGCAGTCCTAGATTGTGAGAGGGATGTCCGACTGCCCTCCAGGGGTCCCAGACTGGAGAGGGTGCAGGGTGGACTGAGAGACACCTCCCGCCCTTGTGCACAAATTTTGTACACTGGGCCTCTAGTTTATCCTATAAATGGAAGTTTGTACCTAAGGTTACTTCTTGACTTTATGCTACCTTTGCAAAACAAACTAGTCTGGCATAATGAGCTATTTTCCAAAATCATGATCATTTCAGATTTTTAAAAAAATGTAAGTAATTTTATATTACTAAAAAACATTATTATGTCCTAAGGTAATATTTAATTATGTTCTGATGCTGGAAGGATTAAAAAAATTTTATACAGCCCAGACAGGGCTATTATTTTTAAGATTCATTTTAACTAATTTAGCAGTCAGAAAGATTAATGCAGAATAACACTCATATGCTCTCTATTTCTTTTGTTTCTAAGAATTACTTTTCCCACATAATCATAAAAAGGCAAAATTCTAACTCATTATGTTACAGGACCTTTACTCATAGCCATTCTTATTCCCTGTTGATGCCACATTGAGGAAAATTTCTCAAATGCCTCCCGTGAAAGGTTGAAGTGCTCTCCTTTTAGCTCTCAAGGCTCCACTTGGCCTTTTCTATCGCCACAAGACTTCTCGTCCTCCACATGGCACCCACTTTGCCTCCCATATTTTCTTTCCCACCTCTGCTTCTTCTGGTTTTCCTGGATGCAGAATCCCTTTACTTACTGCTTTTCTTTCCTTTAATTAAGACGCTGTATTTTAAAAATATATCCAAAGACAGAGAGGCACTGAACAGACCATCAAACCTCAGAGGGAAGGTCGGAGGGTGAGGGAGAAAGAGATCAACCAAAGGACTTGGATGTGTGCATATAAGCATAACCAATGGACACAGACACTGGGGGAGGGGGGCAGGGGGAGGGCATGTGCTGGGGTGTGGGAGTGGCCGGGGAGAGGTCAGTGGGGGAAAAGGAGACATGTAGTACTTGAAACAACAAATAATTTTTTTTGAAAAGTGCTGTGTTTTGGGGGCAGACTTTTCAAATCTTAAACTTTTTCTTTTCTTGTAATATCATTTTACTTGACACTAAAATTTTATGTTCCAGCTTGGCTCTTGGTGCCAGATCACCTCTTTAAGGCTCTTCTAAGGCAGCTGATGGGCTGGAAGGCTCCCCCATCTGACTAAGGAACAATCCTGCCAGGGAGGGTCCATTTTTTCTATGAAATCATTCAAGGTTTGTTAGAGGCCAGCTGCTCACTAAACTCTACCTAAGCTTGACATTTTCTTGACCAAAATTTCCTCTCCAATTATGTGCTTATATTTGTTATTCCAAAAATACCAGTCCTCTCAACAAAATAAAAATGCTGCCCAATGATGTACTGGCTTAGGAAACATACATTTCTGCCAGAACTCTCTGTGACCCACTATCTTTATGGGTTTCATCTCCCATCATAAGACCACTGGACAACGATTATCTCAGAACTTCCCTGAATTAGGCACTAAAAAAATCCATTTTGATTCCATTTTTTTTCTTTTCTTCAATATCAAATCCAAAACAGACATTTTCCAGGAAGTAACTAAACTTTATTATTAACCCTTTACGGATATCAACAGCAATGAATATCATACTGCAGATACCACCCATGTAGCTAAAATAGCTAACTAAACTTTTAACTGGAAAAGATCTGAAAATTTTGCAACTGGAAATCATTCTTTTGGTGGGAAAAAGGTGTGCGCTACTGTGATATGTGTGTGTGTGTGTGTGTGTGTGTGTGTGTGCGCGCGCGCGCGCGCGTGTTTAATACACTTCTCTTTAGAAAGATGCTAAAGTCATTAATCTATTAATCACTTAATATGTGAGGATCCTTGCAAGGCTCTTTCCAAATGTTTGAGTACTTGTCATCTGCTTGTGTTGTGAAGCACATATTGCACAAAGCCAAATACACTCCCCAACTGTACACGAGAGGTTGTTAATTTAATTTTATCAATTCATTCAGTTAAATATTTACTGAATGTCAGAATAAATGAAACTTAGGTGCCAAGGATATATAGAAGTGCATTCACTTTTCTCACAGAACTTACTGTTCAGATGAAGAATCTCATATTAATCACGAAAATGTAAATTTTTAAACACTGTGGTGAAAACATATAAAATTTACCATCTTACTCATTTTAAAGTATATTTTCAGTAGTGTTAACTATATTCACACTATTGTGCAACAGATCCTTAAAACCTTTTCATCTTGCAAAACTAAAACTCTGTTACACACTAAATTCATTTGCCTCTCCTTCCAACTCTTGGTATTCACCTTCTACTTTCTGTCTTTACAGATTTGACTGCCCTAAGTACTGCAAATAAGTGGAATCAAACAATCTTTTCTTTTTGTGATTGGTTAATTTCACTTAGTATAATGTCCTCATGATTCACCCATGTTGCAGTATGTGACAGAATTTATTTCTTTTCTTTTTGTAATTGGTTAATTTCACTTAGCATAATGTCCTCATGATTCACCCATGTTGCAGTCTATGACAGAATTTATTTCTGCATAAAGCAATTACTAAGCATAGATTAACAGCCCAGTTGTCCCCACATTTTAGGAAAAGCCTGTGCAAGACCTGAGACCCTTTTATTGCAAGGGGTGAAGATCTAGGTCAGGTAGTCACACCCTGGTTGCAGCGGAGGGACCTGGAGAACCTGGAAGCTGGGTTTCCTACCTGTCAATCTCACTTCCACTGCATTTAGTTCTGAAGAGTGACTCCGTGTTTCCAAATGTCTGTTTGGGAAAAGTTGTATTGTCCAATACAGAGACCACTGGTCAGATGTGGCTACTGAGCATTTGAAATAGGTCTAGTCTGACTTGGGATGTACTGTAAATCTAAATACACATGAAATTTCCAAAATTTATTAGAAAAAGAATGTAAATTATCTCAATAATCATTTCTTTTAATGTCAGTTACAGGTTGAAGAGATAATATTTTGGAAATGTTAGGCTAAATATGTTAATGAAACTAACTTATCCTGGTTCATTTTGCCTTTTTTCTTTTCTTTTCTTTTCTTTTCTTTTCTTTTCTTTTCTTTTCTTTTCGTTTAAAGTTTTACATATATCTCCTTTTTCCTCTGACTGACGCCCCCTTCTCCAGCCATTTCCCTTCCTCCCCCCAAGCAAGCCCCCACTGCTCCAGTATCTGGTGTCCATTGGTTATGCAAATATGCATGCATACAAGTTCTTTGGTTGCTCTCTAACCCCTCCTCCCCTGCCATTTGTTTCTGGATCTACTCCTGTTCATCAAATTATGTTGATCATTATATCCCACAAATGAGTGAGATCATGTGATATTTATCTTTCTCTGACTGGCTTATTTTGCTTAGCATAATAAGAGGTCTTTCTTAGAAAAGCTTTGATTTCCTTCCCTGCTGTTCCCTGCTGCTGCAAATGGGAAAAGTTACTTCTTTTTTACAGTGGCATAGTATTCCATTGTATAGATGTACCACAGTTTTTTAATCCACTGATCTGCTGATGGGCACTTAGGCTGTATCCAAATCTTAGCTATGGTGAATTGTGCTGCTATGAACATAGGGGTGCATATATCCTTTCTGACTGGTGTTTCTGTTTTCTTGGGATATATTCCTAGAAGGGGGATCATTGGGTCAAATGGAAGTTCCATTTTTAACTTTTTGAGGGAACTCCATACTGTTCTCCACAGTGGCTGCACCAGTCTGCCTTCCCACCAGCAGTGCACGAGGATTCCCTTTTCTCCACATCCTCGCCAGCACTTGTCATTTGTTGATTTGAATGAGACAAAGAAATCATTTTACCTTTTCAGTGGTGCCACTAGAAAATTTTAAATTACATGTGTCTCCCGTTATACTTCTGTTGGATGGTGCTATTCAGGACCATTTGATTCTAAGCCATTTTGAATTGTTGGTGCCGAGAAAGAGGCCTCTGTTAGAAAAGCTTTGATATTCTTCAATCTTGTTTTAAAACAATGAGTTCTACTCAAGCCTGTCTTCTATTTCTTGGTTGGGAGTGGAGGGGAGGGACACACTGAAGCCACAAAAAGGAGGCAAAGGCCCTAGCACTCTAGGTTGGGCGACTCACAGTAGGAGACATTCCCTCGCTGCTTCTCCACAATACGACACATCAAATTTTACCTTCTGTGCTTAATGACTAATTAGGGTTCTTTTCAGAAGTAACAGAAATCTAACTTGAATCTTATGCAAAAAAATTGATTTATGTGTACCTAAAAGTTCAAAGGTGCTCTGCTTTGGGCTAACTGGGATCTAGGCATGCACTCAACGCTGCCTCTCTTGGTTCGGTTTTCCTCTCGCACTCAGCCCAGCCAGATGCCGTCTCTGAGGTGGTCCCCAGCCACTCCAGACGGGTATCATCGCTATATCATAAACCCCACAGCAAGAGAGCTTTTCCTTTCCCCTATTCGTTTCTATAAAAAATCCAAAATGTGTCTCAGTGGTCTGGTGTGGGCCACCATGCCCATTCCTGAATCAACAGCTGTGGTCCATGAGATAAAGATTCTGGGTGACTAGTCCTGGGTGTGGGTCCAGAGGGGGAGTTGAGGGGGAACTAGCACTGCTTGAATGGATGTTCTGAAAGAGGAGAAAGGATTTAGGGGTTGTGACCAGAAAAGGGGGAAATGGATATAAGGTACGTGACAGATAACAAGATGCCACAGCACCAAGAATGTACAAGGCAGCTGCCCCTATTGAGCGCAGTGGGGAGGGGGGGCAAGTTTCTGAACATTTAAACATGCCCTTCTTGCAAGTTCTATCTTTTATCAAAACCAGGTTGCAATAGTTGCCATTCCCCCTGTCTCCCATGAATGAAAGTGCACTTCAGACAGAATCAGGTAACCTAGATATCTCTCTCCTATATTTAGCTAAAGGGATGCCAAACCCATATGACAGCTGGCTAATCCAGGTTATAAAAGCATATGATCTTCTCAATGGATGTTTGATGTTTCACAACACAGATGGCAACAACAGTAAGTGAAACTCTCCTACTATGAATCCTTCCACTATATTTTGGTCATCTTAGTACTGTCAACAATAGCTTTTTAAAAATACAAACTTTTAAAATTGATTTTAGAGAGGAAGGGAAAGGGAGAGATAGAAACATCAATTATGAGAGAGAATCCTACTGGGGATCGAGACTGCAAGTGGGCATGTGCCCTGTCTGGGAATCGAACTTTGACCTCCTGGTTCAGAGATTGATGCTCAGCCTCTGAGCCACGGTGGATGGGCAACAATAGCTTTATATCACCATTTACACAGAATAGGAACCCTTTGGCATGTCCTTAACAGTGTGCTGTGGTTCTGTTTTCTCCTTTTTTAGTAACCAACCCTGGTTGTCTTTTCTTGTATGAATCCTTTATCTGGGGACCTTTTCCAGGCACCTCTACCTCTTCAATAGAACAAACCTACAGAACCCCAATGTCTCAGGGGAGCGAGCTGCAGCTACAGTCACCAGACAAGGCAGATGTCAGAGAAATAAACTGGGCATAGAATCTCAACTCCACGGCCCCACATACACATTTCCACATGTTTGGAGAAAGGAAAAGTTCAAAACCACATCAAACATACTCTGTGACCACTGGATATGAATATTACAAACAAACAAAATCAGCATGTAATGTGTACTTTAATTTGCTGACAGATATTTAAAAAATTAACATCAGGATGAATGACAAATGCCAACACCACAACAAAACCTTTAACCCGAAGAAAAACAGCTCACAATCAAAGCCGCCTGGCCTCTAATTAGCCCACAGCATCCCTGAAACAAGAGGCCAAAATAAAATAAACCGCAGCATGGAGAACTGTACAGGGGGGAGGGAGAGCAGGAATAAAAAAAATTAAGGCTTTCCACAACGTACTGAAAGTGATTATTGTTTGAAGCCTGCTTTACTGGTATGGGGGTGGCCTGGGCAGAAGACTGCTACTCAAGCATAAAGTATGTAGATGCCTTCTAACTCCATATTTACGTTTTAAATATTCTTTTACACTGCAGGGCAAGTCACTTCAGATACAATTTAACATTTTAAGGAGGATTGACTGACATTTATTCAACATCTGGTTTGCACCAAGCGTCACCCTAAGCAATTTCCCAGTGATTAAGTGTTGGGGTTCATAGCCTGATGGCTAGCAGACTTGGGAAGCTCCAGCCACTCCACCATGAGCCTGACCGATCTAGGTTTTACATTTGTGAATATAAAAGACACGCTGGCATCCACATGAGTGGAGAGTGTTTCCTGGGCACCTGCTGCTCAGAAAGCACATGCCAAGTGTAGGGGGTGTGGCCTGGCGAGCCTGCTGGGGATGCGCTTCATGGCTGGCTCCGTGAGAGCTTACTGGGTTTGTTGATCTGCTTTTTGTTTTTCTCTTCCATCTTTCACAGCAGCAGTAGGATTCTGGATTCCCTCCTTGTGGCTGAACAACGCCAGGCGCCACATAGCAACTACGTCATGCACAAGAGAAGTCCACCTCTTTGGCGGGTTTCCTTCGGAAGCAAACATGCTTCTTTCTCAGAACAGCCCAGCGAATGTCTCCTCGCACCTCCTTCAGGGTCTCTGAGCCACTGCGTGCAGCACAGGGCCAGGGTCACACTCTCCCCGGGGTCAGGGGTCGAAATGACTTCCCTAAGGTGCTGGGCTTCTTGCACAAGCAGTGGTATGTGCAGGCAAGCTGGGCCCCTTAGGAAAGAGTGAAGGAGGATGGCAGGTGGGGACAAACAACCATGTCCCCTCCGCCCCCCACAGGAAGTTAACCTGAGGACATACCCTCTTCAGGCCCACAGACAGGCATCTGCCCTACAGGGACGCTCTGGAACCATAGCTGAGCAAAGACGGCAATCGTCCTGACCGTTGCCAGTACGTGTCAACTTACCTCCTAGAGCACAAGCAACTTGGAAGCAACATCACTTACTTTTTATTGCATGTGGAAAATGCCTGGGCTTGAGTTCGTACTGGGCTGCACAGTCCAGGGGAAGGCAATTGTTTAGGGAAGATTCAAGGATGGCAAATGGCAACCATCCCTCGTCCTGTTTGCTTTTAGTCCCTTGAGATTTGCATTGTGTATACACAAGTGTGTATATAAAACTCCAAAGCAAATCCATTCCTGTATTTGGGATTTTAAAAAGCTCAACATATGCCAGAAACTGGTTGGAGTCTGGATCTTGGCACAGCAGACAGAGTTCGCAGTTTGTAGGCTTTGAAGTGAAAGTTTTCCCCTCCTGTTTTACTAGCAATGAAAAGAATTTTAAAGGAAAAGCACCAGTGTTGGTGAGGAGTATTTTTCCACGGTGAACTGATGTAATGTCTTTTGGTATAATCCTCTTTTTAGAAAGCTAGATGCCTTAAAGCAGTCACTGGCACTACCAGTCACGTCTTACACAACTACCTCTCATGAAAATATGTGGGTTGTGAATGTTTTATGTATACCATGTTCTCCTGTAACACCCAGAACTGGCTTACACTGTCCTGTAGTAATATGCTGGGTGTTTTAGAGCAGTGGTTCTCAAATTTAAGGGAAGCATAGCCTGGAGAGTTATTAAAAATCAGAGGTGGGGACGCTGTACCCATAGATTCTGATTCAGGGTGTGGTGTGTGTGTGTGTGTGTGTGTGTGTGTGTTGTAACCATGCATTTTTTTGTGGTGGAGGGGAGTTTGTCATTTAACAAGCAACCCAGATGCTTCAGATGTAGGTGGTCAATAGAGTTCAAAGAGAAATATCATATCTAGAACCTATAAAAAATTACAATTCTATGGCCAACAAGAATTGGAAGTTTAAATCACAATATTTCTATTTATAAAAATTTGAAAATAATTGATCACTCCAGGGAAAATAAGAGTATGCATGTTATACATTTGCCACAGATTACTTGTTATATCCTATAAGGTAATCAGGGTGGGTGATATTATTTTGACTCTGCTGTAAGGAACTTAATGCAGTTTAAATGATTTACTAAAGCTAATTGGGGCACGTCAAATAAGATGGTATCTCCTCAGATGCTCCTGAAGTGCAAAGCTCTGAGAAATGACATGAAGAAAATAAAAGCATGTTTCCTGATCGAGTTTTAAGTCAAGGTCTCCTCATCTCCCTAATTCAAAGCTCTACTTCAGCAGACAACTTTGGACTAAAAGAATTTGTCATTCACCTTCAAGCATTGGCTTTGGGGACCCAATATGGAAAAGCTTCTTACCTATGGTTTTGCTATCGGCAGAAAGAAAAACAGATGGTCCCTTATTACAGGTAAACATCATCACATATTTTCCCCCTACTGAGAACTTTGGTATTATCACGAGGCTAGACATAATCTGAGTTTTTAATTTCCTTCAGACCTGATTTAGAACTAGAAAAAATAGAAAAACAAGGTATTCCTTAAAACTGTGGGCAAATATTACCTATTTTCAGGAGAGAAAGTATACAAATGGCTTTCTTTGATTTCAGCAACTTTCCCTGGGACTTCCTGGCGGCTGGTCTGGTTGGGTTTCACCCACCATACCTTGCGGTGCTTTAGGGAAGACAGAGACGCTGACAATGGAAAATCCTCTCCTTGTACAGCCTCCCTTCCCTTTGCCCTCCGGGAAAACCTGCCTTCCCCCTCGTGAGAAAAACTCCAAATACAATGAATGAGACAAAGAAATATTTAATCAAATTAGCTTAGGAAACCCCAGCAGAAACAATGCATCTTTTCAACACTTTATGATGTTATGAATAGACAACGTCTGGTGTGTTAGTCTGTCTCCGGCTTGGGGGTGAGAAATGCCCTTTGCCATCAGACACTAGCTTCATTCTAGAGCCATGTTTATTTGCCCAAAACCTACTGCTTCATAAGCTCCAAAAATGACTTATAAAAGTAACTAGAAACATTCTTAAAATAATGATCACGGTAGTGATGATGATGATAAAGCAGTCTTTTTCCCCTTCCTCCTAAGCACTCACCAACTGTCTAGCTCAGCTGCTATCAACAAAATATCATACACCGGATGACTTACCAGTAACAGAGATTTATTTCTCACATCACTGGAGGCTGGAAGTCTGATATTAGGGCTCTGGCAAGGGCCCTGTTCCAGGCTGCAGACCTCCAACTTCTCCTTGTATCTTTGCAGAAAATGAAGTGAGCTAGTCCCTGGCCTCTTCTTGTCAGATCACTAACCCCCTTCGCGACCTAATTACCCCCAAAGATCCTTCCTCCAGATACACCACCTTGGGGATAGGACCTCCATATATGGTTTTAAGGGACACAAACATGTAGTCCATAACATCAACCTAGAACCAAAGGGATGAACATGGCTTGGGCATATTTTCAACAGTTTCCCAAAGAAGTCAACTCCTCTTGCTGATTACACCTGGTCAAATCCCCTCCGCCCCCCGCTTTTTTGTCTTGTTTTTGAAAAAGCAGAAATTAGCCTTTAGGCTAGCTTTAGCCACTCTGCACCCATTTGACTCTGAAGTATTAAAACGCTTTTAGCCTGACTGGTCATGGCCAGGCTGCAGGCTCTAATCCTGGCAGGAGGCAGCCGAGCCATGTTTCCTTCCCTCTCTTCGATCCATGTTTCTTTCTTTCTCTCTCTCCCTCTCCCTTTCTCTCTATAAAAAAATCAATTTAAAAATCTTAAAAAATTTTAAATACTTCTCTACCACTTTTCAAAGAATAAACAAACTGTTGTGTGTCAGATACCAAGTGAAATAGTCCTAAAGTTGGTTCTGAGGTTATTTTCTGATGCCCTGTCCCCAATCTGAACTCTTCCCAGAGAAATTCTGCAGGTAATAAACGACCCTTTAAACGCAGACAGTGGATTACCGACTGAGAAATGCCATGACGCGAAGACTACATTCATCATCTCATGCAGTGAAAGGCTCACTCTCAGCCTGACATGTCTGATTTCAAAACAACATCTGCCTCATGAAAATAAACCAAGCAACAGCAAAGTTAAATGATGATATAAGTAAAAAATTAAATGTTTTTATACTGAAATGACAGGTGATTTAACGCACAATTTCTTTGTTTTTGGATGGTAGAACTAGCTCATTAAATGTCTTCAAAATGTCTCCAACTATGGAAATTTCACTATTAAGACCAGCCTTCAAACCACTCAGACCAGCATGCAACTTGGACAGTGCAAACGTGGCACGTTAATGACTGCGTGGCAAATGTGGTCCCTACACTTTGGAAGTCAGCCTCTTGATGGGGGCGAGAACGAGCAACCAGCCCGAGTGTCTCTCTGGTTTGGCACTAGGAGCGGCTTTTAAAGGATCTGGCTTTATTAGCCACTCACGTACCAACTGAGTCCATCCTGTCAGCTGTCACTGTCTTCTAATTTAGAAAACTACCTACAGCAATCAGCTGCAGTCCCTTTTATTGTCCTGCAAGTAAAATTCCCCAATAAAATATTCATCAGACCTCGCCCACCCTTAACTAGAAGGGAGGGAACCCAAAGCAGATATCTAGGCACCGACAACTTACCAAGAGAGTATCATTGTTGTAAATACTTTTCTTGACTTGCTTTTGGGGGACAAACCATGTTGCATAAAAATATAACTGATTTCCTTAAATGTACACAAAGTCTCTTTGCTGGGAAATGCTTCTTTTGCTATCCAACCATCTCTTTGATCCATTCACTGCTCTGTAATCTCCTCTGCCACTTGGATTTGAAAAGGAATGTGTGTGTCTGTTCCTTACAGGAAGCAAAGATGCATTAGGAATACAGAAGCCCACTCCAGAGGGAAATGCTGAACCTCTGAACACCCTCCCACAAAGGCAGCCCGCCGGGCACCCTGTACATCAGCTGATTGATTTAGCGACTGAAAGAGACAAGCAATGCCACCTTTGGATTACTTTACATGAAACAGCTGCTGGACGTGTACCTGGACTGGGGCAGACCCAGGAGTTTTGGTTCATTTCTGAAGAGTAAGTGAGGCAAAGATTATAGCAGCCAGGTGTGCCATGCACAGGCCTGCCCCTAAAATACGTATTCCTGAGCCAGGAACACCAGTGGATACAGAGTAAGCCCCTAACCCACAGTCTTTTCTTCCTACCCTTGGTCCTGCCCTACAGCACCAGCATCCTCATGCAAAGGTGTGTGCACACCAGTGTTAACATCCAACTGGCTCAGTGCACACACTCTGCACATACTAGTAGCAGCCCCTTGGCCCAGGGGTGTTCGCACTGGCCCGGATCTGGGGATAGAATCAGATAGGCATGGGGATTGGGCTTTTGGTTGTCTGGGAAAGAAACTCAGGGTCCTAGGGACCCAGGGAATAGATTAGAAGTGGGAGTGCTAGCTCTGGGCCTGGAGGAGGTTTAGAACCTGGGATTGTCAAGCTTCTCTCCAGACCCCATACTGTGGCATTCTAAGATTCAGTCTGTCATTATTGATGGCTCAATCTCCAACACTGCACAATGAAAATATAAAGAAAAGAAATATGTGAAAAAATGGAAACGAGTGTAAAAATCCTCTATCTCAGCCTCTTTCATTCAAGAGATAAACAATGAGATATTCTGACTAATTAATGATCTTATTAATAGAGATATTAGATTTATCTTTGAAAGGTGACTATTTATTAACTAAGCAGAGTAAACACTCAATATCAAAACAAAAATCAACGTATTCATTGGATTATGAGCAACACCAAATATCTCTAGTTTTCCAAGACCAATGAATTGTATACATCAGAATTGTGTATAATTCACAGAATTCATCACAGAAATGTGGACATGCTGGAGAGGTCAGAGGATTTAGGTTGATAATGTTCACAACAGTTAAAATTTCAAATCCCATTTCTGTGGACTAGACAACCTCTTCCAGGTGTTTTGATTCCCCCCCCCGGCTCCTGACACATTTCTATGGCAGGAGGCAACACCAGCTCTCCTCAAGTTCATCACTGTCATGAGACACAGAAAGCTCACACACAGAAAAGAATCATTTCACGAGACACAGGAAGTCCACTCGCAGTTAGTAGCACTGACCTGTCCTTTCATATCCGGAGCAATAGGAATGGCGGGCCAGATGGTTGAGTAGATGCCAAAAAACACCAGCCAGATCAGCATGCTTCCCCAGACAGCCAGGTGACTGAACTGCAGAAGAAAACACACACTCAGGCAGGGCCGCTCCTGGCATGGGAGAGCCACCCGACTCTGCCAGCTGCACAGCCTCTGTGTCTGAACTAGCAGAATCTGATGACTCTACGGCAGCGGTTGTCAACCTGTGGGTTGCGACCCACAGGTTGAGAACCACTATCAGGGTCACCTAAGACCATCGGCAAACACAGATATTTACACTACGATTCATAACAGTAGCGAAATTACAGTTATGAAGTAGCAACGAAAATAATGTTATATTGGGGGTCACCACAACATGAGGAACTGTTTTAAAGGGTCGCGGCATTAGGAAGGTTGCGCACCGCTGCTCTAGGCCACCCATAGTATCAGACGGCTCGTCTCATGCCTCACCAGCTGCTCCAGTTTGGAGCTATATATAAAACAAGGTCTCATTAGTTTAGTAACAGAACAAACAACATGTTTATATTTATCATTTTGAGACATTGTTCTTTTCATTTTCCAAATACTGTAACTTTAAAAAAAATCTGGAACGGATATTACATCTATGACGCCCCTTTAACCATCTACTGAGTTGTGAATTGTTATTTGTCCTCTTAAAATCATGATAATCAATGGATACATGGAACAGACGGACAGATGTCAGAAGTGTGGGGGATAGGGGGACTGGATGAAAAAAGGTGAAGAGATTAAGCAAAAAACATATATATGAAACACAGACACAGACAATAGTGTGTTGATAGCTAGAGGGAAAAGGAGGTGGTGAAGCTAGGTGCAGGTGGCGAAGGGGGATAAATGGGAACAGAAAGACTTTGCTTGGGGCAGTGGGTGAAGATCATGTCCTGCTGAGTTACACATTTGAAACCTGTATGATTTTGTGAACCAATGTCACCTCAATAAACACTTCTTACTACCTCCTCCTTTAAAGTCTCAGGCTAACCCACCATCCCTCTCACCTGGATTAACTGCCACTGTTTCTTAAGAGATTCCCTGTTTTCACATTAATCTCCCACTTCTTCCCCATTGTCTCAGCACAGAATTAGGAGCCTATTTAAACAGCAGTGACAGACAATCATGAAACTAATGGTATAATCTCCAAACATTGGAAATAAACAAAATGTCTAAAATGAAGTCTAATTAAATAAGTGATGGAATATTTAATACTCTAATAATGAACAATGAGTTGTGGAAGCATACCCCAAGGGATGGAAAATGTTTGTAATGTGTTTTTAAGTGAAAAAGATGACAGAGCTCTATGTTCTGTAATGCAGTATCTTTTAAAAACACATAGAACAAAGTCTAGAAAGTCACATAACAAAGTGGTCATATATCTCTTGGTGGTAAAGTTAGAGAAATTAAAAATTCCCATTTTTGGCAAATTTGCCCTGATAAAGATCAAACCACATTTTTACATGCAAAATAAAATAAGACAGTAGGACATTGCTTACTGTTTTTCCAAGGCTTAAAAAGAGTATCATACCAGGAAAAATAGAGTAAAAAGAGAAATAATTCTAGAGAAAACTTACTTTAGTCCAAGCTGTAGTCTCCAAACCAGCTTTCAGACAGACAGTGACAACCACATACTGTGAAGGAAAGAGGCGTTTGGGAGACGGTTACTCTCCAGGAGGCGTCCCCAGTGTCCTCTGGGAGGCAGCTCTCCGCCCGCGCCAGCTGCCCTGGGCAGTGCCATCAAGGTGCTGACTCTCTAGGGGCTTGTTTTAGGGAATACAGACAGATTCACTTCAAGAAAAGCCCTCATGTGAATGGTTGTCTTCTCACAAGGAAAAGTTAATTTTGCTCTTTATTTAGCTTGGAAGAATCGGGAGAAATCGGTTTCTTCGCTGTCCCTCCCTCCCCTTGATCTCCTCCCCCCATCTCCCTACATAGGTAGTGGACCTGGAATGGTCATTTAAAGAATGGGGAAACTTGTTCATCATTGGGCAGAAACTGTGATCCAGCTTAATCTTCACCAGAAAATGAGGTCAGCATTTCACAACCATTCTGAGCTTTAAGGACTCTGAAATATATAGTTTAAAGATCTGAAATAAGTGATAATGAGAACGGCCTTATATAAAGGGTTTGGAAAAGCAGAGTCCACACCTGTGCTATTGAAGACTGGCTCAGTACATAGAGAAACAAACTTACCGTGTAAACAATATTTCCAACAAATAGGTAGTCTGTGGCATGACCATTGGCTAACGCAGTGTCTGAAAAACAAAGAAGTTACTACTAACCTCCAGAGTACAGCACTGCAGCCTATTTTATTCAAAATGTAAAAGCAAAACTTTAGAAACATTTGTTAACACATAAATGAATTTCAAAAATTATGTCCGTGATTCTGAATTATTTTTCGTGTTTTCTCTCCAAATGAAGCAAACAAAATAGAATTGTCTAATTCAAGTCAGCCAGCCTAATGTGAAAATGCTGTTTTTCATCCAGGGGAGTCAAAGCCTATTTTAAGATCAGGAATGGTTTCTTGAATGGCACAGCCAATGGCCAATCTCCTTCTATTTTGTTTTATGCTCAAATTCAGACCGGTGGCCTACCTGCCAAGTATATAGAAGTTTTTGTGCACCTTGGTTGCGAGCACATCCCCAGTAGGGGATGTGCAGGAGGCAGCTGATGGATGTTTCTCTCTCTCTCTCTCCCTCTCCCTTCCTCTCCGTAAAAAGTCAATAAAATCTATTTTTTAAAAAAGAATTAAAATATGCTTAGTTTTCTAAAACACCATAATAATCAAGTGTAGTCACAGGTAGAATCTGGTAATCCTGGAACCCTGGACCTAGTGCCAGGGCATGCCCTTCTTCCTAATTCTAGAGTGGGGAATATGAGGGTTACCCTAAGAGGAGGGAGAGGGAGAGAGAGAGAGAGAGAGAGAGAGAGAGAGAGAGAGAGAGAGAGAGAGAGAATGACCACAGAATTTAAAAGGAGGTGGTAAAGAGAGACGAGAAGCTTAGGCAGGATTTCATTAAAAGGGAAGAAAGAGAGCCCTAGCCTATTTGGCTCAATGGATAGAGAATCAGTCAAGGGCACCTACTTCAGTTTCAGGCTCAACCCTGTCCTGACAGAGCCAGTTGCAGGAGGCAACCAATCAATGCATTTATCTCACATTATCTCTCTGTCTCCCCCCCGCCCCCATTCTCTCTAAAAATCAATAGAAAAATATCCTCGAGTGAAGATTTAAAAAAAGAGAGAGAGAGAGAAGAGAAAGGTTCAAAAAAGAAGGGAGAGGCTAAATTATCCAAGAAGGTAACAAGTCGATGATGTATTACCAAATAGCTATTCAAAACTGTGGGGGGTTACTTTTCAGTAACTGGCCCTAAGATTGTTTTAATAATAAATGTGACATTATCTTTTTTTTTAATTAGATATATTGATTTTTTACAGAGATGAAGAGAGAGAGATAGAAAGTCAGAAACATCAATGAGAGAGAAACATCAATTGGCTGCCTCTTGCACACCCCCCACTGGGTATGTGCCCACAGCCAAGGTACATGCCCTTGACCGGAATTGAACCTGGGACCTTTCAGTCCGCAGGCTGACGCTCTATCCACCAAGCCAAACTGGTTTCGGCTCTAGTAAAGTTCTAGAGGCCCGGTGCATGAAACTCGTGCACGGGAGGCAGGGGATGTCCTCAGCCCAGCCTGCACCCTCTCTAATCTGGGAACCCTGAGGGATGTCCAACTGCCCGTTTAGGCCCGATGCCGGTAGGACAATCGGACATTCTTCTCACAATCCAGGACTACTGGCTCCAAACTGCTCACCTGCCTAGCCTCCCTGACCCCTAACCACTTCTGCCTGTCAGCCTGATAACCCCCTAACCACTACCCTGCCAGCCTGATTGATGTCTAACTGCTTCCCTGCCAGCCTGCTTGCCCCCAACTTCCCTTCTCTGCTGGCTTAGTCACCCCTAACTGGCTTGATTGCCTACTATTGCCCTCCCTTGAAGACCTGGAACCTCCCAACAACCCTCCCCTGTTGGCCATCTTGTGGTGGTCACCTTGTGTTCACATGGGGGCAGGATCTTTGACCACATGCGGGCAGCCCTCTTGTATATTGAAATGATGGTAAATCTGCATATTACTCTTTTATTAGATAGGATAGAGGCCTGGTGCATGGGTGGGGGCCAGCTGGTTTTCCCTGAAGAGTGTCCCAGATTAGGGTGGGGGTTCCCTTGGGGTGTGGGGCAGCCTGGGTGAGGGGCCTATGGTGATTTGTAGGCTGGACATGCCCCCCAGTGACCCAAGTGGAGGCCCTGGGATGTGGGATTAATTTATGTTCTACAAATGAAACTTTGTAGCCTGGAGTGGAGCCAAGTCTTCTACTTGCTCCGTGGCAACAGCCATTTCTGTTGTGACATTTACCTTCTATAATTGGAACATTTTAGCCTGGAGTGGAGGCCTAGGCAGGCCAGAGCTGCAGAAGTTTGGCTTCCTCTATCGCCCCAGCAACCCTAGCCTCTGCTTTCTCCAGCTCCGTGGCTGCCGCCATTTCTGTTGGGATATATCTTCTATAATTAAAACTTTGTAGCATTGAGTGGAGGCCTAGGCCAGCAATGGCAGGTGAAAAGCTAGACTTCTTCCGTTGCTGGGGAAACCCAAGCCTCCCTCCTGCTCTCAGTGGCCACAGCCATCTTGGTTGGGGTTTATTTTCATACTTTGCTCCTGACTGGCTGATGAGCATGGCTATGGGCATGGCTTGTTCAGAGGTATGGTCAATTTGTATATTACTCTTTTATTAGATAGGAATTTTTTAAAATTTATTTTTATTGACTCAGAGAGAAAGGGATAGGGAAAGAGAGATAGAAACATCAATGATGATAGAGAATCATTGAGGGCTGCCTCTTGCATACCCCCTACTGGGAATTGAACCACAACCAGGCATATGCCCTTGAACAGAATTGAACCCAGGACCCTTCAGTCGGCAGGCTGATGCTTTACCCATTGAGCCAAACCAGCTAGGGCTAAATGTGACATTTTAAAAGCATGCCTCAATAAAGAAACACTTGAGATTAGACAGGAGAACATTTATTTGATTCTAATATAGATTATAGCCTTGAAAGAGGTAATATTATTCTTTCTTTATACAACAAATATTTATTTGAAACTTATTTTATGCCAGGTACTATTATGGGAACTGAGAGACAAGGTCCCTGCCTTCAAGTAGCTCACACTATAGTGAGGGAGCCAGAACATAATAAACACAAATACATGTGCAATAAAATGTCAGGTATAATTCTATCTAATAAAAGAGTAATATGCAAATTGACCATATCTCTGATCAAGCCATGCCCACCAGCCAATCAGGAGCAAATAAACCCCAACCAAGATGGCTGTAGCCACTGAGAACAGGAGGGAGGCTTGGGTTTCCCTGGCAACAGAGGAAGCCAAGCTTTCCACCTGCCCTTCCTGGCCTAGGCCTCCACTCAATGCTACAAAGCTTCAATTATAGAAGATATATCTCAACAGAAATGGTGACAGCCACAGAGCTGGAGAGAGCAGAGGCTACAGTTGCCGGGGCGATGGAGGAAGCCAAGCTTCTGCAGCCCTAGCACCTAGGCCTTGACTCTAGGCTACAATGTTTCAATTATAGAATAAACCCAAACAGAAATGGCTGTTGCCACGGAGCGAGCGGAAGGCTTGGCTCCACTCTAGGCTACAAAGTTTCAATTGTAGAACATAAATTAATCCCAGATCTCAGGGACTCCACTTGGGTTGCTGGGAGCTATGGCCAGCCTGAAAACCACCACAGTCCCCTTGCCCAGGCCGTCCCATGCCCCAAGGGAACCCCGACCCTGATCTGGGACACTCTTCAGGGCAAACCAGCTGGCCCCCACCCTTGCACCAGGCCTCTATCCTATCTAATAAAAGAGAAATACACAGATTGACCATCATTCCAACACACAAGAGAGCTGCCCCATGTGGACACAAGATGGCCACCACAAGATGGCCAGCAGGGAGGGCCGTTGGGAGGTTCCAGGCCTGAAATGGAGGGCAGTTATGGGTGATCAGGCCAGCAGGGGAGGGCAGTTAGGGGTGACCAGGCTGGCAGAGAAGGGAAGTTGGGGATAAACAGGCTGGCAGGGAGCAGTTAGACATCAATTAGGGTGGCAGGGTAGTGGTTAGGGGGTGATCAGGCTGATAGGCAGAAGCAGTTAGGGGCAATCAGGGAGGCAGGCAGGTGAGCAGTTTGAAGCCAGTAGTCCTGGATTGTGAGAAGGATGTCTGACTGCCCCTTAGGCCCGATCCTACCGGGATCGGGCCTAAATGGACAGCTGGACATCCCTCGAGGGGTCCCAGATTAGAGAGGGTGCAGGCTGGGCTAAGGACATCCCCCGCCTCCCTTGCATGAATTTCATGCACCAGGCCTCTAGTCTATAGACATAAAAGCCTAAGCAACTGAACGACCAAATGACCAAATGACTGATTGACTGGTTGCTATGACCTGTACTGACCACCATAGGGCAGGTGCTCAATGCAGGAGCTGCCCCCTAGTGGTCAGTGTGCTCCCACAGCCAACCTCCCATGGCTGGCCAACCTCCCTTTGGCCCTCCCCGCTAACCAGCCAACTCCTCCTCCCTATCAGCTCTGATCACAGGCCAGGCCAAGGGACCCCACCCTTGCATGAATTCATGCACTGGGCCTCTAGTAAAGTTCTTTTTTTTTTTTTTTTTTTTTTAGATATATTGATTTTTTACAGAGATGAAGAGAGAGGGAAAGAAAGTCAGAAACACAGATGAGAGAGAAACATCAATTGGCTGTCTCTTGCACACCCCCCACTGGGGATGTGCCCATAGCCAAGGTACATGCCCTTGACCGGAATTGAACCTGGGACCTTTCAGTCTGCAGGCTGACGCTCTATCCACCAAGCCAAACTGGTTTCAGCTCTACTAAAGTTCTAAAAGATAATGGAACAGAGTGTGGATAATGGAACAGAGCGTGACAGAGGCTGCTCTTTTAGATAGGGAGGTCAGGAAAAATCTTTTTGAGAAGGTAACATTGGAACAAATCTGAGTAGTATGAAGGGGTGAGTTAAATGAATATCTAAGGGGAGACATTCCAAACAGAGAGAAATTGCTGACAGTCTGAATATAGACACATAGATGAGCTCAAAGACCATCACAAAGACCAGTTTGGCTGGTGAGATTCAGAAATACTTAGAAGGGGCAAATTAATGTAGGCCATGGCAAGAAGTTGGGGTTTTATCGTTAACTAGAGGCCCGATGCACGAATTCATGCATGGGTGGGGTCCTGAAGGGGGTGGGGAGGCCAGGATGTGATCAGCCCTCAGGGCGGTTGGTGGGAGCCACTTAGTGGCTGCTTTTATATCCTTCCTTCCTTGTGGAGCATCTAGGGAGGGGAAGCGGTGCCCAAGGCCAACTTTCAGGAGGCTGGCAACACTGTCGGAATTGTGCCAACAGCACTAGTCCATGAGTGCCTGGCCCGTTCTCCGGAGATTGGACCTGTAGGACTACTGAGGGGGTGAGTGGCTGCCATTGGGCTGGTGGGCCACCGGGATAGGTCAGTCAGCTGAGTGGCGCTCCTGGTGTGGGAGCACCCTAACCACCAACGGGAAGCTCCTGCCTTGTCGGCCCCTTGGTGGTCAGTGCATGTCATAGTGACTGGTCATTCCAGTCGTTTGGTTGTAAAGGTCGCTTAGGCTTTTACATATAAAGATTGTGATGGGAAACTACTGGAGGATTCTGAGCAGGGAGTAAACTGCTACGAGTGATGCTCTTAAAGAAATGGCTAGCTTTTATGGCAGAACAGATCTTGGACTACCCAAACTGGAGTAATAATAAGTGCAATGTCGGTGTGGAAATGATTGTAGCAATCTTCCCAGGAGGGTAGCACTGGTAGTGTATAGGCTGTGTCCAATATGGTAGCCACTGGCTGCTATAGTTGTTTATATTTCAATTAATTTAAAAATCCCTCAATCATTGGTGGCCTTCAAAAGGGGCAAACTCTTTGATTACAAATGGGACTGATGGCTCAGTTAGGGCGAGAGAGTCTCCCCGGAGACCCCGGAGACCACTGAACAGTCTGGGCAGTTTGGCGTGCGCAGAAGGAAGATGTGGAGAACCTAAAGGATACTTCCCAAATGTAGCTTCTAAAAGTTTATTATGCATTCATTTCTGACTTGTCATGATAGCAAAATGCTGCTGGCATTAAATAAAATGTTGACCTTGAGGTTATTTGAATACACTTAAAGTAACTGTTAATAAAGATAGGATTAACCTAACTTTTTAGTTAATCATTTCAGAAGGATAACTCATCATTACATTTTAGTGTTCTGCTTAGAAAAGAGTGTCTCCTGCCCCAGTAAAACTAATATCATCTGGAAATAATTTATTCCTTGGGAAGAGGAACTCACAAACCAACTTGAGGTTTGGGACATACCAACCATCTCTGTAAAGATGCATCTTCTAAACAAGTCACAAGTCACCATTCTGTACCCCTGGCTCAGAAATTCCCATGGATTGGATTGTTCTCTTATAGGTTATATTTCAAACCAGAGGCCAGTGCACAAAATTTGTGCACGGGGTTGGGGGGTATCCCTCAGCCCACACTGCACCCTCTCCAATCTGGGACCTTTTGGGGGATGTCTGAACTTCCGGTTTAGGCCTGATTTCGGGATCAGGCCTAAACCCACAGTCGAACATCCTGCTCACAATATGGGACTGCTGACTCCAAACTGCTCACCTGCCTGCCTGCCTGATTGCTCCTAAGTGCTTCTGTCTGCCAGCTTTGTCATCCCCTAACCACTCCCCTGCCAGCCCAATTGACTCCTAACTGCTCCCCTGATGGCCCAATTGCCCCCAACTGCCCTCCCCTGCCAGCCCGGTCGCCCCCAACTGCCTTCCCCTGCAGGCCTGGTCACCCCCAACTGCCCTCCCCTGCTGGCCTGGTTGCCTCCAACTGCCCTCCCTCCCCTGCAGGCCTTGTCCCTCTCAACTGTCCTCCCCTGTTGGCCTGATTGCCCACAACTGCCCTCCCCTACTGGCCATCTTGTGACCACATGGGGACGGCCATCTTGTGTGAGGATGTGACAGTCAATTTGCATATCACCTCTTTATTATATAGAATGTTTTAGAGGCAAATCTCTGTGGGCATCATTCCTTGTTAAAATTTGCCAATAGCATATCCCTGAAGGAGAGATCAGAAGTCCTACCAAATCATTTGTGGGTGAATGCATTAATAAGCTACAGCTCGCTGGTAACCCCAGGCTGAAAAAGCCTGCTTTGATTGTCCAGGTACACTCCTAAAGTTGTAGCTGCCAAATTATTTCTTCCCACTTTGCTTAATGTTAACAGTACTGTGGTGATTCTAACACTCTAGTCAGAAAAATATCTTTCCTGTAGTTTAGCTGTTTTCATTTTAATCAGATACTGAAAATTCTTGTGATTTTTTTTTTATAAAGGAAAAAGAACCCCCAAACCAAGGTCAGTGGTTAGGTTCCCCAAGCCAGCCTCCTAATATTATTCAACCCCATCTATGTAAATGTAGTGAGAACATAACTTCAGACAAAGCAGTACAGAATGGGATAGATGGATAATTGGGAGGAAGTGGGCAGTGAGAAGAGAAAGAACAATTCCAGGGGGAAAAGGGAATCAGCCTGCATAGAGGCCTGGAGAGGGCTCCAGCCTGACTCCATCCTGATATAACGGGATGGTGAGCAGTTGAGGTGGGGGTGGGGCTGAGGTAGTAAGTACCAGGCCTTGAGGTCAGCAGGGACCAAGCCTTGCAAGGCTCTAAGAAGGTCCTTATAAAAGAGATCCACCAAAAGTGCAAGTGGAGAATTGAGATCTCACCAAACCTTTGTTTCCTTAAGTTAACCAGCCTGACCAAACCCGTCATTAGCACACAAAGGCTACCAGCAAGAGGAGGGGCAAGAAGGAGTAACTTACTGCCTGTTGCATTAAGAACAGTTGGCATTTAACTGAACAATCTCAGATGTCAGTCTTTTGCAAATCCAGGATCAGATTCACTCCTTTGAGGGCTGAAAAGAGAGAGGAGGGTGTTGCCTATAGCCAGTATGTCTCTTAGAGGCCCAGGAAATGCTATGGCTTCAGGATCTACTGACCCACAGCAGTGGGTAAGCTGGCTCTCCCAGGCTGGTATTATTTGCAGAATCTGGTTGGATCCAACATAATGTAGGATTAGCCAAACGAGGTTTAGAAACACAGTCACTAACACAGACTGTTGTGGACAATTGGGACAAAACCACATAGCTCTCCACATTAGCAGTGGCAGCCCAAAATGCTGCATGTAAAAATCTCTTTGAAAATAATTGCGGGAAAACTCAGCGTTTGTAAGAAAAGTATGTCTCATTTTCCTAACAGACAGAATGATCAAGGAACTTACTTCAGAATATTCCAAAGGGCTAGGCTGATGACATTTATAAAGATGCCATTTCAATTAAATGCTCATTAAAAACATTACCTCATTACCCACCTAAACCACAAAAATCTACTCAGAAACGGTTTTGACAAAAAGCAAAATTTGAAGACAACGTTATAGCATAGCACAGTACAGTCAGAGAGGATCGAATTTAATAATCAGGAAAACAGATGGGGTGGATTTATAGGTGTATTTTGAATGTAGTTAGAATCCATGGAGCAATGAACTAACGATCACAGGCAGCTTGAACACTCAGTGGGGAAAATTAAGGTGGAGGGGGCACCATTCCCTTGACATGGAGGCATGTGCCAGGAATTTGGGTTGGAGAGCAGATGCCCAGAATCTCCTGCTTTCCCTCTCCTGCCCTTTTGCTTAGAGATATTTCAGAAGCACTTGTTCAGAGCAGCCCCAATTCCTGAATATTATCAGGCTGCCTTTCTCGACCTCACTTTCTGGGCCCTTTTAAGATTCCAGAGGTTCAGAAGAGGTACAGTGCCAACCAGCTACTCTTAGACTAATCTCAACAGTGAAAATGTATTCCAAGTTTCACATAACAAATTTACAAACTCTTATGATCCATTCTGTTCAAATGCTTGTACTGCTTGAACAATAACTGAAACGAGGTTTTCTGCTTCCAACATTATGTTTTCATGAAGAGAAAATTTATTTTTTCCTTTGTCTGTAAAGAGCAGTAAAAAATATTGGAAAGAGTCTATAAAAGGTAGAGTTTATTCAAGTGTTAGTGATTATAATTACATTTATAACCAACGTTGGATTAAGTTCCTGGTTATATAAGCCTTTTGCTAGATTTTCTCTTCTCTATAGCCATTTCTGATTAATATGAAACTCAAATTTTAATATTTTTCTTTTTTCACTTGTTTACTAAAAATAGAATTTTTGAAAGGAAGTGAAGAGGATGGAAAGTACACTCAATTGCCAATGTCAAACAACCCCCTCATGAGGCCACAGACTCTCTGCTTATTCTCGGATGCCCCGCTAAATAACTTTCCCCAGTCCCTGGTACCCACTTGGAGCCCTGAAACTATGTGTTGCCACTCAGACATGAGCAGAAGTTATGGTTCACTTCCTGCCAGAGATGGTTCAGAACAAGCTATCCTGTTCCTGATTGTCTCCCTTACAGTGTTAAGGCTGAGGGTAAACTCAGGGGCCATGCACTCAACAGAGTCCCATTGTACTGAAATGGACCCGGGTTTTATTTTACTCAGGCATAGTCAGACATGCACACATGGAAATGAGGGTTGAGATCCCCAGAAATAGGAGGCACAGGACGCCATGCAGAGTCACATGGAGAAGCACCAGAGTTGGTCAAGGAGACAGAGGGGAAAGCATGGCCTAGAGCTGTTATTAGGGTTTTCAAGGGAGGAAATGGACAAGGCAGGGTAGGTATGCTGTGTTAGCCTAGGATTAAGTAGTTTAATAATTTCCGCAGGCACTGGGTTTAGGGCAGTCCACAGTTGCCTGGTTCCTGGCCCGAGGGTTTATGTCAGGAGGATATTGGCGTGGTGTGTGGGAGTTTGATAAAGAAGATGGTGGGGGTATGGGGTCTAGGCTGGTTGTTTTGTATCTTGCAAGGAAGTAATTTGCTCTCTCTAGGAATTTGTTAACCCTGGGAGGGATAGTCTCTCCAGGATCAAGGCTCCAAATGTCAGAGCATCAAAAATACAGAAAATATGGTAACTACACCTATGAACAATGCAGTCCTCCATTTGGTGGTAACACGAGTAAGAAATAAGCCTTTACTGGGTAAGCCCCTGGGATTTGGGATTGTCTGTTGTAGCAGCTATTCCTACTCTGGCTAACACACCTTGATTCAACTTCCTGATAAAGTTATAAGGGTCAAATCTGGGTACTCTGGCTCATACTTCTTACAACGTTACACTAAATCCTACTCTTTAAAATACATGTAATGCAGAGTTTATTTAAAGAGACACTGAAGCATAAGAAATGTTTAACAGAATGGAAATAATGGCCCTCCCAACCAAGCTGTGTTTCCAAACAACAGAGCTGCAGATGTGTGCCAGGACATCTCCAGAGCTGAATCTACCGGGCCACTGTGTTTAGGGCACACTAAAACCGAAAAAAAAATTTTTTTTTTGAATTTGGAAACCTGGTCTTATTTTAAGTGTATTATACTAGTTATTTAGATTTATAAGCTGTAGTTTCATTTGTATAAATCAAAAAGCTCCTAGAGTGCTCTGTCTTTCTAGTTTTTAGTGAGCAAGCTCCACTCACTTCATCTATATGCTGTCGGGTTTTATGAACGTCCTCCACTCTGCCCTGGCCTCTCAGCAGGTTTTCCCAGATGGCAGACCACGTGGAGCTACTATTCCCCTTTCCTTTTCCATTTAGCATTTAATGTGCATCTCTGGGTCTTCTTTATGTTAGGTCTTTTAAAATCTGTACACAGTATGGTCAGTGACTTAATGGAGAACAAAATGTCAATTTATGGTTTCATGTACCTGACTTTAAAATATAGTATTTTGTTGGTAAACTTTGTGACTGTAACAGCCCACTCTTTTGAAGGGTTTAGAACATATTACAATTCGGTAGATTAGGGAAGTATTCATTAATGCAATATTGAATTCTTCCAATGTTACCTCCAAAGCAGCCCTTTAATCCCTCTACTTCTCTCCACTGCTGTTGTCACTACAGTAGACAAGGCAGCAGCCAACCTGGACTCTAACAATTATCCTTCCAGTGTGGTTACATTAAAATCAATCAGAAATACGGCTCTCTGCTTATCAGTGGTTTCCATTAAACTTATAATACAAAGACTCACAAATCCTCCAAAGCCTTGGAGGACTGATGTCTCCATCATTGTCATCCCAAAGCAATCTGAATCTCACCACTGTGTTGCCCAGCGCCATCCACATATGCCTTCTGCATTTGAAATCACACTCTCAACCAGGCTATCCCACAACCCTTTTCTCTCTACTCTTTTCCTGGCTCACTGCTACTCATCCTTTAACTCTGTTGTCACATCCTCTAGGAAGAAAGTCTTAAAACTCAATGGGACCAGGTCAGCTCAACTTTCTTTAGAATACATACATTTGACCTTGACCTTTTTCTTTTGCAATACTTCTCGTTGTGGAATCTTGCCTTCCCTAGGTGTAAGTTCCATGCAGGCAGGGAATGTACCTATTATACACATGACTGTATGTCTAGAAACTGGTACTGGCCTGGTATAAAGGACATAATCATTGTATTTTTCTTTATAATGAATGAATGCTGAGTTTAAGAAGGTGCAACCTCAGAGAATAATGGTGGCCTTGCTCAGATTGTGCTTAATGTAAAACATTGCAAGTCATCAGGATTTACATGATATAAAATAGCCAAGTGTATAATAACAAGTTTAGGTAATAAACAGTTCAAGCTAAAATGACCCAATAATGCCATGGAGAATATACTAAGTTTCATTTTATGCACATGCATTATTTCAGTTTATAAAACATGCCTAATCTTCCAGTAGAATATTTATTAAAAAGTATAAAATAGCTTTCTCTCAAAATGTTGTAAAACCTTGTTGCTGTTGCTTAATTAGTGCCAATACAATAATGGGTGGGAATGGTTCTAAGGGTATATGAACTGTGCGTAATCGAGAACGCATTTTTTTGAAAAAATGTTCTGCTCATAACTATTCAGTAGTCTCTTTCCCATCACCTCCCTCTTAAATTTCATCAAGAAAAATCAGAAAATTTCCTTTTCTAAAAATGAAAACTGATTTTACATTCTTTTGCCAATAACCACATTCCTCTTCAAAAAGGGTTGCTCAAATATGCAGACGGATACAGCAGTGGAAAACCTAAGTGTGGCCCGAAACCAAGGCTCCTGATGAATTCAGTGCCTGTGAAGGTGACATCTCTGGTTTTAAACTATATTCACTTTTCAGATCAAAGGGTGGGAGCTGCGGGCAGGCCATGGGAGTGGCCATAAAGTTGTGATGGTTGGAAGAAATCTGATTTACTGAATTGCTTGAGTGGAAAAATTTATTTTGAAACTTGAAATGAATCATCACAAACGCCATCAGGAAAGGAATACTTTGTAAAGTCTATCCAAAACCATGCAAAAATAAGCAAAGCAAGATTCTTGGAAGCTTTCTAAGGAATGAATAATGTACTCACACCTTCTCAAAAATATTTCTTCCCAACAATTATGTGCCCAAGTGAACAGCACTGACAATGTTCTTAAGACTCTCACCATGGACAGTGAGGAGAGGATTTCGGTAAAATTCACTGTCTTTATGACACAACCCACATGGTATGAAACAATGACATGAAGCTACCCTGTGACCGTGGTGCCTCGTTAAGCAAAACTCCTTAGGCTTTGAGTTTGGGCAAGTGTCTGAGGGACTGTTTCAGGCAGGACTGGGAGGGTAGAGAGAGGCCTAAAGGCAACTTTCTGTTAGACCAAGATCCCCTTCAATGCTTCAGAAGTGCCCCAGGTTGTCTCAAATTGGTGCCATGTTCCTATGCTACTTTGGGGGTGGAGTGAATACGTTCTTCTAAATGGCAATTCTAAGTATAACAGAACTCATGTATATTTAGGGCAGTAAATCAGTACACATAAACAAGCAATCCAATCAGTCTTCTCAAACTTGCAAAGTTTCTTGATTTCCACCACTGACTTCTCTATGACTCCTCACCCCCCAACAAAAAACCCATGTTCTCTTGACAATCTTACATGTGTAAACTCCACCACATAACTCTGTGACCTCAAACCCTGCACTGAGAAAAAGTCCTCACCTGGGTTTTTGTAATCTTACCATCATCTAATTTCTTTGCCCCCTTTTCCCGCCACTCCTTCCCACCACTCATACTCCTCCCCAGCCCCTCCCTCATGCCACAGCTCCCTTGACAAGGGCTGCTGTGCTGACCCCAGAGGGGAAGTTGGAAATATGTGGAGACATGTTTTGGTTTATAGCTGCACAAGGGCAGGGAAATGGGGGAGTGCCAATGACATTTACTGTCTAGGCCAGGGACACTCAGTGTCTGGAAAGGCTCATGACAGGCTGAACAAAGTCTAGAGTCCAGCCTCCACCCCCAACCCCAGCCATTGAAAAGATAGTTGACCCTTGAATACAGGTTTGAACTATGTGAGTCTAGTTATATGTTGATTTTTTCAATAAAAACTGTAAATGTATTTTCTTTTTCTTATGATTTTCTTAATTACATTATTTTCTCTAGTTTATTGCATGATTACAATACATATAACATACAAAATAGGTATTAACTGACTGTTTATTTTATTGGTAAGGTTTCCAGTCAGCAGTAGGCTATTAATAAATACATTTTTGGGAAATCAAAAGTTATATGTGGTTTTCTGACTGCTCTAGGGGGTCAGCGTTCCTAAGCCCCGTGTTGTTCAAAGGTCAACTGCTGATGGCCTCCTCAGATTCCTCCACAGTGCAGGTCCTGTGGGCTTGCTTGGTCCTGGCTAGGAATACTTTCCCCTCCTTTTCCTACACCTCCTCTGCCCTACTTGATCGCCCCCTTCTCATCTTTCAAGAACTTAAATATTACTTCCTTGGAGAAGATTCTTGCTTGATCCACTAGACTAGGTTGTAACCCTGTATTACAAGTTCCACTTGCAGTCTGTAGACAGCATGCCAGTAATAAGACATTATTTCCATAATTCCTGATCATCAACTCTGATTTCCTATAAGCCCCCAGAGGGCAGGATAGGCTGAGTTTATATCCATTGCACTCACTGTCAGGCCATCATAAACATGTCATGATTTTGCTGAATAAATAAGTTCTCAAAATTGTGTTTCCTCCTCAATACACACATTTCCCTTCTCCTGGATTTAATCCTCCTTAAGCTCTCCCCTGGAATACCCAGAGACACACCTAGTATCCTTCTGTCATTCACCTTCTATCATTCACATGATAGATTAATTTTTTCAAGTTGCTCTGATAACACTTTCCTTGATCTAAATTCCATATTTACTCTTCAATTCCTAAAAAACTACGTCCGTTTCTTAACCTCACATTCAAAGCCCTCTGTAATCCAGCATTTGCCTGCTTCCTGAAACTTTTCATTATCTCCCACCCTTGAAGCAATGCACTTCTCACAGCTTTCCACATCTGCCCTAAAATTCCCCACTTTTCTGGCTCCTCCTTCCATCCCTACACATCCCAATTCTACTTGACTTCCAGGCTAAGCCTAAATGTTATCTCTCCTAATAATCCCAAATGAAAGGCATCTCTTTCTCAGACCTCTGAAATCTGATAGTACTTTATCTGTATCTTACATGAAACAGTTATTTTATACCTTGTGCTGGAATTATCACTGTGTGAATATAATCTCCCTCATCAGACTAGAAACTCTTTGAAGATCAGACCCCATTGATCTATATTCCTAATACCCTTAAAATCTATTATAGTGTCTTGGACATAAATATTACATGAATTAAGGTTAATGAGCAATGATGTAATCATTTTTGCTGTGCACTAATAGTGAAAATTTATCAATTAATATTAAAATACTCATGCAATTTGTTAGAGGAAGTCAACTAATATTTGCAATTTACTTAATCTTAAACTATTTCACTCAATAGGTTATTGTTTGCAACACAACCGAAAAAATCCTCAATTCTGAAGCCTTAATAAATATAACCATATGATGACATCAATGATGATTATAATAATAGAAATAAGAAAAAAATTACCCTATTGGCTGACTGTCAGGCAAATTGTGAATTTGTGGGAAGCAGATAAGGGCAGCAGAAGCTGGCTTGAAATTCACTTAATGATACATCAGGTAAATTAGTAACAGTTGAGAGTCTATCCTCTAAACATGGAACAAGAAGCAAATGAATGGATTTACATAACAAAATCTACAGCAATTCCACCATAAACTATAAGCCACAATTTCATACCATATAATCATAGCTCCGGGATTAGAAAACCAATGTTTTTTTTTTAAAATATATATTTTCATTGATTTTATTTTACAGAGAGGAAAGGAAAGGGATAGAAAGTCAGAAACATCAATGAGAAAGAAACATCAATCAGTTGCCTCTTGCACACCTCCGACTGGGGATGTGCCTGCAACCAAGGTACATGCCCTTGACCGGAATCAAACCTGGAACCTTTCAGTCCACAGGCCAACACTATCCACTGAGCCAAACTGATTTCAGCAGAAAACCAATGTTTTTACTGCAGAATGGGGCCAGATTAGTTCCTTTCCAAGCAGGTAAGTAAATGACCATCTTGTAAAACTTCTCAGAGTCCAAAGACAAGCATTTCAGATTGAAACAGAGTGTAATGTCTACATGATAAGGGTACTGGGTCTGGAGGTAGTACTGTGGTCAACCTGCCTGTCTCTTCCTAAGGTCAAACAGCTGGGCTCAGGGACAAAAGAACAGTTGCCAAAACTGTCCTGATGTTCATCAGAAATATTGCTACCCATCTGCAGTCGATCCTAATAAAACGATGGCTGCTTCTACCACTAAATTGTCAGAGCTCCCGAAACAAACCATATCCAACACTCTTATTTCATAAACCCACTACAAAATAATTTCAAGATAAATTAAATCCACCCTCAGTAAAGACGAATCAAAGGAACGCTTTAGAGTTAAACAAAAATGATCACACTAGAACGTTCCTTTGGGGGTGGGGCTAAGAGCAGAAAATTTTATTCTCTGATCTAGAGACTTAGGGACCCTCAAAGGGCCCCACAGAGGGCTTGGAATGTGAGGTCTGAGGAAATGGAAGGACAGGTCATAGGGTAGAATAAATTGGCAGTGCATGCATTTTATCTGTCAGGATTTAATAGGTTAATATCAGTGAGGATGAATCATTTCTGCTTGAAGCACAGAACACATTGACACGGAAACAAAGAAGCTTGGAAACTTTATATTCCTTGGGTCTCTGAACAATCAAAGGCCTTGTCTAGTCAACATTTGGAGTAATTTTTCCCAGGGGAATTATCACTATTTGAAAGGGATGAAAGACTAGCATTCTCGTGATACCTTCTTGTTTTCTGAGACTAAAAGCTGTCTCTGTGAGAGGCAACATTTGGATGTATTGAGAAGTGTGCACACATGCAGAGTCAGTGGCTTTTCTCAAACATCTTCTAGCTGTACGGTAGCCTACAACTCATCAGGAGCTGTGTCCTTAAACACACTTTAAACATTTGCTTGAAAAGTATATGCCAAGGAGAGGAGACTCAGGAAACTAGGTTAAGATTAAACTTTTAAAGGATTTGAGTTACTCTGCTTAAAGTCTGTGTAGCTTGGAAAATGAAAACCCAAATAATTAACAAAAACTTTCAAATTCAGAGACCAGAGGCATCCATGTTTCATTACAGTACAGTGCTTTCCTTCAAGATCCTTGACTCAAACAGTTATTAAAAATAAAGTTTAGGATTCCTAGGATTTAAGCTCTCCAGGCAACTGGAAAGAAAATGGGTTTTCAGAGCCAGAGTGGATGAAACCTACGAACTATAAACCTGAGACGAGGGCTCATTAGATTTTAGGTATGTTTTTCTTCTCAGATTTGGCCTTATGATCTGTATGTCTGCAGAACTGGGCAAAAAATAGTGAAGAACTGGCAGGAGAGGGATTGCAAAGCTACTTGCTGACAGTGGAAATCAAGCCTTACCGTGCTCCATCGCCTTCATGGGAAACCAGAAGAGGATGAGGGAGTGGACCAAGGCGTTGATGCAGTGACCCCAGAAAACCTACGGGAAAACAAACCGAGAGTCAGGAATTGCCCACAACTCTGACCTCCCTGTAACTCAACAAATGCCTCATTGTGAAGGACACTGGCAGCATGCTGCATGGCTCCAGGAGTAGCATATTATTCTTGAAGTTAAACAAAACAAAACAAAACGATTTCCTCATTTTTTACACACAAATGACTGGATGATCTCCAGATACTATTATTTAGTACAAAGACCTGAATGTATATACACATGTACTTAGACCAATATACAATCTATCCACATCTGAAAAAATGAATTATGAGCTGTTTTCTTTAGAACCTTAAGAAAGACACCAAATTTTTACAACCAAAGACAACAAGGTTATTTGGTCAAAATTGTTAATAGGAGACTGAAACTGTGTTTTCTGAAAGCATTAAAAACATTGAAAATGAAATTCTTACACAGCATTCTCTTTTGTTATACTCCTTTAAATCTCTCCATTCAACTCTTTAATTTTTAGAATTTTGGTTAATATCATGCACATTTAAAAATTCTCTTTACCTTGACACTGGTAAGGTCAAACAAAAGAATGCAAAATTTATTTTCTTCTAAATTACAGTTTCATAACTGCATTTAATCATCTGTTTAACCACTGAGATGATAGCACTACTAAAGCCAGATTAAATTTACTTAAAAATTTACAGATTGATTTGGGAATTAAAATAATGAAAAATTATAAGACAAAGATTTCTTTAAATTTTACTTTCTTCCTTGCTTACACCTCCCCCACCACTTCTCAGATCTTCAAGGTGCCTGCAAATAAGTCTCATATCCTTCTCAGCTCTATTACCTTTAAGGGTCCATTCCCTACTTACTTTGCACCTTACACAGCCTTTGAATTCAAACTCTGTAAAGAACAGATTTGATTTATGTAAATAATGCAGAACAAATTGGCCATTGATAGGTATTTCCCACTGATAGAGTCACAGAAAACAAGAATTGACACAGTCATCCAAGTCTCCTGTGTATGAAACATACCAGATCCAATAGAATTCCTTTCATTTTTTCTGGTCTTGGGCATGCTCCAAAATAAGGCAGCTTTGAATGAAGACTATCAGTAATACCTGGCTTAAAATGAAGTCTTCAGACATTGTTCTCTTTCTGAAAATTCTGTATGTCTTCCTTATTACGACTCCAGTGGCTACCAAAAAAATCATGTACACAACCAGAACCCAGTATTATAACCGACTAGGGCAGTGGACCTCTGTTTAAACTTCCTAATCCCCTCTTGCACAAAACCTGACAGAAACGTGTTCACAGCCTTGCCTCTTCTGCCAAGCCAGGCACATTCTTCCCTTCTGGCCAGTGGCAGCAACTGCTCTGCTCCTCTCAGCCGTGACTGGCAGTCGGGTGAGACCCCCTCAGCCATCGTGACTGCAGGATCTCTGTGACACCTAACCCCGTGCCTGCTTGACTCTTGGCAAGATCGCCTGAACCTTTTTGTCTAATGATTTTTGTCTTTTCTGATCCTCCATCCTGGAAAAAAAAAATACCCATGACTGACTCAATTTCTGTGTCCACATCTGGACAACTTTACTCACTAACTAAAGTAATATTTTCTTTTAAATGACAAACCAAGTAATGGTGGTAAGAAGGCTCAAGCCTCCTAAGTATAGGACTTTATGAAAGGGGGAGGGACATGTCTGATGGCTGATCCTAAAGGAACTGGGGCCGCGGGTGCTCTTGGCCACACTGATGTCTGAGACACAGGTGGTGAAGAAGGAAGGAGTTGACAAAGAGGAACCAAAAGGAGCACATGTGTCACATGGCAACTTCCTTTCTGATTTGGCATCTAAAATTCTCTGGGCTTGCTATGTTGAAAGAGGGCCCTGGTCTCATCTCATTCAACTATTCTTTCTAGAACTCATGGATATGGACAACAGTGTGGTGATGGTGGGGACAGAGGATGTTGGAAGTGGAAGAGGACATAGAGGGGATAAAAGGTGACGGGAAAAATAAAATAAAATAAATTAAAAATATTCTCTTATGGGACAGGTATGGCTCAGTGGTTGAGCATCAACCTATGAACTAAGAGGTCACTGGTTCCCAATCAGGGCACATGCCTGGGTTGCAGGCTTAATCCCTAGTAGGAGGTGTGCAGGAGGCAGCCGATCGATGTTGATTCTCGCCCATCAGTGTTTCTATCTCTCTCTCCCTTCTTTTCTCCCTAAAAATCAATATTAAAAAAATATTTTCTCTGAAGCTTCAGTGATCTCACAGGCTTATAACTAGAGCAGGAAGACAAAAAGCAGTGCTAATTCCTCTTTCAGGTGATAATTCTGTGATAACATTCTGTTTACCTTTGTGTTGAAGCCTTCAGCATTCTGGGTAATTTTGTAGAGCTGTGGAAACCTGAGCATGCTCTCCTGAGTGCAAGACCTCTCAAAGATTCCCAGAGTGAAAGGTGGTAATGCGGTGAAAATCTGTGTGGAGAACAAGGAACCATTAAAAGAGACCTTTCCATTCACACAGCTCAAGTGTTTCAGTTCCATGGAATGATGACTTAACTCTTAGGCAAGTCCAAACCTGAGCATCAAAGATTCACAACTATGGAGACCCCATCCAATCAAAGAAAATAAATGAAAGACCATTTTCAACTATTGTTTAATCAGCATAAAATAAATATACAGAACTAAAAAACATTGCAGACATTTGATTAGCCAAGTAAGCTGGTTAAATGAACAGCCACCTTCCTTTGTAAGATGAGTGGTGATTTAGAATCACATCCTCCTTAGCTTGTGAAGTGTGTCTTCTGTTCGTGCTAGCGGAGGCACAATTTTACAACCCTCCATCTTGATTTTATGATCAAATTTCAGGAAGCATGATGTACTTCATTATTCATCTGGCAGACATTTATTGGGAGTGAATTATGGGCCAGATACTGTGATAAACCCCAGGAATACAGAGAAAGAAAATAGAAAAAAGAGAGAAGAAACAGGTCCCTGACCTCCAAGAATTCGGTCTACTGGCCGAGGTGGGATGGGATAGCCTGCAACAAGCAAATAAACAAACATATAAAACACAGCGCTCTGCCAAATTACTCCTGGGAAGAGTGGGGAAGGAGAAGAGGGAGTCAAGAAAGCATTCTTGGACCAGAGCACCTGACCTGTAAGGCACTGTGCCTGTGGAATTGGGCAGGATGACAAGGATGTGCATGAGAGGGGAGCCGAAGAAGGCACTCCATAAGACTACACCCCTCACAAAGCCTTGATGCATTAATGTACCTGGCACATTTTTTTGGGGGGGGGGGGCACATCTAGATGGTACATCCAGATGGTACCTGGCTGGGGACTCAGTGCAAAAAAAGGCTGGGAAGGTGACAAAACTACCTCCTGTGACAATGAATTTTGGGGGAGGTAGTGCTTCCTAATACTCTTACGTGTAGTACTCTAGAGGGGAGTGACATGCTTGTGTTTGTGTCTCAGAAAGAGAAAGCCAGATGCTGAAGAAGAGGTTGGAATAAATATGCCAGTTCAGTCTGGGAGGTGCAGTAGCCCTGTGGGTCATTCTTCTCTGTGGTTCCGGGCACACGGGTCATCGAGACTGTCTGAGTCACTCACAGCTTAGCATCAGCGTTGAGCAAATCCATAACCACAAACCTGGCAAGCTCTCAAGCCCATGGGAACTGTGTGTGTGTGTCTCTAAGAGAACTCTGAATGCACATCAGTTATGGGGAGCCTGAGAAATAAGCTTAAGTCTGTTGGGAGAGCCATCGGCTGTGTGGTGGAGGAAGCCAACACAACTCGCAGGCTCCTTTCCTCACCTGGAGCAGACAGGAAAACAGCCCGGGGATTTCAGCGCACTACAGATTTCAAGGAGAAAAAGACCAAGAGTAGTTGTCCTCATTTTCCTCACAATAACAGAAGTTATCTGTTTAATGCCTAGAAGAAGGTGCTGGGAACAAACATCTCAGAAGCTCTGCATACTCTTAGCACATAAACTGTTCTGAGAAATGTGCACATATGTACACTGTGTGTGGTGCATACAGTGTACACCATCAATACTGTCATCTTATTTTTTCTTCTCCCTTCCCACTTGACTTTCTCCTTCTACCCTCTTCAAATCCTCCCCCACCTTTCACCACAGGGCTACCAACCTAGGAGACCCTCTGAGATTTTCACCCTGCTTACAGCATGCCTCACACACATATATACTATTGAGGGATCATTATTTGTTTTATAGAAATAAGACATTCACATTTTTCTTCATAACATTTTCTCACTAGACAATACATCATGGGAAGCCCTCCAAGTCCCCTGGGTCTGAAACTAATGCAGCATTTTCCTGCTCACATAATAATTCATAGCATAGATGTACCATACTTTTTCAACTGTGCATTCAATTTTGTTTCTAGGTCTTTGTTCTCACAAACATTATGCAATAAACATCTATAATATATTATACCATTTATACTATTTTATTTCTATGGGATGGATTCCCTGAAGTAGGATTGTTTGGTAAAAAGATATGAGTATTTTAAATTTTACCAGATTCTGTTTGGTTGCTTCCTTTAAAGGTTCTAATCATGTTCTTTTTCCTTCTCAAAGGACAACGGTAACTTTCCTCTGCTTTTTTTTTTTTAATCAGTAATGGGTGTTATGTTACAATTAATATTCTCTTGTCTGAAAAAATTAAATATATTAATTCTTTCTTTTAAAAAAGTACATTTCCCCAACTACCAGTGATTTTGACTGTGTTTCCATGTATTTGTTGAACATTTGGATTTGAAAATGTCTAGTTAAGTCCTTTGTATTTTTTTCCATTCATTTTTTATCACCTTTTCTAAGAGTTCTTTGCATATAATAGATATCAACTCTGTCTTTATGTAATAAAATTTCATCCAAATGCAATCTTTGTCTACTGGCTTTCTTTATGGTTTCTTTTGCCATATAAAAGCTTTTTAATTTTTATATGGTTAAGAATAGCTCTTAAGTGTCCAATTGTGGTTATGAAGTTTTCAGGAGTTTCTTCAGGATTCTTATAGTTTTATTTTTCACATTTAAGTCTTATTATATCTGGAATTTATTGACTATGTGATTTAAGATGGGGTCCAATTTTTTTTCAAATAAAGAACCAGCTGTGAGAATACAAGTAATTAATCCAAACTTTCTACTAAACGGAAATACCATCTTTGGCATTTATTAAATTCTCACATATGATAGACCTGGGATTTAAAACTGGAATCTTGTTCTAGATTCTCTGGTTTATTTGTCTAGTTCTATGTTAATATCACATAGATTTGCTTACAGTGGCTTTATAGAATAGTCTAGTGTTTAACAAAGATTCGTTTACCCTTTTCATTGCCCTTTTTGGACATGCATGCTGCCTATTGAGAACAGAGTCTGCAACCTGGGCATGCGCCCTGATTGGGAATTCAACTGTGACCTCTTGATTCCTGGGTCAATGCTCAACCACTGCCTGAGCCACAATAGCAGGGAATCCCGAATTTCTTATTTAAAATGACATAGTTTTATAATTTAACCATTTATGGCAACATGCTTTATAAAGAATCTGCATTATGTTATGAGGCTTCTTTCTTTCCTATTTTGCTTAGAGTTCTTATTTTGGGAATGGCAGCTGAATTACCTCAAGTACTTTTCATCATGTTTTTCTTTTTCGTGTGTGTCGTTGATACAGTGATATTTAGAATTTTTAAAATTTATTTTGAACCTCCTGTAAAATTTTTCAACTTTACTTGGTCAAATATTTAATTTTTTTGATACACTCCTGAACTCTATTTGTTGATGTCTTACTTATAATTTTTGTATTTATGTTTGTAAGTGACAAATAAATACTATAGTTTAAGTTATGGTGGCTTGATAAAGTTAAATAGTATAAATTTTCTGAAACAGTTAAAAACAAAGTTATTGCTTCACTAAAATGATCAATAAAATTTAGCTGAAATCCATCTGATAATGATAGTTTTTGTCACTACTGGCTTCTGTTCTCTTATTCTATCCATAAAATAAAATGCTGTAGAAATTTGATACTAGAATAATAATGAGAATCCAATGAGACAGCATAAATTCATTATTTGGAGAGAGGTAAGTGTTTAAGTCAGTTTACTGCTGCTTCATCTGCTGTGAGAGCTAAACTGAAGAGCAGTGATGTGGTTATGGCACTCAAACGAAGAAGAAGCAAAAAAGCGTAAGTATTGCTTAAAGAAAATGGAAAGAAGAACCCAATGCCGAAGAGAAAACGCCATATATGTTACAATGTGTTCCCAGGGGGGTGTGCACATGTGCCTGTGGGCAAACCTCCATGTTCTCAAAAGCTTTGGTCCTCTCACCATGACAGAGTCTGAAGATCAATGACCTTCCCTTCTGACCCCACGTCACAGATCCGACATCCACTTGCCGCCACCTTCCCAACAACTGTGCTGTGTCCTCCACAGAACCTCAGGGCCGGTTCACCGTAAAACGTACTTCTCTGCTACAATATTCTCTTCGCTATAGACTAGGGAACCAATGTAGATAAAAAATATGCCCAGCCCTCCTGATCAAAGATCTTTGTGAGTCTTTGATATGCAGAAGGTTCACTAGAAAAATTTGTTTAAAATTCAGTATCTGAGAAACTCTGTTAGGTTGGGTGGGAGATCAGAAATCAGCATCTTTAAACAGATTCTGGTTATTCTCATGCAAGTGGTCTGTGGACCATATTTTGGCCGATACCACCCTACAGCCAGCCTATCAGCATCTTATGAAGAGTAGGCACACAATTTAAGTTTTTAAATTAATTTGAATTTCCCAGGACTGAATGGAACTAAAAGAATAATCCAGCTCTCATAGTCTGAGCATGAAAATAGGGCTAACCTCCATTTGTCGTTTAATCAGGTGACATGTGTTCCAGTTCTGGCTTTAGCTCTAAATCACTGTCTCCCAGGTCTCAGCGTCTGGTTTCTAATTACATAGGTGGGCATGGGTTTGGCCCTTTCCAGCACTAAATCATTATGGAGCAGTCAGCATATTTTCCCCTAAATGGTCGCATAATTTTAACCTGCTCAAAACAGTTTTAAATCCTGCAAAGTTAACAATCTGTCCACGGAGAGGTGCTTGGGTCCCTATCCATGTGATAGGTGGTCGGAGTGGCTTTTCTAGTTCAGGTGATAAAAGAATATCAATTTAGCTCTGCTCTCACCACCTGTCACCTTTGTCTTTTTGGGTGTAAGTATTAGCAACAAACTTGTTAAGTCACTCTGTGGTGAGTAACACAGTACTGACCAAACTGTGTAGACTCAACATCGAAACTCAGTGACATCGTAGTCTATACATCTGACTCTCTTAGTTTTTGTTTTTTTGTTTTTGTTTTGTTTTGTTTTGTTTTAGTATGGATCTTAGCAGATGAGCTGGCACCCAGAATACTCCAGGCATCTGATTTCTATCTTCTTTTCCATTTTAATTTCTTTATTGATTGAGGTATTACATATTTATCCTAATCCCCCATTACCTTCCCACCTCTCCCACTCATGCCCTCACCTCCCTGTTGTCTTTGTCCCCTGGTTAGGCTTATATGCATGCATATAAGTATCTTAGTCTTTAAACTACAAGGGACCGGGGCAATCTGCTATATGCAGTATTCTATATCTAGCACATAACATAGAGGCTATTCAAAAAAAAAAAAAAGGAAGGAAGGAAGGAGAACAGGGAAAGAGGGAGGGAGGGAGGAAGGATGGAAGGAAGAAGAAAGGAAGGAAGGAAGGAAGGAAGGAAGGAAGGAAGGAAGGAAGGAAGGAAGGAAGAAAGAAAAAAGGGTTAAATGTATGGACACCTTGAATATTCAGCCACAAGTGTATATTCAAGCTGTAAATATTTATAGCACCACAATATATATTATTAAATATTATTTATGTCTTGTAACTTCCACCTATACCTATCTATGATGAAGCAGAGAATGTCAGAGTTAGGGTCTAAAACAAGTGTGAAAGTGCAACTCAAAAAACCTGCCACACTGGGGTGTCTAAAGCACTTAGTACAGCCCCTCTGTCCCCCCCCCCCAATAATACACAAAGCTAAGTAGCTACTTAGTCATTTAAGCTTGTAGTTTATATTTATTTGCAGCTTTTGCACTCATTAGAGTCAAGTAATGTAAAAAGAACTTAAAGCTCATTAACAAACACCAAATAAACTGATTACCATTCGCCACAGGAGCTGGAAGTCAGAGTTCGTTATTTTAGCACTGACTGTGAGAGGACACATAGTTCCACAGGACAGTTACTTTTCAGAAAGACAAAAAGAACACTAGGTCACATCCTGTATGCTCATATATCTATGTTTAAGAATTCAGAAATAAAATCAAAAAGTGGAATGAGTTTAGATATAGTTCTGAAATTTTCTCAAGCTAAAACTAGAAAATGTTGCACAGGCATTCAGTAAGGAGGTAACAAGGGCCCATTATCAAGATATATGGGTTAATAATTTCATGGGGTTATTCAAGAATGATCTGCTATGATTGAAACCATGTGTGGAGAGTTTGGGCTTCTGCAGGATGTGTCGCAGCAACAAAAGGCCCTAAAGATGTATTTGTGCTGACTGCTATGTATACAGATGATGGACTTAGATACACTTCCCAGACATAAACAGTAAAGGAATGTCACTGAAGTTGTGTGCGCTATCAGACAGAGATGGAGAATGCTTACCACATTGTACAAGCCGATGCACCAACGTTCAAATAAAATCTGCCCAGAAAATCCATTTACAAAGGCGAACCAAAGCTGAAAGAGAAGAAAGTTCATGAAGTTTTATATCAATATTGACCTAAATGTTTCCATTCACTGAAGAAGTAGCGGGAATGTGGACCACCAGCTGGACACAGCTGCTAAGGGATAAAAGCCACAGGGCTGTAGCAATTGTTCTTTCATAAAACATGAATTCCCAATATAACAAATCTAAGGAAAATTTATATTTAAGGCATACAATGACTTTAAGTGATAATATGCACATATTAATAGAAAAGCAATTGATGTTTAATTTATAACTAGTATGTTTTGTATCAACACTTTTTCACTGACTAGAAGAATCTCAACTTCACATTCCTTTTCCCAATAAAGTTGATTTGATAAATATAATTTATCTTTGTGGGACTTTCAAATAAATAAAAAATTAAATGAAAAACAACAATTCCTCTGCTGGTCACATGTGCTCTCAGCTCATAAAATGCTGACCCTCCATAAATGAATGTCCACCGACATAGCAAAGGCAAAAGCATGATATATGGAAGAAACATGCTTAAATCATGTTTTGGAGCAACATGGGTTGTATAAATAAATAAAATGTGGATGATTATTCAAGTCTTCAAGTAGTCCATAACTCTAATTGATTAGGCAAGACTGGCATACAAACTACTGCAGAGCAAAGTGCCAGGGACACGCGTGACAAGTAAATAAAACTATTTTGGAGAAGGGGTGATCGCTCAGGTGTAATTTGGAGACGACATGGAAGTGGTAAGCGTGGAGTAGAATAGGGCAAGCCATCTGATTGAAGAACAAGAGCCCAACTTATAAGGAAGTGAATACAGAAATAGAAAATACAAACTGCTACTATTTAAAATTCAGCTAAATTGATATGCTACAACAGGATTCCAAGGATTTGGGGTAGACCTTACAGTATTTCATGCTAATCCCAGAATCACAGATTTCAGTGGTCAAAAAGTGTGACAGACCGAATCTTACCATGGTGGAACACGGGCAACACAAAACAGCTGCCCCACAATAATCTGGGTTGAGATAAACTCTGCTACTGAAATTGTACTGAATCAGAATTTTCAAAATCAGTTTCTTGACTCCACCAGACTAAGTTTCTTGAGATAGGAGTTATTCCCTATCCTGTGCAACTGTACACAGTATATGACACTTGGTGCAAATAGGGACTCACTTCAATTCAATTGCCAGATGAAGTTTTCTTAGGCACAACTCTCATCATCTCATTTCCTAGTTAAAAACAAAACAAAACAACAACAAAAACCCAACTATTAGGGATCCCTCCTAAATTTAAAATAAGCTTGCTGCCCTTTAAAAATCTGTCCACAAACTATCTCCCAAGAGGTCCCCATGAGGCCTGGCTATTCTCAGTGAAGAGGTACTAGTGGAGAACTAAGAAGTTTGTGTTGAGCTCTGTACAAGACCTATTGTAATATTAGCTATTCCTAAAATGACGTTTCAATCACACTGCCGCCCTGTCACTTGAGGCCTTGGCAAATAATCCTTCAATCAAACTTTCAGGGCAATGAGAGCCTGGATCCACACCTGATTCAGACAAATTTGAAAACTGTTTCAAGGGTTTTCACTAACTTGTCAAGACTGCACCGTATATCTATAGTCTCTTATTCAAACAACTGAGCAAACATTGACGAATATTTAGTAAATAGTATTTTACTGCTTAATTCAGTTAATTTACTGTCTTTTGTAAAGGTGGAGTAGTGATATTTCTACTGCACTCCCTTCCCTAATGTCAATTGAAATTAGCAAAAATAATTAAAAACGGAATAGAAATTAACATTTTTAATGACACTATGAGAGAGCCTTAATTAAAGCTATAAATTACATAGAATAGAAACTAACATGATAAGATCAAGGAAGCATGCCGATAGCAGACAAAACCTACAAAGCAAAAAGGTTTCTAAGAAATGCATGAAACAACCCAAGAGATAGCTGAACCAATTCTTATTTGGAGGATGGAGTCTAGAGGTAAGAACAAGTCATGGCGGTAGTTCCTGGGCGGATTGAATAGAGCAGGCACATGGAAGTGAAAGGGCACTATAGGCCTTTTCTTTTTCCCTCCGCCCCAGGAAGCAAGTGAGGAGAATGGCAGGGTAGAGTGGGGAGTATAGATGGCAATCAACTTAGCAGACACTTGGCAGACAATTGAAAGAAATAAATGTAAAATCATGTAACAAAAAACCCATAACATGCAGAAATTCACTGTCCAGCATATAGACTTCTGACTCACTCAAGAAGAAATGTGAGGGAGGTGCTTACTATTAAAAAGTAATGGGTGACCAACTTGGAAGAGACAAAAAAATTTGATGGAAAAAAAATGTTCTGAGACAAATTTGAAGATATCTTTCCTCGATCAACAAAAATAATAAAGAAAAAGGACACTGTGACAGAAATAATATGAAGCCATCTCTACAGAAAAACCAGATCACTAAGCAGAATAAAATTTTGAATGCTCTTGGGGATTCTTTGAGAGCTTTAGAAAAAGTATGTGTTTTCATTAAAACACGATCTAAACTTGGATATGTAAGATATCAAAGAAGGAAACAAACAAGAAAAGATGCGAGCAACAGGAAGGAAAATAAAACCCAGAATTGATTCTGAGGGATTTACAATCAGGGATTCACAGTCAGAATAGAGTAGACTTGTGAAAACAAGTGCTGACCAAAGGGCAAAGGTTAACATTGATTTTAAGAGAAACTGATAACCTTTCAAAGATGATTTAAAAAAAATTCAAAAAAGGTGTACCTTAAAACATACATACATACACACACACAACAACAACAACAACAACAACAACAACAACAGAATAAGTAGAATAGAAAAAATGTTCAAAGATATAGCAGAAGAAAGTTTTCTGAAATATTCTAAATTCTTAATCAGCTAATGGAGAGGGTACTCTTTGTCCTTGTCCCCAGAAAACAAAACAACAGATATAGAAAGATCAATACCCACACATACCCTGATAAATAAATTCATGAATTTTAAAATTCTGTAAGATCAAATCTTTCTTATAATCCTCACCCAAGAATATGTTTTCATTAATTTTGAGAGAGAGAGAGAGAGAGAGAGAGAGAGAGACACCAATGTGAAAGAGAAACATTGATTTGTTGTACATTCCTGACTGGGATTGGAATCTGTAACATTTTCATTTACGGGACAATGCTCCAAACAATTAAGTCACCCAGCCAGGGCAAATCTTTAATATAGTCAGGCAAGAAAGCAATTAACTTTCAAAAGCAAGTTGGCTCTATCTTTCTCTCCAGCAGTACATAATACCAGAAGCCAATAGTGGATGTTTACAACTCCTTAGGGAAATAAAACATGACAAGAATTTTAGCAAAATACAGAAACAAGGAAATAGTAAAAACTGAAAATATTACATAAAATGTAATGATACAAATATGTCCATTATATTAATAATATAAAAATTTTTAAATGTTCAATGGATAAAAATAAAAGCCGGGATATATACTATATACAAAAGAAACATATCCAACAAACATGAAACAGAAACACTATTTGAATAAGATCAAATTCATAACCCTGAATTAACAAAGCCCAATATAGATGAGGTTGTCGCCTATTTTTCTTAAAACACTGTTTCTCCTTCTCTAAATTGCAATGGGCTTCTATTGGTTCCTTGCAAGTACCAAGTATGGATCCAGCTTTATATTTTGTACCCAAATATGAGGCAATTATGTCAATAGCATTTGGTTAATAAGCCATCTTTATCTTATTTGTTTGAAATGCCCTTTATTATATAATAATTATCATGGTATTTATAGAAATTTATATAGTATTTTGGTATCACTTCATATATTCAAATGGCTTGAATATCCTACATAATAAAAGCCTAATATGCAAATCGACCAATCTGGACTGGTGGAACGATCCATGGCTATGATGCGCACTGACCACCAGAGGGCAGAAGCTCAATGCAGGAGCTTCTCCGAGCCTGCAGGCTCAAGGCCAGCCAAGGCAGGTGCCAGCGAGAACCCCTGACCACCCCACTGGTCAGCCCGCAGAAGGAGGCGATCAGCAGTGGTGGTGGGGACAGGGCTGGTGAGCGGAGGACACCAGGCTGACCAAGGCGGATGCCAGTGGTGGCTCCCCTGATCACTCCACTGGTTGACCAACAGATGGACTCTGATCTCCGGCCAGTCCTATGGACCCTACCCATGCACGAATTTCGTGCACTAGGCTTCTAGCTTAAACATAAAAACAAAACTCAAAGCATTTGGAGAAAACATTAAAAAAAAGTTTTTTATATATGAAGCTGACTCTCTATAGACATGAACCCAGAAATTGTATGAAAGAGGAGTCATTTGAAACAGTTCATTGCTGAGAGAATAAAAATAAAGTTGAGAACAAATTAAGAGTGAAAACATCTAATATCTATGAAGACAAAGGCCTAAATTTCCTATATAAAGAGTTCTTACAAATGAGAAAGAAAACTGCTGACAAACTTTTAGGAAAACAGGCAAAAAATATACGCAGTGTGATCACAGAAAAAAAATTATAAATATAGAAAATTTCACTTTTCTTGAAAACTCCGCATACACACAGTCACATACACTGATAACGTTTTTTTTTAGATGAGCAAAGATTTAAAAGTTTGTTTAAACTTTTAAATCTGAGGGAATAGCTACTCTCATATCCAGTCATTATTTACCAATATGTTTACTGTACTTTTCCTTTGACCCAATGATTCTATTTGTAGGGATATACTCTAAATTATATTGAATAGTTATAATTACATAGTATTCAATATTAAAATAAAAGGGTGTTTGCTATAGCATTATTGGAAAGATAAAATTAGAACCTATACTTACACTGATATCTGTTTAAATGAATTATGGTTCATCCATAACAATAAAACACTATGCAGACATTAGAAAGAGTAATATAACTCTGTTAAGTGCTATAATATAAAAATCTCGAGAACTAAGATGGCGGCAAAGGCAAAACACCTATCTTGCCGTCATAATCAGCAATTTTAATACTACAACTTAACGAAAGAACAAACACCTTCCAGAATCACCAGAAAGCTCGCCGAGTGAAAATTCCACAAATAAAAGTGAAGATAAGACACTGTGACCCGGAGGAGCGGCGGCGGACGGCGTTGAAAGATTCGCCCGGAGAGAGGTTTGGAGCGCACGCCTCGGAGAGGGCGGGCGGCTGAAAACCGGCCAGTTTTCTCGAACGGGGAGACAAAGGCGTCCCACTGACTGATTCTCCAGCTCTGGGCGAAGTCCAGAGAACCCACTATCACACGGGGTGAAAACTGGACAGTGGGAGGGCACGCCGAAGCTCGGGTGCTGCCGGGTCTCCCGGCTTGTGGAGAAGGCAGCTCCCGCGAACAGCTCGGCTGCGTGACGGCGCAGAGAGCGCACCGCGACTTGCCTCTCATTCGGAAAACCGTCAGACTGCTTTGTTTTACGACCCTGGGTGAGACATTGCGCATGCAGACTCATTTTGGGAAAGTCTGAATTCCCCGGCAACCAGCAGCCGGTGGAGCTCCGCAGCGGCTCTCTCTCAGAGGTGCTGGCGGCCATTGCCCCCGGCACAGAGTCCCTGGGGCCGCATAGGGCGGAGCTAACGCTGTCTGCTTGGCCCGGAGACTCCGCCCATCCAACCTGAGCACAGCTGGGCTTCACAGACAATTGGCCTGGAGGTCAACCCTCCAAGTGCTAACAACGATTAACTGAGCTTAACTTCAGCAAGACTGTGCAGCCCATATCCACCTCAGGTAACTGGGGAGGCTGAGCCACTGTCCCTTGTAGCACGTCTACCACACGAAGCTAATTGACAAGCTCAGGGAAGCAGCCACCATGCAGCAACATGGAAAGAAATCAGATGTGAAAGAAATGGAGGAAAAAAAACGACTAGACATGGAATTCAGAACCACGGTTATAGGGTTTTTTAAGAGGTTCCAACAAAAGATCGAGGCCTATAAGGAAATAAGCAAGACCACAAAGGAAATGAGTGAGTCCTACAAGAAAATGAACAACACCCTCCAGGATATAAACGAGAGCTGCAAAGAAATTATTAAGACCAACGTGGAAATGAATGAGTCCTACAAGGAAATGAAAGAAACCCTCAAGGATATAAAGCAGACTCTCAAGGATATGAAAAAGGACCAACCAGAAATTAAGCATACACTGACTGAAACAAAAAATATTATACAAAGACCTGAAAGTGCCCTGGAGCACCCCAAGAACCAAGTTAAAGATTTGAAATACAAAGAGGTAAAATCCACTCAGCTGAAAAAGCAAGAAATCAAAAGAATCCAAAAAATTGAAGATAGTGTAAGGGGCCTCTGGGACAACCTCAAGCATACCAACATCCGAATTATAGGGGTGCCAGAAAAAGCGAGAGGCCAAGACAATGAAAACCTATTTGAAGAAATAGTGACTGAAAACTTCCCACACCTGGTGAAAGAAATTGACTTAGGAGTCCAAGAAGTGCACCGAACCCCAATATATAGGAACCCTAAGAGGACCACACCAAGGCACATCATAATTAAAATGCCAAGAGCAAAAGACAAAGAGAGAATATTAAAAGCAGCAAGAGAGAAACAGTTGGTTACCTATAAGGGAGCACCCATACGACTGTCAGCGGATTTCTCAACAGAAATGATGCAGGCCAGACGGGAGTGGCAAGAAATATTCAAAGTGATGAACAGCAAGAATCTACAACCAAGATTACTCTATCCAGCAAAGCTATCATTCAGAATTGAAGGTCAGATGAAGTGCTTCGCAGATAAGAAAAAGCTAAAGGAGTTCATCACCACCAAACCAACATTATATGAAATGCTGAAAGATATTCTTTAAGAAGAGGAAGAAGAAAAAGGTAAAAGTGCAAACTAGCAACAACAAATACACATCTATCAACAAATGAACATAAAAATCAAGTGAATTGATGGGCTGTTGAACAGGATAGACTGGTGAATATAACAGAGACATGGACATAGAGAGGGAATGGACTGACAATTCTTGGGGAGAAAAGGGTTGTGGGAAGTGCAGCAAGAGACTGGACAAAAATCTAGCAACAATGGGAGAGGACAGTGGGGAGGGGGAGGTGAGGGTGGAGGGTGGGATAGGTACAGGGTGGAGGGAAGCTATAGGGGGATAAAAAGGGGAAACAATGTAATTAATAAACTGAACAATAAAGATAAAAAAAAATCTCACAGATACATTATCAAAATGAAAAATATCAAGGTATATGTTGAATAGTCATGATTGTACAGAATAGATGATATACTCATACACATGCTAACTTTTTGGAAGATATAAGAAATTGTTATTATCCATTGCCTTTAGATAAGAGAAGTGTTCTCTAGGCAGTAGGATGGAGACTCTTATACTTCTTATACTGTTCTGCACCTTTAAAATATGTTTATGTTTCATTGATATAACTCTTTCAAGCAGTTATTCTCAACCAGGGTTCATTTTGCTTTAAGAAGACACTTTACAATGCCTGGACACATTTCTGAGGGTGTATTGGTATTTGATGGGTAGAGGCCAAATGTTCTGCTAACTAATCTACAATGCTTAGGACAGCCCCTTACAACAAATAACTATTAGGTCCAAAATGTCAAATCTGAAGAAACCCTGGATGAAAAAAATAAATTTATTAGAAATCTTGTTGTAACAGATGTTTTTAATAAGCAAAATAATGACATGTGACAAGTTGCATGAAGCCACGATTATGTGTGGGTTTAGAAAATTTTGTTCCTTTTTTATTAACTCCCCTCTAGCCTGGTCTCACACATAGAACCAAAGGCCCTACTCCTTAGAGGCCATAGGAGCACTGAATGTGTATCATATATTTATATTCCCGAGACAGAAATATCTAAATTAGTAACGAGAAATTACTTTAAATAAAGAGCATGTTTTGCATAACTAAAACACTCCAGTTGCTGAAAATATACGAAAAGAGGAAACCCCTAAGAAATTAAGCATCTCTCTCAGCATTAACTTTTGCTCCAAGCCATTCTGAACCATGTAAAAATTTTCAATCTTCACTTCAGATTAACATTCTTGATTAGCTGAATGTTGGAATATTTCCTATAGGCAGCCAATGTTTTGATTCTGTCCAAGATGGCATTGGCTTGGCCATGTTTCTTCAAACATTTTTTATATATTTGTACTAATTTTTATCAGTTGCAGGTGCTGCAGCATTTTGGAAAGTACAAACAAGCTCATCCTCAACATTTCCAGTTGAATTTCAATCTTCATTCAAATAATCCATCATGAGATCATCAAATCAGTTTATTTCATTATAAATATTTATGTGATAAAGACAAAAATCAAAACCAAAATAAACAAAACAAACAAACAAAAACCCATTCCTTCATTTTGAAATCCATGAGCTGTTTTTTTCTTATATTGTAATCTAAACATTTACACTTGATTTTGTTTTGGCAAGATTTCCATAGGTGAAATGGAAAAAGTATGAGAACATACTGTATTTTTAAATATTTACATGAACGTACTTAGTTTTTATTTTATATATTCATGAGGCAGGTACACAATGGCTCCCCGACACACTATAAAATCAGACTTTCACACTGGTTAGTTATATACAAATGTTAATTCATATACAAAAAAGAAAGCCCAATTCCTAAACATTAATGTCATTTGGGTGGAGCACAATTTCCAAATTGCACCAAATACAACCCTTAATGCAAGCAGATGGCCGGTCCCCTTTCTGATGTGCAGTTCCTGGGCCCACAGCTTGTTTATAGCCACTAAATTTTATTTTTCTGGATTAATGGGGGAAAAGATTCCTCTGCTTTTACTTTCTTGTTAACTAGGAATGCTATTAAATGAATACAGTCAAAGCTGAGAGAGCCAGGTCCTGCCTGGACGGCCTCAGACTTGGTGAGCTGGTGGGAAGATCTGCCAAGCACTGACGGCTTGCCAAGCTCCTGGGGTTTTTGGTCCTCAAATGTAGTGCTGTTATGAGAAACTGACCCAAACTTATTAAATAGCTTTTCCTTCTTGGAAAAATCTTTCTTCGCTTTAACTGCTGCCTCACTGCCAAAAATGCAGTAACCGTCTTGGCTAATTGCACAGACTCCTGCGTAAAGGTCCCAGTGCCATTGTACAACCTCAGTGGGCTGCTTCTGCCACCACTCAGGTTCTCAACATATAGTTGACATACTTAGATGGTTTCTTGGTTTTGGAATGGGAGGATCCGGTCTTCCAAGACCCATGTTAGAGAATTGAAGTGGAAAAGTAACCTACAGAGAACAATTAAATAATTTGGCCATATGGGTTCTTGCAAAAGTGGCCATAATTTCGTGACCTACTGATTTGCATATCAGGTCTGAGCTGATTAACCAGAATTAACCATATCTGTTTAAAAAGCAAAACACTATAATATTTTTGGAATTTGATCTGGCAATATGTGTTAGGTTAACAAATAAGCATCTACCTCATTTAGAAATTCTATTTTTAAATATTCATTTCTCATCACTAAAAGCACCTTTGCATAAAAACATGCCTTATTTTGCAGTATTGTTAATAGCAGAAAACAAAACAAACAAAACAAAAAGCATATAAAAGAAAAACGCTAAAGTTCTTTATTAGGGAGTAAATGTAGCAAGTCTATGAAATACTAAGCACTTATATATTACAATGTTAATTCTCTATATATGTTCATGAAAAAAATGTATGCCAAAAATAGTAATAGGTTGATTTAAAAAGGCAAAATAAACAGGCAAGTCAATATAGACGTAGGTAGAAAATCAAGGGGGGAAAAAATCAGAGATGCTATTATGGAGTACAGGTTATAAGAATTCATCATCATCATCATCATCATCATCATCATCACAGTAATAGCAAAATACGCTAAAAACTTCCCCCTTAAGTATCTTTTGTCCAATAAATTATGGGATTGAGTGGTCAGAATTAAATAATGTGGGCAGGGCTTCATTTCTGAAGTCTGTGGAGATGTAATAAAGGCCATCCATATATGACAAAACCACAGCCAGCATTATACTCAATGGGCAAAACTACAAATATTTTCCTTAAGATCAGGAACAAAATAGGGATGTCCACTTGTACTGCTCTTATTCAACAGAGCACTGGAAGTCCTAGCCACAGCAATTAGACAAGAATAAGAAATGAGACATCCAAATTGGAAAGTAAGAAGTAAAAATGTCATTATTAGCAGATGACATGATACTAAATGGAATCCTAAAGATTTTATCAAAAACAACAGGAACTGACAAATGAATTCAAAAAAAGTAGCATAATACAAAATAAATATCCAGAAATAAGTTGCATTTTATATGCCAGTAATGCACTATCAAAAAGATAAATGAAAAAAATAATCCTAATTCACAATTGCTCATAAAAGCATAGGGATAAATTTAACTAAGGATGTAAAAGACCTTTACTCAAGAAATTATAGAACACTGCAGAAAAAAATTGAAGAAGATACAAATTAGTGGAAGCATATACCATGTTCATGGACAGAAAGAATTGACATCATTAAAATGTCTATAGTACCCAAAGCAATCTATAGATTTAATGCAATTCCTCAAGATAGCAATGGCACATTTTACAGAACTAAAACAAATATTTCAAATATTTATATGGAACTACTAAAGATGCCAAATAGACACAGCAATCTTGAGAAAGAAAAACAACTTTGGAGGAATCATACTACCTGATATCAAACTGCACTACAAGTAATTAATCAAAACAGCATAGTATTGGCATTAAAACAGACATATCTACATATATAAAAGCCTAATATGCTAAGTGTCCCTCTGACCATTTGAACCTTCAACCAGTTGCTATGATGTGCACTGACCAACAGGGAACGGATGGTCCAACCAGTATATTAGCTTGCTGCTGGGGTCTGGCCTATCCCGATTGGGAGAGATGAGCTAGACATATCCTAGTGCCCTCCCATATCCCTCCCCGGCCCCAATTGTGTACCAGTGGGGTCCCTGGGCCTGGCCTGTACTCTGTCACAATCTGTGACCCCTGCAATTCAGGCCAAGGGACCCACCAGTGCACAAATCCATGTGCTGAGTCTCTAGTAGATCAATAAAACAAAATAGAGAATCAAAAAATAAACCATTGCCTTTATATCAATTAATATTTGACAAAGAAGGGAAAAACATATAATGGGTTAAAGGTAGTCTATTCAATAAATGGTGCTGGAAAAACTGGATATGTAAAAAATGAAACTAGACCACCTTCTTACACCATGCACAAGAATAAACTCATGTCAGCTGATTTCTCAACAGAAACTATGCAGGCCAGACGGGAATGGCAAAAAATATTCAAAGTGATGAATAGCAAGAACCTACAACCATGCTTACTCTATCCAGCAAAGCTATCATTCAAAGTTGAAGGGCAGATAAAGAGCTTCACAGATAAGAAAAAGCTAAAGGAGTTCATCAACACCAAACCAGGATTATATGAAATGTTGAAAGGTGTTCTTTAAGAAGAGGAAGAAGAAGAAAAAGGTAAAGATAAAAATTATGAACAACAAATCATGTCTATCAACAAGTGAACCTAAAAATCAAGTGAATTAAAAATCTGATGAACAGAATAAGCTGGTGAATATAATAGAATCAGGGGCATAGAAAGGAAGTGGACTGACAATTCTCGGGGGGAAAGGGGTGTGGGAAGTGCAGGAAGAGACTGGACAAAAATCGTACACCTATGGAAGAGGACAGTGGGGGGGGGGGTAAAGGCAGAGGGTGGGTGGGAACTGGGTGGAGGGGAGTTATGAAGGAAAAAGAGGAACAATTGTAATAATCTGTATAATAAAGATTTATTAAATTAAAAATAAATAAAATTTAAAAAAGAATAAACTAAAAATGAATTAAAGACTTAAATATTAGACTTGAAACCATAAAAATTCTAGAAGAAAATATAGGCAGTTAAATCTTGGGCATTTCTCACAGCTGTATTTTTTCTGGCACATTGCCTCAGGCAAGGGAAACAAAGAAAAATAAATAAATGAATGGGACTACATCAAGCTAAAAAGTTTTTGCACAGCAAAGGAAACCACCAATAAAAGTAAAAGACAATCCACTGAATGGAAAAACATATTCACCACTAATATATCTGATAAGAGATCACTGTGCAAAATTTATAAAGAACATATAAATTCAACATCAAATAAACAAAGCAATTAAGAAATGGGCAAAGGACTTGAATAGATACTTCTATAATAATATACATATGAAAAGATGCTTAATGTTGCTAATTATTAGAGAAATGCAAATTAAAACAACAATGAGATATCATCTCATATCTGTCAGAGTGGCTATCCTATATAATAAAAAGGCTAATATGCATATTGTCCCCTTGACTGGGAGTTCAACTAAGGTGAGAGGCCGGTCTGCCAACTGCCTATGGCCCCTTCCCCAAACCAGCCCAGCCCATCGGGGCAGGCTGACCAGACCCCACCTGTGCACAAATTCATGCACCGGGCCTCTATTCATCAGTAAATCAACAAACAACAAGTGTTGATGAGGATGTGGAGAAAAGGAAACCCTCTTGCACTGTTGATTGGAAAGTAAATTGATGTAGCCACTGTGGAAAGCAGTTTGGAGTTTCCTCAAAAAATTAAAAATGGAACTGCCTTATGACCCAGTGATTCCACTTCTGGAAGTATTTCTAAATAAACCCAAAGCATTAATTCCAATGAATATATGAACTTCTTTGTTAACTGCGGCATTATTTATAATAGCCATGATTTGGAAGCAGCCCAAGTGTCCATCAGTAGATGAGTGGATAAAAAAACTGTAGTATATTTACACAATAGAATACTACTCAGCTGTAGCAAAGAAGGAAATATTACTCTCTGCAACAGCCTGGATGATCAGAAAATCATATGCTAAGTGAAATAATACAGAGAATAACAAATACCATATGATTTTACTCATATGTAAAATCTAATGAACAAAATAACAAAACAAAAAAAAAATGAAAACAGACTCAGAGAACAGAGGTGAAGGAGTTTCCCCGGCTGGGTGAAAAATGTGAAGGGGTTAAACAAACAAACAAAAACCTCATAGACACAGACAATAGCATAGTGATTACTATGTAGAAGAGGTTATAGAGGGGATAAATGGTGATGGAAGGAAAGACTTGACTTGGGGTAGTGAACACAGAATATAATATACAGATAATGTATTAGAGAATTGTATACCTGACCTATGAAATTTTATTAACCAAGATTATCTCCAATAAAGTTAATCCATAATAATAAAAGTGTAATATGCTGTGAGTATCGATTTTACTCACAGACCGGAGAGCTAAATGACTTTCTGGATGTCATTCTGGACAAAGCTGTGGTGGTGGAGCCAAGGCAGAGCAGTTAGGGGTGATCAGGTAGGCAGGCAAGCAGTTAAGAGCAATGAGGCAGGCAGGCAAGCAGTTAGGCACAATGAGGCAGGCAGGCAAGCAGTTAGGCACAATGAGGCAGACAGGCAGAATGGCTAGGGGTGATCAAGCAGGCAGGTGAGCAGTTAGGGGTGATCAGGTAGGCGAGTGGTTAGGGGTAGTCAGGCAGTCAGGCAGGTGAGCGATTAGGAGCCAGTGGTCCCAGGTTGCGAGAGGGATGTCCGACTGCCAATTTAAGCCCGATGCTGCAGGAATCTCTGCAGGATCGGGTCTAAACTGGCAGTTGGATAATCCCCTGAGGGGTTTTAGATCATGAGAGGGTACAGGCTGGGCTGAAGAATCCTCCCCCTGTCCCCCTGCCCCATGCATGAACTTTGTGCACCTTTTTCTTAAAGATGGTTTAAGGAAAAAAAAAACATTTGTGGAGAGTCTCCTCTTTATAAATTAGGTGGATAGGCACAATGCTAGGAGCAAACACCACAAATTTATAAAACTTCTAGGTACTTCTTAAGGCAAACAAACAAAAAATGCAAGTTTCAGAACAATGTGCATAGGATCCATTTTTTTCATAAAACCACAGCAAAAATGTTCATGTATCTTCATACAAGTGTGAAGATAAACTGTTCCTATTAATTACCTGATCAGAAATGGAAGCAGATGAGGGGAAATTATTTTTTCTTTATAAATATACATTATTGTTATAAGAAATAAGCATTACTTTAAAGAATTATGTAGAAAAAAGGTCTTGCTATTCTCTATCACTGCACCATGCTCAGTTCTTTCTTAGCTCGTCATATCCTGTAATTTTTGCTTTATCTATAAAATTTGTTGCACCATTTGTAAGATACATGCAGCCAGAGATTGTATTGGTTTTACTCACAGAGATTGTATAGATTTTAATTACATGCCATTATCTAGTGCAGTTCTTGGCATACAGAAGGTGCCAAATAAATGAGTACATGCAAACTAGTATGAACACTTGACATTGAAAAAGAAAGATTACATACATGGGAGTCTGAAACAGATTATGGGATTGACCAAATAAATTTCATCCTAGTTCAAGCACTTAATTGCTGTTTGAGCATCGGAATCTTTCTTAATCCATTCAAACTTTATTTTTTAATGAATAAATGTAAAGGAAACCACACACTGCAGAATTGTCATTTTTGTTGTTTTTGATGGTGAAAACTAGAATCTGCATGCAATGCTTACTGTGTGCTAAGAATCTTGCAACACTCTAAATGGATTATCTCATTGAAACCTCATGGGAATCTGGGTAGGTAGGTATTTACTCCATTTCCATGAATGAGGAAGTCAGGGCACAGAGAAGATTAAAGACATTATGACTGGTACCAAATAGACATTTAATAAACTATAGGTATTAACAGTAAATCGTATATGGCAAATAAGTGATATTTTAAAACATGGATGTTAAGGCAATTCAGAATCAAATGAGTATTTATGGTTACTAACTTATAATGCTGCTGCTATTTTAAGATGGTAACATCAACAAAACATTTCAAAACTACAAGTACATGAGTAGATTAAAAACTTGAGAAAGTGATCTAACTATGACGCCTCTAATGCCATGTAAAGGAGCAAAAGTATTCTTTTTAAATTAAGGTTATTAACTATTCTGAAACATAGGCTGCAAAAATCTTCCCCATTTTGCGTAACAAAACGCATCATTGTAGTTCGAAACATTTGCCTGTAAGATTTTGAGCTAAAACACTGCAGTATTTTTGCTAATATGGTTGAAACCAACCCAGTAGATAATCAAAAGTAAACCTCTCTCCTTCCAGTCTTTGAATAAAAAAGGAAACAAATAAATACTAATGTGACAATCTAAATTATGTTGAATGGGATTAGAACCTCAAAAGTATAGAACAGAAATTTAGCAGGCAAATAAATGTAGCATATGATGTGCACACATAAATTTCTTGCTTTAGCATTTCCTTTTTCATTAAAATCCCAAATGATGCAAGGAGTTGAATCTTATAGCTCCAAATCACAAAAGTTAGTAAAAGGAAGTCTGGTAAATGCTTTTAAAGTTTCCTTAATTACTAATTTTTCAATGCCACAAAATGCCTGTTTCTGCAAAATTATATGCTCACACTGTGGAACATCAGGTAAATACAAAACCGTGTTCTCTCACATAAAAGACCATAATACTGACCAGATGGTGTATGCACAATTAAATTGATTTTTAATAAGGAATTCTTGGCACAATAGAATGTAATCACTCCAAATTGTGTCAAGGACTACTTACATTTTTTTTATAGTTCAAGGCTTAGACTCTTCAGCCAAAATCCTGTGCTGCAGTGTTGGGGGACCAAAGCGCTCTGGAGACCAGTAATGAAATAATGAGCCTTTCATCTGGAGGCCACTGGCTAGGCCCTGCTATCGTTCATTAATGACACAGTTGTTTCCAGCCTCCTGGTGTTGGAACAGTGGCAGGGGGTTTATTATAGAAAGGGTAGCAGAAATATGTATAAGATCACTTCATTTATGGACAGGACCTATGGCAAATATTTGAGAACATGTGTTTTATAAGCAATAAAGTAATGTTCTTAACATATTGACAGTAAGATTTAAAGCCTCGCTCCACAGACCGGGGTCATAAGGCGGCAGCGGAATTTCCATGCGGTCTCTCCACATCAGCCACATGCCTGGGCAAGGAGTGACGTTTCTTCCTATTTTCTTGTTCCGAAAGGTCTGTCCATTCTCTCAGAGGAGAATTATAAACAATAATAATAATTATTTTATGATTCAGTTATTGAACTATTTACTATGACTCTGCTTCAAATTATGCTGCATGTTATGTGTAGGAGTCATGAAAGTGAAGCAGATACCATCTTCGCCCCGAAACAATTCGGTCTGTTTGGGGACAGGCTTGGGATAAATCAGAGGTCTGGAAAAGTTCTTTGGGAACATAACAGAGGTGTGGGTTCTGTCTATAGGAGTTCACCAGGGCTTTTCCAAAGGCGGTAGGCATTGGGCTGGATCTTGAAGTATCATATTCCATTCATCAATTTGGTGGTGGTGGTGGTGGTGGTGGGGGAAGTGGCATTAAATGTATTTGAAACACCTTGCACGTAATTGTAGCAGATGTGAATTTACAGGTGGCTAGAATAAGAAAAATGAAGTGACAGGAGAGAACTGGGTTCATACTGTGAAGGATACTAGACAGGTGTTCTTCAAATATGTGAACAGCTATGCATAAATGCCTCAGAGAAATCTGAAAACTACATACCTAAATATATCTCAAAAAAGCCTCAATATACTTTTATTTATTTTATTGTGGTAAAATTTACCATTTTAACCGTTAAATTGTATAATTCCTTAGCATTAAGTCCACTCTCATTGTTGTAACTACCACCACCATCCATCTCCACACTTTTTCATCATCCCAAACTGAACCTGTTCCTATAAACAATAACTTTCCATTCCCCCTTCCTATGTCCCTGGTAACCACTTTCTACTTTTAGTGTCTACAAATTTATATATTCTAGTTACTTTATACAACTGGAATAATGCAACAATTGCCCCTTTGTGTCTATCGTATATCTCTTAGTATAATGTTTTCAAGTTTCATTCATGTTGTAGAAATTATAAGGATTCATTCCTTTTTAAGGTTGAGTAATATTTTATTGAAAGTATATATCACATTTTACTTATCCATTCATCCATTAATGAACACTTAGGTTGTTTCTGCCTTTTGGCTACTGTCAACATTGGTGTCCAAATAGTTTAAGTTCTTGCTTTCAATACTTTTGGGTATACATCCAGAGGTGGGATTGCTCGTTATTATACATAATTCTATGTTTAACTTTATTAGAAACCTCCATACTGTTTTCCACAACAGCTGCACTATTTTACTTTCCCACCAGCAAAGCACAAACATTCCAGTTTCTCTACATTCTCACCAACACTTACTTTCGATTAAAAAGAAAAAAGAAGCCATCTTAGTAGGGGTGAATTGATATCTTTCTCATTGTAATTCTAATTTGCAATTTCCTAATGATTTAAAACCGTGATCTGCTTTATGTGATTATTGGCTATCTGTATATCATCTTTGGAGAAGAGTCTTTTCAAGTCCTTTACTCATTTTTAAATTGAGTTTTATTGTTACTGAGCTGTAGTTCTTTATGTATTCTGGAGATTAATCCCTTGTCAGATATATCATTTACCAATATTTTCCCCATTCTGTGGGTTGTCTCTTCACTCTGTTGATAGTATCTTCTGATGCACAAATCTTTTAATTTGGAAAAGTACAATTGATCAAAATTATCTGTGCTTTTTGTGTCATATCCAAAAAAATCATTGCCAAATCCAATGTCATGTTATCACTTTATATTTTCTTCTATGAGTTTTAAAGTTTTAGCTATCATAGTTAGGACTTTGATCCATTATGAATTAATTTTTCTATATGCCGCATTATAAGAGTATAACTTCTTTTTTTTGCATGCGGATACCCAGTTTTCTCCACAACTTGTAGCAAGTTTTGAAATCAGAAAGTGTGATTCTTTCACCTTCATTTATCCTTTTCAAGATTGCTTGACTAAAGGAGGTCCCTTAAAATTCCATAAGAATTTTACAGTAAGTTTTTCTACTTCAATAAGTATTGTTGAGATTTTATAAGGATTGCATTAATCCTGTAGATTGCTTTAGTTTCAATATGTTTTTAAGGTAATGTAACTTTTAATGATAAAGTTAAGTAATTGCAAAGAATATAATTCCTGGCATGTTGTAAATACTGACATTTTAAAACAAATTTATATCATTCCTTCTATGAAGCCAATGGATTCTGAGTACCACAAGTGGATGCCCCTCAGAATGCACTTTAGGAAATAGATGAACACCTCTTTTCTGTGGCGCCTCAGAGCGCTCAGTTGCCTCAGGATGAGGCTGAACATTTCTTTCCCAGCCATTGGCTGCCAGAAACTCATTGAAGTGGACAATGAACACACTTTATACCTTTTATGAGAAGCCTATGGCCACGAAAGCTGCTGCTGACGCTCTGGGTGAAGAATGGGAGGCTTAAGCGATTCAAATCAGCGCTGGGAATGACAAGCAAGGTTTCCCCACGAAGTGCGGTATCTTGACCCATGGCCATGTCCACCTGCTGCTAAATAAGGGGCGTTCCTGTTACTGACCAAGGAGAAAATACAAATCTGTTCGGGGTTGCATGGTGGATGACAATCTCAGTGCTATCAATTTGGTTATTGTAAAAAAGAAAAGGGAGAAAGATACTCCCGCTTTTACTGATGATTTCTGTGCCTTGTCACCTGGAGCCCCCAAGAACTAGCAGAATCTGCAAACTTTTCAATCTCTCTAAAGAAGATGATATCCACCAATATGTTGTAAGGAAGCCCCTAACAAAGAAGGTAACAAGTCTGGGACCAAAGCATCCAAGATTCAGCACCTTGTTGCTTCATACAACACATCAGTGAATTGCTCTGAAGAAACAACATACTAAGAAGGGCAAGGAAGAGGCCACAGAATATGCTAACCTTCTGGCTAAGAGAAGGAAGGACGCAAAAACAAAACAAAACAAACAAAAGTCACTCTAGGAACAGATTGCCAAGAGGTGCAGGCTGTCCTCTCTGAGGGCTTCTACCTCTGAGGTTAGTAAAAAATGAGATTTTTCTAAGAGTAACAAATAAATAGAAACAAACACGAAAAAAATAAATACATAAAAATATATTTCTCCTGGTTAGAAAATTTACATCATTATTTTTATCTTGAACTTGTTTTATATTTCATTTGACCTAGATATAATTTAACCCAAACTTAATATATATTGGTTTAAAATATGACCTTTTTATTGATCACCCTATCATACTTAATAAAAATAATGAATAGAAATTAAATTTTCTGTGGCTTAGAATTAAAATTAACTTTATGTGCTAAAATTATTTTAGATTGAGTTTTCATTATAATAAGTAGTAGTATACAATGGATAAAATAATAAAATTTTAGTAGAAATACATATTTTAATGAGGTATATGGAACTGAGTCCTCCCTGGCCCATCAGTTCATGTAACTGTGGAGGATTATTACCCCCTAGAGGCCCGGTGCATGAAAATTCATGCACTGGAGGGGGGATCTCTCAGCCCAGCCTGCCCCTTTTCACAGTCCGGGAGCACTCAGGGGCTGGAGGTGACATGGTGATCAGGGGAAGGTGACACCCCCATCACACCTCTGCTGCTGCCACTGCCAGCAGTGCAAGCCTCAGCCAGCCCTGGTTACCTGCGCCTCGGCAGCCCTGGGTGGCTGGGCAGCTATCATCTGAGGCTTGCCTGTGCCTTGGGCGGCCCTGGGCGGCTGGGGGGCTGAGGAAACTGGGGTACTCTGGAGGCAGGCATGCAGAGCAGCCAGACCTGCCTGAGGGTGGGCCCAGCCATGCCACGTACCTGCTACCCTGGCAGGTCTAAGGGGACTTAGCGCCACCATCTTAAGGCTGTGGGCACTGCCATCTTTCAGGGTGTGGCAGTCAATTAGCATATTCCCTCTTTATTAGATAGGATTGCTAGACTTGAGATGGGGTTGAGTTTTATCCCTATTCCTACTGCTAATTTATAGCTCCAAGTCCTGAGAAATCTCATTCACATTATAAATGAGAAGGTAAAATTTTGTTAGAGCAATATTCATCAGTACTTTAAATCTCTGAGCCATGTGCCAAAAGATAATGAAATGCTCTAGTAGTAAAGTTATTTGAAATCATCTATCTGCTGACATCTTGAGTAGGTCTTTTTCAGAGTTTTCTGAAAGCAAAGAAAAATAAACCATTGACTTGAAAACAATTTGTTAACTATTTATCAGAATAATTTACTTTCCCAATTTTTATGAAAGTATACCTAAAGACTGTACTAAGAAGCTTCAAATAACTTCAAATTATCCTGCTATGCTTTCACTTAGATGTGCCCTTTCCACCTAATACATCCAGAAAGGTTTGGAAAAAATAGTTTTCATTTTTAATACATGATTGCTATTACATTATCGTTCAGTAAAATAGTCTCCTCTTATCACATAGGCCTACCTTGCTCACATCATCCTCTCTGTACATGATGTTCTGCGGGTATATGTCAGTTACCCTATATCACCCTATGTCACATGCTTCAAGCATTTTTCCAAACCTGAGCTTGTTCAAATTCTAGACTTCTGCCATAAAACCTAACTGGCAACACCTGCCTTCATTTTTAAAAAAATAAATCTTCACCCAAGGAAATGTTTATTGATTTTTTTTGGAGAGGGAAAAGGGAGAGGGGAGAGAGAAAGAAAAACATTAATGTGAGCGAGGGACATCAAAGGGGTGCTTCTGGTATGTGCCCTGACCAGGGACTGAACCCACAATGTTTTGGTGTACAGGACAGACAACACTCCGACTAACTGCCACACTGGCTGGGGCATCTATCTTCACTGTGTAACTAATCATTGAAATCAGTAAAAAAAATTCTGACTTCAAATTTCAACTAAAACATACATGTTAGCCCAGCCAGCGTGACTCAGTGGTTGAGCACTGACATATGAGCCAGGAGGTGAGAGTTCGATTCCCAGTCAGGGCACATGCACAGGTTGTGGGCTCAGCCCCCAGGGTGGGGCGTGCAGGAGGCAGCCAGTCAATGATTCTCTCTCATCATTGATGTTTCTATCTCTCTTTCCCATCCTCCTTGAAATAAATAAAATTATATTTTAAAAAATAAGCCTTATCCAGTTTGGTTCAGTGGATAGAGCATTGGCCTGAGGATCGAAAGGTCTCGGGTTTGACTCCAGTCAAGGACACATACCTTGGTTTCGGGCTCCTCTCTGGCCTGGGCCCTGGTCAGGGAGCATGCAGGAGGCAACCAATTGATGTGTCTTGAATGAGGATTAAAAAATAATAAAAAAATAAACTATACATATTAGTATATATGCCCATGATGACCATTTCATTTCCTGAGCCTCCTTTCATAAAGATCAGTGGGATGAACAGAGCCTTTCCCGAATACAATGTCTACAGGAAATAAAAACAGTTGCCTTCCATGTTTCTCTCCGAGTCTCTCTGTGACAGTTCCTCAGGAGCAAGGTCTTATTGAGCATTGTGTGGGATTTTATTGTCTTATTTTTTGTCAATAAATGTCTCTTGGTTTGTATCTCTGAGATGTTTTTTTGTTCCATGAAGCATGCCCCACAGTGAGATTCTGAGATGTGTACCTTTGTTTTGTAAAGGAGGAGACGCTGACTTTCTCAATCTCTCTGTGAGAGATATAATTATACACTGAGTGTGGCTAGATTATTATGATCTCTGAATGCATAATAATCTGGCCACTCAGTGTATATCCTATATAATAAAAGGCTAATATGTAAATCATCCCCTTCACCAGGAGTTCGACCAGCAGGCAGGCTGGCCAACCACCCATTTCCCCTCCCTCTGGCCAGGCTGGCCGAACCCCACCCATGCAGGACTTCATGCACCAGGCCTTTAAAAATAACACACACACACTCACACACACACACACACACACACACACACACACACACACACTCTGAGTGGCCAGATTATTATGCATTCAGAGATCATAATAATCTGGCCACTCAGTTTATATCTATATTAATTTCTATATATGAATATAAAATTCAGCAATTCCATTTTTAGTTATATGCCAATTGATGACCATTAGAATTAAAAACATGTCTATACAAAAACTTGTATATGAATGTTCATAACAGTATTGCTCATAATAGAAATAAGTGGAAACATCATAAATGACTATCAACTGACAAATGGATAAACAAAATGTGGTAGAACCATATAATTTGCCACAAAAATAAATGAAGTACTGTCCTAACTGGTTTGGCTCAGTGGATAGAGCATCGTCCTGCAGACTAAGGGTCCCAGGTTCAAATCTCGTCAAGGGCATGTACGTTGGTTGTGGGCACATCCCCAGTAGGGGGCATGCAGGAGGCAGCTGATAGATATTTCTCTCTCATTGATGTTTCTAACTCTCTATCCCTCCTTTCCTCTCTGTAAAAAAATCAATAAAATATATTTTAAAAAAAGAAATGAAGTACTAATAATATGCTACAACATGAATAGACCCTTGAAATTCTTATGCTAAATGAAAGAAGCTAGACACAAAATATGACATACTGTATGATTTCACTTATAAGAAATTATCAGAACAGATAAATCCATGGAGACAGAAAATGGATTAGAAATTGCCAAATTCTTTGTTATTGGTGGTAGTAGTATGATCTGGAGTGACTGCTAAGCTATGAGTTTTCTTGTTAGAGTAATAAAAGTGTTTTGAAATTATATAGTGGTGATAGTTGTATAAGTCTGTGAATGTAGTAAGATTCTTCAATTGTATACTTTTAAAGGAAAAATTTTATGGCATTTGAATTATATTTCAATTAAAAAAACTTCGCTTTTAGCTCTCACCTCTTATTCCAAAACCAGCTATTTATCTACAGCTGCCTACCATCCTTGGAACATCTCAAATTCTCCATATCTGCAGTAGGGTAGAAGAAATGCAAGATTGCCTGAGATAAGACTTCCATTACAGTCCTGATTCAACCCTTAAGTAGCCATGTGACTTTAAGCAATCGACATAACCTTTCTTTATGTCATTATCCTTTGAAAAACAACTGAGTTGGACTTGATAATTTCTATTGGATCTTTTGAATTAAAAATTATGCCATCATATAGTAGATTTAGAGCATTTACTGTGGAGGACTTCAAATGAAAATGCCTCAAAACTTCATTTTACACACGATACAGTTGGTTCAACATCTTATTCTATTAGAGAGAGAAGATATAGTTTTAACTTCCCCATCTATTTTCTTTGTAACCCCAAATCTCTGATGATAGGCATAGTAAAACTACCTTAAATATTTTTTTCTGTTCATCCATATTCTCATTCTTTATGGTTTCTTGGCTAATTCTTACTCATCTCTTTCTATCATGCCCCAAATGTCCAGCCTCTACCAGAATTTTAGCTCTTTAGTCTCTTCCTATAAACAGATCGTCTTCCATAGATTAAAAGAAATAAAATCCCTCTACTCCCAAAAAGTAAAATTGTTTACTTATTAAAAGAAAGTTATACCTTTAGCTTCTGTTTCCAGATCAACTAAGTCTTAGCCTACACAACCAAACTCCAACCAGGACAGTACTGAAACTATTCTCTCTGACAGACTTCTCCCCATCTAATCATCAGATTTAACGACCATTATAAGTCCTCATTATCCCTCACTTCTTCAGAGCATAAGTAATGACCTTTCAAATTCATCTCTCTTTCGGCTGCTGTGATGTGATATGACACTTATACTTCTCCAATTTTCAGTGTCACTACTTTTTCATCCTTGCCATTTCCTTGTTGTGAACAGGCCCTTATATGGGACTACCAGGAGACTCAGTGCTGGGACTTCACGTCTTTCCTTTCATCGTTCCTCTACCAGGACCTCATCTATTCCTGAAGCCCAGAAAGTATCTTTATATAGATGGCTTTCAAACTGCATTTATAATGCCAATCTTCTTTTACTCACTGGCTACTGCTCATCTTCATCTTTGTGTATCACTGCAAAATTTAAAAATAATGAATAGACTTTATGTTTTAGAACAGTTTTAAGTCTACAGAAAAATGAGCAGAAAGCACAGTTACCATAACCACCTATACAGTCCCAAAGAGTTTCTCCTATTAACATCTTATGTTAGTGTGGTACATCTGTTACAATTGATAAGTCAATACTGGTACATTATTGTTAATCAAACTCCATAGTTTAGACTAGGACTTACTCTTCATATTGTACAGTTCTATGACATTTGACAAATGTAAGATGTCATGTATCCATCATCTCAACATCATGCAGAATCATTTCACTGCCCTAAAAAGTCCTTTGTGCTTTACTCTTCCTGATCTCCATACCTGTAATCACTGTAATTTTAACATCTAAAACCAACTTGTGAGTTCTGATTCAAGATGGCAATGCAGGAGGGTCCTGAACCTATTCCATCTCACAGATACACCAAATCTATAGTTACATATGGAATAATTCTCACTGGAAAAAAACCCAAACTAGCTGAGCAACTCCTACACCTTGGGCCAATGAGCAAAAACCCACATTGAAGCAGGTATGAGGGGAAGCTAATACAATCTCACCATCCACAAATGGGAGGGAACTCACAAACCCGAGCTGCTCCCTGTGGAACGAGGATTCTTACCCTACATCCAGCACCTGATATTTTAAGACCTGCCCCGGAGAAATAAGTTCCCAAAACACCTGTCTTTGAAAGCCAATGGTGCTTGCATCCAGGAGACACAAAAGGTTATAGTGCATTGAGAAACAGTTCTTAAAGGGCTCACAGGTGGACTCACCCATCCCAGGACCCAGTGCAGAGGCAGCCACTGAAAAGTGCTCAGACTTTCTGTGAAAGAGGCTTATTTGCTTATATTAAATTGTCAACCAGAGGGGCAGGAATCTACACATTGAGGGGCCTAGTGAAATACCCTCCAGGGACAGAGTCTGATAGACGCCATCTTTGCATCCCCCCTCTGCCATGTTGCAGAGCACTGGGATCCCCTGGCATGGAACTCATCCACCCATCTGGTGCCCTAGTTTTCACATATAATGGTACCTTGGTTTTTGTGGCTGCCTCCCCTAAGGGACACCCCTTGATCAACTGGCTCTGGTAGCCAGTGGGGTTTGTATTCATGAGTTTAATGGGATGGTAGCAAAGTAAGCAACGGTTAGGAAATGGCAATCATCCCAGGGCTCAGTGAATAGGAAGCAGACAGAAACACCTATCCCCTGGTCTTCCCTTGTAAGAAGTATATTTGTGTACTTTAAAAGCTGCTGCCTGACTGTGTGGCTTCCAATCAGCCAGAATCCCCAGGTACTGAGATCCTCCCCTTTGGGACACTGACCAGCGCTGGCATACCTTCAGCTACTGAAAAGTGCCCAGACCACTAAAAATAAAGTAGGCTGCTTGGCTAATTATAAAGGCTTGAGAGACAGCCAAAAGCTAGGGTAGGGTGAATGATAAGCCATTTCCTGCATGAGGCCACTCTTTCAAGACTGGGAGAGGTAGCTGGTTTATTTAATGCACAGAAATCAACACAGTCAAGGACAATAAAGAAACAGGAATCTGTTTCAAATGGAAGAAAAAAAAACTCAGAAAAAGACTTGAATGAAATAGAAATAAATGACTTACCTGATAAAGAATTTAAAATACTGGTCATAAAGATACTCACTGAGCTTGGGAGAAGAATGAATAAATACAGTAAGAACTTTAACAAAGAGACAGAAAATACCAGAAAGTACCAAACAGAAGTCATAGAGCTGAAGAATACAATAACTTCACTGAAAAAACACAAGAGAAAGATTCAACAGCAGACTAGATGAGAAGAAAAGATCAGTGAACTTGAAGATAAGGCAATGGCCCATACCCAAGCAGAGCAATAAAATCAACATGTCACTTTTCATCCAACCAGATTTCACTCACTATGCCCCCATTTGAAGTCTTGAAATCTTGAGTTCAAGATTTCTTTTCTCTTTCTGTCACTCCCTTATCATTCATTCCCTTTGTGTAATTTTTGTTTTCTCTGACTTCACTTTTCTTTGTTGTTCGGTTCTACTATGAATTGTGAGATTCGGTTCAACCAGGGAATTTGCTGTACATATGCTTGTAGAGCAAGTAGCTCCAGAGTCTAAAATGAACCCTGTCTTTAACAAATGAATAATGTCCTCATATCCTATCACCAGGAACCTGATCCTTCGATTTGTACTCTAAAGGAGCAAATGCTGTATTAGAGTAAGTGCATGTTATTAGAGTTTTGAGTTTAGAGTCTTTGCAACTTTTTTCACTTTCTTATAAGTATTAAGATATACCTACAGTGAATAAAGCAGCTCAGAAAAAAAACCCCAAACAGCTATATTGGTAATCATTAAATACCTATGAACCTTCAAATCAATGTAAGAGGTTAATATTGTAAGAGCTGCAGGCTTCAACAAGACAGTAACTTAACTCTTTCCCCAGTTTTCATATTTCATGCCATGATGTGGCATTTTGTAAACACTCTTTGCACTTAATTTCTGAAATGACAGTGTGGTTTTGAGTATGGAATATGTATAAAAACTATATCTATATGCATAGCTTTTGATTTCAAATATACAGAGTTTCAGAGCAATCTTCAATTTTGAATAAATTATACTTATTACAGTTTTTTTTTCTGACCAAATGAAAGATATATTACTTCATTATCCTTAAATAAGGGTAAATAAGGAAAAGTAAGCTAAGGCTTCAATATCTATTTCTAAAGCAAAGTCAAAATTTGTAGAAAATGAAAAAAAATATTTTAACAAAATCCTTAGCCAAACATCTAAAATACATGAATGGAAAATTAACAATCAAGAAAACAAAAGCTGGCAATTGCATATTTAATATCAGTGAGTCAGATAACTTACATTCTGGACCTAAGAACTATTCATCATTGTTAAAATTCTGATGGTAGCATCTAACTGTTTAATACCGCATATTTCTCCTAAGCAAACCTCTTTTTTTAAAAAAAATATATATTTTATTGATTTTTTACAGAGCAGAAGGGAGAGGGATAGAAAGTCAGAAACATCCATGAGAAACATCGATCAGCTGCCTCTTGCACACCCCCTACTGGGGATGTGCCCGCAGCCAAGGTACATGCCCTTGACCGGAATCGAACCCAGGACCCTTCAGTCCACAGGCCAACGCTCTATCCACTGAGCCAAACCAGTTTCGGCCTAAACAAACCTCTTAAAACTCAGCTAACTTCTACCTTTTCTTTATGCTAGACATCTCTTGTACAGGGCTATGGTTTTAAGTTCACAGAATGCATTTCTCTACACACCGAGTGAAGAAGTCATTTAGCAGGGCCACCAAATCCAGACTGTGGCAGCTGAGTAGCAAGGCCACATTAGGTTCTGAGTCTTTCTCCAGGAGGAACCTTTTCATAGTGATGCAAAATGTCTAACAGTGACTGTCTCAAAAGAAAAAGGGGAAAACATTTGTATTTAAAGACATTTTTAGCCCTGACTGGTTTGACTCAGAGGTTAGAAAGTGGGCCTGCAGACTGAAAGGTCCTGGGTTCAATTCCAATCAAGGGCCTGTACCTTGGTTTCAGGCACATCCCCAGTAGGGGGCATGCAAGAGGCAGCTGATCGACGTTTCTCTCTTATTGATGTTTCTAACTCTCCCTCTCCCTTCTTCTCTGTAAAAAAAATCAATAAAATACATATTTTTAAAAAGAGGCATTTTTAGACCTAGAATGTGTTTATAAAAAAGCTCCTGACAGTTTTAGTTACACAATAATAATGAAGAAACTAACTTCTAGTCTTATAAATGTAGACATAATAATTTTTCTCTAATTATTAGATCAATAGAATAACAAAGCTACAAAACTCACATAAAATTGTTCAACATCACAGAAAATTAAACTCCAAAACACATGAGATTATTATAGCTAAGAGTTAAAATTAACTTTCTCATCACTTGTCAGAGCAGATAGGCTTCTAAATTTTATAGCTTTTCAAGTAGGCACCATTTATTTCTATCTTGACACTTAAAAAAAATATGCTTCTAGTGATTTCAGAGAGAGAGGAAGGGAGAGAGAGATAGACATATTGATGAGAGAGAAACATCAACGTCAATCAGCTGCCTCCTGCACGCTCCTAACTGGGGATTCGGCCCACAAGCCGGCATGTGCCCTGACTTGGAATCCAATCAATGATGCACAGGTTGACGTTCAACAAGGGAGCCACACTGGCTCGGAGCCCACATTCACACTTTTAATATAAATTGTAACATTTATTAATATTTCTTCCCAACCAAGAATCCTCTCTCTATTTTTTAAAAAATATATTTTATTGATTTTTTACAGAGCGGAAGGGAGAGGGATAGAAAGTCAGAAACATCGATGAGAGAGAGACATCAATCAGCTGCCTTTTGCACGCCCCCTACTGGGGATGTGCCCGCAGCCAAGGTACACGCCCTTGCCGGAATTGAACCCCGGACCCCTCAGTCCGCAGTCTGACGCTCTATCCACTGAGCCAAATCGGTCTCGGCAATCCTCTCTATATTAATATCATTAAAACTATCATTTCTCACACCCTCAGAAAATGATTACAAATTAAGACAGGCATTTTCAAATACCCTAACAAAAACTAAAAGGTCCTCTAAGTTTAAACATAATGTTTTGCCAAGCATACAATACACTATATGCACCAGCAGTCACTTCACCAGCAGAACATTATTAATGTGTTCCTTTCTCAAAAAATGGATGTTTGTGCTTGCTGTGAACAATCATGTTATTTCTCTTGATACATAAATGGAAGTTTCAGCTGCTCTTCACATTATTTTAGTATGTGCTCTCTTAAATAAGTTAGGCAAAAATTATAGTTCTGGGACCTACTCTAAGGCAAAGAACAGGTATAATTCAATGTATTATTAACAAGTTTTGTGAGTCCACCTCAGTTTCACATGGAGAACCTAGGATAGATACCCTTTGAGTAAAGATAATATTGGAGATAGTTTTGGAAGGATGGGCAGAATTTCAATATGAAGGTATGGAGAAGAAGCAAGTGGCAAGTTGAGTTTAGATGCTGATGTAAATAAGAGAGCATGGCAGCATATCATATGTCACCTGTGTAATAACTATTTATTAAATAACTGGAGTGAAAATAAAATTATAGTATCTCTGAAACTGGCACCACGAACCACTATTAAATAACTGTATTATCCCAAACACTGGATTAGAATTTTGATATTCAGTTTCAATTATATTATTAAACTCATTTTAGCATCCTGTTACAATCCTGTCATCTGATTTATTCAACACTTCCAATAAGTCAGTTAATTAAAAAAGCAGTCAAACCTGACCATAAATATTTTAACTTAGAATATATAAATTGTTTCACCCAAACTTGATTCTATAGTCAAGCACTGCTCTCCTGCCAGAAGTTCCATTTTTCCATCGTACACAGATATCACAATATATGAAGTTAAAAAAGTCCAGTTTCAAGTGTTTATTTTTTTAAGTCATGAGAAAACTTGCAAGACAATTTAGATACAAATCCTTCATGAATTTTTTTAATCTACCAATTTTTCATTTGTCTTATTCATATCTAATTAGCTTTAAAAAAAAAACCCTCACCTTTGAGTCTTTCCAAAGTACACAAATTAGTTTTCATTAAAACAACACACTCCTTTACTTTCTGCACATGTATTTCATCACTTCATGTAAGAGTTTACACTGTGTGGTTATAATAACTCACACTACCAGTAAGGAAGGAACCGCTGAGGGGGTCCATGGAATAAAAGGGAAACCAAACTTGACTTTCCTCCCTCACAACTGGTGGCAACAAAATTTCAATGTGAAAGGTTAGAGGTTTACTTTTATGATGAAGTTTTTAAAAAGTCAATTTCTGATTTATCCATTGCTAAAGTAATACTTAGCATGTAAACCTATTTTACAAATAAAATCAGAACTAGCATGCACACTGATAGCAGAATTCCTGTGGTTACAATTTCTATTACTTCCCAATCACCCAGGTCCAACGGAACTTGAGAAAAACTCAAGAGAGATTAGCATTTATCACCTTCCTATATTTTGCATAGGAAAATAACTCATTTAATTTTTCTAATTAAAATATGAAATTCATATTTCATAACAGTAGGGTCAATTTGTGTTTGTTTTTTTTAAGTTGGCAAGCATATATCAGGTCTTAGTTATTCTGTGATTCACCATTTTTGTCTTTGCCCAGAAAATATACTGCAGAACATACCAGGCAGCTACTGGTCTTCAAGGTCTCAATGAAGTTGCCACTATAAAAACTGTGCCTCCATTACTGAATATGGATCATGGTTTCACTGCAATCACCCATTGTCCATATTTATAAAGACAAGTTCTAAAATGTATGCTTATTATTATTAAATTTTTTATTAATTCTCACGCAAGGATATTTTTTCCCATTGATTTTTTTTTTTTTTTTAGAGAGAGTGGAAGGAAAGTAGGGAGGGAGAGAGAGAGAGGGTGGAGAAAAGAGAGAGGGAGAAAGAGAGAGATGTGAGAGAGACACATGAGTAGGTTGCCTACCCCATGCCCTTGCCTGGGAACCGAATCTGAGACCCTCAGTGTGTAGGCTGACGCTGAACCACTGAGCCACACCAGGGTTGTTATACTTATTTTTAAAACAATAGGAAGTATCTCTAATGTAAGGCAAACATTTTGAAGTTCTAGCATCCAAATAATGAATCTCTAATTAATGTAGGTTACCATGTAGATCGCATTAACATTTAAATCGTCAAATGACACTGAAATAATATTTAAGTCATCAAACTTCAAGTTTCACAGTGTAGTTGAAAGTCTCCCAATAGCCAATGCGAGTGCTCTGGCACGGAGCGGAGAGTCAGAACTGCTCTCTCATCAGCTGCAAGTCCCGCCCCTTCCTGAGGGCGCCACCCACGCACAGGATGTGGGGGGCACATTTGTAAAGCGGTAGCACTGGGTCAAGTTTACCCGTATGAGTTTCCAAACTGTTATGTGTTTGGCCAGTGGGTTGGAGTGATGGAGTCATACAGAAGCCTTGGAGAATTTGGCTTGAAGCTGACAAACAAGGGGATTTTTATTCGGGTCAGAACATTAACCCATTCCAGGTGAGCATGTCTGGGCAGCCTACAGACACGGAGAACACCTTAGAGAGTAGCTCAGGATCCACAGCTATCCCGGAAGAGGGAACACAGATTCCACGTGAACCTAGAAATGCAGGCCTTGCACGGAGGTGGAGCACCCAGAGATGCACAACCCCCACCCAGCATATTTTAATTCTCTTCCATAAGTCAGATCTCTTTTCTGGCTGTAACTGTACGTAGCTTATTCAGACAATAGCCCAATGTGCTCCTCTACACAGACCTCGGAAAACCAAGCAAGATTAGGGCTCAGATTCAGGTTCCACAGCTGAATGGAAGTATATAGTTTTGTTGAGGATCAAAATGTCAGTAATTCTTAACCCTGAAAGATGCTTTCTGATGCTTCTGCCTGAGATTAATAGAGTTGGTCAACTGACAGGTTTTAAGGAAGATCTCAGACTCACAATCTCCTTTTAGCTGCTAAAACCATGGCCTAATAATGCCCTGTGGTTATTCTTGCTGAGAATTTTATAAAGGTTACATTTGCCAAGCATGGAGGCAGGCTGAGGCAGGGCTTGGAGATGAAAAAGCTCATTACAGCGCTGATAGCTGGAGTCCTGTTTCTTAGCATTGAAATACATACATTCTTTGTGATATGCTTAGTTTCTCAGTTCAGCAATCTCCTCCCCAGGAGCAGTTTTTTTAGGAAAAACAATCCATATAGTGCCTCTAGGTGTTCAGGAACCCATAATACAACTCCTTTAATGTTCAATGAGTAACTGCACCTTAAGTCATATGGAAGGTTTTTTAAAACCACTGGAGAGAGGATTACTAGCATATTAAGCATCTGGGCCTGATTCAAGATCCTGTGTGATGTGAGCATCTTTTACTTGACTTCTTAGGATGGACCTGTTATCCCATTTAAGATAGCAGAATGAGGTACCTGTGTTTGTTAACTGTGCTTATTACTCTCCTCTTTAGTAAACAAATGACCTCAGCTTTGCTCTGACCAGATCCGCACAGATGCTGGCACTCATCCCCACTGTTCTCAGAGGTACTTGGTATAATGGCGATACAGGCAGTTAGTGCGTTAGAATCAGAACATCTGGTTAACAGTGCTGGCCTGGCCACTGTTTCCCAACGTGACTTAAGCTATATATGCCTTAGCTTCCTCATGAACAATGCGGATAATGGTAGTGAATATCTAATAGGGGTTGGTGGGTATTAAATACATGTGAAAAGCACATATAACAGTGGATGGTACATATGGCTCAGTAAATGTTAGCTACTATTTTGATTTTTTGGTAAATATATTATTTTCTTTTATTTTTTTCCATCACCATTTATCCCCCTTATACCCCATTCCTTGTTTTAGGATGTATTGAGTAACCAGAAAATATTTCAACTTTTTAATTTCCTTTAGAAAATGCCTTAAATGTTCCCAGAGATCTGGATGTTCCATTGGAAATGTCTACATCTTATTTTCCTAAAGAAGAGCCATTATTTTGCTCTCATGGGTCAAAAGAGAAAGTGTTAATTTGTTGCTTAAGAACATTCCTGTGTCCTAAAATGATTCATTTACCACCAGTCAGAGCAGCTGAAATCCTTGAATCCAGAAGCTACTTCAAGAGGAGTCCTTAAAAATACATGCAGAGAAAAAGTTCCTTGTTCATCTGAATACAGTTGTTGGAAGCAAGTCTCCCAGGGACTCCTCTCTCCAGGCTCCTGTTCAATCATGTCTGCCCTCCAATGAGGCAGACTTGTTTTCAAGTGATGAATTTCTGCCTTGCCCAATATAATCATCCACCAAAACGACTCTGTACAGGAAGGGAGTGCACTCAGGTGTTTAGACTCTGGCTGGAGATCACATGTTCATACCAGTTAACAGACACCACTACCCAAAGAGGTCAGTTAAGTCCCATTTTATAATTAGGACCCTGACATGCAGAAAGATTGTGCAACTAAAGCTTGAATCAAAAGTCATACCTTTCAGTCTCTTCTAAAGATGGGCCTTCCCTTTAAGTACTGTCTTAATGCACTGCAATTTGATATTATTTTCTACTAAGAATTTAAAACTGTTTGAAATAGTCTTTCCCATTGAGGATTGGACACCCAGTTATTTTAAAAAGCTAGCTATAAAAAAGGAAATCTGTACCTTCAATAGGCCAGGTGGACAAAAGAGTTATATCAAAGTGCAGGACTGCTGGATGATTGTGTGCACCAAATCAGCAGGTGTGGATACCTCACGCTGTGTCTGTGTCCTACCCCAAAACACACACAGAAAGCTGAGCACCGGTGACATTAGAATCACTACAGTTTCTTATGGTAACAAACATGGTTTGATATTAGTCTGAAAGCTCATTATATGACACACCAGTGGGCCCCCCTTGGCCTGGCCTGTGGGGATCAGGCCGAAACTGGCTCTCCGACATCCCCGGAGGAGTCCTGGTTTGCAAAAGGGTGCAGGCCAGGCCGAGGGACCCCACCAGTGCACCACTGGGGCCAGGGAGAGATGTGGGAGGCTGGCCAGCCAGGGAGGGACTTCAGAAGGTCCCCAGGGTGTGTCTGGCCCAACTTGCTCAGTCCAGATCAGCCAGACTCCAGCAGCAAGTTAACCTACTGGACCAAGTGTCTGCCCCCTGGTGGTCAGTGTAGATCATAGCGACTGGTTGACTCTGCCAGTGCAAATCATAATGAGCAGTTAAGCAGCCTTAGCATATCATCAGCATATTGCGCTTTGATTGGTTGAATGGATGACTGGATGACTGGACACGTAGCATGATAGGCTTTTATTATATAGGGTGGTGGCCATTAGTAATATACATCAATTGGACATCTCAAGGTGAAAAGAACCTTGCACTGAAGGCATCAGAGCCTTGGCAAATTTAAACAGGGAAAATAACACAAGTGTTAAGGAATTATTGAAATTGAATTAACTGTAGAACCAAAAAGGGATTTGTTACTGTTGTATATAGATCCAATTTTCATAAATTATCTAAGCATTTATGACATTACCTCTCAATAGCTCCCATTTACCAAGGGTCCCTTCCCCTGGATCACCATTCATATTTTAACAGAATCCATCCATAAATGTTACCTTGTTTCTCCCTTTTGATTATAATTAAGTATCAATGCCTTAAATTTATCATGAATACAGCATGGAATGCTTAATAAAACTTTAACAAGCCAAAAATGTGCCATTATGAGCAGCACTGACACTGCTAATGGGCCTTTGAAGATCCCTCCCATAAGCAGTCAGTGCCATCCAATAAAACAGCGTCAGCCTCCAGAACTTACAGATACAGTAGGAAGTAGAACATAAATTGAGTGAAACTTATAGTAAGACAAGATATACATTAAATTCCTAAATAAATATGCATATGTGCTTGATATAAGAATAATCTCATATTTGCAGATAAAATGGATTTCCTTCAAGCAATTAACACAAAGCTTTATGTGCATTAAAGCTTCTCTTAAGCAACAACCACTATGACCAACTACCACTTAAGTACAAAGTTTTAAAAACACATTTTTCAACCAAAAAAGAAAAAATTAACATAGAACTCAATAAAGTACAACTCATCTGACTGCAATGGGGACTAAACTGTACCTGAAATCCAAAAACTGAAATAAAATTGAAGAATGAAATAGGCTTTACAACAGAGCTGTTTTGTTTACCTTACATCACAGTAAGTTTTTGTTATTTCTTTGGTGCATTCAGAGTTCAACTATTTAAAGGTATAAACTACCTAATGTGCACTAGAGACTCTTGAAAAGAGAGTTCATGAAACCCTAAAGTGAGTGACTTTTTGAGAAACTACTTAATAGTATTTGTATTTCAGGGGAAACCATTTGTAAATAATGTGTAAGTATTACTGACAGTAAAAGCTATTGTAATAATGTAAGTTCCCCTAAGTGATACTTTTCCTATAAAATCCTAATTTTTATTGCAATGGCCTACTTTTGCTTCTGAGGTTTTTTTGGTTATTTTGTTTTAAAATGCACGTCAGCTATAACTCTGGTTGTCTTTCTCCTAACTCCCCCTTTATTGTAGCATCAATTCACACATGTATAAATTAAAATGAAATTTTATGCATATAAAAGCAACATACCATTTTAGAACATTTAAAAATATCAATAAAATAGAGAAAAATCATTCATACATTTACTAACTCAAATATAAGTATGTGACTATATTGGTTTTTATCTCTCTAGTCATTTGAATATGCACATATATTTGAGTTTATCCTATCTAATAAAGAGGGACTATGCTAATTGACCTCATGACATCACAAAAGATGGCAGCCAACACAGCCAATAAGGAGGGAATATACTAATTGACTGCCCTGACTCAAAGATGGCAGCACCTATAGCCAATAAGGTAATATGCTAATTGGCTGCCCCACCATCAAAGATGATGGTGCCCACAGCCAATAAGGAAGGAATATGTTAATTGACTGCCATACCATCAAAGATGGCAGCACCCAAGCCACAAGATGGTGGCATCCAGTCCCCTAACCCCTGCCAGGGTTGCCGGTACACTACAAGGCTGGGTCTATCCCCAGGTGGGCCCAGCTGCTCTGGGTGCTTGCCTCTAGAGTCCCCCATTCCCTCTGCCCCCCAGCTGCTCAGGGCTAGCCTGAGGCATAGGTAAGCCTCGGATGGTAGCTTCCCAGCCACCCAGGGCTTGCCCAAAGTGCAGTTAAGTCTTGGATGGCAACTGCCCAGCTGCCCAGGGCTATCGAGAGTCATGTAGCAGGTCCGGCTGAGGCTTGCGCTGCCAGCAGTGGCAGCAGCAGAGGTGTCACGGGGGTGTCGCCTTCCCCTGATCATCGGGTGGCCTCCTGCTCCTGAGGGCTCACAGACTGTGAGAGGGGGCAGGCTGGACTGAGGGACTCCTCCCTTCCAGTGCATGAATTCCCATGCACCTGGCCTCTAGTATGGTATAAAAATTGTCATTATTTACCTAAGAAGCTTTCTCCTGATTAGTAATCATATTTTTAAATACAAATTTAAGTGGCCTGGTAACTGCAAATAAAGTTTCTTTTTTGTTTGTTTTGTTTTTTTAATTTAATCTTTATTGTTCAGCTTATTAATTACATTGTTCCCCTTTTTTCCCCTATAGCTCCCCTCCACCCAGTACCCATCCCACCCTCCGCCCACACCTCTCCCCCACCCACTGTCCTCTCTCATAGGTGCATGATTTTTGTCCAGTCTCTTGCTGCACCTCCCACATCCCTTTTCTCCCCAAGAATTGTCAGTCCATTCCCTCTCTATGCCCATGATTCTGTTACATTCACCAGTTTATCCTGTTCATCAGATTTTTAATTCATTTGATTTTTATATTCATTTGTTGATAGATGTGTATTTGTTGTTCATAATTTATATTTTTACCTTTTTCTTCTTCCTCTTCTTAAAGAATATCTTTCAGCATTTCATATAATGTTGGTTTGGTGGTGATGAACTCCTTTAGCTTTTTTCTTACCTGTGAAGCACTTTATCTGACCTTCAATTCTGAATGATAGCTTTGCTGGGTAGAGTAATCTTGATTGTAGATTCTTGCTGTTCATCACTTTGAATATTTCTTGCCACTCCCGTCTGGCCTGCATCGTTTCTGTTGAGAAATCTGCTGACAATCGTATGGGTGTTCCCTTATAGGTAACTAACTGTTTTTCTCTTGCTGATTTTAATATTCTCTCTTTGTCTTTTGCTCTTGGCATTTTAATTATGATGTGTCTTGGTGTGGTCCTCTTTGGATTCCTATAGTTTGGGGTTCTGTGCACTTCTTGGATTCCTAAGTCAATTTCTTTCACCAGGTGGGGGAAGTTTTCGGTCACTATTTCTTCAAATAGGTTTTCATTGTCTTGCTCTCTCTCTTTTTCTGGCACCCCTATAATTCGGATGTTGGTATGCTTGAGGTTGTCCCAGAGGCCCCTTACACTATCTTCAATTTTTTTGGATTCTTTTGGTTTCTTGCTTTTCCAGCTGAGTGGATTTTGTCTTTGTATTTCAAATCTTTGACTTGGTTCTTGTGGTCCTCTAGACTGCTTTTAGGTCTTCGTATAATATTTTTTTTATTTCAGTCAGTGTATGAAGAAACACATCCCTATGGACCGGTGGTCGGCAAACTACGGCTCATGAGCCACATGTGGCTCGAGAGCCTCGGTTTGTCGCTCTGTTGACTAATGAGTTTGCTGACCACGGCCTTAGAGAAAAAAACACTTAAAAACATTTTAATAATGTACTAATGTCTTTAACCTGAAGTCAAAACTTCTGGGTAAAGGTAATGCCTCACAGCAGTGGTCAGCAAACTCATTAGTCAACAGAGAGGCAAATCGTGGCTCGCGAGCCACAGTTTGCCCTCCATTGCTATGGACCAATGCTGAAGGTTACGATGGTCCCTTAGAAGGCGAGGCTTGTTCTCTCCAGTTTGGAAATAGCTCTTCTCTGTTTCATCCTTGCCAAATTTATCCCCTGGGAAACAGCTTAAGCATTCCTTACATTAAAAGGGTTTAACGTATGTCCCACTCTATCCCATCTTCAGTCCTCAGCACTCATATACAGTTAAACAGATGGCCCCCAAGTTCAGAGGCAGAAAACAATACACAGCCTTCTTATTAAGTGATTTCCAGTATCTCCAGATAGTAACTAGGTCATAACCACACAATTTAGTTCTTAATCCTAATTATGTATCCTTCATAAGAAACCAGGATCATATGAGGTGATCACAGTACTGAAAATAGATATGTTTGGGAAATATTGTCCTCTGAACTCCAGATTTGAGAGATCTGAGTTCAATTTCATAAATAGATATAAGAAATGTCAGCTATCAGGTTTTGATCATTCCTCTTAAATATCTAAATAAAATACAATAAATGACCAGAAACAATTATAAACTATTTTAAATTATTGTTTCTCTTTCTGGAGCCAAGAAGATAGATATAATTTTCTTTACTATTTAGCAACAGGTCTAGTCTAGTGAATGTTAGAATGTTTTTCATCAAACTTCAATTTCTTTTTTCTTTTGTAAAATATTTGTAATTAGGTTGACACTAATCCCAAAAGGAAAAAAAAATTCTATTAAGTTTGATACATGGAATAACAATTCTTCTCCCTATTTTTATATTTCTGAAAAAAACTCACTTAAAAAATCACTCATTTCCTCTAAAAAAAAATACATAAAAAATAATGGATGTCAATGTGCTGACAATCTGTCATTGTAAAGAAATTCCTTCAGCTGTGGTTTATGATTTACTACAATCTGCTTATCTTAATATATTTTTAGATATACTTTTCATAAACTAAAATTCAACATTTTTAGAGTACAGTTCTGTACATGTGGACAACCACATACACTTGCGTGGTGCGGTGGGCTGGCACGGCCACAGCATACTCAGCTCCAGGGCGCCTTGGGTGCCGCGCCAGCTCAGCCAGGTCCAGTGATCCTGAGTGGGGGCGGCTGAAAGGCTTAGAAAAGACAGACAAGAGAATGAAAGCTGGGTCTCTGCTCCCTCATGGAGAGACAGCCCACGGACTACAAGCTGTATGTTTTGTAGCCAGATGCCATGAGGCAAAGTAAAGGCGTGGTCAGGATGTTTACGTCCTCCTGGGTTTCCATCCTACTCAATTACATGCACCTGATCAAGCTTTGTTTACTTGCAGCCGATATCACTTAGGCACATGGGGCCATGAGTTCGGTCCACAGGTTCAAGCTTCAACTGTAGGCGTTTGGCTGTCACTGTGCTGGGAGGACTCTGCTCTCCAGGCTGGGACTTGCACGTGTCCACGAGAGGACTGTGCCCTCTCATCAGTCCAAGGCTGGAACCTGTCCAAACTCTGTAGCTGCGCCCCATAGTGTGGCAACAGGAAAACCTGATACTTTTCTGTCATCAGGAAACTGATGGTTTCAGTGTGGTCAGATCCAGGTAAATGGACACCAGGGTAGAGAGGTCAGATTGTGCTGCAGGGCAGTTTTTCGGGTGCCTGGCCAATAAACCTCATGGTGACAAGGCCCTGTGCCTAGGTCTCTTTTCAATGAATTTATTATTTGTACAAAATAACCTTCTACCTCCCCCAAAGTGACTGACTCAAAGAAACACGAACCAAACTTCTGGCCTGATGAAACATGCATTACTTGCTTAAAATAAAAATCAGTATACTAGTAGCTATTTGTTTTAGTGATTGTGGTTATTGAACAGTTAGTGGCTCAAAATAATGACAACATTATTTTGCTCTCAGATCTGACTGGGCAGCGCTCAGCACAGATAACACATCCCTGCTTCAGTGGTGGGAGAAGCCCTCTGGTCTTCCTACAGCAGAACAGTTGGGTTCCCAGGTGCATGTCCCTCTTATGCCCTATCCTTGGAATTCAGCTGGTGGGTATTGCTCGAGGCTAATACAAAGGTCCACCCAATTCAAAGCAAGGGCACACAGACCCAATGCTCAGGAGAGGAAGCACTTTGTATGAAGAACATAGGATTTAAAAGACATATTAGTATAACCACCCTTGGAAAATATAACCTGCTGCTCTGTTATGAGCTGCCAAGATGAAGAGTTGCCAGAATGATCTTTCAGAAGTACAGATCTCAGCACATCACTATTACTGTGCTTAAAATGCCATGACTCACACATATCTAAGGCTGAACTGATATCACCCCAGTTTTCTCCCCCCCTACATATCTAGACGCTTCTCTTATACCAAGCCTTCAGCCATTCAGAACTACTTGCAATTTCCCAGACTCACAATTTCCTAGGGAACCTTCCTTCTAGGCTTTTCTTTAGGAATCACTTCTTTTGAGCCAGGGCCTGCTCTGAAATGCTCCCCTTGGAAGAGAGAGCTGTGCTATTCCAAGAGCAGGAACCTGTATTCTCAACCTGGCATTAGCCCCTGATCAACTGTCCATTCACTATCTGAGCCTCCATTTCTTCATGCTTCCCTTCCCTCCCACGGACAGATGTTAACCTCAAGGGCACTCCCTAACAAACATTCCTCATGGAGACTCCATCTCAGAGCCTCCTTCTCCAGGGAGCTCAACCTGCCATGACCAGCACAGGATGATTCAAAACTGTTACTGCAATGAAAAATAAAATGCTTGCAATTCATGCCACTGACAATGGTTAATATCTCCAATATATAAAGAACTCCTAGAAATGAAAAAGAAAAGGAGAGCAATGGCAGTATTTATCAAAATTATTAATTGATTTATCCTTTGACATGGAAGTTCCACTTCTGGGAATTTATCCAACACTGCTGTATAATCTGTTAAAGGAAAATGTTGAAGTTGGAAAAAACCCAAGTGTCCATCAATAGGGCACTGGTTAAGTAAACTATTTACTTAACTGAACACTCTGCAATGGGAAAGGAATGAGGAAGACCTCTAGTGTGGATGTGGAGAGATTCCTGAGACATATTGTCATGTCACAAAGTGAGGTGCAGGAGGCACCTCAGGTTGACAGAATGCAACCTTTTGTGTAAAAAAAAAAGGCACAATGATGAAAAATCATGATTAAGTTGGTGTCTGCATAAACAAATGATGAAAGGACTATTAAGCACACTTCCAGGGACAGGAGCCAGTGAAGTGGACAGAGAGGAGGAGATTTTATTACACTTTATTACAGAGGGGGTTTAAAGTTTAGAACCATGTGAATGTATTACCTTTTCACAACATGAAGTTTTTTGTTTTTGTAAACTAACCTCAGATCCATTTGGAACTCTTTTTGGTGAAAAAAGTAAAGATTATAAATTCAATATAATATTTTCTCCGAATAGTCCCCCATTTCCCATCACCATTCATGAAAGCTATATCATTTAAAATGCCATTTTTATGCTAAACCAAAGAGCCAGCTGCATAAGGATCTGTTCGTGCACCATCCCAAACTGCTTTCATCACTATACCTTTATACCATGTTTAACATCTGGTACGACATAGTCCTCTTAACATTTTTATGTTCAAAATTTTCAGGCTATTTCTCATATTTACATTATATATGTTCTTCAGCATGTTCTTGTTTAAATACTTATTTTGATACTTTTTATGTATGTATATATGTGCCCATATATATATATATGTGTGTGTGTGTGTGTACATATTTCTCCTATCCAAGAGTGGAATAGGTCTTTTTATTTATTCTCATTGACTTTAATAGTGGCAATTTTCTTACTATACTTTAGTATCTTTAAGTTCATTTTATTATAATTTATAATTAGAAATATTATATCTTTTTATATCTAAATTAGATCTTTCTTCTAACTCATTGTTTGTAGGTATAAAAGGTGATTATAAAAATTTTCTAATTTTAATCTTTAGAATTAATTATATCAATTTAATTAGCAACAATAAAGACTTAATTGGTTTAAGTAGAATTTAGGTTTTTTTTTCTATTTATGCTTATTGCTTAGAAATCATTAATTAGCATTTCTTGATAAGGGCAGATATCACTTGTGGCATCCATGTTGTGACAGGTGCTACAGAAGAAGGAAGAGAAGGGGGAACAGCAGAATTATCGCTCATTATGCCCGTCTGTGCAGACTCCCACTAAAGGCAGGCGAGCTAGTTATGGGAGGAGCAATGCTGAAGAGGCCTCCTTTCCACCACAGACAGGTCTCTCTCCAACCACACAAACAGAAACAGAAAAGAAAAACCAAACTCTAAGAGCAAGAGCATTATACATGGTTCTTGTAAGCAAAAGGCAGTGCTTAGTCCAGGAAGGACTTCTAGAAGGATGGGCCTGGGACAACAGTGTAAAAGCAATGGCTATTTCCTCGATGTCATTCAGGTGGGAAAAAAAGTCCAGTTTCTATATACTAGCAACTTCCCTATAGTGTAATTCCATCAATCTTTTCTGATACATTCAAGGTTAAACTAACAAGATACAGGGAATATCTAATGTGAACTTTTAATATTTTCAGCAAGAATTAATAATTCAAATGCATCAGCTAATGATACTAGGAATAGATTAAAAAAAAACGTGGAAAATGTCAGAAGGAAGGTCATAAACTGTATAATTCCACTTATGATGACATTCAAAGAAAGGCAAAACTATAGGGTCAGACAACAGACCACCATTGCTAGGAACTGGATGCAGTTGACAACCCAAGGAAGGCTAGGGAGATTTGGGGGTAAATTTCTTGAGCAAGTTCCCTACTACCCCCACCCCTGCAAAAGTCAGCATATACAAAACACACTCTGCTTTTAATGATTTAAAATATATTCAGAAATAACAGCAATAAGAAAGAATCCAAGGAAATGTATATTCCATTTTCATGTTGACACATACTAATGGCAGGATATAGCTCATTTGGTGTTTGCTCTTATGGTGGTGTCCCAAAGCAGGTGAATTTCAAAGTACTCTGAAGGCAGGTGGTGTAACTGATAAAACTTCTGGATACTTTAAGGCCACATTTAGTCCAGGGGGAAAATACCCAGGATTAACATAGCACTTTACCCACCGGTAAGCATTGACCTTATCTTTGTTGATGGCACAATTCCTACCCGTTTGCACACAGCGGGAGGGGAGTTGTGTTTCCCTAGGCACAGAGAGGCGGTGCTCTTATTGGCCTCTGAAGCAGGTAGACTTCTTGGTCCCATGCAGCCTGGAAAATGAGTTTGTCAACATGAGATGGCTTGGCCTTGAAGGAAACCAGCAAAAATGTTCTGAGAACAGAGGAACCACTCTCATTTGGATTCCTTCCAGCAATTCCAGCAGAGTGGACTCTTCAGGGGCTGGAGTTTTAAGGGACAAGCACATCGGTTTCATTTACATGCTCTGGATGTAACTCAGGTGAAGTGTGTGAGCACCAAGAGTTCTAGGCTAATTAACGAAATCTAGAAATGCCACTCTGGGTCAGGAGAGGAGATCAGGTCATAGATGATGTTAGAAGAATTATTTCTCAATTATGAATAGGTGACCACATTACTAGAATACAATTATTAATTAGCACCTTAGTTATTAGCACTGATAGAAGCAAGCACATTTCAAGTTAATCTAACAGATTTAATCCTGGTAATTTTGCTCTATGGTGATTACAGGTAGCTGCAGTGTGCAATAAGAGCTATGTCTGAGGTAAAACTGAGGATGTAGAAAGGAAAGCTTACCTCCTCCCCAGAAGGTGTCCAGCAAAAGGTGGACTAGACAGCTACCCTGCTGTTGTGGGCAGATTCCCATTCTGGGAGGAGGCAGAGATCAGAAGAGACTCAAGCCCAAAACAATACTATAGTCCCAAGGTTTGTCAAATATTAAATACCTTAAAATAATGTTGAAGGCTAATCTGAATGCTGAGTGGTTGGCACTATTCTAAAAGGCTTTCCTATATTATTTCATTTAATCCTCAGAAAGGATGTGTGTACATTAGTATCCTCATGATAGAGAAAAGGAAGGACCCTGAGGCTGGCAGTGGTCAGGAGGCATGCCCTAATCTGCACGGCTTGGGCTGGAAGCAAAGCCCCAGGTGGTCCGATTACACCCTTCCCATGCCGTCCCTGCGTGTGGCAGTCACCAGTGAGACAGTGCGTGGAGGAGTGGTTCTAGAAAGACAACGCTTAGGGCTCCTCAACTTTCTTTTCCTCACAAAGGGTTAGCATGAGGTGTCTACCTGGCCAACTCCCTCCTTCCCCACCATCATCTTGTTTTATTATGGTCAGTGTTATTCTAGTAAAGTTTTACTGAATTCCTTACCTAAACTATAATATTGGAGTCCAGTGATATCCTGGTCCCTGATTCAAAAGCCCCTGGGACCCACCACCCAGAACCCCACAACCACGGGAAGCCCTATTCCTACAATGGAATGCTGCTGAGCAATTAAAAAGAAGATACTACTGATACAATAACATGGTGGAACCTCACAATGCATTATGCTGAGTGAGAGAAGTCAGAAAGAAGAATGTAAACTCATTCCACTCATGACATTCGTATAAAGGCAAAACTATAGGGTCAGAAAGCAGACGGCCATTGCTGGGGGCTAGATGTGGTGGTAACTGTTGGCTATGCACAGGGCTGGGGAGATTTCTGGAGATGGCCCTGTTCTACATCTGAGTTTAGTGGCATGACACTATTCTGTGTACTTATGACTCATGGAACTGGGTGCTAAAATAGGTACATTTTACTGTATGTAAATTATCCTATATAATAAAAGGCTAATATGCAAATAGACCAAATGGTAGAACAACTGGAACAACTGAATAATCAAAAAACTGGTCGCTATGATGTGTGCAGAACATGGCAGGCGTCAGCAGCAGGCAGCAGAGTGTGGGACATGGTGGGCATCAGCTGCAGCAGGATGGTGGAGCAGGTGAGCAAGGACATCAGACCAAAGCGGGGCACCAGCTGCTGTCATTGGGGCGAGCCTCTGGTGGTTACTGAAAATTCTTTGCACCTGCTGCTGGTGCCGGCCCTGCTTGCATCCACTGCTGGTACCAGAGCCACTGCTCACACCCACTCCCAGCACCGGCCCCACTCATACTTGCTACCGGTGCCAGAGTTGCCACACACACCTGCTGATGGTGCTGGTCCCACTTGCATCAGCTGCTGATGCCAGCCCCAATCACTCTACATAATCAGCCAGCAGACCCACCCCTGTGCCCACTGCAGCCTCACGGGCCACTGTTCCTTTCAAGGTGCACAAATTCATGCACTGGGCCCCTAGTACCATGTAAGAAAAAAAGAGGTATACCATACTAATAAACATTTTCAAAAAAATAAAGAAAGTTAATAAGGTGAGGCTAATAAGAAGGTAAAGCTTCCAGTTAATAGCTAATTTTATTAAAAAAAGCAATTTTCAAGTTGACAGTGACTGACAAAGAGACTATCAAAATGATACAGCTTAGTTAAAGGAGTAATACTAAACTTCATATGATATCCCCAGATAAAAGAGGCCAATATTTTAATCAATATTCTTTTACTGCCATGTTCTGGAGGTATAAGCAGTATTATTAGCACTAATCTACTTTGCCTCCCTCAGTTTGAAAGACCAGGCAAGAAAGCATATATATCATATCACTTCTATTCTTGAAGCTTCTTTAAATAGTTCACTTGATCCGCCAGGACCTTGGGACTAAGAACTCTGAATTCTCAGGACATCTGTTGGAAAACCAATATAGTGGCGCAAATGAGTTGTCAGAATGCAACAAGGATTATTTGCCACTTAAAAATATAGGCATTTACTAGAAGAGAGATGAGCTTCCTTATGTGATGCTTACTAATGGTCAAAGCCAAAATACTCCTAAGTCCAAGAAGAAGAAAAGTGAAATGCCTGTCTACAAAAAGGTATTTTAAAACTACAGGGCCAAAATGTATATTTCTTTCCTAAGTCAGGCTGACCAGGTTAGAGAAAAGGAGAACAGAAGGCACCCTGACCCTGATCCTCTCCAAGCAAATGCAAGGTTGTCTAAAGAAAAAGGCAAACCTTCTCCATCACTAGAGGGAGAGGTTAGACTTTCTTTTGTCTCTTCCTATTATCTGTTCCTTCATCTGCTACAAGAAGGTGTCTTTTCTGTTGTCACTTTATTTGGGGAGGAGTAGGAGGAGGAAAAGGACAGGAAAGAAATAAAAAATAAAATGCAAAAAATCTAATTGCTAAAAACCAACCTCGAGAGATAAAATATATTTGAGAGTTTCAGCCAAAATAAAAGGTAGGTAGTTTAAGGTGTGTTTAAAGAATGCAATAAAAGTTATCCTTTATTTTTACAAAAGATGAGGTTAAACACATTGTAAAATGAGTTAATTTTCTAAAACTTCATGGGTATACTTCTCTGTATGAAATTTCATCGGAAAGATTTAAGTTAGATTTTTTAAAAAATGCAAATAATATAATGTGCTACTTAAGTAGTCTTCTCTGACATTCTTAAAAAATAAAAATGGCATGGCTCAATAGATTCTTCCATACTGGCCTCTACTGAAGTATGTTTGATGGATGGATAATCTGTGTACTTAAGGACTGTGTACTTAGTCCTGTCTGGAAGCAAAGTCAGAAAGAAATGGCCCCTGCCTGAGGAACCAGAGCCAGCTTCGTAAATAGAAATAACATTCAGCCTGACAAGCATCCAGTCTGACAAGCATCCAGCACTAAGCTAAGCAGGTGCTGTCACTGGTTGCAGTGGGACTTTAAAGTCAGAAAGAAAGTTGGGACGGATAAGCACTGACATAAGAGGTGCTGAGCCAGGCCTGACTGGGGTTTGATTCCTCAGCACCAGATGGAGGGGAAGAGAGGGCACCCCAGAACAAAGCCCAGCCCCAACACATGGCAGAGCTCTCAACGTTCACATCGGCCTGTGCATTGGATTTTGTTTTTTGGACTCAAGCCTTTTTTTATTCCAGGAAGGTTTACACATTTTATGGTGTTAGGAGACTCAATTTTTAAAATATCAATGCCTGAAATCTAGTGTTTTTTTAGAATGTTGGATCTTTATAATGATGCTTTTAGGTAAAGTAGCTGCGAAAACATAAAAATGTTTTTATAACGTTCAAAGTGATTGTGTATTTTCTAGTGGAATCTTTCTAGACTGCTAGTACTTCTCTGTCTTTATAACTAACCCCTCCCACTATGCTAACAAACTCCCAGCTCTATAAACTGCAGCAAGGAATTAAGCTTGAAGAGGACATTCTTAAACCCATGCTAACTAGTTCTGTGGCCACCTTGCTTCTGAAACATGAAACTGCAAAGGGCACATCTTCTCTGTTGTTTACTGAGGGCTTGGCTGACTGCTAACATTTATCACGGAGCTGGAATAAAGGAGGGGGAAGAGGAAAGACAGGTGCGGCCTCACTTTAGCATCCTGACCTAATCCTCTCCTCCAGCCCCTTCATCTGATCAGCTCCTACTCATCCTTCAGGTCTTTACTCATTTCATCCAAGAAACCTGAGGCCACCCTGCTGTGACATACCACTTCTCAGTTTTCATTACAAGCTGCCTGTCTCTAAGCCAGCACCCAAGTGCCCTTCTGTACCTGCAGGACCTCGTATCTGCATCCCCTACTCAATTCCAAGAGCAAGGGCTGTGTCTTGTTCATCCCCATCCCACAACACAAGAGAGCCTCTCTTGGAGAATGAGGATACATGAGGCAAGGAAAGTACTATTAAGAATGTTTCTGCCTTGCCCAGGTGGCTCAGTTGGTTGGAGGAGCATCCTATACTCAATTCTGGGTCAGGGCACATATCCAGATTTCGTGTTCAATCCCCAGTTTGGGCAAGTACAGGAAGCAACTGCTCAGTATTTCTCTCTCATCTCATCTCATCTCTCTCTCTCTCTCTCTCTCTCTCTCTCTCTCTCTCTCTCTCTCTCTCTCTCTCTCTCTCTCTCTTTCTCTCCAATGAAAACATATCCTTGGGTGAGGATTTTAAAAAAAGAATGTTTCTATATCTAGTTAACTCCCATTTCTATGCACAAGGGGAAGTCTTTCTCAAACTAGTTTTCCTTCCAACATATTAAAATTGTAATCAATGCTCAACAACTACCCACATGCAATAGGAACCGCCCAGGCAATCGTGGACTTACAGCTGGGATGCTCCTTGAGTGGCTGTGCATACAACCTGACAACGATGGGAGCTCTTTCAAAGCTGTACACACCACCACCATCCTCCATGAAACAAGGAACTCCATGGAGCTGGTCCCAGGGCCCCTGGTCTTAGCATTCTACCTGCCCTGGACTCAGCGGTCAACATTTGATTAAAGCTTTGAATAGAAAATGGATGGTTTCATATTGATAAAGTCACAGTCTTTACAGAAAGGTACATGAGTTGATTGAGCTTTTCAATCATGTTTACTTATTAACAGGCTAGCATTAAGCTCATGACTGCAAATATAGTACTTCAAATAGTGAATCTATATCAGAAAACAAAAAAATCAGCCCTGACAAGGCACAGGCCAGAGGAGGAAAGCTTAGCTATCAGGAATTTTGTCTTTTGCCAAAAAGAGATTTCTTGTGTCAAGAATAAAATAAAAGTATATTTAAGCCATGCATTGTAGCCAAAAGAGGGAAAAGTTACTGGATAAAATTTTGATTATGGTTTACAACATCTATTCTCTATTAACTCTAACATTTACAGAAAAATATGCCCAAGACATATACACCATTTACAATGCAGTCTGGGTTACTATCAGGAAATAGACACCAGTTTGGAATATTCTGATAAAATCCACAGTATCTCTGAATATTAACATGCTTAATTAAGGCTCCCCAGATAGAAAGCCGAGCAGACAGTACATGAAAGAGGGGGCTGCCTACAAGCAATTTAGATATAATATTTTCAAATAATGATGGCCTGAAAAATGGAGGGAAAAAAGAAATCTCAGAGGTCCAATAGAAAAAAAGTTATAAAACAAATAAAGAGAATATGCATGTCTTCAGAAAAATAAATTCAAAGTACTCCACTAGCATTTTTTTTATTAAATGGCAGTTTATACATGAACCATACTTCATTTTACTGCTTTAGTTTGAAGACACAAAAACAAAATACTGGTAAGGCTTTTCTCATGTCCTGTCATATTCTAGAGTTCAGGCTTCTTGTTTGCTTGGTTATTTTAGACTTGTCAGAAATTGATAAGTCTTAACTGGCTGACTAAATTTTGTCTTTAGGTTGCATTTGGCCTCAAAATTCCTATGGTTTAAATCTTTATTTCCCATTCAGTGATATTTCCAGACCTTCATGCAAAATATGCATCCCATTTTCTGGCCTGTATCCATACCAGTTTCATGACCCCCCAAAAGCCATTAAAACTCCTTATATATGTTGTCAAAATAAACAGACCCTCTAAATGGTATAAAATTACCATTTTTTCACATCAATATCTATATGTTATGGTTTTTCTCAGTATTAGGAACCACCCACTCCATAATCACAAGCACAATTGCAAAGTCTCATCTCTATTTCAAAGTTAACTGGATATATTATTTTTATGTTATAGCCAAGTTTACAGGACACCTATATCCTAAGTTTTTTGAATACAGGTTAAATTTAAGTACTTATCTATTTGAATTTTATTATTCCTAAAATATATATATTTAAATTTAAATTCTTCATTGTTTAAAGTGTTACGAATCTCCATTTTCCCCTATTGACCTCTTCCCAGCTGCTCCTATCCCCCAGCACATGCTGTCTATGCCCACTGATTATGCTCATATGCATGCATGTAAGTCCTTTTGTTGATCTCTTATTCCCTCAACCCATGCCTTACCCCAGAGGTTGGACAGTCTGTTTGATTGTTCTATGTCTCTGGTTCTATTTTAGTTCATCTGTTTATGTTGTTCATTATATTCCACAAATGAGTGAGTTCATGTGCTATTTATCTTTCTCTGACTGGATTATTGTGCTTAGCATAATGCTCTCCAGGTCCATCCATGTTGTAAATGTAAGAATTCCTTCTTTTCTACAGCAGCATAATATTCCATTATGTAGATGTACCACAGTTATCTAATCCACTTACCTGCTGATAGGCACTTAGGCTGCTTCCAAATCTTAGCTATGGTGAATTGTGCTGCTATGAACATAGGGGTGCATACATTCTTTCTGTTTGGTGTTTCTGTTTGCTTGGGATAAATTCCTAGAAGTGGGATCACTGGGTCAAATGGAAGTTCCATTTGTAATTTTCTGAGGAAACTCCATACTGTTCTCCACAGTGGCTGCACCAGTATGCATTCCCACCAGCAGCGCATGAGGGTTTCTTTTGCTCTGCCTCCGCACCAGCACTTATTGTTTGTGGATTTGATGATGACAGGTGTAAGATGGTACCTCACTGTTATTTCAATTTGCATCTCTTGGATGACAAACCTATAGCCACCACCCTACTTAATGGACAAAAGCTAAAACCATTTTTCCTAAACAGAACCAAAACAGGGGTGCCCACTTTCACCACTCCTGTTCCCTGTTTAACATAGTACTGGAAGTGCTAGCCATAAGGATCAGAAAAGAAGAAGAAATAAAAGTCATCCAAATTGGAATAAAATTATCATTATTCACAGATGTCATGTTATTGTACATAGAAAACCCTAAAGACTCCATGAGAAAACTACTAGACTTAATAAATGTAGCATGATACAAAATTAACATCCAGAAATCTATGGCTTTTTTATACACCAATAATGAACTCACAGAAAGGGAAACTAAAAATACAATCCCATTTACCATTGCAATAAAATAATTTAGATAAACTTAACCAAGGGGGTAAAGGACCTGTACTCAGAAAATTACAGGATTCTGAAAAAAGAGATAGAGGAAGATATAAACAAATGGAAGAATATATTGTGTTCATGAGTTGGTAGAATCAACATCATTAAAATGTCCATACTACCCAAAGCAATCTACAGAGTCAATGCAATTCCCATTAAGATACCAATGGCATATTTCAAAGACCTACAACAAACTCTCCAAAAATTCATCTGGAATAAAAAACAAAACAAACCCAAATAGCCACAGCAGTCCTGAGAAAGAAGAACAAAGTTGGAGGGATCACAATACTAGATATCAAGCCATACTACAAAGCCACTGTTTTCAAAACTGCCTGGTACTGGCACAAGAACAGACATATAGACCAATGGAACAGAACAGAGAACCCAGAAATCAGCCCAAGCCATTATGCTCAATTAATATTTGACAAAGGAGGCAAGAGCATGCAATGGAGTCAAGACAATCTCTTCAATAAATAGTGTTGGGAAAATTGGACAGATACATGCAAAAAAATGAAACTAGACCACCAACTTACACCACACACAAAAATAAACTCAAAATGGATAAAGGACTTAAACGTAACATGGGAAACCATAAAAATCTTAGAAGAAGCCATGGGCAGGAAAATAGTAGACATACGTTGCAGCAATATCTTTACTGATACAGCTCCTAGGGCAATGGATACGGGACTTCATCAAAATAAGAAGCTCCTGCACAGCAAAAGAAACCATTAACAAAACAAGAAAGCCCACTGCATGGGAGAACATATTTGCCAATGTTATCTCCAATAAGGGTTTAACCATTTGTACATAATAAGCATCTATAGACGCAAGTGGTGGACCCTGTTTAATCAAATTAAAAGTATTGTGGTAGTTAACAGGTTAATCTCCAAAATTTATAGGAAAATCATACAACTTAACAAAAGGAAGATAAACAATCCAATTTAAAAAAAGGGCAAATGACCTAAATAGACACTTTTCTAAAGAGGACATACAGAAGGTCAAGAGACATGAAAACATGCTCAAAATCACTAAATATTTTATCCATTCCAAAAAACATTTCCTGGGCATTCAGAAAGACCATACAAAAAATGTATACTTAGTAAATGCTTAACGTGCTGACCCTGCTCTGCCTTGAAAATGTACTCTATTGGGGGATTTCTGAATAACAAACTACTAATTGTTAAATAGTGCAGGGACTTTAAAGAATTTAATTGACCCTTCTCTTAGGAATTACCAAGTGGTCACATTAGGACTTCAACATTTATGGGAACCCTTCCCTAATCGCTCTACCCCCAATCTTTGTGCTTAAAAAGACTTCTCCCATTGTTAAAATAAAAAGAGTGTTAAAAAATCAGTCTTTCTGCCCAGGCCGGTTTGGCTGGACCGAAGGGTCCTGGATTCAGTTCTGGTCAAGAGCTCGCCCCTGGGCTGCAGGCCCCTCCTCGGCTCTGGGGCCTGGCTGGGGCTTGTGCAGGAGGCAACCAATCTATGTGCTTCTCTCACATCAGTGTTTCTCTCTGTCTTTCCCTTTTCCACTCTCCCTGAAAATCAATGGAAATAAATATCCTTGGGTGAGGATTAAGAATAAGTCTTTCCTTTCTGCTTTTAAAATTACATTAAGAAACAGTTACATAATGTTTGTGACTTATGCCCCAGGTCTCTGCTTATCATCTGCCCTATATATTGACAAATTTTCTGAAATCTCTTTTCCTACGTAACTTGCCTATTGTAGAATGAAAAAGGAATCCCAGCTTCCAGTAGTGGTCTGGTTATTCAGTTCCCCTTCCTTGGCCATTCTTCTATCCATCCAGCCCTATCTTTTAGCCTTTGCTAATGTATTTGTTTTCCTAGCCTCCCTACACAGACAGACCCACCAGGAGCTGGCTGATGGGAATCCTACCTGCCTGGCAAGGCTATGAAGTTTTGTTCCATCTAGGCCAGTGGTCAGCAAACTGCAGCTCACAAGCCACATGTGGCTCTTTGACCCCTTAAGTGTGGCTCTTCCACAAAATATCACATGCGAGCGCGCACGTTCAGTGTGATTGAAACTTTGTGGCCCATGTGCAGAAGTCAGTTTTCGGCTCTCAAAAGAAATTTCAATCGTTGTACTGTTGATATTTGACTCTGTTGACTAATGTGTTTGTCGACCATAACAAGATTTTACCTTCTGAGAAATATGGTCCATCAGCTCACAGCCACAAAACTTAGCACTTAATTGGTTTAATAAAAAATAAAACTATATGTAAAGTTTGTTTTTAAAACTTTGAATGAGCTCCCCAAGACATCCTATCTGTCTAGACATTTCTGTTTTCCTCATGGTGGCTAGAGCGACAAAGAACTTGTGAACCCCTTTGAAATTTTTTAGCATTTTTTTTTATTTTGGGAAAATACACATAATATAAAGTTTATCATCTTAATCATTTTTAAGTGTAAAAGTCACTGACATTAAGTACATTCACACTGCTTGGCAACCATCATTATCTGGCTCAAGAACTCTTTGGGACACTATTGTCACAGTCTGCAAGAGTCAGACAGAAAATTTCCAGTTAGTTCCTAATGATAAAAGCCTAGTTTTAATTCACTGAACTGTATGCCTAAAAAGGTGTATATTACTGTGTATTAATTATACTTCAATATAACCAATTAAAAGCAAATAAGGAGGGATGTACTGGGAGTGGGCTGGGGCAATTGGGACCCAGACCACAATGGGTAGAGGCATAGCGGCAGAGATGGGGATTTTATCAGAAGACACAGGTGTCCTTGAGGAGGCTGAAGAGAGTAGTGGCATTTATCCACTCACTCATGGCCAACATCTTTGAGCAGCTATGTTCTAGACACTGCTGGGCAGCCACTAGAATTGGTCAGACATGTTTCACAAAGTTCATCCTGACTGCATTATAGATGACTGAGGGACAAAGCTAGTGGTGTTTGTCATCTTGAAGTAAAAAGTACTAAATTAAGGCAGGAGCAAAGGCAGGAGATAGCAAAAGCTGTATGTATCTTTAGTTTTACCTATTAATAGGGCCACCATAAAACCCCTATTCCATCACTTTGTTCCTATTTTTAGTCATTCCAAGGTTACTTTAGTTTGGTATGTAGCACACCAGATAAGCATTATAGTATACCAAGTGAGTAGATTGTATTATATCATGATCTCATACTTCTTCCATACAATCGTTATTTATAATTTAAATCATATAATATCCTCATAATAACAACTAAGACTATATAAGTGTGTGTGTACATGCACATGTGTGTATCTTTTTAATCTGCCAAATTATTTTTAGACTGTTTTTAAAAATGCCCGATTTCATGTATATCAGAGGACATTGGAGACAGGAACATACTGGTTATGGCAAAGGGTTTCTCCTTGTGTTACAAAAGTACCATTTAAGAAAAATATGTAATATATTTAATTTATTCTTACTTAATTACAAAACCCTCATAACACAAAACTAATCATTACAAATGAGCTAATCAAATAGCAGCAATCTTTGACTTTTAGTTCAAAACACATTAAAATAGCATACAAAATGTACTTTCCCATTTTTAAAATTATATTTAAGTGCCTGTTGATGCCACAGAGGTCATCGGAAATAACAGATACTGTCCAAGTCAATGCTCTGACTCCCGGCTGAGCTACGAATTTTGTTCCCTTGGTTTTCACATTAATATCTCTGAGGAATACTTACTAAAAAATGGGCAGAGAGTAATGAAGACATTTTTTTTATTTACTTTGAATTTTGTAAAGAATGCTTTCAAAGGCATTAGCAACTGTTGCCCAGCTACAAATGAAAAATTAATTTAAGGAACTCGCACAGCATTTTCAGGGCCTCATTCCAAATAGAATTTCTCAGACAGACTAAAATTGTACTCTTTTCATCTTCAGCCCACTTGAAGTTAAAAAAAAAAAAGGCAAGATAGTAGGTGTAAATGACTAAGAGGGGGCCCAGAGGATGCTCTGGAAGCTGAAGGGTTAGGAGCTTCATGTAGGATGTCTTGATAAGAAGTCTAGACTATCTGTAATTTGCTGATTGTGAGGAAAACCAGATTATTAAGAGACCTTGTGAAGCCAACAGCTACAAGAGCTTAAAATGCATGTGAAACTTGGGATGACGCATAGGAACAGGGACTGTAATACTTTATGACCCCAAGTACCATTTAGGGTGATTCCTATCACAAATGCAAAAAAATGCCATTGGAATTTACAAAAAGGAATTGTAAAAATGTGACTAGGAAGAAGACAGAAACTCAAATCCATTATGCAACATCGGAAAGTTCTTACTTAGAGTGGGCTGAGTTGAATATTACAGCACAAGACAAGCAGATGAGGCAAGTAGGCTGCTCTTTGTATAACTTAGGAAAACACATGTCTTTTTTCAGGTTTTACTATGTTTCACCCCCATTTATCCCACCGACTGGGCAGCTTCATGCAGTGAACAACCTGTGCAATCAGGAAAATTACTCGTTAGTAGTTTACTTACTGAGTGAATGATGCAAATCTATATGTTTGACCTGAATATTCAAAGGAACGAGTCGACAACTTGGTAAAGAAGTGGTTAGTCACAGAAAACCACTTGTTAAATTATCTGAGCTGAGTATTTTAAGGGACTACATCAGAAAGTTGTAGTTGATCTATGAACCCATAATAGAATGAGATATTTACACCATTCACAATCAACATTGCTTTTCTATTTCTCTTTAGAGGAACTGCCTGCTTCCTCTTCTCTAAACACGTTTGGAAATCTATTAGTCACGATGGCCTCAAAGCCACACCCCTGTAGCAGAGCAGTTCTTATAGAAGGAGTGAGGTGTCTGGTACTCCCACGGAGAGCAAGGTGCCTTTTACACTTTTCCTAGGCCCACCCCTCTCCCCATCTAGTTCCTCCAGCAAGCACAATTAATTTACTTAAAACCAAATCCACATCATGAAAAACAGCATGAAAACTCCATGAGTTCACAGAGAGATTTTTAATTAATTTATTGGTTTACTCTTCACTCACCTCTGCACCTACCCCATTTAAGTAGTAGTGCCCAAATATCCCAGAGCAGTGGTTGGCAAACTCATTAATTAACAGAGCGGCAAATCGCGGCTCGGGAGCTGCATGTGGCTTGCTAGCTGTAGTTTGCCGACCATTGCCCGAGAGCAATAAAAAATGCTCAGGAAACTTGAGGATTCCATGAGAACTGCAGAAAGAAATCAGGCCCTTTCATTCTAGTTAAGAAAAACTGACCGGGATGTGTAGGAGGTCTCAGAAAGGTGTGAACACTGCTGCCCTGGCTCTGGTGACCCTGTGAGGAGTGACAGCAACATCTGCTCAGGCCAAGACGAACCCTAGATGGAGAGGGCCTTCCTCCACCTAGCAGAGACCGTGAGGTAGCATGGTGCTGCTGACTCCAACTTTGGTAACTCAGCATGAGGACCTACATGTAGAACGTGTCCCCAGTTTCAAGGAGGTCATGCGTGTCACAGGTTTCAATAGGTCACAGCAGCACCATTTCTTAAGTTATTTGAAATACTGAAGATGCCCTCTGGAAAAGGCCTTGCCAGTCAAGGAAAAAGTCCATGCTGCTCACCTCAATAATGTAGAGAACCACGTTCTTGTAGAAGCAGTACAGTATGCACTTGGTGACACGGTTGTAGCTCCAAGCACCATGAACCAACAGGAGCTTCTCTAAGTAGGAAAACTGCAAGAAGAAAATAAAAGTTCAGAGAAGCCCATCATCTTATATAATAAAAGCCTAATATGCTAAGTGTCTGGTTGACCAGCCGACTGTTCAATCAAAGTGCAATATGTTAATGATATGCTAAAGCCACTCAACCACTTGCTATGATATGTACTGACCACAAGGGGGTAGACAGTCGACCAGTCAACCAGTTGCTATAATGTGCAGTGACCCGAGGGGGCAGACGCTCTGATCAGTAGGTTAGCTTGCTGCTGGGGTCTGGCAGGAGGAGCCAGATGGGCTGGAAACACCTTGGAGCTCTCCGGCCATTCCTCCCCAGCTGGCCAACCTCCTGCATCTCTCCCCAGCCCGGATCTTGCACCAATGGGGTCCCTCAGCCTGGCTTGCACTCTTTTGCAATCCAAGACCCCTCAAGGGTTGTCGGAGAGCCTGTTGCAGCCTGATCCCACAGGGGAGTATCACTCACAGGTGGCAAGTGCAACAGTGGTAGTGGGAGCCTTTCCCACTTAACAGCAGCACTAAGGATGTCCAACTGCCGCTTAGGCCTGTTCCCCCCAGAGGGTGAAGGCCTGGCTGAGGGATACCACCCTCTGCCCCCAAATGCATGAATTTCATGCACCAGGCTACTAGTTTAGGAATAAAAGTCATTAAATGTCTTTTAGAAGAAATGACAGAGAAGGTAATAGCAAAAACCATTCATGTAAGAAAACTAAAGGCCAAGCTTTCAGGCCCAGTGAGAAGAGCTAAAATATCTCAAACCTACATAATTATAATTTTCCCCAAATATACAGCTGAACATCTAATTGTTATTCTTGTGAAATTCTATTTATGTAAATGCTTTTTAGATGGTCTTAATTATTAAAAGAAGGTGAAAGGGGACACATGTTCCTGACCTGTTTGCACTGTCAGCCTGCAGGTTAAAAACAGTTACAAACACACAGAGACTCACAGACACACACGGACATACACAGACACATGGACATACACAGGCACACTGTAACATACAGATACAGAAACAGAGACACCCACACCCTCTGCCTCCACTTCTATATCCATTTTGTTCTTGTTTTTTTCAACTAGTACAGAGTCCTGCTTGCTAGAGTACAATGCAGTCAGGAAAAATAGAAATCAGCAAGCAGCTACATACTAAGTTGAGAATAATGTAATGGCTCTCTCAGTTTGAAATATTCAGCAATATTCTAATGTTTTAACAAAATACTTGGAGAGAAACCAAGATGGCGGCATAAGGTATATACCTGTACGTGCTGCCTCTCACAACCACACCAAAACTACAACTAAAAGACAAAATGACTATCACCCAGAACCACGGGAAAGCTGGATGAGTAGAAGTTCTACAACTAGAAGGAAAGAAAAAAGCACATTGAGACTAGGTTCGACATGCAGAGGCACAGAAAAGCAGAAATATGGAGGTGCGTGAATAGGGCTGTCAACTGGATGCGCTGCTTGTTTATTTTTTTAATGGGGAAGGAGATACAAGCTCTGAACTGACTGCTCTGAACTCCAGTTTCTGGGGAGAGTCTGAGGACCCAGACTGCTATGGGAAGAAACTGGACTGTCTGGCATCAGATCGGAAAGTAACGGTGGCTTTCTTGCAGAGGTGCTCACAGGAATAATTGTTTACTGCACTGGGGCACGGGATGCAGGAATGCAGACACACAGAGATGGCTGACTGGCAGTCATCACTGTTTGCTACAGCCTGGAGATTCTCTCAGACCCTGCCCCGCCCAATTTGCAAACCCATCCAAACTGTCCAGAGCGGCTTTTGCATATGAATGGTCTGCCCTTATGCAGCGTAATGTAACAAACTGCAGCTGAGTCAGATAGCTCCAAAACATCCAGACCCCAAACAAAGAGAAATCTCCAGATCTCCCTGTAGCTCCTGCTGGATGGCCTCAGGCAGTAGCTGACTTGCATCTCCTTGGAGATCCAGGAGCCAATGTACCCAGTGGTCAGTGTGAAACGATATCAGATTTCAATTCCTCACATCCATAAGTGACAGATTCAGGGAGCACCAAAGCCCCACTAAAGCAAGTCTTGCCCCATAAGGGTGTCTCTAGCACAGTAGTTCTTCCATTACAGACACAGCGGGTCCTCACAGCCAATTGGCCTGGAGGTCAATTCCTCCCAGTGTACCAATAGCAATCAAGGCTTAACTACAATAAGACTGTGCACACAGCCCACAAAGGGATGCATCAAGAGTGTCCACCTCAGGTAACTGGGGAGGCTGAGCCACTGGGCCCTATAGGTCACCTACCACACAAAGCCACTCCATCAACACAGGGAAGCAGCCAAAATGTGGAGACAAAGAAACAATGTCAAAAATGAAAGAAATGGAGAAAAACAAACTACTGGATATAGAGTTCAAAAAACACAGTTATCAGGTTACTCAAGAATATTCTAGAAACATCCAAGAAATTTGGTGAGACCTTCAAGAATCTTAATGAGAATGACGAAAAAAAAAAAAAAAGAAGAAGAAGAAGAAAAAGAAAAATAAAGAGGACCAGTCAGAAATTAAGCATACACTGTCTGAAATAAAAAATAATATATAGAAATTCAACAGTAGACTAGAGGGACCCCAAAAATCAAACCAAAGATTTGAAATAAGAGGAAGCAAAAACACCCAACAAGAAAAACAAAAAGAAAAAGAATCAAAAAATATGAAGATAGGTTAAGGAGCCTCTAGGACAACCTCAAGCATACCAACATCCAAATTATGGGGATGCCAGAAGAAGAGAAAGAGCAAAATACTGAAAACCTATTAGAAGGAATAATGACAGAAAACTTCCCCTACCTGGTGAAAGAAATAGACTTAAAATTCCAGGAAGCACAGAAAACTCAAAACAAGAAGAATCCAAAGAGGACCACACCAAGACACATCATAATTAAAATACCAAGGGCAAAAGACAAAGAGAGAATCTTGAAAGAAGCAAGAGAAAAACAGTTAGTTACTTACAAGGGAGTACCCATACGACTGTCAGCTGATTTCTCAACAGAAACTATGCAGGCCAGAAGGGAGTGCCAAGAAATACTCAGAGTGAGGGACAGCAAGGACCTGCAACTAAGACTACTTATCCAGCAAAGCTATCTTATAAAGAGCTTCACAGACAAGAAAAAGCTAAAGGAGTTCATCACCACCAAACCAGGATTATATGAAATGCTGAAGGGTATTCTTTAAGAGGAGGAAGAAGAAAAAGGTAAAGATAAAAAATATGAACAACAAATTGACAACAAGTACATATCTATCAACAAGCAAATCTAAAAATCAAGTGAATAAAAAATCTGATGAATAGAATGGACTGATGAATATAATAGAATCAGGGGCATAGAAAGGGAGTGGACTGACAAGTCTTAGGGGAAAAGGGGTATGAAGGGTGTGGGAAGAGAATGAACAAAAATTGTACACCTAAGGATGAGGACAGTGTTGGGGGATAAGGGCATGGGGTAACAGGGGGGAGGCGGGTAGAGGGGAGCTATGGGAGGGGGGAGAGGAACATCTGTAATAATCTGAACAATAAAGATTTCTTTAAAGAAAATACTTGAATGGTCTTTGAAACATAGGTCTTTGAGCACCTCCTCAATCATGTATCCTCAGCCTCCCTTTAGCCTGACTTGGCCTTCTGTGTCCTATTTTATGAAGGTTCCACAAAATGTAAAAATTGAGTTGCAGGGATGAAGATAAGCTTTTAAAAAATTTATCTTTTTTATTGAAAGTATTACAGATGTCTGCTTTGTTTTTGTTGCCCTCATTGACCCCGTCCTCACAAACCTTTGCCATGCCCTTGTCTGTGCCCATGGGCTATGCATATCCTATCCAATGAAAGAGTAATATGCAAATTGACCATACCTGGATCAAGCCACACCCACAGCCATGCTCATCAGCCAATCAGGAGCAAATTATGAAAATAAACTCCAACCAAGATGGCTGTGGCCATAGAGCAGGAGGGAGGCTTGGGTTTCTCCGAAAATGGAGGAAGCTAAGCTTTCTGCCTGCCCTTGCTGGCCTAGGTCTCCACTTAATGTTACAAAGTTTCAATTATAGAAGATACATAATCCCAACAGAAATGGTGGCAGTCATGAAGCTGGAGAGAGCAGAGGCTAGGGTTGTCTGGGCGATGGAGGAAGTCAAGCTTCTGCAGCCCTAGCGCCTAGGCCTCCACTGTAGACTACAAAGTTTCAATTATAGAATTTAAATAAAACCAAAAAGAAATGGCTGTCACCATGGAGCGGAGTGAGCAGAAGGCGTGGCTCCACTCCAGGCTACAGCTTCAATGGTATAACATAAATTAATCCCAGATCCCAGGGCCTCCACTTGGGTCATTGGGGGGGCGTGGCAGGACTACAAAACACCATAGGCCCCTCGCCCAGGCCACTCCATGCCTCAAGGGAACCCCCACACTGATCCGGGACACTCTTCAGGACAAACCAGCTGGCCCCCACCCATGCACCAGGCCTCTATCCTATCTAATAAAAGAGTAATACGCAGATTGACCATCACTCCAACACACAAGAGGGCTGCCCCCATGTGGTCAAAGATCCTGCCCCCATGTGGACACAAGATGGCCACTACAAGATGGCCAGCAGGGGAGGGAAGTTAGAGGTGACCAGGCCAGCAGAGGAGGGAAGTTGGGGGCAAACAGGCTGGCAAGGGAGCAATTAGACATCAATTAGGCTGGCAGGGTAGTGGTTAGGGGGTGATCAGGCTGGCAGGCAGAAGTGGTTAGGGGCAATCAGGGAGGCAGGAAGGTGAGCAGTTTGAAGCCAGCAGTCCTGGATTGTGAGAAGGATGCCCAACTGCCCGTTTAGGCCCGATCCTACTAGGACCGGGCCTAAACGGGCAGTCGGATATCCCTCAAAGGGTCCGAGATTAGAAAGGGTGCAGGCTGGGCTGAGGGATACCGCCCCCCTCCCCCCACCCAGCTCCCCATGCCCGAATTTAATGCACTGGGCCTTTAGTATGAATATAAGTTCCCTGGTTAATTTATCTCCCTTCCAACCCCTGGAATTCATCAGTCCCTTCATGGTTCTATATTTCTGGCTCATAATTTTTGTTCATCAATTAATTTTGCTGATTAGATTCCACATATAACTGAGATTGTGTGATGCTTATGGTTCTGTGATTGGCTTATTTTGCTTAGCATAATACTCTTCAGGTCCTCCATACTGTTGCAAATGGTAAAAGTTCCTTCTTCTTTTAACACTGCTTATTATTCCATTGTGTAAATATGTCACTGTTTTTTTATCCACCCATTTGCTTATGGGCACTCAGGCTGTTTCCAAATCTGAGCTTTAGTAAATTGAGCTGCTATGAACATAGGGGTGCATATATATTTTTTCTAACTGGTGCTTCGGGTTTGTTAGGATATATTCCTAGAAGTGGGATCACTGGGTGAAATTATTAAGATTTAGAGGAAACTCCATACTGTTTTCCATAGTGGCTACACCAGACTGCATTTCCACTAGCAGTGTATGAGGTTCCCTTTTCTTCATATCCTTGCCAAGAAACTTGTCCTTTGTTGATTTGTTGATGATAGCCAATCTGACCGGTGTTGTTTTAACTTGCATCTCTTGAATGATGAGTGACTTTGAACATTTTTTCATGTCTCTTGGCCTTTGGTATGCCCATTTTGGAGAAATGTCTATTAAGGTCCTTTGCCCATTTTTAATTGGATTGTTTATCTTCCCTTTGTTAAGTTGTATGAGTTCCCTTTATATTTTGGATATTAACCCCTTATCAGATGTATCATTGGCAAAAATGTTCTCCCATGCAGTGGGCTCTTTTTCACTTTGTTGTTGGTTTCTTTTGCTGTGCAGAATCTTTTTATTTTAATGTAGTCCCATTTGTTTATTTTATCCTCAGTTTCCTTTGCCTTAGGAAATATATCAGTAAACATATTGCTACTAGAAGCCCGGTGCACAAAATTCATGCATGGGGGGGTGTCCCTCAGCCTAGCCCATACCCTCTCATTTGGGACTCCTCGAGGGATGGCTGACTGCCCATTTAGGCCCGATTCTAGTAGGATTGAGCCTAAAGGGACAGTCAGACATCCCTCTCACAATCCAGGACTGCTGGCTCCAAACTGCACACCTGCCTGCCTTCCTGATTGCTCCTAACCGCTTCTGCCTGACAGCCTGATCACCCTCTAGCCACACCCCTGACAGCCTGATTGATGCCTAACTGCTCCCCTGCCAGCCTATATGCCCCCAATTGCCCTCCCTGCAGGCCTGGGTCCCCCCCAACTGCCTTTCCCTGTGGGCTCGGGCACCCCAACTTCCCTCCTCTGCTGGTCTGGTCACTCCTAACTGCTCTCCCCTGCAGGCTTGATCGCCCTCAACTGCACTCCCTTGCAGACTTGTTCCCTCCCAACTACCCTCCCCTGCTGGCCATCTTGTAGTGGCCATTTTGTGTCTACATGGAGGCAGGATCTTTGACCACATGGGGGTAGCCATCTTGTGTGTTGGAGTGATGGTCAATCTGCATGTTACTCTTTTATTAGATAGGATAGAGGCCTAGTGCATGGGTGGGGGCCAGCTGGTTTGTCCTGAAGGGTGACCCAGATCAGGGTGGGGGTTCCCTTGTGGCATGGGGTGGCCTGGGTGAAGGGCCTGTGGTGGTTTTTAGGCTGGCCATGCCCCCTGGCAACCCAAGTGGAGGCCCTGGTATTTGGAATTTATTTATCTTCTACAATTGAAACTTTGTAGCCTGCAGCAGAGCCAAGTCTTCTGCTCACTCCATGGCGGCAGCCATTTCTGTTAGATTTATTTACCTTCTATAATTGAAACTTTGTAGCCTTAATCAGAGGCCTGGGCCAGCCAGGGCAGGTGGAAAGCTAGGCTTCCTCCATCTCCTGGTGCAACTCAAGCCTCCTGCTCGCTCCAGCTCTGTGGCTGCCATCATTACCTTCTATAATTGAAACTTTGTAGCATTGAGTGGAAGCCTGAGCCAGCAAGGGCAGATGGAAAGCTTGGATTCCTCCATTGTCGGGGAAACCCAAGCCTCCCTCCTGCTCTTTGTGGCCATCAGCCATCTTGATTGGGTTTAATTTGCACATTCACTCCTGATTGGTTGGTGAGCCTGGTTTGTGTGTAGCAGAGATATGGTCAATTTGCATATTACTTTTATTAGATAGGCTGAAAGATATCTGCAATTTCCTGCTACTATTTCTTCTAATTTTTTTTAAGGTTTCATGGCTTACATTTAAGTTTTTATCTATTTTGAGTTTATCCTTGTGTATGGTGTAAGTTGGTAGTCTAGTGTCATTATTTTGTATCACCATCACCATTTATTTATGCTATTGCCTCCTTTGTCAAATATTAATTGAGCACAATATCTTGGGTCAATTTCTGGGGTCTCTTTTCTATTCTATTGATTTATATGTCTGCTCTTGTGCCAGTATCAAACTGTTTTGAGCACAGATGCTTTGTATTGCTTGATATTTGGTATTGTGATCCCTCCAACTTCGTTCTTCTTTCTCAAGATTACTCTGGCTATTCAGGGTCTTTTTAAGTTTCACATAAATTTTTGGAGTGTTTGTTCTAGATTTTTGAAATATACCATTGGTATCTTAATAGTTATTGCATTATAGTTATTGCATTAAATCTGTAGATTGGTCTGGGAAGTATGGTCATTTTAATGATATTGATTCTACCAATCCATGAACATGGTATATTCTTCTACTTGTTTATATCTTCCTCTATCTATTTTTGCAATGTCCTGTTGTTTTCTGAGTACAAGTCTTTTACCTCTTTGGTTAAGATTATTTCCTAAGTATCTTAATTTTTTTTGTTGCAATGGTAAATGAGATTTATTTATTTACTTATTTATTTACTTATTTTTAGTTTTCTTTAGAAAAGTTCACTATTTGTGTTTAAAAATAGCATCAATTTTTGGGTGTTTACTTTGTATCATATTACATTGCCAAATTCATTTATTTGGTGGAGTCTTTAGGGTTTTCTATGTACAATATCATGTCATCTGTGAATAATGACAGTTTTACCTCCTCCTTTCCAACTTGGATGCCTTTTATGTTTTTTCTTGTCTGATCACTGAAGCTAGTACTTGTAGTACACTTAATGAATAATGGTGGTAAAAGCAACCATCCCTCTCTTATACCTGTTCTTAGGGAAAATGGTTTTAGTTTTTGCCCACTGAGTATGATGTTGACTGTAGGCTTGTCTTATATGGCCTTTCTTATTTTCAAGTATGATCCCTCTATTCCCATTTTACTAAGAGTTTTTATCAAAATGGGTGTTGGGTTTTATTGAATGCTTTTTATGCATCAATCGATATTATCATGTGGCCTTTGTCTTTCAATCTGTTTATGTAATATATCACATTTATTGATTTGTTAATATCATACCAGCTTTGCACCCCTGGAATAAATCCTACTTGGTCATGGTATACAATATTTTTAATGTATTGCTAGATTCGATTTGCTAGTATTTTGTTAAGGATTTTAGCATCTATGTTCATCTGGGATATTGGCCTGTAATTCTCTTTCTTTGTAGTGTCTTTATCTGGTTTTGGAATTAGGATAATGCTAGCCTTGTAAAAATAGCTTAGAAGTGTTCCTTCCTCTTTTATTTTTTGGAATAGTTTGAGGAAGATAGGTGTTAGTGGTTATTTGAATATTTGATAAAACTCCCCCATAAAGCCATCCAGACCAAGGCTTTTGTTTGCTGGGAGGTGTTTTTATTATTATTACTGCTTCAATTTCATCAGTATTTATGGGCCTATTCAAGTTTCTGATTCTTCCTGATTTTTGGAAGATTATATTTTTCTAGGAATATGTTCATTTCATTCCTATTGTCCAGCTTATTGGAATATAGTTGTTCATAATATTTTTTAGGATCCTTTGTATTTCTATGGGGTCAGTTGTTACTTTGCCCCTTTAGTTTCTGATTTTGTCTATTTGGGTCCTCTCTCTTTGTTTCTTGATGAGTCTGGCTAAAGGTTCATCAATCTTGTTTATCTTTTCAAAGAACTAGCTCTTAGCTTTATTAATCTTTTGTATTGTTTTTTTTAAGTCTCTATGTCATTTATTTCTGCTCTGATCTTTACTATTTCCTTCCTTCTTTTTACTCTGGGCCTTTCTTGCTGTTCTCTTTCTAATTCTCTAAATTTTATGGTTTGATAGTTTATTAGAAGTATTTCTTATTTTTTGAAGTATACCTATAATGCTATGAACTTCTCTCTCAATCCTCTTTCACTGTGTCCCATAGATTTGGGGTTGTTGTGTGTTCATTTTAACTTGTTTCCAGGAAATTGTCAATTTCTTTCTTGACCTCTTTGGTAAACCATTCTTTGTTTAATAACACACTATTTAAGTTCAATGTTTTTTAATGTTTCTGAATGTTTTTATTATAGTTGATTTCTAATTTCATGCCATTGTGATCTGAGAAGATGTTTGATATGATTTCTATCTACTTGAACTTGCAGACTTAATTTATGTCTTAACATGTAATCTATCTTTGAAAATGTACCATGCGCACTTGAGAAGAATGTATATTCTGTAGTGTTGAAATTTCTGAAAATGTCAATTTCATCTGATCTAGTGTGTCATTTAGTACTGCTGTTCCCTTGTTGATTTTTTGTTCTAGAAGATCTATCCAGTGGTGTCAGTGGGGTGTTAAAGTCACCCACTATGACTGTATTGCTGTCAATCTCTCCTTTAAAATCCTCTGGAAGTTTTTTTTATATATTTAGATATTCTTGTATTGAGTACACATATGTTTACTAGAGTTATATCCTCTTTTTCTATTGATTCATTTAGTATTATCAAGTGGTCTTCATTGTCTCTTGTTGCCTTCATTTTGAAGTCTGTTTTGGCAGATATGAGTATTTTATCCCATATTTTTTTCATTTTCATTTGTCTGAAAAAATTTTTTTTCCATCCCTTCACTTTCATTGTATGTGATTCTTTTGTTCTGAGGTCTCTTGTAGATAGTGTATATATACATCATATATATATATATATATATATATATATATATATATATATATATATATAATGTTTTCTTATCCATTCAGCTACTCTGTGCCTTTTGATTGGATCATTTAAGCCATTTACATTTAAGGTTATTATTGATAGGTACTTATTTGTTGCCATTCTTACTCTTTATGCCTGTGTTCTTATCTTTCTCTATTTCTTCTTCTTACACCAGTTTCTTTAGGATTTCTTGAAGTGTTAATTCTGTGAGAATAAATTCTTTTAACCTCTTTTTATCTGTGAAGCTCTTTATTTTACCTTTGATTGTGAATGATAACCTTGCTGGATAGAGTAGTCTTGGGTTCAGTCCCTTGATTTTCATTACTTTGTATAATTTATGCCACTCTCTTCTGGCATGAAATATTTCTATTGAGAAATAACTTAACCATCTAACGACACTCTCTTGTAGGCAACTTTCTGTCTCTCTCTTAGAGCATTTAAGATTCTTTGTTTTTAATGCTGCACTTTAATTATTATGTGCCTAGGTGTTGTTCTTTTGGGGTTTAACTAGGCTGGGACTCTGTGTTTCTTGAATGTGAATGACTTTTCCCTTCACCTAGGTTAGGGAAATTTTCTGGCATTATTTTTTCAACAGGTTTTCTATTCCTTGCTTGGATTCTTCTCCTCCTGGTACCCTAATGATGTGAATGTTGTTACATTTCATGTTGTCCCAAAGCTTCCTTAAACTCTCTTCCTGCTTTTTATTCTATTTTTTTCCCACTTGATGCTCTGAATTGTTTTTTTTCTACCTTGTCTTCTAATTCACTGATTTGGTCCTTAGTTTCTTCTAACATACTGTTAAATCATTCTAGGTTGTCTTTATTTCAGCTACTTTCTTCCTCATTTCCAATAGATTATTTTTTTCAACCTCTCTTTTCATGTTGGTGTAGCTCTCATTGTCTCTTAATGTTCTCCTTAAGCTCCTTATAATTCTCATTAAGTTGCTAGTAGTTCTCCCTGAATTGTTTGACTACCCTTGTCACCATTATTCTGAATTCTTTATCTGACAAAGTGCTTGCCTCCATTTCATTTTGTTCCTTTTCTGGTGATGACACTTCTTTCATTTGGGTGTTGTTTCTTTGTTTCCCTATTTTCACTGTTCCTTTGTATTTGTTTCTGTTTATTAGATCAAACTGCTATGTTTCCAAACTTTGTGGGATGGTCTTATGAGAAAGGTGTTTTATGGGACACAGTGGTGTGATTTAGATCTCCTGATCTGGGTGCTCTAGGCAAGTCTCTTGCTTGAGTTATTTGGGTCCTCCTGTTGTAGTTGTGTCTTGAATGTTATTGTCTCAGTTGTGGATGGAATTTCCTCTCAGATTGGCTAACTATGTGGTTCAGCCTTAACCACATCATGCAAGATGTTGTGGAGGTGCTGTCAGAACAAGAAAAAATACAATACAACAAAATGCAAAATAAAAGAAACAAAACTAAAATATACACAAGATCCTTACACTACCAACAAAATCAATCACCAGAGAATAGAGAATTAGGAAAGAGAACAGAGAGCAAGAATGATAGAAGAATATGAGGAGAAAAAGAATGAAACAGAGAGGAACTAAGATGGCGGCATAGGTAAACACCTATTGTTCTGCCCCGCACAACGATTTAAGTAACTACAACATAACAACAAAACAAAAATCACCCAGAATCGCCAGAAAGCTGCCTGAGTGAAAACTCCACAAATAAGAGTAAAGGTGGGACACTGAGACTCAGAGGAGCGGCGGGAGCGCAGTCTTGAAGACGGAAACAGGTTAGGAGCCGTCCTGGTCCCGCGCGCGGGCTGTAGGGCTAGAGCAGCAACGCCGGCTGGATTTTGCCAACGGGGAGGGCAGAGATGTCCCACTACACGGATTCCCCAGCGCCAGGCGAGGTCCGAGATCCGGGGTACGTGGAGATGTTCCACTGCACAGATTCCCCAGTGCCAGGCGAGGTCTGAGGTCCGGGGGATGCACCCTGGAAGCGGGGCGCAGCAGAGGCTCCTAGTCTGTGAGAAACCCGGAGGTGGGGAAAAGAAGTTTGGGCGCAAGGGTCGCACAAACCCGCGACTTGCCCCCTGGAAACTTGTCTCCAGGTCCCGGAAATCATCTATTTTACAACCCTGGACTAGACTTTGGGGGTGCAGACACATTTGGGGAGAGGCAGAGTTGTCTGACAAGGGGAAGAGACTAGCGGCTTTCTCTTGGAGGTGTCTGCAGCCATCCCCATCCAAAGAGACCCGCGCACGCTCGAGCGCCGCATAGGACGTAGCTGACACTGAGGCTGCCTGCGCAGCTCAGAGACTCCGCCCATTCAACCTGAACACAGTCTCCCTTCACAGCCAATTGGCCTGGAGGTCAAACCCTCCTAGGGCTAACAACAACAAGCTGGGTTTAAACTCAAAAATACTGTACAACCCATAAAGGATTGCAGTAAGAGTTCCCATCTCAAATAACTGGGGAGGCTGTGCCACTGACCCTTAGAGGATATCTACCACATAAAGCAGCCACTATGCAGAGATATGGAAAGAAATCAGGGGTGAAAGAAATGGAGAAGAAAAGAAGACAAGACATAGAGTTCAAAACCACGGTTATAAGGCTTTTCAAGAGGCTCCTAGAAAAGGCAGATGAACTTAATGAGAATTACGAGAAAATAAACAAGACCAACCAGGAAATGAATGAGACTTACAAGGAAATGAATGAGACCCTCAGGGAAATGAACAAGACCTCTGAGGATATGAACCAGACCCTCACGGATATGAAAAAGGACCAACTAGAAATCGAGCATACACAGACTGAAATAAAAAATATTACACAAAGTCCTAAAAGCAGTCCAGAGGGCCACAAGAACCAAGTCAAAGATTTGAAATACAAAGAAGCAAAATCCATTAGGCTGGAAAAACAAGAAACAAAAGGAATTCAGAAAATTGAAGATAGTGTAAGGGGCCTCTGGGACAACCTCAAGCAAGCCAACATCCGAATTATTGGGGGGCCAGAAAAAGAGAGAGAGCAAGTTAATGAAAACCTACTTGAAGAAATAGTGACTGAAAACTTTCCCCACCTGGTGAAAGAAACTGACTTAAAAGCCCAAGAAGTACACAGAACCCCAAAATATAGGAATCTAAAGAGGACCACATCAAGACATATCATAATTAAAATGCCAAGAGCAAAAGATAAAGAGAGAATATTAAAAGCAGCAAGAGAGAAACAGTTGGTTACCTACAGGGGAGCACCCATATGATTGTCAGCGGATTTCTCAACAGAAACGACGCAGGCCAGACGGGAGTGGCAAGAAATATTCAAAAAAATGAATAGCAAGAATCTACAACCAAGATTACTCTATCCAGCAAAGCTATCATTCAGAATTGAAGATCAGATGAAGTGCTTTGCAGATAAGAAAAAGCTAAAGGAGTTCATCACCACCAAACCAATATTATATGAAATGCTGAAAGATATTCTTTAAGAAGAGGAAGAAGAAAAAGGTAAAAATATAAATTATGAACAACAAATACACATCTATCAACAAATGAACATAAAAATCAAGTGAATTGATAAGCTAATGAACAGGATAAACTGGTGAATATAACAGAAACATGGACATAGAGAGGGAATGGACTGACAATTCTTGGGGAGAAATGGGTTGTGGGAAGTACAGCAAGAGACTGGACAAAAATCTTGCAACAATGGGAGAGGACAGTGGGGAGGAGGAGGTGAGGGTGGAGGGTGGGATAGGTACAGGGTGGAGGGGAGATATAGGGGGATAAAAAAGGTGAAACAATGTAATTAATAAGGTGAACAATAAAGATAAAAAAAAGAAAAAAAAGAAAAAAAAGAAACAACAACAACAACAACAACAACAAAAAGAATTAAACAACCAACCAACCAAAAAAACCCACACAAACAAAAAAACCAAAAAAGATAAAAAATGGAAGAGGGGCGGGGATAAGGGAATAAAAGGAATATGTAGTTGCAGAGCTAAAATGAAGAGAACAAGAATAAATAATTAGGTGAATAGGGGAAGGAAAATAGTTTAAAATAAAGAAAGAAGAAAGGTAAGAAATATTTCTTGAAAAGGAAAATACAGGAGAAAGCAGATAGACCCAAAATAAATAAAGTAGAAAAGATGAGATATGAGGATAAAAGGAAAAGAGAGAAAGAAAAAAATAAGGCTGTGTAGGAAAAGGGGAGACGAAAATTAGACACATGAATGAAACAAGAGAGACTAGAGCAATAACAAATCAATAAAGCAGATAGATAAAGAAGAATAAAAAGGGGAGAAAAAGGAAAGACAAGAAATTAAAGAAAAAAATAAAATAAAAAAGGAGGAAAACAAGGTAAAGTGGCATTCATTTTAGCCAACCAAGTTTAGTGTCCCATGGGAGCTCCATTTGGATCTACTCTTCTGTTGACTGTGGCTGGCTGCTTTGTCTGCCAATTCTGGGTTTTCTATGAGGTATTTTAGGTGCTAAACCCTATCAGAAACCGTCCTCCTTTGGTTTTCAGCAACCTGCTTGAAGTTCCAAGTGGGCCACAGATTGTGTCCACAGGACTTGGCTGCAAGCAGGAGGGCTCAATCTGCCCTCTAAAACCGGTTCGTTAGCATGTGGAGCCCAGGGCTAGGTCAGTAAACTTTCTCTAATTCTCCAGGTTCCAACTCTGGCCGCCTTTGCCTGCTAGCCAGCTGTCAATCTTAATCACTCAAAAGTCTGTCTCTGAAAGGGTTTTAGGAGGGGAAGGTGCTGCTCAGATTTCAGGCAGTGTGGTTAGTGTGTTTCCTATCCTAGGGCTACTCTGCAAATGGCCCAAAATATTACTCTGCCCTTGGCTGGGCAGAGATCCTTGTATGCAAATAAGTGTGATTAGCTGCAAACCTGGACTTTCTATCAGCTCTCCCACGAGCGGAAAATACCAGACTAGACTGGTGCCCAGGAAAGTGGGGCAGACAGGCCCTCCCTGTCCAGTCACTGTGGGCTCCTGAGACTGTTCAAACCCATATGCTTGGCCTCTGCTTTTGTTTCCTCTGAAAAGGTCAGAATTCGGGGTGTGGTATGCAGGGTTCCTGAGAGTGGAACAGGCTTTATTACCTAGGGCAGGTTTTTTTTTTTCTTTACCTGCCCTGTGGCTTCTCTATGAAAAAAAAAAATGGCTCTTTCAGTTTGGACACTTATGAACGACCAAAGGCAGGATTCCTGGCATTTCCACATCTCCCTGTATTGCTTCCCAAAACAGCCTCTTGTAGGCACTCAATCCATGCCTCCCTCCCTGCACCAAAGCCTCAGGTGAGTAGTTGGAAACAAAAACTCCTGTGCTCTGGGTTTAGAAAAAACAAAACACAAAACTGTGGTTTTCTCTCCCACTGGCTCTGGTTTGCTGACTCCAGACTCTGCTGCTGCTGACAGTGTCCCTATCGCCTTTCACAGCTGGATGGTATGTGGGCCTTGGGTCTGGGCTCTGGTGCTCTGAGCTGTGGAGCCCAGCCTGGGCTCTGGGCCTCTATCTTTTGAGGGAGCAGAATCTCCCATAGCCCAGCACTCCCTCCTCTCTTGGCCCTCCAGCCTGCTGCCCCTAGGAGCTGGGTCAGCTCCTCTCACGACCTTGCCTTTCCTACAGGTCTCCAGGTGTTTTCTGTCCTTCCTCCTCCTCAGCTGGACTTCATTGGTAATTCCAGGTGAATGTTCTCCAATTTAATTGTATTTATAGTTTGGGCTTAGGATGAGGTGCATGACAGGTCTGCCTTTTTGGTCACCATTTCCCCCTCTCACTCTGTTGATGTTGTTCTTTGTGTGTTTTGGTTTTATGGATTGCTGTGCTCAGGCATGAATGGACTGTTAGGAATGATCCTGTTTAAATTATGGTTTCTACACATTCAGTGAACCTCACAGCAACGTTGAATTCTCCCTCGGTTGCCCTGAACTAAAACCTGAATTCCCTGCTCTGAGTCACCGGGCAGTCCACAGGCTCAACCCAATGACTCTCCTAAAAGAAACAATCAGGCTGTATTGAGCATGTCCACAAGCATTAGAAATTCTTTTGCTTTTATGAACTTTCTCTTAATTTCAGATGACTTTTGAAATTAAATTTAACTATCTGTAGAAAGTACAATATATAAAAAAGATATTATTTTCAAGAGGGAGACACATAATAAATTCCATTAGCACTAAAGAAGGGGACTCAATCTGATGAGCTCCTCCAGATCAGGGTGAGGCAAGTCCCCAACTGCACACTCCAAAGGCGAAATGACAACTTCAAAATGGCAGGAGTAGGTACATATGGAAAAATAAAATTTCCCATATATGCTCATTAAGGATTCCCAGGAGGAATGAGGAATCATAAAGTAACTAGCTACACAAATAAAAAGGAAGTCTGTATTTGACCCAGACCCCCTGATGTTACACTTCAATGTTACTATGAACATCTGCTGCACTCATCCCAAATGTCTCAACTTTAGCGCTGCCATGATTTATTTTCAGGAAAAAATAATATCCTAAATCAAAATGCTATTTTCATGAGGTCTTTCAGAAAACATTAAGGTAGGGACCAGGATTGATTCTCGCCTGAGAACAGACCAGGGAGAGTTCCAGGTGCAGGCACAGGCTGCCCATGGGTGAGGCACCAAATCCAGGACGGTTGTCAGTACTGGGAGCTGCCCCGTGGATAAAAGCACAGGCAGGCTGTAAAGAAGTAGACCCAGAGTAACTAGCTGACCCTTCACTTTTTGCCTATTTTATAATTTCTCCAAGGACAATTCTTTTAGCTAAATTTTCTTCTTCTGTATGTATCTCTTTGGTATACTTTCTCAAAAAACAAAAAACAAAAAACAAACAAACAAACAAACAAAAAAACCAAAGTGGATCATCCACATTAAAATGAACAGATAAACAAGCTATTAACTTTAACCAAAGACATTTCTCATTTTACTAGGCAAAGAAATTCATAAAATGTGGTCTTTCCCACTCAGTAACTGTAGAGGAAGCACTGTTGGGCCTGTAAGGTGGGGAGGAATGAGGCCCTAAAATAATGGGACCTCTGCCTGATTATGAACAGGACCATCGGCAGGAGGAATGAAGACCCACAGACATGGGGACCATTCATCAGTGGCTTTGGCAGGGTGACTATTATGCTGGAGGGGCAAGAAAACCCCTAAATAGTTGGAAAGCCCTGCTCCCTTCTCTACCCTTCTTTGATACTTTTAATTTGAAGAGAGCAATTGCTCTAGATTCCAAATTCTATTAATATGCAGTTTCAATAAGGCAGGTCATGGAATCGCCCTTCCCTAGACATTTTAAAGAAAAAGACAGACAAATATTTGCCTGGAACTCCTAGGAAACCTTTAAAGATCCCTTCCAGCCATATGATGCTATAACTCAAGTATTTAATAATGCTGGGGTGTTTAACATCTATACGTACTGACAGACTACAGGAAGCGTGAGTCCCCCAGGCCTTGGAGTAGTTGACACAAGAAAGTAAACGGGCAGGTGTGTGGGGCTGGTCCCCAAGGTCACACATGGGTCTGGTGTTCTTGGACCCTGAATGCTCCAACCTGAGGCAGGTCATCTGAAAAAGCGCCAGTGTTTTCACCTGTAAAATCAGAATTCCTTCTACCTACTTTGAGCAATTATCTTAAGGTTTTATTTGAAATCAACAAAGGAACATGATTGATTTCATGCACTTTTCAGAGCCACGAGAAGTTTGTAATTCCTCTCTGGGTTGGAGGACCATGGTCTGGAAGGGAATCTAAGAGGTGATCTAGTGCAGAGCCCTCCGCCAGGGAGATGAAGCCCAAAGCTGCAGAGGAGCAGCCTGCAGCCCTGGGGGGACTGGAAGTTCTTTCCTGTTTTATACACAGCCCCTGGTTTCACTGTTTGTGTTCATGGGATTACAGTTAACACATTATTCAAAAGACTAAACAAGGGATAAACAGGAGGTAATCCTCACTAACCTGCAAATGAGTGGCATTTAATAACAGCACACTGCAATCAGGAGATAAGAGGAAATGCTCTGTTTTCATTGTCCTGCTTAGATTTTCTGTATAATCATGCAGGCCAAATGGGGTCAGGTGGTTGGCTGACCCTTCACTTTTTGGACATCATTAAGGAGCAAACATGTTTTCTATCCTCCGGCCATCTGCACAGTAACTACAGTGTATTAGGGGCCTCTGCATGGGATGTTCCATCCAGAGAGGAATGATATGAACTTGGCCTAAGTGCAGGAGGCTGTTTGCTACTTGCTGTGGGGTACGTATGGCCCAAACCCAGCTCGTGCTCTCAGCAATGCCCCTCACAGCAGTGGTCCAGGACAACTCCCTGGTCACAGCTACAGAGAGAATGGCAGCTGCAAATCATTGCTTTTCTCTGATCTCAAATGCCTGAGGAGAGAATGTTCCAGCACCTGTGAAAGAGGGGAGATGCCACTGTGGGAATTGTAGAGAGAAGATGTTATGAACACAGCCATTCGGTGGCAGAGGATGGCAGAAGGAAAAGCACGCACAGCAGATGCCTGAGTTAAAGGCAGGAGATTATTAGCAGGGCCAGAGACTTGCCTGGATGACAGAAAGCTTGGCCAACCCACAGCTGGCCAAAACAACACTGACTGGCAGGTCAGGGCCTCCAAACTGAACAAGATCAAGACTACAGAGTTCAAACACACTGATGGTTCCACCTAGATGGCAACCTCAAAGAGGCTGGCAGAGTTTTTAGGGCTGGACTGACAGGCTCAAGCATCCACCAAGCCTTCATCCCCAGCTGACATCTCTGTCCACGGGAAAGGATAGCTGCTAACCATGCCTCTGACCTGTGCAATGGCATAATCCGAGTTGTTGGTTGCCTGCATGCCTTCATTCCCACTGATTCCCACACCCACATGGGCTGTCTGGATCATCCCGACATCATTGGCACCGTCCCCGATGGCGAGGGTGATGGCCTTTACCCGCTTCTTGACCACGTCTACTATCTCAGACTTCTGCAGAGGAGACACCCTGTAAGAGAAGAAAGAGAAATTATAACTGTATTGATCTTTCCAGAGGAAACAGCTGTAATCTACATTTAGCTGCATTAAAAGGGCAGTCATCGGACAACTTCCAAATTCAATACATACGTTTTATGTTCATGTGCAAAAGAGCTTTCAGAAAACAGTAGCTTGTGGCTTTCAAGTATTTGCCAACTTCACAGATGAAATACACAACTCAAAACTAACTTAAAACACAGCCCATCTGTAATCACCCTGCTCAGTGGGAACCCCACGTGCAAACACCCCAGGGACACATGTGCCCTCCGGGAAGATACAGGCAGTGAAGCTGGATACAGAGGCCTTGGGAAATGTCTTCCCAGAAAATCAGAAAACCAGCACAGACTCCATTTTTGCTTTGGTGAACATCATTCACAACCTAGGGCTGGCAAGAGAATTTTCCATAAAATCTGCTTTCACAGAAGGGAAAGTAAGTTGGCAGAGCTTGAGAAGTGCAAAAAGAGGATGCAAGGAAGAAGAAAGACTTCTCCAACTCCACCCTAGAGACAGGGACAGCATTTGAAGGGCAGCCAAGGCAGAGGATTTCAGAAGGGGACTCCTGAGAGTAGATTAGCGGCTGAGACTGAACCGCAGCAGAGCCCACAGAGGTGGACAGAGCAGCCTCTGCCTGAGAGGGGTTGTTTCCACAAAGAATCAGGCAGGTAGGCTTTTGTTCATAACCCCTCAAGTCCTCTGGGAAGGAAACCAAATATAAATTTATGGTGTCTAAAGCACAGTAACATTGATTATATGAAGTGTTTGTTCCCAGTATAAGATCAGAAATGAGGACCTCAGGACTGACTTATTTTTATTTTAAATTCTGAATTTGTAAGCTGACTTGAGAAATTTACTGAATCATTAACACACACATACATACACACACACACACACACACACACACACACACACACACACACACACGAGTAAAAGACCTGTCTTGGTTTCCCAGAGGTACGAGCTGTGGCCACATATGGACTGGACTTAAAAACTAGAATAGCACTCACAGACCTTCCCAGTAGAACTATGAGTTCTCATATGATCAACCCACAAAAATGCTTGATTCCAAAATAAAACTTAAATTTTCCCAACTCTGGAAAGAAATGTGTTTGGTGAGATAGCAAGCTGAATTTAAAGCTCAGGTACTTTGAAGCCATTGCTCAGTTATAAAGAAATAAATGTTAGCAAGTTAGAAAAAGGATTTTAGAAACCACGTAGTATGACCTAATATCTCTTTTATGATTTTCAGAGGGGGATTTTCAATAATAGGACTTCACAGCCTCATGGGGTAGTTGCAACCACGAAAAATTATTATTACTTTTGTTGTTATTATTGTTGATAAGCATTAAAAAGTACTAATTCTGCCCTCTTGGCCAGACTAGAATAAATATAACGTGGTTTTTTTTAAATATTAGGGAGGTTGAAATATAAAGATACCGGAGTTCAGTTTCTGCTGGCTAACCAACCTCAGGTCCTTCAAACCTTATTTAATAGGCATGCTTCAGAACTTAAAAATAGCTCCCGAGTGTGAGTTTCTAGACAGCTGAGAGCAGAACAAAGCAGTCACCAGCTCCCTGGTAGCAGATGCTAGATTGACCCTAATGTAGCTTAAAATGAAATGAAAGATTTACTATTGTTATCACTGAGCTTCCTGTCAACTAAACATAAGCAATTTCAACACACAGGGATATAAGCTGTATCTATTCCCTCCAAGTTTGAGCAACTGCCACTTGGAGCCAAAGTCTGTTTTATATTCCTCTTTTTCATTAAATTTTTGATTGGCAGTATGGGAGGCACATCTCACAATTAGAATATGCTATGCAAATATTATTTCTCATTTTATTTTTGAACTCAATAAAAACAGAGATCAAATATAGTATGGAGAAAATGACCTAGGATTCAGAGTGGAAGAACTGTGCATGACCCTTTCCTGTGCCCCATATAAACTATGTCATCAGGGAAAACCATTTTTTATCAGTCCTTGTCTTTTCATCAATGAAATGGAGAAAAGGAGAACCATCACTTCATGAGATGGTCGTGGTATATTTATGTAAAACCATTCCTAAAAAGTGCAAAGCAAATGTTACCTCCTACCCTACCTGCAAAGCCTCACTTGTTTGGGCGGGCAGGGCGGGAGGGGGGGAGGGACACATCTGAGAAGTACGTGCCATCTGACCCATGGTTACCATGGTGTGTAGGGTACTACAGGGGGGAAATTATACATTTTCAAGGTAAATACAGTAGCATCTCTAAGTAGTGGTACAAAATAATAGCTCTAAGTAGTCCAGAGTCTCAACATTAGATCATGCTACATTGCTCTGCATGATATATCTTTGTGAAGCTGAGTTTTCATGGTTGCTATGATAAAGAGCAAATACACTGTGAAAAAAAAATCAATGTACAACAGGAAATGAGGGAGGCAGCATCCACTTCTCCTCCAAGGTTTGAGCAGTTGTACAGTGCTCAGCAGGTGTACCCTACCATGTGATTGGTAAGTGATTAAGATCTTTTGAGAATGAAAGAAAAAGAAGTATTATTCTTTCATTTATGTGCATTACTCTTTCAAATGTCTGCTACATTTTTAGGACATAAGTAATCCTGGAATTATTTGATTTTGCCTGTTTAGTAGTTAGATACTATTCAGATTTACTTTTGGCATAGGGGCTTTGCAAAGGAATTACTGAGACATTAAGGTACTGTTAATCCAGAGAATCTGGGAACCTCTGAATTGACACTTGTCTCCATGGTTACATTAATCATGCATTAAGTACAATTATTTATCTACTGAAGTAGAGCTTCCCCCAAACGTGCCATCACTTAAGTCTCCAACTCTTCTTCTGCATCCATGGAGATATCGTAAGAGACCATGGAACAGACTCTCAGGGAGGCCTGAGTCTGTGACTCCTTGAGACTTCATATGCCCTCCAAGTAATCAAGCAAGTTGGCCTCTTTATCAGCGAACCTGATAAAGTGTTCTGGAAAGAAAGGGAAGCTGGGGAGCAGCACAGCCCACAGGCAGGAAACTCAGCCACATGGACACTGTGCTGTGGGAGGTTCAAAATGCAATGGTGGTAGAAAGGGGAGGTGTTAAACAAATTCAAGGTTTTCTTTGAAGTTAAAAGTTGTTGCTTTTATGTTAGGAGGTTTTGCAATAAGCCAACCAACATGAGATAAATAACAAGTCAAATATACTTACTATATTTTCCACTGTGGAATTTGGAACTCAAGAAAGTTGAGGCAAGTCATGACTCTGATTACTTAAAGTAAAATCTTTGAGAGTCCAACAGCAGCCTTTCCCCAAAAAGCAAAAATAAAGAAAAAATCTGACTGGGTATATAAACTAAGTCATATCCCCATGTTTTAGAAGCATGAGATTCTCATCAAGAATTTATTATACCCCTAACTGCAATGCCTTAAGAAAACATAATTCTAGCACACACTAGGGGTTCACAACAGATGTCAAACAGCTAATTTCTTCAGAACTGGATAGGCACCATAACGCTTCAGCCATACGTACTTCGTGTGCCAAGTTACCACAAAGCACAAACTAGCTCGTCTAAAATCTCAGTGTGTGATGTGGAATCTCATGCCACACTTAATATGTATTCCCAGCATATAATACGTCCATCCCATAAAACAAGGATTCCCATCCATACCTCAGCCAAGGTGGATCATAGGACACTTTTATACCATATTTTGATGAATTACATATAGAAATATAAATTCGAAGATCTTCAATAACTAAGAGATATTCTACCCACTTTTCTTTTGGCTAGCACATTAGATTCTAAAATAAAAAATAAGTTTTCCTTTTGAAACTTTCAAATAAACATTCAATATTCTGGAGAATCTCATTTATAGGATGTGTATTACTGAATTTTTAAAAGTAATTTTCTAAAGGTATTTCAAACATAACACTGAAAGATAACCATTGGCAACTGTCTTTATAAGATTAATTAGCATGCATTAACTTATCTGATCTACAAAAGCCCTGGTCTCAGAGTGAGTTTTTAAATTCTGATCTTGCAATATCATTTGAACAAATTTAAGTTCTTTCTCTTCTCAGAACTCAGCTGCCCCATTTGTCAAAGAGGGGCTGGGCCTCCAATATTGATAGATGTAAACTGAGCTCACCTGAGCCAGGGAAATTAAAGGAACTCCACTCAGGGCCACTTCACCACAGCCACAACTCTTACTAATTAACCAAATTTACTACATACTTTCATTAATTGAACTTCAAAAGGTCGGATAGTCCTCATGAATAAAAAAGAGATCAAGTCTCAAATTCTAAGTGGGCATCAGAACCTTCTAGAGAGCTCATAAAACTAGATTCTGATTCAGGAAGGCCAGGTGAGTCCAGGGAATGTACATTTTAACAAGTTCTGAGTGATGTTGTGTTGCTTGTCATGAACCACTGAAGTAGCCAGGAATGGCCTGAACAATAAGGCAAGTTCTCTCTTGTTCAAATGTTTTAATTGGCTAAGCTTACATTCCTATAACACAGGATACTTGCAAAATTTTCACAGAGTGACATTTAGAATTAATTTGCAGAAACACTGAATTTTGTCCCCTCTTTCAAGCTTTGCATATGTAGGTTCTTCTTTGCTTTTAAACCCAAACTAGTGAGTACAGATTTAGGTTGGTATTTTATTTAAGACAGTCTTTCAATCTGAGGATCTCACATAAGAGAGTAAGAGGGGAAGATACTAAGCAGAATAAGATATACAAGAGTCCATATGTGTGTGTTTTTAATGATGCAGAAACCAACATACATGATTTCATTTGTAAAGTATCGATCTTCCTGTTAACTGAAATATAGTATTTTTGTGAAAGGGATTTCCTTTGATTAAAAAACATTGATATAACATATTATACCATATTTCTTATAGCAGTCAGTGATCCACAATGTTTGACAATTGCAGGACCTTAAAAAAAATATCATATAGTGTTTGTAGATACATAGATACCTAACATATGTATCTAAAACCTAAAAAAAATTAAACTATCTTATGCACCTGTCTAATGAATGTGCCACTGGCCGACCGACACCTGTGTTTTTTCCTTTGATGTGTTGAGTGCTCTGGCACAGTGCCAGTGGTTCAGACCTTCTGGACAGTTACCCCCTCTGGAACATCCTACACCTGTGCTCTGACCCAAAATGTGTGACTCTCTAAAATGTTATCTCTTGTCTCAATTTTTGCACATCTCACTGGAGCCCCAACCTCCAAAAGCAGATCATTTTGGCAGCTTGAGGTGGTCCCTAGAGCATGGCCATAGACGTGAGACCAAGTGGAGGGGTGGCAGTAGGAAGGAGGGTGAGTTGACTCTAGGTGAACCCAACAAGGTAGCTTACATATAGGCACAAAGAAGGATACTTGGACTCCATCACTCAACAGCTCTAAAGCAGACTTAGATGCTCCCTCATTACGAAAACTTCTACTCAGAGAGGAGCTATATCATACACGAGGAAGCCACCAACGTGGTGCTTCAGAAAGATGCAAAACTACAGAAGCTGTTCAGGTTTGATTTCAAGGGCTACAGGGCCTGACCAGGGGGCAGCCTCACAAAGATTGGGGCTTGAGTAGAGCACCTTCAAAATGTAGAATTAAAGCTTGCAGAGAAAGTATAACCCATGAGATGATGAGCATGAGAGCGAAGCCCCAAACACCTGGCTGTCACATAAACAACGTGCACACACGCTCAGGGGTGAGCGTTTCTAGCTTTGGCACTGAAGGGTGCTACCCACCCCAGCATTTCCTCTAAAGATTAAGCTATTATGCAGACCCTCTTGTTCCCCCACTTCTCTCAGTCCTTAAAAATTTAAAAACTACACTTGATTGGTTTCCTACAAAGTTGATATTCTTTCTCTAATATCACCGATGACCCTCATAAAAGAGTAGACAGGATGACAGACCACATTGGGGATAACATGGACTACCTACATTTCAGGAATTAATCCCAAAATTACTTAATAGATTTATTTACTTCTATAAAGTCTATTTATGCAGTGTGATTGATTATATCCCTTATGTGGACTGTTTGTCTCTCTAACTTTCACTTTCTATTTGGTTCCTATCTATCCATTTCTTTATCCAACTCTAAATGCTAATCCAGTGGACAGTCAATCAATGGTGACTAACTACCAAAATCATAAACTTAAGACTAAATTACATCTCTAAGCATAGCTATAAATAATAAGAAAAAATACAGTTCCACTTAAACAAAAATACATGAACTTCCATATAAATAACAGACCTAGAAATGTGCTATTCGTGTGTAATTGTGAAAGACTACTTCTACTCATAGATGGAGAAAAGGAAGGCAATACAAAAATGACTGAACACCTCTCTGAGATCTAAATGTGTCACCTGTAGAAAGCAGATCAGCCCAGCTGGCGTGGCTCAGTGGTTGAGGCACATGCCCAGGGCTGCCGTCTTGATCCCCAGTGTGAGGCATGTAGAAGCAGCCAATCAATAATTCTTTCTCATCATTGGTATTTCTCTCTCTCTCTCTACTTCTTCCTTCCTCTCTGAAATCAATAAAAGTATTTTTTAAAGTAGTTAAAAACACCCCACTTTTCTGTGATTTAGGGATGGACGCTGCAAATTTTCTTGATCAAATATTCCAGGGGTTTTGACTCTTCTACTAATACGCTTTCAAATGTTACCGGCTTTATTGCAGGCTTTTTGTGAGAGAACTTAGTGGTGCAGGGCTGGCAACAATCTTTGGCTTTACGTAGGGCTTTCCTGGAAAAGGCTAATAGGTAAGCCTGGTCTTTTCATTTCCCCTGGCACTTCTGATCATATGCTTTGACTATTATAACCCAAAAGCTAGCTCTTGAGTATCATTTTGCATAAGCACTTTGAGGGCTTAACAGATACCAGCTTACCAAGTCTTTATAAATCATTTCAGGGATTTAAGTGTGAAATCAAATCATTCACAAACTCAAATACCTTGGTATCTTTGTACTACTAATGACTATTCAACACAGTGCTTAGTAGAACAAGAATTTAACTTGCTGATTAAATAAAAGGATGAACCTATATCTCATTTTCAGTGATAAAAATTTGCAAGGAATAACCATGAACCTTCATGTGACCCTATGAAATACAAGTCAATATGCCACAGGATTTCTTGAGCAACTAATCTAAAAGCCCAGATGGACCAATGGCATTATTTATTTTGGTAAGATGAAACATACATGCTTTGATAACTTTCTCTGTATTTTACCTGTATCAGCCATAAGGTTGTCTCCCTATGATTACACTGAGGATGGATGCATGCTACTGACACAAAGTAATAATGCTTGACTGTGCCAGGTGAGTCAAGAAGCAGGCAGCTGCATTATCATCTTGCTTTATATTTTGATGGTGCAATTCTATGATCACTTTATAAATCCAGCATATATATACATGTTAAATATATATATATATGTTTTATATGTATATATAATTCAAATTGCAGAAATCCATAGAATCCTATTAGTATGAAAATTATTTTTTAGACATGGTATAGGTATTCATTTTTCAAAAATATTAAGATTAAATGTTTCCACATTCCAGATACACTCTTTCTATATAAATGAATTTTCAAAATCAGGAGCTGAGCTCTCCTTTACACTCTACCAAAAAGGAGGTGGAGAGAGAGAGAAAGAAGGAGGAAGGAGGGGGGAAGGAGGAGGGAGAAGAGAGGAGGGGGGAAAGAGGAGGGGGAGGGGGAATGGAGGAGGGAGGTGGCGGGGAGGGAGAGAAGAGGGCAGGCTGTAATCAGGTGAGAACATGAGAGCTTTTAAAAATACTACTTATAGAAATGTGCTGCTTTAATAATTTCTTACAATTACTATTAATGATTTTCTTGTTTAAAAGGTTCACTCAACCCATTCAATATTTAGTCATAATATAAATCTTAGTGCCATACACACACACACACACACACACACACACACACCACAATATCGAGTCTTGATTTTCCTTTTAGTATTGATCTTGAAAAATAATCTTGCTAGTGTCTTAGTAAATATACTTACTTTCACCTTTTGCACTACCCAGAGATTAAATATAAGTAATTCTAAGATAGATATTCTTAAAATCTGAAGTTACTCTTATATGGCCTCTAAATCTTGATCTCAAACTCTAAAAATTTCCCCAACAATCAAGAATTTTAAAGGAAAGGAGCCCTAACAACTAATTTGGGGCAAGGCATATTTATCACCATCTAATCTGATGACTGACCTCACTGTCCTACAGTTACTCTCTTCTATCCAACCACCGTGCAGTTGTGAGTCAAGAGGGAACCTGATATTCTTTATTAACCGAACAAAAACCTTATAACCTGATCCTGTGCTGTGGCTGTAAATGCTGCCTGTGCAGCTGAGGCTTGAGTCGCTCTCAGCAAAAGGGAGGAGGACCCCCTGTCTACTCAAGATCGATTTACTCCACAGCCCAGAAAGGGCCCACTTTGAAGTCAGTATACCCTGCTTAGGTGTTCAGAATTTATGCTTCCCACTTGTGTACATGACAATTTTATCACATGTCCAGCAAACAGAGCAATCAAAGTGGCACCAAGACAGGAGGATAGCTTCTGAAAACCTAACATCTCCACTAAATGATGTAGGATATATTAAGATCTGGGCAATCACATTTAGTATCAAAAGTTAATAGGCTGTATGTTGTGAACTACATAGTTTTATATTCACTGAAATCCACTGGTTAGAGTCTGTTTCTTTCTGTACGAGGCTGAAAAGAATGGAACAGTCTATGAAGGCTGGGATTTAAATAAAAGATATTAGATCCTTCTGTCCCCAGGCTGAAACAGGGATTAGAATAACACATTTAAATACCTTAATGTTTTTAGCACAAAAAGCATTAATTTGATACTCTGTTTCCTTGAAATCCTTTATTAAGGTCACCAAGTCCCTCTCAGGAGTGTCTGCCTTCCTTGAAGTTAACGTACATTTATTGTTCTCCACTGCGAATTTCACTAGTATTTCAAAACAGCTGCCTGGCCTCTGCTGCGGGGAAGGTGGGAGTAGGAAACAGAACAAAGAGGAAAGCTGAGAAGTGTTTGAGTTTTGACATTTCAGAGCAAGCTTATGGCTCCTTCAGGACCAGGCATCATGAGCTCATGCACCACTGAAAATTGATGACGACCAAGATGCTTAATAGAATGATTTTAATTAGACCTGCCCTTTATCTGTCACCTGTTCCTGGAACAAAGACCATCTGGCTACAATGCAATAAGTAAGCCAACTGTAACTACTTGTCCTCTGAAAAAAAATGGGGCAGTCAGTGCACCTCCACCTTCGGCCCAGTCCTGACCCTAACAACTAAGAGCCCTATGAGCCCCAGGAACAGCAGTGGCCAGCACCACGTGCACTCAAACCTGAGGAGTTAGTTCACATATTAACGCAGCTCTTTTTTTTTTAAATTTGAGAGTGAAATTTGTTGGGAGGGAATGGAGGTAAATTAGACAAAGCTATTTCTTCCAAGTAGCATACAAACCTTCTCAAACCTAGAGCTTGTATTTCATAAGCCATAAGTCTTTATCTCAGTGGCAGGAAATGATAATGCTTTTTTAATTACATGTATGTAAAATGGTTTAAACAAAGAGGTGTTTATATAAACCCACAGAATGCACAACTCTGAGAGTGAGCCCTTACGTAAACTATGGGCTCTGGGTGATAATGATGTGTCAACGTATATTCACTGATGGCAGCCACTGAGCCTTCTAGTGAAGGATGTTGATAACGGGGTAAACTCTGAATGTGTGTGGATGGACAGAATTAGGGGTGTAAGGGAGTGTACCTTCCCCTCAGTTTTGCTGTGAACCTAAAACTGTTATAAAAATTAGTCCATTTTGGGTAAAAAAGAAGCAGCAGCATTCTACCTTTCTCAAAATACTAATAAAACATGAAAATGACACCTAGTGATTTTATATGTCTGCTAAAGTTCTGGAGAGTGGCAGGGAAAGCTAGGCAGACATGAGGCAAAAGGGGCAGGAGGTCCTGGCGGTGGGGGATGAGTATGAGCATAGTCATCAACCACATCAGAGTCTGTGTAAAGATACCACATGAGCCCCAAGACATTGTACACCCGAAGATCAAATAAACTCTAACAGCCAGTTATAATGGTAGCCAATCTACTGCAAAGTTGAATGTGCAACTTGCTCTTCTAACTGATTAAGACCATTATAATGGCACTTCCTTACATAAAGACTAGTCTGAAATGTAGTTAGCTATTACTAGACTGTGAGCTATCTGGTGTTAGGGGTTTGTTTTACTCATCTTTAAATCCCATAGAACTAAACATAATAGGTAACAAACATTTGCTGAATTACTTGTTTTTTAATGATGAATTACACAACTTTTGATGTTAAACACAACTCTCTTTCTCCTTCTTAATTATAATTATTTCCATTTCAGGTTCAAGAATACAATTACATACTATATGAATAATGAACATCTTGCAATTTGATTAAAGAAAGTGAGAGAGAAAGAGTTTTTATTCATTACAATGCTTGTTCAGAGAAGCCCTCTTCTGAACAGACATTGTAATGAACCTTTGAGTTCACCTGGTAGCTATACTTTTCAGAGTAATTTATGCATGGATAGACACGTGTTTCAGGCTACCACCTATTCTAAGTATCAATGACTTAAAATCAAGTTTGCCTTTGATGGGGTTTGATAGGCGGGGTCGATGCTGCTAACACCTGCCATGTTTACCTTGGCCTGCAGCTGCAGGGAACCAGTGCATGAGACCATACAGCCCTTAGGACAGAGAGCCTAAGAGCCTGGAAAGAAGATGAACACCAGAGCTAGCTAGATGCACAACCTCTTGCGTGAGGGCTAGTTCAAGAGGGCAGTTAGAATGAAGAAATTTTCAGCAAAGAAACTTGAGAAATATAGGTAAGATTCTCAGGAGCACATACAGTAGGGATTCCTAGCTTTATGCAGAGATTTTTACTTCTCATCCCATAAAGATCTTGAAATGCAATGGGGAAGACAAGAAATGGCTATGCAGTCAGTACCATGTAATTGTATCTAGCCTATGGCTGAAAATGGGAGTCATTAACCAAACTGAGGGTCACCTAAGGCAGTGATGGGCAATCTTTTGAGCTTGGTGTGTCAAAATTCACCAAAAAACCGAGCATAACTCAGGTGGTGTGTCACTTCAAGAAAAAAACAACATAATTTCACGATATTTATAGTTTAAATAACAAAAATGTTTAATTGTAATATATAACTGTATTTAACAAACCAAAAACTAATTATTTAACTTACCTGCTTAGTGACTTCTTTGTTCATATGTCAGTCGGTTTCTTTTGTTGGTCTTGATATTATTTAACTTGTGTGGGGTGCTGTGAACTAAGATAAGCGAGGGGGAGGAGGACTTCTTTAACTAACCTGCCTATTAGTGACTTTTTTGTTGCTGAATTTCATTAGCTAAACCTTCAATTGAAGGTTGGTATTTTGTACACTTCAAGCCCAAGCAAGCACTACTTACTTCATCTGTTAATTTGTTGGCTTTGATATTATTTAACACTGAGAATAAAAAAGTCTCACAAAGTATGTAGAGGGAAAAATTGTGAGTAAAGCCATTGCTATATTTTTTCAGGGTGCTAAAAGTGTCTGGTAATCGGTTCCAGGCACTCCAAATTTCCTGTTTGTAGTGGCACTCCTCTTGATTCTCCAAGTGGCACCCTTCCAGATTCTCAAGCTTTGACCTCAAGTCAACAAACACCTGAGCCCAGATGCTATCTTGAAATTCTGCAAGTTGCATCTCCAAATCATCAATTTGCATCCATTGGAAACCATTTAATTCTAAACTACTGTAGACTACTACATCAGGAACTTAATTATTTTTATGGTCTGTTCTAGGCTTCTAAATTGATTAAATCTATCACTGAACTGGTCAAGTAATGAGTCTAAAACATGCTGGTACTTTATATGCAAGGGTTCTATTTCATTTGTAGAACTGCACTGGCCTTCTCAAAATACTTTGTTTCTCGAGGAAAATACTTATAAGTTTTAGTTTCTACATCTCACTTGAAAATTTTAAGTTTACTTTCAAAAGCTTTTATGTATCCAACATAATGTCAATACTTTTGCCAAAACCTTGTAACTTTAAGTTCAGTTCATTAATATGAACAGAGAGATCTGTAAAAAATATCAGGGTATTGACCCACTTATCATCATTGAGCTGAGAAAAGTTTCCCAGATCCTTATCCTCAAAGAAATACCTTAATTTCTTCAAAGAACTCCACAAAGCGCTCAAGAAATTTGCCTCGGCTCAGCCATCTTACATTATTGTACTTCAGCAATCCACTGTAGGTGGAATCAATCTCCAGTGAAAGTGCAGAAAATTCTCGCTTGTGAAGGGGGCGAGCAGCTGTTAAATTAACTATTTTTGTAACAACTGATATTAAGTCTTTTAAGTTCGTGAATCCTGCATTGGCACATAAAACCTCCTGATGGATAATACAATGAAAAGGCACAATCAAATGTCCAATAGTTTTCGTAAACAATTTGACAAATCCGACTTTTTTCCCCACCATGTTTGGTGCCCCATCTGTCGTCACTGACACAACTTTAGAGATATCAATGCTTAGGTCAGGGAATGTTTGTATAACAACCTTACGTATTTCCCTTCCTGATGTACTTGTTGGCAATGATACTAACTTTATCAACTCTCCTCTCATTGTGAGACCATCAGAATATCGACCAATAATGGCCAACTGAGCATGTGATATGACATCAGTAGTTTCATCAAGAGAGATAGAAAAATATTTACAATTACTTATGTCTTTCTTTAATTGATGTACGTTTGTGTTCAGTCTCATTATTCGATCTTTTATGTTATTTCTTCTGAGTGGTAACTCAGATATTCTCTTAATAATTGCATCTTTATTCTGCATATCATGAAATAGAACTGGTGCACAGCTTAGGAGAGTTTCTTTAACAAATTCTTCCTCACGAGTGCTTTTCCATGCTGAGCTATGGAGTGAGCAATGTTCAAACTTGCAGATGTTAAATTTGTAGAGCCTTTTATAAATTTAAGGATGGAATTAGATTGGCTCTTATAAAGGTATAGCTGCCTAGAAATGTATTCCTTCCTTTCATCCTCACTTTTTTTCAAGAGCTGGGAATGATTAGTTTCAAAATGTCTATTTATATTCCACGTTCTGCTTACTACCCTTTCAGTACATAGAAGGCAAAATAATCTACCATTTTTTTTCTGTAATGCCATACATCTCAGTCCATGTCTCTTGAAAGGGTCGGCTACTGCTATTACCACTTCCTTTACTTAACCCTGTTTTTTTTTTTTTTGGTGTTTTTTTTTTTTTTAATTTTTGGGTTCTCCATCAGGGGGGCAGCGACAGAAGATAGAATTATAGATAGCCTGTTAGCCCTGCAGGCAATTAGGAGTTAACTAGCCTAACTGACCACAAGATGGCACATGTAACTGTCTTTTAGGAAAGGGCAGGGTTAATAAGCAGAAATCGGGGTTAATAGGGATGCACAACAGTAATAGTGGTAAAATGGAATCTGCCCTATGCTGCAAAATGATGTTCCTTTCCTTATATAAATTAAGATGGCTGCCGGGAAATGGCACCTATAGCACAGGCCCTCGCGACTCCCAGCCTCCCCCTCACTTATCTCAGTAATGATGGTCAATTAGAAATCCACGACACCCCAGAACAGTAGATTGGATGATGGTTGCTATGGTTATGTGGTTGCTGGTAATGACGATCACAGGTCCCCCAGAGATGCATCCCCCATGGCATTCCACTGCTCCCTGCTCTGCCTGCCGGAAGTGAGGTCAAAGATCCCCTAATGGCCTAACCGGAAGTTCCAGAACTAGACGCTCTGTGCCAGAGTTCTGTTGTTTTGGCCTACAGACCTCCGGCACAGAGTGTCTACACTACACTACAGCAAATGTTTCATCCTCAGCTACTGCACCTGGCCGTGCAGTAGCCGAGGATAAAACGTCCTTCTCGGCATGCAGCTCCATACTTCTATGTATGCGACCGCATTCGCCCACATATCATCGAAAATGGTTACGCGTGTCAGTGCTGACACGCATGTCATAGGTTCACCATCACAGACCTAAGGGAATGCGACAGTGGAAGGTAAAGCACTGTCAGAGGAAGCAGTTTCAGTGGGTATCCTCTCTTTCACTCACAAACAAGTGCATATGTGAGCATACATAATAGCTCATTAAACTGAACTGGTATTCACTAAAGATAGAATCTAAAGAAGCAATACCTTTGGTGTTAAATATTTTTTCAAGTCATGCAACAAAAATGACCTGTCATCCCCTTAGATCACAGTGACCCAGTTTCCAAGGCAAAGTGACAAGCGCATGTCAAACCTTCATTTTGGCTCCAAGGTGACAATAACGGACATGTGGAGAGAGCCTTCATAATCCTATGGGCTGTGAAGAAAATACCACTCTTTCTCCAACATATCCCCCCATGCTTTTGAAAGGTCATTCACTCCCCTCTAGGATTTTCCGTGTGCCCGCTATGCAAACTGTGAATAAGGGACAAAATAACGCAGGTGATGACCATGAGTGAACATGAATAAGGAGGAACGGTGAGGAAAGGAGAGGAACCAAAAGATATGGTATAAATGGGATCCTTACTTCTGTTTATCCAGATGTACTGCCTCCGTGGTTCTGTTATTTCTACTCTGTGACCAACAATGAGAATTCCAGTGTTCTTTAAGTCTAAGCGCTACTACAGTGCTTTAAAAAAAATGGATTACTTCAAAAATTTCCATGTCATCCTTGAGCAGGTGCTATGCTAATCTTCTTAGCATTGCTCCAGTTTTAGTATATGTGCTGCCCAAGTGAGCATTAAAACCTGTATTTTAAAGTCAAAGGCAAGAAGATGAGATAATAATAATAATAATAATAATAATAATAATAATAATAATATAGGAACAGCAGCAAGTGCTAATGTAGTATGTGCTATTTTTTCATCGGTAACAGGGTTAAGTGCCTCCCATGCACTGGCTTATTATTTATTTATTTTTAAATTGGAGAGAGAGAGAGAGAGAGAGAGAGAGAGAGAGAGAGAATTTCATTTATTTGTGCATTCATTGGTTTACTCTTTTATTTGCCCAGATAGGGGTTTGAACCCACAACCATGCCATAGAAACCATTGAAACAATGCTGTAACCAACTGAGATACTCAGCCAGGGCTGCACTGGCTAATTTAATCTTCATTGCAACTCTGAGAAATAGGTATTATTCTGACCACTTTATGGATGAAAAAATTAAGCCGAGAATCTTAACAAGTGGCAAGACAGAACTAAACACAGCTTTGTCAGTCCAGGATCTGCATGCTCAACCACCTGCTGCACTCTGCTACTGTGGAAACAACCATTTGGATGCTCTGTGGAGCAGTGAGGCCAGGCTGGGCTGGGGGACAGCACACAGGCGACAGATCTTGTATTCCCAATATTACAGGAATACAAGGTCACCTATCCACAGTTCTCGGATTCCTGCTTGGAACTTGGGGATGTCACCACTGCCATCCGCCTCACAAGACAGCTATGAAGACCGAACACATTATAAAGGTGGACAATCATTTTAAAGGCAGAAAAGAAAAAACCTATTTTAGTTTCTGCCTGAGTTGTGTTAAGGGCCAAGCACCATTCCTCACTTCTCCATGGAAGACTATCCAGGCTCTGAGCTGAAAATATTCTTCCCCCTTAAGGTGCTGGCTCTTAGGATCTTTAGAGTGAAGATGGGACGAGAATCAGCTGAGAAAAAAATTGGGGCTGATAATGTCCCTGTTTGCATTTATCATCCCTTCTGTATTGAATTGTTTCCACAAATAATTTTATGTAGACTTTCTTTATGTTCAAACCCGTTAATATAATCTATGTAACACTAATATTCATATACACTGAATATGAATATATATAAATCAGATTGCAAGTTCTTGCAGGGTAAAGATTATGTCTTCAGTTTTTAATTGCCTATATACCTGGTAAAGTGCTTGGCATACAGGGCTATTGCTAAGTTTGCCTATGTGAATCAATGTGCAGAAAGAATGGGAGCAGTTCTGGTATACTAGAGGGAAATGGCATCCATGGAGAGTTGGAGCAGAGAGCAAACGAAGAACAAAGAAAGAACTGTCGCTGTCAGCACGCCTTTCTCGTTGTCCTTGTCCTTGGGTGAAGTTGGGAGCTAACATGAGGAAGGCCTGCCTCTGACATTGGAACTGTAATAATATCAGGGATCGTCTCCAGTGCTTAGAACTATACAATTAGCCCAATGTGTCCTCATACCCTAAAACAATGCCCACCATTCACCGGAATAAATTACAAATACATGAAAAACATGCAACCGTTACAAGCATGATCTTCACCTCAAGCAACATCAAACCTGGAGGACTGATATTTTTTCACTCCTCCACTGCAAATGGGCTTTCCTCTTACTCTCATCTCCAAAGTAAAACAGAAAAGTCAATATGGGTTTCATTCTTTTTAAAGCAATTGGAGAGAAACTGACATAAAGAAATTTTCAGAGTCTGCCTAACTATGTAAATGACACCAAAAATGGAACTATTCACTGCAAGAGCTAACCACTTTCAGTGAGCCTCAAATCCTAATGAAATCCATAATTATTCTTACGCCACATAATTTATTGCTACAGCAAAAAAAATCTAAAAAGTATTTCATCTCTGAAATGATAGAGAAAAATTATGAAGAGAAGCACAATTAAAATTTGAATTGTTCTTTAAATTTGATCTGAACAATTTTAAGAGCTACGACCTCTGCCTCCTTCTCGACATCAGGCAATTCTCCAGGATGTTCTTCCTTGCACAGGGTTTTATCTGAGTACAAACCTCTAGGTAGAGCTCTTCTAAAATTGAATGCATTAACTTTCAGTCAAAGGAAAGGATTTTTCCAACATTAGTGAAAAGATAGTTTTGATTGGTTTCTGAGAAGTTAGCAGCAGCCCATTAAGTCATAATAGTAAAAACTCAAAAAAAAAATCACTTAGGTTTTTTTTTCCATTCGAACTGTCTAAAAGTTGAAGTTTTTGTGAGAAGCAAACAGAAGGCCATTGCTTCCTGGGAAGATAATGGCTGATGGGTGTAGGGCAGTCAGCACGGTAATGAGCTCCTTCTGTCTGACTTGCCCACTGACATTCCTGAGCTGCAGAAGCAGCCGCCAGGGCCAGTGAGTTTAATAAGGCACTGATACTCCTTGTCAGTTTTTATTGCATATTTTGGGACTCTTTATCCACACATTACCGAGTTTAGGTCATTAGTAGAACAAAGAAAAATATATTAAGCAATCCAGCTCTGCAGATTGCAGCAAACTAGCCAACCAATATAAACGTGTGGGGTAATTAAGTGAGATGGGAGCCATGGCCTAATGCCTCCAAGGTGCTGCAGCGATAAGACAGGGCTATCAGTCATGACGGAGTCAAACGGTATCTACAGCTCTTGGGATAAGTCACACAGACATGGTGGTAAGTGAAAGGGGACCCATTTCTTTTTGAGTCCTAGAGTGAATGAAGGAGAGAAAAATATACACCAATGTTGGCTTAAAGCACTTTAATGGCAATTAAGAAATAGCCATTTTCTATTTCTTCCAGATGCTATAGTACCCAAGGAAATAGATTTCTCCTTAACTCTAGGAGCAAATTTTGATCATGTGGGTGGCGTTTCTCTTTTGTGTGCACACCCACTCACCAAGCCCCAGAGAGCAGGAGAGATGCTTCATTCCAGAGCACTACGTCACAACCTTCTTGGGCTGCCAGTTCTCAGGACCACAGGTCTGTAAGAGAGAACTGGGAGATGACATCACAGACATGGAGAGGCCATCCCTCTCTGCAGAGGGTCATTGTCCCTCTGTGTCCCCCTATGAAGGCCAGCACCACAGCCATTGTTTCAAATAACCCCAGTCAGCGCTCACCTCCATACATGGCTGGCACTCAGATAACACTTGTGGACTGACCTACCGCACTAGAATGAGAGTCTCCAAACTTACAGCTACATATGCTCCAGTCTGTAAAGAAGGCAGAGCATTGTATTCATTACAGGGAAGGGAAGTGAATAACCACACAACCCAGAGCGTCTGGCCAACATTCATGTGAATCAGCACTGAGCTGGATGCTGAATAAGTAGAAATGGTTTTATAAATGTGTGGGGGTCAAGCCGAGGGACAGCTGTGGGACCACACACCATGAGTGCTATCACTCGGTTTGTGGGCTCCCAGTGTGCATCAGTCAGGTCTGTTTGTGGTTCCACATCCCAGATTTACCTGCTGTTTTGGCTCATACAACATTCTTATTCATGCTGTGGCTAATCAGGCTGTTATTTCTCTGCATAGTGGTGCCACAAGTTCATTACTTCTCCCAGCCTGGTCCGTCCCGCTCATAAGGCTCAGCATGGTAAGGAGTACCGTGGGAGAATCCCAAGACCCCACGCTGATCAAGACCCGGTCCCTGCTCCAGATCACCACTCTCCAATAAGAGAGATACACATGGTATATACACCCCTCCAGTCAGTGGGAAGTGAAGACTGCAGCCAAAGTGAAGGGTGGTTAGTTCCGAAAGAATGGGCAGAGATAGTGGGCCAAACAGACAAAAGAACAACTCAGGTGAAGGGAACAGTTTGAAAAGATTTGGCAAAGACTAAATGGATTAAAATTACATAATGTCAGTGTGTGTGTAAACATGCACCCTGATATACTACCAATGGATATATAACTACACTGAACTTTTGAACAGTCAACTTCACTCCAAGAATCTGTCTTAAAAAATTAAATGGATAAGCAAACAGAGTCACAAGCATCACACCATTCAGAATGCTATAAAGCTAAAGTGTGCTTGCCTGGAATATGGTCATATGTTCACCATGCTGTTGAATAAAGAAAGCAAGTTGTAAGTCTGCCTGCACTAAGTACACACACACACACACACACACACACACACACACACACACACACACACACACACACAGCTTGGGGAGAAGTATTTTAGAAAGTGGTTATCTTTGCATAGAATGGATTTAGGTGTATTATTCTTTCACTTTGTTCTCTCTGTTTCACATCATTAATCTGTATAACTTTTGTAATGATAAAGCAAATAAGTTCTTAAAAACAAAAGCTGACTAAATATCCAAGGCTTTTTGCTCTATTCCATACTCCTCTTTAAAGACCTATGACCACCTCTATTGTAAACTGAAGCCATTTGAATCATACTATACTACATAATGTATTTATTATACTAGGGGTCTGGTGCACAAAATTTGTGCACTGGGGGTGAGTGGTCCCTCAACCCAACCTGCCCCCTCTCACATACTGGGAGTCCTCACGGGATGTCCAACTGATGGCTTACCCCAAGTCTGCCCTGGCGAGGCTTTTGACCTTGGACACCCAGCCATCTCCCTGCTCAACTCAGCCCTGGCTGCCTGTGACCACCTGGCCCTGGGGGGCCGGGCACTCCCTGCCACCGCCACCACCACCACTGCTGCTGCAGCCATTTCCCCTCACAGCACCTGGGGACTGGGTGCTCACCGCCACTGCTGTTTCATCTCCACCTCCGGGGGACCGACGCTCACGCCACTTGGCCCGGCCCCACCCCCCGCTCCTGATTGGCTGGTAGCATAGCCAATCAGGAGCCAAGGTACAGTCAAATTTGCATGTTTCTCTTTTATTATATAGGATAGACATGTCTGAATTTTCCAAATGCAAAGTATATAAAAAGTCCTCGAAAACAAGATGCTGACATTTTTTTGTACTTGGCCTCTATGCCTCTCATTATGGTCATAATTTTTGTCAATCCTATCTTTTTTAAGCCTCACTGGAGGACATGTTTTAATGGATTTTTAGAGAGAAAGAAAAGAGTGAGAGTGAAACCTGATCAGTTGCCTCCTGCTGAAGATTAAACCCAAAATTTGGGTATGTGCCCTTACCAGAAATCACTCATGATCATCTGGTGTATATGATGACATTCTAAACAATTGAGTCACATCGGCTAGGGCTGGGCATCATTTCTCAGACCCACTAAGCATCTTTGAATGAGGTTGAATTTAAAATAAGTCAAGTGTTTGGTAGGCTCACTTAGCTACCTTCAAACAACCACAGAGAAAGTTGTAGGAGAATCAGGAAACTCATCCAATAAATCACATTTACTAGTACACAATAAGCTAGTTTTCACCAGAAAAAGGTGGCATTTGCACCTTGACAACAGCAGTGTGACTGCCAGTTAAGCTACAATGTATGTTAGGTTAGGTGTATTAATACATTTTTGACTTCACAATATTTTCAAATTATGATGGGTTTATATGGGAGTAACCCCATCATAAATTAAGGAGCAGCAGTACACTGTGTTGCAGTAAAAAGGAAACTCACTTCAATTTTAAACCCTAAACAAATGGAACCAAAAATTATCAGGCTTTAAAATGGAAAGGTTGCTATTATGTTACTTATCTGATCTATCAATGTAATCCCAAAAACATTTCTATCTCCCCCTGAGCGACTCTTTCAAAATAGAAATTTTACATGTATAAATAGAAGCTCTTTACATGAAAATACTTACTTTTAATCCTACCTAATAAAAGAGTAATATGCAAACTGACCATCACTCCAACGCACAAGAGGGCTGCCCTCATGTGGACACAAGATGGTCACCATAAGATGGCCAGCAGGGGAGAGCAGTAGTAGGTGATCAGGCCTGCAGGGGAGGGCAATTGGGAGAAACCAGGCCTGCAATGGAGAGCAGTTGGGGGCAATCAAGCCTGCAGGGGAGGGCAGTTAGAGGTGACCAGGCCTACAGGGGAGGGCAGTTGGGGGGACCAGGCCTGCAGAGGAGGACAGTTGGGGGGAACCAGGCCTGCAGGGGAGGGCAGTTAGGGGCAATCAGGCTGGCAGAGGAGCAGTTATGCATCAATCAGGCTGGCAGGGGAGTGGCTAGGGGGTGACCAGGCTGGCAGGTAGAAGCAGTTAAGGGCAATCAGGAAGACAGGCAGGTGGGCAGTTGAGAGCCAGCAGTCCTGGATTTTGAGAGAGATGTCCTACTGGGATCAGGCTTAAATGGGCAGTCGGACATCCCTCAAGGGGTCCCAGATTGGAGACGGTGCAGGCTGGGCTGAGGGACATCCTCCCCCCAACCCCCATGCACAAATATCATGCACCCAGCCTTTAGTGTAAATATAAATGTCAATTATTAAAAACTAAAGAGACAATGTTATAGCTATATTAAGTAATTAATTGCTCTCAATAGTGACCAGAACATCTTGTTTTAATTTCCTTTTCACTTTTAAAGAAAATCTCTACAAACACAATGGGTTTGCTGACTTCCACTCCTTTGTCAGACTTGCTGCAGACTTGCTCTGTTCACAGACCAATCTGCCCGTGGTACCCTCTTAAATTCCTCAGTGGTCCCCTCCAGGATCAAGCCTAAGCTTAGCAGATCACCAATCAAGAGGCTTCCTGCTCAAGCTTTTGTAGGTGATGGATGTCTACTACCTTGATTGTGGTGATGGTTTCCCAGTGTTTGCATATGTCCAAGCTCATCAAATGGCACCCACTAAATGTGTGTAGGTTTTGTATAACAATAATTACTGAAAATGTATAACAGTCTGTTTTGTTTGTTCATTTATTTTCTTTTTAGATTCCACATACAAGTGAAATCACATGGCATTTGTCTTTCTCTGATTTACTTCATTTAGCACCATCCCCTCTAAGTCCATCCATGTAGTCACGAATGGTTAAGACTGCATCCCTTTTTATGGCTGAGTGACATTCCGTTGTAGGTGTGTGCCACAACTTCTTTATCTACTTATCTGCCAATGACCACTTAGGGTGTTTCTATATCTTGGCTATTGTAAATAATGTTGCAATAATTACTTTATGGTAATTATTCAATAATTACTAAACTTACTGAATGATCATTTTGTAAAGATCTAATCACTATATTGTATATCTGAAATGACTATAATATTACTTATCTACTGTAATTGAAAAATAAAAATTTAAAAATATAAAGAGCCTGTTTTATTTACCCCCATTCCTGCTGCTTGACTTTTTTTCCATTGACAAAATATCCTCCTCCAATCCCCAGCTCCCTGTCTTCCTCAGCTACCTTCTATTCCATTTTGAAGACCTGATGTCACCTCCTCCTTAGAAGGGTCTCCTCTGATGCTTCTCCCCACCTTCCATGCCACTAGCCTAATTCCCACCATTTCCTAGTAAACCTCACTCAGAATACTAACTCCATCGCTCCAAAAATAACCAGTTAATGTGTCTGTCTTCTTCATGGTACTAATTTCTGGAAGGCTATTCTCTTTTGTATCCTCAGTGCTTAGTACAATGCTCAGCACAAATTGTGTCAATGATAATCAAACTTTTATCTAAGGCAGTGGTTCTCAACCTTTCTAAAGCTGTGATCCTTTAACACAGTTCCTCATGTTGTGGTGACCCCCAACCATAAAATTGTTTTCGTTGCTAGTTCATAACTATAATGTTGCTACTGTTATGAATCGACCCACAGGTTGAGAACCGCTGCTGTAGAGCCTAAGACCATCAGAATACACAGATATTCACATTACGATTCATAACAGTAGCAAAATAACAGTTATGAAGTAGCAACAAAATTAATTATGAGGTCACCACAAGACGAAGAACTGTATTAAAGGGTTGTGGCATTGGAAAGGTTGAGAACTGATCAAATGGGAGAAAAACCAACAAACCAAAGGACCTACAATTTCATTTAATAAAAACTGATTTTACAATGTATATCTTATTTTGTGTTATAATTTCATTGTCCTCTAGTGACTGGTTGCTGAACATATTTTAGCTTTCAAACTTTATAAAAATGTTGGCATAGGCTCGAACTGGGTTGCCTTATTTTGCTCTCCATGTTCTGTTATTGAAATGCCTATGGTATGTATATGCAGTGGATGATGGTGGGGTTGGTTTTTCACGAATATTAAAAAACATTAAAATTAAAAGAGGAGAGAAAGCATTTGAAACGGCTATAACCCAAACCAGAGTAACTGCTAATACAAACAGGCCCCTTCCAAATGTAAGCGGCCACAAGTAATGGCTCCCCTCAAAGCAGCCGCGGTGATACTGTTTACTCTCCATTCGGGGCTTAAAAGCGTTCTAGCTGATGAACAGACCCTGAAGCAGAAACATCTAAACTCATGCTAATGCCCAGCAGAGCAGTAACTTCTTTTGATTAATTTACCAGCACTGAAAGCATAGAGAGAGATCAAACCAAGTTCTGTCCTGAACAATTAAACAAGCAGGCGGGGCCCGGGGATGGTGTATGTCAGGATGAAAGCTGGATGGGGTCGAGTGAAAAAGCAACAAATATCTCACATTGATTAATGCTTATAGGGTTTTCCCCGCTTAAATGTCATAACATTTTATTCAATGGTCAAACCAAAAAGTTCATATAACATTTAAAACAGAAAAAAAGCTCCCATAGCTGAAGAAAATTCAGATGTATAGTGAGGAGAAAAATCAGGTCAGTTCTAAAGAACCTTCAAAACAGTTTGGCAGAAGTCTGACCAGTTTATTGAAAGATCTTCAACATGAAACCTCATGAGGACAATCTTACCACCTCCCTCCATCAGAAAATAACTTGTGTACTATGAGTGAAATCTTCTTCATTGAAATTATTTAGCCTATTCATAATGTTCATTACCATCTATATATACCACTTTGAAAACACAGAGCTAAACAATGTGTCTCTACTTAATTTTTTAAAAACTAGAATTTAAACCAAACTTAGTACAATGCTCAGCACAAATCAGGGCTGGCCATCAGAATGAACTCCCAAATCAGAATGAACTACATATGAATATTAGTAAATAATCCTTGTAGATTTTCTGAATGGTTAGCTGAATCTATTTTTAGAATACAATGAATCTCCTTACAATAAAACAATACTAATTTACATAGTTAAAGAAAAATATCTGAACAAAGGCAACTAAAACTGCCAGCTTACTGAAAAGTCAAAATTTGCTCATTTTATATTTCAAGGAACATTTCTTAGATAATTCAATATTATTTTCACAAATTTAACTGGTGATTTTGGGCTGCTCACTACTATTCTTTCCTAATCTGTAAAATGGGGATGATGAAACCATTGAGGATTTTAATCTGAAATAAAATAGAATATATGAAACATGAATATTTAAACTCTATGATATTCTATCCCTCCCCACACACTATACCAGTGGGTCTGAGCTAGGTAGGGGCTTCACCTCCACCATTTCTGCCCAGATCTCCCCGCCCCCCCCCACCATGTTCATAGCAGCACAATTTACAACAGCTAAGATTTGGAAGCAGCCTAAGTGCCCATCAGCAGTGGAATACTATGCTAGAGTAAAAAAGAAGAAATTCTTACCATTTGCAACAGCATGGGTGGAACTGAAGAGCATTATGCTAAGCCAGTGGTTTGCCGCTCTGTTGACTAATGAGTCTGCCAACCACTGTGCTAAGCAAAATAAGCCAGTCAGAGAAAGATAAATATTGCATGATCTCACTCATTTGTGGAATATAATGAACATCATAAACTGATGAACAAAACAGATCCAGAGGCAGAGAAGCATTGATCAGACTATCAAACCTCAGAGGGAAGGTACGGGAGAGTGGGGATAAGGGGGAGAGATCAACCAGACGACTTGTATGGATGCAGATAAGCCTAACCAATGGACACAGACACCAGGGGGATGAGGGCATGAGTCAGAGGAGGGGTTGAGGGGCGGGGGAGTGCGGGGGAGATAAAGACACATATGTAGTACCTTAATCAATAAAGGGAAAAAAAATAGGAAGAAAGTAAAAATTGAAGAAGAAATAAAGAGCTCCTTCACTAGTAGCCTTAAGGGCCGAGATTGTTCTCCAAGGTTCTCTGGTATGTGGAGGACATTATGATACATACCCTCTATTGCTTCTGCCAAAAATGAAAATGGAATCTCTTTATATTTTTAAATTATTATGTGGAAAGACCACAGAAATTTGGGAATGCAAAACAGAAAACTGACTCTTCACTGACCTTCGCACATCTGTCCCTTTGATGAAGACATATGTGCCCAGAGAGCCGACAAACGGCACGTTTTCGTACTCGAGCACTGTGGCTCAGCCGGGCTCTGGTCCCTGACTACTGCCAATGAGAAAATCAGGGCTGGCCATCAGCTCCCACTCACCTGCATTTCCGATATGTGTGCAGAAGGATAAAAAATTGCTATGCAAATTCTTTTAGAAGAGGTGAAACCCTCCTTTGTTGAAAATAATTTAAGAACTTGGATGAGCTGAGGAAACACATAGAGTCTCATTTAGAGGAGGCCAAGGAGTGGTTCCAGGGGAACAGGGTCCCCGCTGGACTCCAGACTCCCCCAATGGAGCTACACATCCTACCCAAGAGGCTCTGGACACAGGGGTATTTTGAAAGAATAGGTATTTTGAAAGAATAGATATTTTGAAAGAAAGTTGTAGATGATACTACAATATTTAAACTATAATAAAATAAAAATACTTATGTATTATTCCACCCTGAATTTGACTCTGGTTATAAGACTAGATTCTCACTCTGACGTGTTTATACACAATTTAGTCATAAAAATGCACATCTAGCTAAAAGCTTTGCAGCCTTATTGTTTTCACAAATGCAATTTCACAAATATTTGAGCTCCTATAATATACAAAGTGACCTCAAATACTTTTCCATAGGAAGAGACCACTTAATGTACAAAAGACCATTTAAAGTCCTTTCAAGTTCAAATGCAAATTCTTTTTAACAGCTTCATTCCAAGGAATTTCATTTCTCCCAGTATGCTAGAGTTATTCTCTCATTTCCCAGTTTAAATACCCAATGAGAGACCCATGCCATGGCGCCCGTCCTGCGTGAGGTTCATGCCAGTGTACACGTTCCTACAGACTTCCGGAGCGCTCTAAATGTGTCTTCCCTGTTCTCACTGGGGTCTTTGTTTGTTTTTTAGTTTTTAGTGCTGAGTTGCCTTTGTCATTAGTTCACTGAAAATGCCATTTTCATTCAGCTGGAAAAATATTAATGTGAATTATGTTATCCAGATTTTAAGTCTTTTCTGAAAAGCATCATTTGCAATGGGGAATCTCTCGGATATTGAATAGCATTTTGGCAAAGACTCACTGCAGAAAAAGTAAGAAGTCAGCCCCAAAGGTATCCAGAGAATGGTGAGAACAATAAAGGGTACAAACATAGTTGGATTTAGTCAATCTCCTACTTAGCATTCTGCCAAAGCCAGGGCGATGTATTCCTATACCATTTCTCTTTTACTAACATATTTTGGGGCACCAGAAAATATTGCATTTCTAGGATACTGGACTAGAGGATGAAATTCTGGTGTGTGTGTGTGTGTTTTTTTATTTGCTTAAAAATTCTCCTGTAAAAAAGCAATAAAAGTTCTACTAGCATTAGAAATGAATACTGGCACTTATTCATTTCATCTTTGTATCAATAGTATCTTAGCTAAATTCATATTTACTCTTCCTGTAAGTACTGCAGCGGGTCCCCAGTCACCAGGAAAGTTCTGTACTCAGTCTCAGAGCAAGATATAGAATCAGAGCATAGATGGACTTTGAACAAGCCAAAGAAACATTCGAGTCCTCATGGGACAATCCTGAAAATGATGCCAAATCAAATGCAAGCATTTCATGTTCAGTTTTTGGAACCAAAACAAGATATAAATAAAGTTAATTGTACAACTGACTAAATTCTAGGCTGGATCCCCTGTCACCAAGCATGCCACTTCCCATTGACATCAATCTGCTTGTAGCATAATGCACATGGCTTGTCATATTATCTCCTGAAAGCCAGTGGGAGAGTTGAGTTAATCTAATCCCTAAACTCCAAAGCTAAATCAGAAGAGGTGGGTCTGCTCTAGTGTCAATCATATAACACAATCAAAATCACTGCAGTTTTCTCAAAAGGTGTTACTTTCTCCTCCCTCTGGATTTATTGAGCTATAATGGACATATAACATTATGTAAGTTTAAGGTATGCACTCTGTTTATTTGAAACATATATTGCAAAATGATAACCACCCTGGCATTAGCTAACACCTGCATCACATCAAATAATTATCAACTCATTTTTGGTGAAGAAAACATTTAATATTTATTTTAGCAGCCTTCAAGTATATAATACAATATTATTTAACTACTAGAGGCCTGATGCATGAAGATTCAGGCAAGAATAGCCCTTCCTTCCCCTGGCTGCTGGCACCACCTTTGCTCTGGCCAGAAGCCATCTTTCTGCCTTTGCTCTGGCCTGGAGTCGCCTTTCTGCCTTCCCATGCTGCCCAGAGGCCCAGAGCAGCTGAGGCAGTGTGGGACACCTGAGTCATCACTATGGCCACTTGGCGCCTGTGTATGCAAATTATCCCACCATCTTTGTTGGGTTAATTTGCATACTCACTACTGATTGGCTGGTGGACATTGCAAGGGTATGGTCAATTTTCATCTTTTTCTTTTTATTAGTATAGACTAGAGGCCCAGTCCACAACTTCATGCACTGGTTCCTCATCATTACCTGCATCCTCTCACAATCTGGGACCACTGGTTTCTAACTGCTCATATACCTGCCTGATCACCCCTAACCACTTGCCTGCCTTCCTGATTGCCCCATAACAACTCTGCCTGCTGCTTCATTGCCCCGAATCGCTTGCCTACCTGCCTCATCACCCCAACCACTCACCTGCCTGCCTGATCAACTCTAACCCTTTGCCTGCCTGCCTGCCTGCCTAATGGCCCCTAACTGCTCACCTGCCTGCCTGATCACCCCTAACCACCTCTGCCTCAGCACCCTGCTGCAGCTTCATCCAGAAGGATGTCCAGAATGATGTCCGGACGGTCATTTGGCTGTCCAGTCTAATTAGCATATTATGCTTTCATTATTATAGATGATCCACCATGTTGTCCATTCGATACCAGAACTTAGTTATCTTATAACAGCAAGCTGGTGCTCTCTGACCAACCCCCTAGCCCCTGGTAACCATCATTTGAGTCTGTGTTGCTATGACTTTATTTTTTAGATTTTACATATAAGAGATACAATACAGTATTAGTCTTTCTCTGACTTATAATCTCACTTTTATTATCTGTAGGACATGGGATCATATCTTCTGAAAATATATCTAAGGTCTTTTCCTCTGAGGATGCAACCTGTATCAAATGAGCAACGTTAAGAACACGCCAGTATTTCTCTCTGGATGAAAGCACTTTAATTTCACAGCATGTCTTGTAACAAGTTTTTTTCTCCTAAAAACACTGTCTGAGACAGGTTACTCTCATCACAGTGGCTTTGAGGTTTCTAACCAATGTAGCCTAATAAGGACATAGCTGAGGTAAGATCATGGTGCCATCTTGACTTTCAAACTAATTATCAGCCCATATCAATTCCTATTTATTAATATCATTGTTATAACTGAAATGAACTCAATTTCAAAATATGGAACCATGCAGATAAAAATTAAGTTCTCCCCCACCTTAGTCATTTTGAAAGAGGTAAGGAAAGTGCATTCTAAATGAAACATGCAAACACACCTGCAGCTTGGTTGGCAGTAGCATATCTGACCCGGTAAACCTGCATACTAGTATATATTTGGGTAGTGGTAGCCTCATGGAGAGTGACATACACACATAGGGGAGGAAGGAAAGAGCAAAGAGTGAATGCAAGAATCACAGTGACAAAACCAAAAAGAATGGAGAAAAATACACATAGTTTCAGGTTCAAATAAAATCTACCGCATTCATATTGTTTATAAAAGCTGAGAAACTGAAAAGAATTGGGCAACTGTTAAGAAAATTCACACTTAGGGTAAAGAAATTTCAGTCTCTTCCCTCTTACAAGATCAAGGCACATATTAGATGTTAGTTTATAAAAATTACCAAACTAGATCCACAATAGAAGAGATATACTAAAGGACAGTATATACTTTTTCTTTCATAAGTAATGGATGTAGTCACAGGATTAATTTACATCCTAAAATATTTCAAAATACTTTCCTTATAACCCCAAATATGCCTTCCAAGGACATTCCACCAATAAATAAATCAACTGTTAACGGATAGTATGCGTGTTCCTCAGAGGACCTTCACCTCATTCATCAATATAGGTTTTCATAACTAATTAGTATTCTTGCTAAGGTTAAGAAAAACTAAGGAACAGGTGAAGTAGATGAAATTGATCAACTTGCTGAAAGCCTTAGAACAAATCACTGCAGAACTCTTTCAATGGTGCTGCTAGACACCTCAAGACACATTTGTCTAATATTTCTTTAAGCTTTTCCAGTCCAACATATGCCAGAACCTGACTCAACATCTCCCATTACAAATGAAAAACGTGACTGGTAAATTCCATATGTAAAAATGAAGCTATGTTCCCAGCTTTCGTGACCACCCACTGTGGGAGCAATTCCTGGTGTCTCCACACCCTCAAGCTTATTCTGTGCTTCCTTCCCAGTGACCAGACCATCCCCCACTCAGCTACAATTCTGCAAGACTCTTTCCTCATGATACCATCTCCCTTGTTTTCATTTGCTAGGACTGCCATAACAAAATGCCAAAACGAAGCTTACACCATAGAAATTCACTGTGTCACGGTTCTGGAGGCTAGAAGTCAAGATTAAGGGGTTAGAGAGTTGCTTTTGAGGGCTGTCAGGAAGAATGGGTTTCAGGCCACTGTCTCCCAGCTCCTGGTAGTTTGCAGACAATCTTTGGTGATCCTGGTTTTGTAGAAACATCACTCTAATCTCTGCCTTCATCTTCACTTGGTGTTGTTTGGCCCTGTGTGGGTCTCTGTGTCCGTATTTCCTCTCTATGTCAGGACACCAGTCATACAGGATTAGGACCCACCCTGATGACATCACTTAAATTTAATTAATTACATCTGAAATGACTCTATTTCCAATTAAGGCCACATTCTGAGGCACTGGGAGTTAGGACTTGTGCTATAAGAGCCCTCTGCCCCTTGTGTGCCACTGTACCACATTCTATATACTTAAGATAGAAAGGAGCATTAGAGAGGCCTTCTCTAAACCTCTGAGGGCCATTTCCAAACCATAGCTTCTTCCACTTGATCTAAAATCCCTGGTTACTGATGCATATTTCTTAGAACAGGTGATCCAGAAGATTCACTACCAAGAAAGTGTGGGTGGGAGATTCAAATAAATAAAATATGTTTGGAAAGCACAGTGCTGTCTATATCTCTCTTTGAAAAATTCAAAATAACCAATGCCAATAAGTGAGACACTAATGGTGGTGAGGAAGAGGCAGAAAATATTTTGAGAAATACAGTATCTTAATTTAAAAAAAATGTTTTCATTGATTTCAAAGAGAGGAAGGGAGAGAGAGAGATAGAAACATCAATGATGAAAGATCCCTCTCCTGGGGATCAAGCCCAAAGAAACATGGGCATGTGCCCTGACTGGTTTAGGGGTCCACGTTCACCCACGGATCTATACTGGTGAGGCCAGAGCCTTCATTTTTAATTAGCCCCTGTCATACTTTCTTATGATGACACATATGTGTGTCCCTATTTGTTGCCTATTTTAGGCGTGTGGTCTTTGCTGACATTACCAATGCACTTTACATAGATACTTCATCTTACATATCTCACATGCACATTGAGGAATTTGACCCTTAGAAATACTTTGTAAGGAAGGCTGCTGAGAAATCCATCAGTAAACATCTATACCTCATGAAACTCAGTAAGATCTGAGAAGGCAGGCACCTGCCCTTGGGCATCATGGACTCAGGCCCAGACATCTCTAGAGCCTTGTCAAACTCATGCATTCTAAGACAGGTCCAGCCTCAGAACATAATTCTTTCAATTTCTGGCTCCAGTGTGCTCCCTGAAAATGTTATGACATTGAACCCTCATTTTGTAAATGTAGTGCTTAAATATCAATACTTCAAATTTCCTAAGCTTTTAAATTTAAGAACTAAAAAACTTTTTACTGTGAAAATTTTTTAATATTTAGAATTAACCAGCTGGACTCAGTATAAATGATCCCAATTTTGTTGGCAACATCCAAAGCATTATAGTTGGGAAACGTTCAGTCCTATGCCTACTTCTCGCCTGGCCAGTTTGGCTCAGTGGATTGGACATTGGCCCCATGGAGCAAAGAGTCCTGGGTTTGATTCGGACAAGGGTATGAACCTGGCTGGCGCATGTGTGGGAAGCAAACAATCAATGTGTCTACATTGATGTTTCTCTCTGTCTCTTCCCCTCTTCCCAGTCTCTAAAAATCAACAGAAAAACATCCTCAGGTGAAGATTTAAATAAGCCTTTTTTCCTCCTTCAGGCCTGATCAGGGTGTTGACCTTAGCCATGCCAATGTCACAGAGCTTCTTCACAGCTTGTTTGATCTGGTGCTTGTTGGTCTAGACATCTACAATGAACACAAGTATATTGCTGTGCCCTATCTTCTTTATGGCTAGCTCAGTATTCAGGGGGAAAGTGATGATGGCATAGTGGTCAAGTTTGTTTCTTCTCAGAACGCTCTTCTGAGGATATATGGGATGCCTTTGGAGCTGGAGCAAGGTGTCTCGGGCTATTGACGGGTGTGATGAGCAGATATTCCTTTTGTGTGGCTGTGGGCACCTTCCAGCACTGTTTTCTTCGCCTTTAAAGTCCTTGCTTTGGCTTCCGCTCCAGGAGGGGCAGGGCTTCCTCTTTGCTTTTGTCACCATCTTTGTGGAAAAAGCAAGAACTAAAAATTTGTTTATGTGTATGTTTCAGCTTTCCGAGAGACACTTATATTCTGAATACTTTGCTCATTAACTGCTAATTATCATCAAGGAGAAAATCAAATCCATTGTTTTAAGAAACTAAACAGCAATCTGATTTCCACCTTACATATCATCAGCATCTTTATAGTGTTACATTTATGTCCAGATCTAAATGACCGTGATTTTTTAGAATTTGTTATTTTTAAACAAAATTTTCAAAGGCTTTTCCTATAAAACTAAAATATGATACCCTATAACTGTTCTTAAAAATAGTTATTTTCTTATGTTTTTCTTAAAAGCTATACATATTTTTGTAAGTATAATTACTAAAATAGCATTATTTACTATAGCTATATTTAAGAAATGTGAAAAGCACAGTCTTATAAAAAGAAAGGAATGTTTAGCTGAGACTGGTTTGGCTCAGTGGATAGAGTGTCAGACTGCGGACTGAAGGGTCCCGGGTTCAATTCTGGCAAGGGCATGTACCTTGGCTGCGGGCACATCTCCAGTAGGGGGCATGCAAGAGGCAGCTGATCGATGTCTCTCTCTCATCAATGTTTCTGACTTTCTATCCCTCTCCCTTCTGCTCTGTAAAAAATCAATAAAATATATATAAAAAAGGAGTGTTTAAATGATCAGCTTCTGTTGTTTTGACCAAGGTGTTTGAGATTCTCATATTTTTCACTTTTTTGAGATAAAATGCTACAGGTCTATACCACATAATTACTTGACATTTCATATCAATCACTACCAGATCTAATTTAGCTTATAAACTAACCTAGTTGGACCTAAAAATGTATTCACACACTGCAGCTACCACAGCTGAATATTCCTTTAGCCTCTGCAACTACAAATGTGGAATTCATTATATTTCCTGCCAGTTCTGACTTCTTCCTATATCCCTCTAGTGAGTAGTGACAATTACTACCTACCCAGCCCCAATGGTGGAGCCATCTTTGACTTCTACTCTTTCCTTCTTGGGGCTTCACCCTGATGATATGCCTTCTAAATTATATTTAGATCCATCTGTTTCGACCTACCCACTATCCTGGTCTCAATTCAGCCTGGCTTCTATTGTTATATTCCCACCCTCCCTGGTGCTATATCCATTTCTTCCAATGATTGCCTTCCAATCTCATCTCTTAAACAGTGAAATTATGGAAATGGAAATCAACACTGCTGGTCATCCTTCTGCAAAATAAGTTATCTCTTTATTGAGGATAAGCTATATAAGTGGCCCCTAATGGTCAGTCCATTGTAGTGTATTGCGGGATCCAATGAATACTTCCAAATATTGCTATTCTTTGGCAATTTAATACACATTTCTCCTGTTCACTTGGACCCTGCTTGCATTTCACATTATTTTCCCCCAGTTGTATTAGTATCCATTTTCCAAGCTGTATCTCATTTTGTTATTTCCTGCCTATATTTTTTAATCTCCTTAAGGTACAATTATAATATTTCTGTTCTTTCAGATTTGAAATCTCCTCTGATTCGGGATCACCTGCCAACTTCATTAACATGAATTTTATTCCTCTTTAAATAAAATGGGATCCATCATACAAAATCCCATAACATCAAGCTACAAAGGGTAAACCTACCATTTATGTTACATTTTATTTACTGACTTTCCACTATTTTCCATCTGTGTGGCTCCTTTCCAAGCCAAGCTAAACTTATTTTGCAGTGAAATAGGGTCAAAAAGTACTGTAAAAAATAGTAAGAAAAAGAACAACCCCTTCACACTACATCAAGGCTGTCTGTGCCTCCCTGTTTACTTAGTTATAGAGTAAGCGAGTTACAGTCCACAGGTTCCACTCTTTAAACCTTTCTGATCCTGTTCTGTTTCTGTTTCAATACAATGGGACTGAGGGAGAAAAGATTTTTTCCTGCAAAACAAGAGCATGTTGATGTTCCACAGAGGATACAGAAGGGTCGAGTGGGATATGCAGAACTTCTGATATCCAAGCAACAGCTGCGCCCGGTGCCCTGCCAATGGTATCATCAAGATGCTGGGACCTGTGTGAGCGAGTGCCAAAGGGCGCTGGCACTCCAGCAGTTGCTCTGACCAGGACGGGAGTGTGCAGACATCTGAGAGAAACACCAGACAATTTCTTTCCCCTGTGAAACGCAGGACATGATTCTTCCACTCCCACAGCTCACAGAAAAGGAAGAGCTTTTACTCACAAATTGCACACGCCAATCTATCTTCCCATCACACCTCCCTCCCACACTCGCCAATGAGGCAAGACCAATTACCAGCTTAATGATTAACACTATTTTTAAACCTTGAATGTTTCATGTTTCTTAAAAAAAAACACACACACACAAATATTCAGATACCCTGTACTCAACAGCTGTGACAGTTGCAGCCTTATCTTGCCACCTCATTAGAAGAAACAAACAACTACAAATCTTGTATTGCGTCCAAAAAGTTGTCAGCCTGAAATAAAAGCTGGAAGGAATCCAAGTGGCATGCTCCCTTGATTCCAGTCATTTTGCCTGTAGTTCTTAACATATGTAAATTGAGAAACTGTTAGCAGAAGCAAGCCAGCTGAAAACAGATGTGTTTAGGGTCCACAGACACATTGGAGGGGCCCTCCAGGCCAGGCCCCCTTCCCACCCTTCACCACAAATCCCTTTCCACTCCCTACCCTGTGCTCCCCCTGCTTGCTTTCCACCGCCCTCCGATCAGCACACATTTTTATCATTTACTACTGACTAAGTTCATATGCCCAGCCAGGGCGGTAGACCTCAGAATAAGAATACAGGATATAACAAAATTCCACAACCCTACAACCTTCTTAGAGATTAGACCAGAGCAACTACTAGAAAAAGAGGTGGGGGAAGAAGAGCCAGAGACAAGAGGATCAGACAAGGCAAGAGGGACCATCACAGCTGTGTGCCAGAATCTGTGGTCAGTGCCACTCTGCTGGTGAGAAGTCTATGGCTCTGGGGAGTCCAAACCCCAGGCCACCACTCCTCTGGGGGAGGGTCACATTTGGACTCTACTAGGCTTTTCTCGTGTATAAAATAGAAAAAACACTTCTAAAGTCATTAGGTTGACATAAAAATGACATGAACTAGCATACCTAATGCTCTTGGCCCAAGGTAGAAGACAGTGTTCAGACTCAACAAGTAGTATCATATTTATAAAAAGCGTTGTCTGGAAGTGATCATTTATAAAAACAGAAATAAGAGTCTGTTGTGGTCCAGACTGGGTGGCTCAGCTGATTAGAGCATCATCCCGTACACCAAAAGTTACGGTTTCTATTCCCAATCAGGGCACACACCTAGGTTGCAGATTCGATCCCCAGCTGGGGTGCATTCAGGAGATAACCCATCAATTTCACATCGATGTTTCTCTCTCTCTCTCTCTGTCTCTCTCTCTTTCTCTCTCTCTCCTCATCTTCCTCCTCCTTTACCCGCTCCTCCTTCTCCTCCTTCCTTTCTCTATAAAATAAATAAAAACATATCCTTGGGAGATGTTTTTTTTTAAAGAGTCTGTTGTGCATTACTTTTAGAAAGGAGGCTTTTACCTGTGTATCAGACGAACAGGTAAATTCTTCTTGGTCAAACCATAAAGGAGCCTCTTAACTTGAGATTTTACAAAATAACCAAGAAAATTATCTAGGACCTATGTGGGTATGATTCAAAAAACAACAATAAAAAAAAACTGCACACAAACCCAAGATGCAAATAACCAAGTTTGAGTTTTGGCTCAGGCTTGAGTCACTTACTGATCTCGGTAAGGGTTTGTTTCCTCCTATTTAAACTTGGAGTGAAAACCCCTGCTCACCCCACTATGCCACAAAACATCCCTCCTGCCTCATGGGCACCATGAAGTCATTATCTTAGCACCAAAGTTGTCTCCTCAATAGCTGACTTCAACCTCCCCCGCCCCAAACACTGAAAACCTCTCCCCACTTCGCCTTGATCGTTGTCTCATTTTTATTTGCTGGTTAGTATTCCCCCAGACTCTACGTCAGACACTCTCATCCACTCCCATGATCAACTACAATGTCCATGTTGATCAATATTTAGCTAGACTAGGGACCAAAAACTACAGCCATGGTCAAGTCCAGACCAGTGCCCATTCCTGTAAACAAGTCAGTTTGGAACACAGCCACTTTCTCAGCTCACCTGTTGGTCATAGCAGCAGAGTGTGGTTGCAGAGAGACCTCAACACCTAGTATATTTACTATCTGACCCTTTATGAAAAATATTTGTCATCCCTCAATGCAGATTTTGTCCTAAGTCACACTTGTATTTGTGTCTCCACTTCACCCATTAGCATCTGACCTTCACACCATACTTGGAATGAATGTGAAACTTGAGCCCCACCTGGGAATGTTGGGTTCATCCTAGAAGGAACCTTCTTTCACCGTATTTGTAACAAAGTTAGGTCAATCTTGCTTCTTGCTCTCTAAATCTCCTGGCTCCATCCCCACTGCCTCTCCAGCTTTTTCCATGCCTCAACCTTATCTCCCTTGGAATGCTGAAAAAGTCTCCTGTTTTCATTTCCCTCATTACTTGCCTTCCTCCCATTCAACCTTCCTTTGCTGTGAGTTATTTTTCTAACATAAACGTCTCCAATTCTATTGCTCACTTGGTCTCCCCTAAGATATATCCCCTAACTCTTCAACTACATCTAAAATTGCTTCTTCTTTCACATCCAACACTCTAGCTAGCATGAAATCTATGCTAGGATTCCCAAGATGGAAGATCCAGAATCCACCTTCTAGTGGGGGAATCGGACCACATAACTAGATATATTTTAGATGTTGTTCTAGAACCTAAGTCAAAATTAGACTTTTTCTTGAGTCCCCCTTGAACATCAGCTAGAACTAATCACTTGCTCTGTCCTGTTGCCATTACACCTTGATTTTACCTCTGTTAGGAAGCTTATCCCAATGAGTACTGATTATTTGTTATATTCTGCCCCTTCCACTAGGTTGTAAGTTCCATGAGGATAAGGACTACTTTAAACAAACCTGAAACTCTACCACCTCACCCACTGGGTAGCACAGAGTAGACACTCAATAAATGCTTGCTAAGATACTAAATGCTTTGTAAACTGCAAAGTATTACATAAATATCAGTTGAAAAGAGATAAAACTGTACTACCTAATGTTCTATGTGGAGTTTACTCCTACTTCCTCTCCTCTAGACATAAACTGGAGATGGGAAAAACCCTTGGCTGAGGATTTGATGAAGTCTTTACAAATGGCCTAAGTGTTTGTTGTCTTAGCAGGGCTGCGTTTCTACCCCCAGCTGGACGCAGGCTTTTCCAAGTGCTGCCCAGGAGGACAGAAATGGGGATAGGGATGAGGAAAAGGCAATCAGTAAAAGTGGTGATGCTTTATTTACATAGCAGTTCACAACCATTATTAAAGCTTATCCAATCAAAGTTATTAATTGAAGGCATATCACATGCTGGTCATTGTGCTATTGCTAGCAAACTTGTGGTAAAAGAGAAGGACTCAAAAGAGAAATTTAACATGACTAGAAAGCCAAAGGGTAACTTGATCTTGTTTGTGTATTGGCAAAAGCTAGTGTTACAGAAGAGATGACCAGCTGTTCCCCATCTCCAATAAAGAAAAAAACAAAAGGAAATTGAGTTAAGCAGTGCCATAAGGTACTGAAATTAGATAGAAGAAATAACTTTCTGACATCAAAGGGTGTTAACCACTATTCTTGGTTTACAGTTTTATTTCTAGGAGGTCCTTAGTGGTCTGAGAGGATCTGGACAGTTCTGTTTGAAAAGGGGAGATGGGACTGCTAAGTTCTCAAGCTACCTCTTTGGACCATGGCTGGTCTTTTCTAAGTGGGCCCATTTATAAGTGATTAAGTGACTCAGTACTTGCACTACTATATTACCACATTTTTTAAAAAAACTATTAAAATCCAGTATATGAGAGTGCTGGCAAGGTATGAAGAACAGAATAAGTAACTACTAAATTAGCACAAATGGAAAGGCTAAAGTTCCTAATGAGAAGAATATAACTGGAGTCCTCTGGATCTAGGTTTCCAATCTCCTCTCACCACGTATAACCTATTTGATCTTGTGAAAAATGTACATAGTGCACCATAAAAAATAAAACAAGTGGGCAAGCACATATAGGTACATGCAAACACAAACATGTTATAAGGAGATAACAGTTGTCTTAGAATGGTGACACCAGTAGTGATTTCTATTTTCTTCATCTTATTCAAATTCTATGATAAATATCTGTTTCCTTTACAGTTATAAGGAGGGAGAAATTGTGCCCCTCTCCTCCTAAAAATAATCTGCCTTATTGTTGTTTTTTTACAATATAGTCCGTCATGTCATTCTTTATTATGCTATAAAATAACTTCATTGTTAATCGAAACACCTGCTGTCAGGTTATTTCCATATTAGGCATTGAAGACTTCATGACAAGTATCTCCCATTGTCTCCCTTTCTCTGAAGGCACGCGAAGTTGCTCTTTAAGAGTTTGTAGTCTTAGGTCCTATCCATTCCATTTTCTCACATGTGGGGAAATCATACCACTGAGATATAAGAAAAACCCCAGCCAACTATAATAGTTCCACATTTCGGATAGGAATAAGAGAAGGGTGGGAGTTTTGTACTACATTTTCAATAAATTTTAAATAACTTCCAAATGTTTATGCTTTCCAGGTTTATTCACACCTGTGGGACAAATCAGCAATAATACAAGGTAAAATATATTTTTAGCCATAAACTAGTCCTTTATTGGACTAAATTATGTGGTTGTTGTTTTTTTCATAATTTTTATTCCTTTGAGACCTGACTGATTGATTCACAAAACACAGTATCCATTCTGTTATCATTCAGTTTGTTAGACCAACTCAGCTTATAGAAAGGCTGAAATCCATTACAATGAACACAAGGAAAACAAAATGTTCCAAGTTAAATATAATTCCATAGAAAATTTAAAAAGTACCTCTGTAAATAATTTCTTTACATAAGTGAATATTCTTGGCAATAAACTACATGCTAAAAATAAATTCAGGAGATATTTTATTTAGTTATTTTAGGTATTAAAATGTACATATATCTAGAATTTTCACAAACAGGACATGGAGGCCTCGAAGTACGAACAGTTTGTCCAAGGAACTGTTGCTGATGAGGGACAGAATCACTACGTGGCCACAACTCACCTCTTCTGAGTTCTGCTCAGATACTTTCCCATCATTCAATGTGCCTCTCTGCAGTGAAACTGATAGCTTGCAAAGGACCATCAGTACTTCCAAATTCCAAACACATTTTCTGGGGGAATGTTGCCTCTTTTCTACAAACCCAATGATGAGAGTGGGGACCCTTCTTTCTTTCTTCTTGGAAAAGCCCAGAGAGTGAGTTGAGTGTTTGAGGCGCGCATAAGCACAGAAGGGAAGGGAAAGAGGCTGAGAGGGAAACACTGGTAATGCAAACAGCGGCACAGCATGCCAGGAACTCTCAAGGACATCAGAGTTCTGAGAAAGAATACTGCCCACCAGTTTTCTAGTTTTGATATTGTCACCTTCAAACCAACCATTTACATTTTCAGAGTCTAAGCTGTTCATGAACTTCCCTATAATTCATATCAGGTTCCAAATGAAACTGTTTGCAATTTTTGTGATGTCCTCTCCTGTCCTCTGAGTAAAATGACCAAGTTGTGTGCTATGCATGCAAGGGTGTATTTTCCTGGCTCTAAGTGACAGTCCTTCTTGGTTACAGAACCCAACCCATCTCTTGTGCATATGTGTTGAATTTGCCATACATCCTCTGCTTTATTTTTCAAACTAAAAAGAACATAATATTCTACTTTCTATCTTATAGTAGCCTTATCTTATAGTATCTTACCCCCCAAAAATGAAAGTACGAGACTAGCAGGGTTTCCTCCAAATACACGGTGTTCTGTGGCCAAAAATGTTTGGGAAGAAGATGGGAAAAAACCACAGGCACAATAATTCAGTTGGTCGATATTTCAGTGACTGTGGCTTTAATACTTATCTTCATTCCCTCCTTTAAACAAAACAATAAAAATCCATGAACTCCTCAAATCCCACCTGACATAGTAAGCTTTTGCAGAATCGATAAATTGGGCAGAGATTCTGCATATGGCCTTCTGTATGATGTTCATCTTAGTTCTATTATACACGAAATACTGTAAAGAAGAAAATAAAGCCCAACCCATGAAACGAAGTCACACTGTGCGCTCCTGGCGTGGCAGGCCTCACCCCACTCGAGGCCGGAAACTCTGAGGGGCAGGCGCTTTCACAGGAGCCCACGTTCACGTGTGCATTGCAGTTTAAGCAGCAGCAGGAAAGCACCAGTAGGATAGCAGGCAGTCCTGACACATAATTGAAGCTTCTAAACCATTATTCTCTTTTGTTTTTTAAAACTAAAATCAATTTGATGGAGTTTAAGACAAGTCCGTCTTAACCTGATTTTTGTTTTCTGATAAATTAAGTGAGACACGAGTAAAATTAAGTTTGGGAGGTGCTGTGTACTACATTCACTTCTGCCATAATGCACAGTAGCATATTAAAGACTTGGGGGATACGGGCAGACAACCCCATTTAGCAACTGCACTTGTCTGTGCAGGACAATATTCTCTTTCACATTCCATCGGCCTCCTGAACAGTTTTCCCTTTGTCGCAATTTATGAAGTGCTAAATTAGATGAGTACCTGAGTCTCTCATAAATCTTGTATCTTGGCACCATTTCTAGCTTTTTCAGTTTAAAAAAAGTCAGCTAAAAAAAATTTAAAAAATCAAACAAAACAAGACAAACAAGTATAGGACAAGGCTGTCTTCACCCAAGAATGACTAAGATGATAATGGAGATGGTGATAATGATGGTGATAATAATAATAGCAAACCAAGAGAAAGATCCAAGTGTCACACAGACTCCAAATAAATGGCAGACGAGTTGAACTTAGACCTGAATTCTGATCATAGTCTACCTACTTGTGACACATTGGACAAAGTGCTTAAACCCAGTAAAATGGACATCCCAAGGCCTGTCCTGAAGGGCACTAATGAGGATTAAAGAAGACAACATACAAAAGCACCAACTATTGTGCCTTGTCTGGCCACACTGCAGGCATGTGACATGGTGGTACCTTATAGCCCTCTCCGATTCTCTGCAGGACAGAGGAGCTAAGAGGACAGGGAGGGTAAGAGAGGGGAACAGAAATCAGAGCAAGGCCTTGGTTCTGCTTTTCAAGGTGAAAGTGAATATGCTTAGCTTACGTGCTAACGCAGGAAGAGGGGATAAAGAAAAGCAGCCGGCGATCCAACAGAAGCAATTCAAGGGCACAGTCATGTAAGGCAACCCAATAATCTGAATGAAACCCTGTGCCAGAGAGGAAAGAAAGGGGAAAATGTCTCAAAGGTTAGCACTGAGGGAATGTGAATGCATCAGGAAAAGCATCAGCTGGTAGGTCTGAAGCAAAGTTCCATTTGCACTGTGAAAAATAGATTTCAGAGTTCACATTAGCAGGTCTCACTCTCCAAAGAGAACACAATGGGATTGAACTTCACAATGGTTTTAGCCTCACACTTTCATACTCACAAGTTAGGTGCTAATCATAAATTTCTCCCATACTCACTGCAGCGGATGCAGTGAGAATGTTTGCTCGAAAGCCTACGGCTGTGGAAACAGCATGGGACAGACAACAAGATAGAGGCAATCTGTTCACAGTGCACCTGTGAGACTCACTCAGCAGTCCCCGGCTCAGAGGCTTAGGTGTTTCACCCTTGGAATTTCCAGAATGTCGTCTTCAATGTCTACTAGCAACAGTGTGATGCCATCCCGACCACTTAAAGCATCCCATTTTCTTTCTAACACAGAGACATCCTATATGGAAAGTAATATGACCTTGCCCTAACCAGTTTGGCTCAGTAGATAGAGCATTGGCCTGAAAGGTCCCGGGTTCGATTCCGGTCAAGGGCATGTACCTTGGTTGTGGGCACATCACCAATAAGGGGTGTGCAGGAGGCAGCTGATAGATGTTTCTCTCTCATTGATGTTTCTAACTCTCTATCCTTCTCCCTTCCTCTCTGTAAAAAACCAATAAAATATATATATTTTAAAGAGTAATATGACCTTTTAAGTATTGGTGACTTCAATTCTAGATGTGAGGCTTGGTGTACTTAGAATAGGGGATAAAATGTTGCTGACACTTTTACCTCCATTATGAAACAAGTAATATTATTAGCCGGATATGAGCTATGCACCTTTCATACAGGAGAAAATTCAGGGTTCCAGTCAATTCTTTGGTCAAGGCCCCACAGCTGGTAAGTGATACAGCAAGTTCAAATCCAGGAGCACCTTCCTTCAAACCTGTTCCCCACGTTGCTGTAGCTTCTCAGTTGGTTCACATCAGAAATTTAGATATTGTTAAATTCTAAACAATAATAATGAACTATTAATAGCTATGGTTATCCTATATAATAAGAAAGGAATATGCTAATTATCCATTTTGCCATGAGGTGTAACAACCGATTGCGTAACTACTGGATCACGGATCTGCAGGAGGGTGGGGCAGTGAACTGCAAGCAGGCCGTGGAGAGCTACAGGAGGGGGAAGGGCAGCAAGCTATGAGGGGAGGGGAGGAAGCTGCAGGAGGGTGGCAGCGACCTATTGGTGCATGGATTCATGTGCAGGGCTACTAGTTAATAAAGAAATAAAAAATAAACACATTATTAAGAAATAATAAACATTATTTCAAATTTTGACATTTGATAAAGACATTTTTATAAAAATAGGTTTTAGTTTTAATTAAATCTGACACACATGTGATCGCTGACAGATGAGCCATATGCAAGTTAAGAGCAGGAAAGGGCCTTGCAGATGACCTGGCCCTCAACAGATCCTGGAGCTAGAGAACCGTAAGGTGCAGGGAGCCACACATGGTGAGCAAGGCCATGTACCAGGTAGTGCAGGTGGGCTGTGATGCTGGGACCAGAACACAGCAGCGTCAAGTCCAGATTCAGGGTCTGGTCTGTTTAAGATTTCCATCTGCAGTGGTTTCTAATATGCAGTCTCTGCAGAATTAACGTTCTGCCCATAACTGAGGCAAATGGGTAGGAAATTACAAAGGAGCACATATTCCCAGTGCTCTGTCATACTTGAGGAAATGAAAGGACTTAAGCATATCTGGCTTGAATAAATATTTTCTCTATAAAAGTTAATCTACAATTACATTTAATGTGAAATATTATATAGAAAAACATCCCATGTGTTTTTGTTGCTGGAGGATACTTTAGAGTTTGTGTTTTATTACTGGTCCCCTGTGTAAGTCTGAGAAACTCCCTCTAGGGGATTATTCCGGATAACAGCTGACGTTAGCCATAAGCATTTCCAGTCATTCAGGACACAGGCTCTCATGTTGTCCAATGGCCTGCAATATTTGCTTTTCAATTTCGCAAATACAGTTCTACCACGTGGTGGCTCATTTGGCTTTGGCAAGAGAGAACACAAATAACAACACCAACAAAATCACTTCCCTGACTGTCCACAGCATTTTAGGGGAACATTTTTGTGAAACCAAACAGAATTTAAAAAGCTCTAAACTTCTACTTGTAATGTTCTGATATAGTAAACAATATTTCTCAGACTATCAAAGTTTGTCACATAATGGGTAAGCTTGAATATATTTTCAAGTTTCATTGTTTATCTTGAAAATTTAGGTGATTTTTCCATTCTCCATCATACCAAAGTTAGAATAAATTATGTATAAATGCTTCTCTCTAAGACATGAGGGGAAAAAATGTACCTTAAGCTGTACCAGGTTTTCTCTGTGGCTTTGCTCACCACAGGTCTACATTACATGCTCACACACATGCAGTTAGCTGTGGACAGGATACTAAAGGGACCAGGCACTACCCTGAAAATCAAGACAGAGAAAAGGGGGTGAAAGGTACACATCCATGTGTCCATCAAACTCCTACCTCCTCCTCAGGGCTATCCTTAACCACTGTTCCCCACCGAGCCTCCCAGCATTCCTGCCTTGTTGCTGCCTATTTCCTCCAGACCCTTGAAAGTCCAGCCTTCTATGAAAAGGACTCCTTGTAGCTAATCAAATAATTGCTATGTCCTTTAAAGCCAACCATGGTCAGCAGAATAACAGCTTCCCAAATATGTCCACATCCCACTTCTTGGGACCTGTAATGTTGCCTTGTTTGGCAAAAAGGCACTCTGAAGATATAATTAAGTTAAGGGTCCCAAGAAGGAGAGATTAGCTGGATTATCTGGTGGCCTCTAAATGGAATCCCAAATGTTCTCAGAGGACAATTTTACTGCAGAAGAAGAAAAGGCAACATGATGATGGAAGCAGAGATAAAGTGACGCATTTTGAAGATGGAAGAAGGAGTCAGAAGCCAAGGAATTTATTATTTAAAGAAATACTTCAGAATTTAGCACCCACAAGAAAGTGAAAAGGCAAAGAGCCAAATTGTCCCCTGGACCCAACCTCCAATCATCCATCCTATGATACTGTAGGACATGGTCCAGTTTTCATTCTCTTTTCCATTCCTAAATAAGATTCATCAAAAGGGAAATTAATAACAGCCATGTGTTTCTTTTCCCCATTCCAAGAAAATAACCCAAGGACTAGCCTATATATAACACAGAGCCATCAGAAGCCAACGAGAATATTCAGTGTGCAGAAATAACTGCAGATGGACCACTGTGCATTTTTTAAAGCAGTTAGTACAGAATACATGCTTAACTCTTAGGAACGCTCATTAAGCAGATAGTTTTTATAACTGAGTTGTGACTTTAGCCCCAACTCAGATCCTCAGGCCCTATTCAACACTGGGAAATCTGAGTGTTGTCCAAGGTTCCCTGTTCAGCCTCTCTCCCCACCAGTCCACTCTTTCTTTGACTGACCACATCCACACGTCAAATTTCTACAACTCAAATCAGTTATGTAACAACCATAAAGCTATTCCCAGACTAGATATTTCTCCCAAATACTAGGCATTTACTCTCAATTACCTTCTAGAAATTCCTGAATATTGTTTCAAAACTTTCCCAAGAGCAACACAACTGTATTGGTATGTTCTTCTAACACATTTTGCCACATATTTTTATTTTTTATTAAAAACTAAAGGCCTGGTGCATGAAAATTCATGCACTCAGGGGTAGGGGTGTCCCTCAGTCCGGCCTGCACCCTCTCACAATCAAGGACCTCTCAGGTAGGGTCCCTAGGCCTGGCCTGAGATCAGGGCTTATCGGGGCTTTCCTTCCCCAGGCTACAGGAAGCCACTGCCACTGCTTGCCTTCTGTGCAGTGCTGCCTCCTCCCCCACTACCTCTGCCACTGGTCACCTCCCTTTGCAGGCAACAGGTATGGGGTGCAATGGCTTGGCCAGCCTGGGCCTCCCTATGCAGGGTGATCAATGGCCAGCCTCACATCTACTGCAGAGTCACTGCCAGTGACCTGGGCTTCCCTCTTTCTTTGCTGGGGCGGGGCCAGCCCTGTGAGAGGCTATCTGCCTACCTGATTGCACCTAACTGCTCACCTGCCTACCTGATCTCCCCTAACCATTTGTCTGCCTACCTGATCACCCCTAACCTCTGGTCTGATTGTCCCTAACCACTCTGCCTGCCTGCCTGTTCACACCTAACTGCTTGCTTAGGCATGAAGCCAGCCCAGCGAGGGGCCGTCTGCCTACCTGATCACCCTCTGCCTGCCTCCCTGATTGCCCCTAACCACTTGCTTGTGGTTGGGGCCAGCCAGCGAGGGACCATCTGCCTACCTGATTGCCCCTAACCACTGGCCTGCCTATCTGATCACTCCTAACCACTTGCCTGCCTGATCGCCCCTAACTGCTTTCTTGGAGGCGGGGCCAGCTAGGTAAAGGGCCTGGTGGTTCTGGTCTCTGGTCGTTCTAGTTGTTTCACTTATGGTGTCTGGCCTTTTATTATATAGGATTTTAATATTGATATTATTGCATATATGTCCTACTTCCCCCCTGTTGCCTACCTCCACACTACTGTGTGTCCAAGAGTATGCATACATGTTCTTCAGCTAATCCCTTCATCTTCTTTATCCAGTCACCCACACACAATCCTCCCCTCTGGCACCCATCAGTCTGTTCCATGTATCCATGTTTCTGGTTCCATTTTGTTCATCAGTTTATTTTGCTCATTAGATTCCACATATTAGTGAGTTCATATGGTATTTGTCTTTCTCTGACTGGATTAATTTTCTGAGCCTAACACTCTCCAGGATCATCCATGCTGTTGCAAAGGGTAAGAGATCCTTCTTTTATACAGGCGCTCAATATCCCATCGAATAAATGTACCACGGCTTTTTTTGCCTACTTGGGTTATTTCCAGATCTTGGCTATTGCAAATAATGCTGCTATGAACATAGGGGTGCATATATTCTTTCTGATTGGTGTTTTGGGATTCTTAGGAAATTCCCAGGAGTGAGATTATTGAGTCAAATGACAATTCCATTTTTAATTTTTAAAGGAAACTCCATACTGCTTTCCACAGGGGCTGCACAAGACTATATTCCCACTAGCAGGGTACTAGGGTTCCCTTTTCTCCACACCTCGCCAGCACTTACTGTTTGTTGATTTATTGACAGTAGCTATTCTGACAGATATAAGGTGGTACCTCATCTCTTCAATTTGTATCTCTGGTAATTGGTGATGTTGAGTATTTTTTCATATGTCTCTTGGTCATCTGTATGTTTTACTTGAAGAAATGTCTTTTCAGGCCCTTTGCCCGTTTTTTAATTGGATTGTCTGTCTTCCTAGTGTTGAACTTTACAAGTTATTTATACTAGTATATTTTGAAAATTAACCCCTTATTGGATGTATTATTGGTGAATATGTTCTCTCATACAGTAGGTTCTCTTTTCAATTTGTTAGTTACAGTCTCCTTGTAGTATAGTTTGATATCCAGTATTGTGATACCTCCAATTTTGTTCTTCTTTCTCAAGATTGCTGTGACTAGTCAGGTTTTTTGTGAGTTTTTTGTTTTTGTTTTGTTCCATATAAATTTTTGGAATGTCTTTTCTATATCTGTGAAATATGCCATTACATTTTAATAGGAATTGCATTGAATCTATACCTTGGGGAGTATGGATATTTTAATAATGTTTAAACTTCCAATCCAGGAAGATGGTATATGTTTCCACTTATTTGTATCTGCCTTTATTTCCTTCTTCAATGTCATATAGTTTTCTGAGTACAGGTCTTTTACCTCCTTGGTTAAAGTACCTCTTAGGTACTTTATTTTTTGTTGTTGCAACAGTGAATTGGGTTATTTTCTTAGTGTCTCAGACTTTATTAGTTATGTATTCCTGCATAACAAATTTAGCAACTTAAATAGCACCCATGGATTAGCTAACAACTGTGTAGGTCAGAAGTCCAGGCCCAGTGTGACTGAGTCCCTGCTCAGGGTCTTGTAAGGCTACTAATGGTGCTGGTTAGGCTGGGTTTCATCTGCAGTTTGGGGCCTTCCTCAGAGCTCTTGTGGCAAACTCTGTTCCTTGCAGTTGTCAGACTGAGATCCCCATTTCCATGCTGGCTGCATTTGGGGTTCACTTCCAGCTCCTAGAGGCCATCTATATACCTTGTCAGGCAGTCCCCTGAATCTTCAAACCAACAACGGCCCATCAAATCCTGCTCATATTTTAAATCTCTGAATCCCCCATTTCAGATTTAAAGGGCTCACTCACATAAGTCAGGCCCAAACAGATAATCCCCCTTTCTTAAAGTCAACTAGGCCATAAAACATAACCTAACCGTGAAAGGAAACTCATCTTATTCCACATCTCAGAGATCAGGCAGGGGATGGCCAACAGAGGGTGGGAATTCTGGGCCCATCTTGGAATGTTGCCTAGCATGATGGCTACATGCAAACTCTTTCCCCCTATTCTCCAGTGACCCCAAGCAACAAGTCATCACACTCTCTGTGGAAATGAGCAAAGTTCTTTTGCTGCTCAGACCCTCTATCTGGACCTGGAAACAAATGCTGACAAAATCCAGCTAGATGTTGTTTAAAGGGAATACAGAAAAGCCAAACATGAAAGGTTGGAAAGAGATGTTCCAGGCAGCTGGCAACTGAAAGAAACTCATTATAGCCAAATTAATGTAAGACTATAGGCCCCCAAAATTATTGCCAAAAATAAACTCATCTAATTAACAAGTGGGGAATATAAAATTACAGAAGGAGATGAGCTATCCCACATTTGCAAAGTTGGTAAGATTAAAACACCTTAAGAAAAATACACATCTTGGCAAGGAAATAATCTGGGAAAAGTTTTATAAACTCTTGGAAATTCACTTAAGAATATACTTTTTCATTGTTTAGCGAAGTTTAAAACGTACATTGCACACCACCAAATAAGTCTACTTTAAGTATTATGCCCTAGAGAAAATATCCGCACATGTGTACAAGGAGACATTTACTATTTTCTCAGTCCCATTTTGTGTAACAGTAAAAACCTGGCAGTGAGCCAAATTTCCATTGACAGGAGAATAATAAAATAAGGTGTGGTAATATTCATACAATGGAACTTTATATAGCAGTGAGAATGACTACACTATAGCCACATGAATTAACATGGATTAAACTCCAACAGCCTTGAGCAAAATAAGTAATTCTGTGGTATAATTCAATTTATTCCATATTCAAATACATGCATAGGAAACAAACCTGAGTCATAGATAGGTAGAAACTGTGAAGGAAGGCCAGTGAATGATAAAACGAAATTAACAGGGGTAGTTAGTTACTTTTGTGAGCTAGAAAAATGGGGAGGAGGGGCGGGGCTGAGGGTATAATCTAAGGTACAAAGGGGTCTTTTATAGCACTGGTAAGGTTTAATTTCTTGGCAAGGGAATAAAAAAGTATCTATTTTATTGTGGCCCTTACACATTATATGCATTCTGGGTATGTATAGACAAAAAACAAAAGAGATAAATGCAAAGTAATAAATAAGTGCCAAGTGTGTGTTATTAATAACATACGTTGCAAAGCGAGAAAGAAGTCTATTCCATTTGACACTGGCAGAAAGGGCCTCATGGAAGAGAGGAATTGCAGGAACAAAGGCTCAGAAGTATGACAATACACAGCATGGGTAGGTTACAGGGGGAAAAAAACGGTTTCATTGATCAGAAAGTCTGTCTGAAAGAAGAGTGGAACAAAGCTGAGACTAGTAACAGAGAGCTTATAACCTCAATGAAAGGCAGACACTACCCTGTAGAAAATGGGGAACTTCTGAGTTCTTGATCAGGGAAGCCCCAGGTCCAAATAGTACTTTAGTAAGGTTCTTAGATGGCAATCGCAATGGAAGCCTAGGAAGCAAAAGGGACTAACTATTGCCATCAAGAAAAAAGGGGGAAACCCACTGAGGTGGCTTCTTAGGAATGAAAGAGAGCACTGCAAGGGGATTCCGAGCCCATGGCTCCCACAGTGGATACCACGCCCTATCTACTGGGATGGCTGTGATGAAAAAGTCACACAACATACCATGCCGCATAACAACAAGCATTGGCATAGATGTGGACTACGCTGCGGATGAGAACGTAAAATGGTGCAGCTGCTGCAGAAAATAGTCTGATAGTTCCTCAAAAAGCTAAGCACGCAGTTCCCATCGACCCAGCAACTCAACTCCTAGATGTACACCCAAGAGAAATGAAAACATGTCCACACAAAAGCTTGTATGTGGATGTTGATAATAACATTATTTTCAAGAACCAAAAGGTAGAAATAACCCAAACAACCATCAACTGATGAACAGACAAATGAGCGGGGTATAGCCACACAGTGGAATATTATTCTGCCACGTGGAGGAATGAAGTACTGATGATAGAGTCTATGATGTGAGTAAACCTTGGAAACATGATTGAAGTGAAAGAAGCCGGTCACAAAAGACCACGTGATCTATTTATGTGAAATGTCTAAAACAGGCAAACCCACAGAGTTGGAAAGTCGATTAGTGGGTGCATAGGGCTGGGAGCTGGGCCTCAAGTGTGTATTTTGAGGGAATGAAAATATTCTAAAATGGACTCTGATGACAGTTGTATAAATCTGTGACTATACTAAAAACCACTGAACGACATGCCTAAATGGCAGGATTGTTTGGTATGTAAATTGTATTTCAATAAAGCTATTCTTTTTTAAAATTTTATTTTAAGTGCCAGTGGTTTGGGCCAGCCATAGCTGGGGCTTCTACTCCCGGTTCCAACACAAGGTCCAGCCTGGAACATGTGTGTAACCTGCCTCCATCAGGTTGTGAGGATGGTGTAATAAGAGAAGGGACATGGTGTGTAACCTGCCTCCATCAGGTTGTGAGGATGGTGTAATAAGAGAAGGGACATGGTGTGTAACCTGCCTCCATCAGGTTGGAGGATGGTGTAATAAGAGAAGGGACATGGTGTGTAACCTGCCTCCATCAGGTTGTGAGGATGGTGTAATAAGAGAAGGGACATGGTGTGTAACCTGCCTCCATCAGGTTGTGAGGGTGGTGTAATAAGAGAAGGGACATGGTGTGTAACCTGCCTCCATCAGGTTGGATGATGGTGTAATAAGAGAAGGGACATGGTGTGTAACCTGCCTCCATCAGGTTGGATGATGGTGTAATAAGAGAAGGGACATGGTGTGTAACCTGCCTCCATCAGGTTTTGAGGATGGTGTAATAAGAGAAGGGACATGGTGTGTAACCTGCCTCCATCAGGTTGTGAGGATGGTGTAATAAGAGAAGGGACATGGTGTGTAACCTGCCTCCATCAGGTTGTGAGGATGGTGTAATAAGAGAAGGGACATGGTGTGTAACCTGCCTCCATCAGGTTGTGAGGATGGTGTAATAAGAGAAGGGACATGGTGTGTAACCTGCCTCCATCAGGTTGTGATGATGGTTTAATAAGAGAAGGTGCATAAAGTTCTTAGCAGAAGCCCATAGCAGTTTGAAGGAGGCTGAATGGATGAAATAGAAAAATTAGCTTTAAAAGAAATAATCAACAAGAATTAAGACCTGTTCATAGGGAATGGGTGAGAGGAATAAAAGGGAGGGAGAATGTAAAAGGCTCTGAGGAGCCATGTGGAGCAAAGGTCATTAGTGACATCTCAAAATTGCAATAGCTAAAAGTCAGTGAGGCAGAAAATGCTCTTGCCTGGTATAAATACTAGTATATCTGCCTATCTGTCTACCTACCAACCTATCGGTTTTTTACAATTTAAGAGACAATGCTCACCTCAACTTCAGAGCTGCTAAGTCAGCTCTTCTCACGGTCTGTCCTCACAGACCCAGGGAATTGGCAGTGCCACAGAAAAACCCATGTCTGAGGATGGAGAAAATTCTTCATGCCAAAGCATAGTTCACCTGATCCTCCTCCTTTGTGAATTGACTAGTAAAATTGGGCAGACCCTGAAGACGAGTGAGCAGCTGTCCAACCAACACAGAGTTGTAATGCTGTGGAAGTTTTATTTTGAAAGAAATGAAACAGGAAGACATTCAAACTTAAAGCCTAGAGCCACATCGTGAAGTTTTTCTCAGCCACTGAGTTAGAGTCATGGAATCTAAGTGCTTAGCTGAGGAAGTCTAGGGTGAAAAGCATTCAGACACTGACCTATAAGCTTTTCATACAGGATTTAATTCAAAGAGGCAAAGAGGAGGGAGAACCAAGATGGCGGCATAGGTAAAACACCTATCTTGCCGTCATACTCAGCAATTTTAATACTACAACTTAACGAAAGAACAAACACCTTCCAGAATCACCAGAAAGCTGGCCGAGTGAAAATTCCACAAATAAAAGTGAAAATAAGACACTGTGACTCGGAGGAGCAGTGGTGGACAGCGTTGAAAGATTCGAGCGGAGAGAGGTTTGGAGCGCGCGCCAGCGGAGAGGGCGGGTGGCTGAAAACCGGCCAGTTTTCTCAAACTGGGAGACAAAGATGTCCCACTGGACTGATTCTCCAGCTCTGGGCGAAGTCCAGGGAACCAACCCACTATCATACGTGGTGAAAACTGGACAGTGGGAGGGCACGTTGAAGCTCGGGTGCTGCCGGGTCTGCCGGCTTGTGGAGAAGGCAGCTTGGGCGAACAGCTCAGCTGCGTGATGGTGCAGAGAGCGATCTGCAACTCGCTCTCTCATTCGGAAAACCGTCAGACTGCTTTGTTTTATAACCCTGGGTGAGACATTGGGCGTGCAGACTCATTTGGGGAGAGTCTGAATTCCCCGGCAGCCGGTGGAGCTCGGCAGCGGCTCTCTCTCAGAGGTGCTGGCGGCCATTGCCCCCAGTACAGAGTCCCTGGGGCCACACAGGGCGGAGCTAATGCTGTCTGCTTGGCCCGGAGACTCCGCCCATCCAACCCGAGCACAGCTGAACTTCACAGACAATTGGCCTGGAGGTCAACCCCTCCAAGTGCTAACAACCATTAACCTGAGCTTAACTTCAGCAAGACTGTGTAACCCATATCCACCTCAGGTAACTGGGGAGGCTGAGCCACTGTCCCTAGTAGGAAGTCTACCACACAAAGCTAATTGACCAACTCAGGGAAGCAGCCACCATGCAGAGACATGGGAGGAAATCAGATGTGAAAGAAATGGAGGAAAAAAATCATCTGGACATGGAATTCAAAACCACGGTTAATAGGCTTTTCAAGAGGCTCCAACAAAAGGTCGGGGCCTATAAGGAAATAATCAAGGAAATGATCAAGACCAACGTGAAAATGAACGAGTCCTACAAAGAAATGAACAAGACCCTCAAGGAAATGAATGAGACCTGCAAGGAAATGATCAAGACCAACGTGGAAATGAATGAGTCCTACAAGGAAATGAAGGAGACCCTCAAGGATATAAAGGAGACTCTCAGGGATATGAAAAAGGACCAACCAGAAATTAAGCATACACTGACTGAAATAAAAAATAGTATACAAAGACCTAAAAGTGCTCTGGAGCACCCCAAGAACCAAGTTAAAGATTTGAAATACAAAGAGGGAAAATCCACTCAGCTGAAAAAGCAAGAATCCAAAAGAATCCAAAAATTTGAAGATAGTGTAAGGGGCCTCTGGGACAACCTCAAGCATACCAACATCCGAATTATAGGGGTGCCAGAAAAAGAGAGAGAGCAAGACAATGAAAACCTATTTGAAGAAATAGTGACCGAAAACTTCCCCCACCTGGTGAAAGAAATTGACTTAGGAGTCCAAGAAGTGCACCGAACCCCAATATATAGGAACCCTAAGAGGACCACACCAAGGCACATCATAATTAAAATGCCAAGAGCAAAAGACAAAGAGAGAATATTAAAAGCAGCAAGAGGAAAACAGATGGTTACCTATAAGGGAGCACCCATACGACTGTCAGCGGATTTCTCAACAGAAACGATGCAGGCCATACGGGAGTGGCAAGACATATTCAAAGTGATGAACAGAAAGAATCTACAACCAAGATTACTCTATCCAGCAAAGCTATCATGCAGAATTGAAGGTCAGATGAAGTGCTTCGCAGATAAGAAAAAGCTAAAGGAATTCATCACCACCAAACCAATATTATATGAAATGCTGAAAGATATTCTTTAAGAAGAGGAAGAAGAAAAAGATAAAAGTGTAAATTAGGAACAACAAATACACATCTATCAACAAATGAATCTAAAAATCAAGTGCATTAATAAGCTGATGAACAGGATAAACTGGTGAATGTAACAGAATCACGGACATAGAGAGGGAATGGACTGACAACTCTTGGGGAGAAAGGGGGTGTGGGAAGTGCAGCAAGAGACTGGACAAAAAACATGCAACTATGGGAGAGGACAGTGGAGGGGGGTGAGGGCGGAGGGTGGGATGGGTACCAGGTGGAGGGGAACTATAGGGGGGAAAAAAGGGAACAATGTAATTAATAAACTGAACAATAAAGATAAAAAAATGTTAAAAAAATAAAAAGAAAATTAAGCAAGGGGAAAAAACTGACCATAGTATCAGCAGGCATGATAAACCACTTAGGAATAATACATCTTATGTAATATTGAATTTAAAATCAGACCTAGGAATAAATCTTTTAAAATAAAAAAAAAAAGAGGCAAAGAGGCAAGTCTTCTAAAACCCTGAAATACATTTAAAAAATGCCAGTGGGTGTCCACATGCATGCATAGATGTTTTATACAGGAACAGAGACCCATTTCTTTTCCATCCCTCTGCCATTTTGCACCATCTTTGTCCATTCATTCATTCATTCAATCATTCATCCATCTATCCATTCAGTTCTAATCAATGACAAAAGCCAGTTATAGCAGAAGAAACACTCCCAAATTTCATTTCTCCTAAATAAAACAGCGTGTTTCTAAAACATTACTTCTAACCAACTTAAAAATCAATCTTTCGTTGTTATTTTTGGCTAAAAACCCTGTGTTGTTGTTTTTTTCCTGATTCACATTCTGTCTCAGGAGACTGGGGTTTTGTATTGATGTTGTAGGGGGATGTTTTCTAGATTGTTTCTGGTTCTTTAGCATTATCCTTATGCTTTTTAAGTAAATATTGACTTCTGTAGCTCATTTGACAAAAAAAAAAATCCATATTTCTCCAGACACAACAGAATGTCAGCAAAATAACGGCAAATAGGCTCTCAGTTTTTTATAGCAGCTAGCTTCCAAAACCACAAAAGTGACAAATGGATAAGAAAAAAACAAGAGATTCAGAATAATAGGTCAATAAAAAGGAACTATTATTTCTGAGACCTTTGAACATAGAAATAGTGTGGTTAAGGCCAGGAGTGTGGTAAGAGCTGGAAGGAGGGGAGCTAAGGGGAAAATAAAAATAATAAAAATATATTCTGTAATACTATCAATAAATAAATACATGGCATTTGGGGGCTTACTATCCCTAGATCTTACTGGACACAAACACATACACACACACACACACACACACACACACACACACACACACACACACGTATATGTATATACATATGTATATAGTACTATATGTAAATAAATCTGGCCAAGACCATTCAATGGGGTACAAAGAATCTCTCAGCAAATGGTGCTAAGACAACTGGACAGCCATGTGCAAAAATAATGACATTGGGGCCTTAACTCACAATACATAAAAACCAACTTAAAATAGATCAAAGACTTCAAAGTAAGAACTGAACTATGAAACTCTTAGAAGACAACATCAGAATAAATTTCATGATCTTGGATATGACAATGGCTTCTTAGTCAAGACACCAAAAGCATAAACAAGAGAAAAAATTGGACTTCATTAAATTTAGAAGTATTTTTGTTTTAAATAATGCTATCAAGAAAGTAAAAAGACATCCAATAGAGTGGAAGAAAATACTTATAAATCATATATCTGATGAGATACTTGTATCCAGAGGTCATAAAGAACTCTTACAATTCTATAATATATAATAGAGAAATACACTAATTAACCAGGACGCCTTCACGAGTTGACCAGACAGGAGGAGGTTGCACACGCAACACCAGGGGCAGGGCGGCAGGGCCTCTGCGCCTGTGCTGGGGGAGGGCCTGATCATCAGTGGCCGCGGCTGCTTCAAGAGCCAGAGAGTGAACCAGGGCCGTACCAGCAGGGGCCGCGGCTGCTGCAGGGCCCGGGGAGTGAGGCAGGGCCAGACCGACAACTCGAGGATGGGTGGCGCCATGCGATTTCATATCGCACGCTGGGGCCCTAGTTCTATAATAAAAAGACAATTCAATTAAAAAATGAGTAAAAATTAAATACAAATTTCTCAGGAAAAATATAGAAATGGGCAATACTCATGAAAAAAATCTTAAACATCATTAGTCATAAGGAAAAATATAAATTAGAACCACAGTGAAATACCATTTCACAGCCACTCAGATAGCTATACTGAAAAACAGAGGCAATAACAAGTTTTGTTATAAAATTAGAAACCTCATACCTTGTTGGTAGGAATGTAAAACAGTATAATCACTCTAGAAAACAGTCTGGCAACTCCTCAAAAGATTACTAGTAAACATAGAATAACCATATGACCCAGCAATTCCAGTTAGGTACTGAAACATACATCCTTACAAAAACTTGTACGTTCATGGTGATAGAAGCAACTAAATATGCAAAAGCCTAAGTGACCCTTACGACTAAATGACCACAGAGACCAGTCGCTATGACATGCATTGACCACCAGGGGGCAGATGCTCAATGCAGGAGCTGCCCCTTGGTGGTCAGTGTGCTCCCATAGCGGGAGCACCACTCAGCCAAAAGCCAGGCTCAAGAGTGGGGGCAGCAGCAGGTGCAGTGAGGCCTGGATGAGGAGGAGTCACATCGTGTCTGGCCCCGGCTTGGGCTCCTCCCTGGCCACCTGCCTTTTAGCACACTGTTACATCCCTTGTACCCCATAAGCTTGCAGTTACAATCTCCAGAGAAGAGTTGAAGCACGGACACTTGGAGTAACCAGGATGAGTTTGATATCACTGCTGGGCTCCTGGAACTCTGCCTTGGTATCGACATCAAATCCTTTACGGATTGCCCTGGAGCTACAGAGGTGGCGACTGGCAATTGGGGTAAAAGTCAAAGAGAGATGGATCTGAAGGCTGGGGGTGTGGGCAAAGAGCACCCCAATACCCCAAGTTCCCCAACTTTGTATTGTTCACCTTGGAGCATCTCTTATCTGGCTCTGAGTGGTGGAAAGCGTCCAGCACAGCCCAATGCATCCACTAGAGATCTCCTGGCCAGCAAGGCATGACCCTGGTTGTAGAAGAGACATTTGCAAATATTTTTTCAGGAAGCTTCAGGGAGGAGGATAGACTCCCATGCAACTTTCTGGTGGCTCACAGGAATGTGGAAACTCCCTGGCACAAGAACACTAGCTCCCAATTTCCTTTCAATGTGCACGAATCCATGCACTAGGCCACTAGTTATTCATAACAGTCAAAAGGTGAAAACAACCCAAATGTCCACCAACCAAAGAACAGGCAAACAGTATGTGTTACACCCATACAATGGGACATTTTTCAGCAATACAAAGAAGTGAAATGCACACATGGATGACCCTTGAAAATATAAGTTAAAGAAACCAGTCACAGAAGACCACGTATTGTTTAATTCCATTTATGCGGATGCTCAGAATAGGCAACTCCATAGAGACAGAAAGTAGATTAGTTGTTGTCTAGGGCTGGGGAGGTAGGAAAATTTGGGAGTAATTAATGAGTGCAGGGCTTCTGAAGTGGTAGGTGGGTGATGAAAATATTCTAAAATGGGCTATGGTGACAGTTGCACTACCTGTGAACAGTATCTGTCAATATACTAAAAATGATTGAATAGCACATGTCAAATGTGTAAATTATATGGTCTGTGAATTACATCTCAACTAGAGGCCTGGTGCATGAGATTTGTGCACTGGAGGGGCTGTCCCTCAGCCCAGCCTGTGCCCTCTCACAGTCTGAGACCCCTTGGGGAATGTCTGCCTGCCAACTTAGACCCAACCCCCCCTTAGGGATCAGGCATAAGCTGTCAGTCAGACATCCCTCTCACAATCCAGGGCTCTTATAGTCTGGGACCCCTCACTCTTTACCGTCCGCCTGTAGCAGAGGCGGGAGAGGCTCCTGCCACCACCGCTGCACTCGCCAGCCATAAGCCCGGCTTCTGGCTGAGCAGCGCTCCCCCCATGGTAGTGCACTGACCACCAGGGGGAAGCTCCTGTGTTGAGCATCTGCCCTCTGGTGGTCAGTGCACGTCATAACGATTGGTCATTCCACAGCTTGGTTGATTTGCATATTATGTTTTTATCATATAAGATAAAACAGTTATTAAAATACATATCTGGTCCTAGCCAGTTTGGCTCAGTAGATACAGCATTGGCCTGTGGACTGAACAGTCCTGGGTTTGATTCCGGTCAAGCACACATGCCCTGTTGCAGGCTTGATCCCCAGTAGGGGGCATGCAGGAAGCAGCTGATCAATGATTCTCTCTCATCATTTATATTTCTATCTCTCCCTCTTCCTTCCTCTCTGAGATAAAAAAGTATATAAATATATATATTAAAAGATACATATCTGATCACATCATTCCTTAGTTAAAAATTTCAAAGGTTTAACATTATGCCACAGATCAAGTCCAAATTCCAACACATCTTACAGATCTATGTGATTTGGCCTTAACTTGCTTCTCCAGTCTCAATCTTGCATCACTCTCCTCAAAACAACACATACACACATTAGTTGCTCAACAAACAGTATAGCCTGATAGACTGACTTTATGATAATATTCAATAATATTAGCTGTAAATGAAGTCACCCTAGGGAAGGGGCATGATAATGGGAACAAAACAAAACAAAAAAAAAGTATGTAACTTTCAAAGGAAGCATTTACCTAAATTTCCAGTCAATGTTTTCCCCCCTTTTCTATTTCTAGCGTTCAAGTGGCGATCTGATGAGCACTCTGCACTCAAAATGACATGCCGACTCAGAGACAGAGACTTTCTGATTCTGCCAATGACTTTTATCTTACACGGGTATTAACTTCCTACATGTAAATAGCCCAGAACACACAGATAATAGCAAAACAGGTGCCCCTGAATTGGAAACATAATGAAACGAGAAAGGAGTTGACTTTGATACTATTAACATTTTTGTTTCCATTGGTATGTCATAAGTGGCCTCAGCATAACTTCAGTAACTGTCATGAACAAGGAACTGGCTGTGTCTAAGAAAACAAAAGTTTAGGGAGGGCAACACACCATTCACAAACATTTATTGAGCCCTCACCATGTGCTGACATTGTTTTAAGTGCTGGTGATGGAGCAGAGGACAAAAGAGACAAAAACGCCTGCTTTAATGGAATTTATATTCTGTTGGGTGGAGACAGATTATTAATAATTAAAACAAAAGTATAGTATGTGAAGTAGAGATAAGTGCTGCCAAGTAAAATAAAGCTAAGGAAAGAGCCAGGGCAGTAGTTTAGCCATGTATTCAAGGACAGCCTCACTGACAAGTTACTATTTTGAGCAGAGCCCTGAATCAAGTGAGCACATTTGCTATGTAGTATTTGGGGTAAGGGGTTTACAGGAGAGGGACAGATCCATCCAATAATGGTCCTACGTTCCCAGCCTGCTCTTGCCCAGAGAGCCTGCAGAGCAGAAAGGAGTCCAATGTGGCCAGCCTGGTAAGCAAGGGGGAGCAGTAGCCCACTAAGCCCATTTCATTTTACTTAGAGATGAGAAGCATTTGGTTTTTAGCAGAGGATGGAGCTTGTCTTTTAACCACACTCTGGGCTAATCAAAGCTGATCAGTAAGGGCAGCCATGGAAATCTACATCTGCCTTCAGCTTTAGAGAAGCCAGGATATTTAAGTACTCAATTATGTAAGATCAAAAGCACCTATACACTGAAATACAAGTATTAAATAGTAATTCATAATTGTACAAGCCACATCATTTTCACCGTCCAGCTCTTCCTCTAGACGGGGAGCCCCAAAGAGAGAGGGCTGTGCTGATCTGTTTGTTCCCCATGGTACCGACAGGTCCCCTGTCAGACCAGGAGCCCCAGGGAGGGTGTTGGCAGGAAACATTTTGGAACCCCTTTAATTCATTCAGCATACATGCAGATAAATTTCATTTGGACTTGCATCTCAAGAAACATGACATGACCTACATTTGAAATAATATTTAGGAGATCTTTAAATATGGTGGAAGAGCCACACACAAAAATGCACTGAGATATAAACAGGGGAAATGTATGAATCACTAACAACTACTAGATTCTGATTGGGTTTTCCAGAATCTTGACTGAGGATCTCAGTTCAGGGCAATGAGGTGTGTTTTTTTTTTGTTTTTCCACAGAAGGTCTACATGAAAGCTAAAGTCCTCAAAATAATACTGATTACCTTCAGGATTTTGAAAAGTGGGCTCTAATAAATTTGTTCCAAATCAATATGCTCTCATATATACATAAAGATATGCACATAAACGGGTGAAAAATTTTAACCCAATAAAGCATGCCTCTTAGTCCTATCAAAAACAGTACACTTAGTGAGAATGATGAAATTTGTTCATAAAGTTACAAAAATGTTTTTTGAGTTGTAAAGAGAAAAAGCAACTTCTGCTTTTTAAAATTTACTTCAAAACTAAACTATGGAATGAACTAACAAAGCTTGGAATTTAGTAAAAGACAAACATCATTTGTGGCAAGGAATGAATTCTGTACAATGATCACATCTATATTTTTATGGATTAAGTTACTTAAATTTACCTTAAGACATAATACATTAAGTTAATCTTAGGATAACTTTATAGTATTGAATTTTTAGTTCCATGAAAATAGTCCTTACTTTTGCTTTTATCAGAAGAAATAACTTATCCTTTGTTGGAAAGGAATGATTTCAAACACAAAGCATTCCCAGGTTTATTTTGCAAGAACACATTTTAAAAAAACTATCATCTCCTACTCATGCAATTCTCCCAACCATCATTCACCCCTTCTTTTAAATCTTTTTACATACACAAACGCAGAACTGATTAAGGCAACTTCGGCTGATTGAAATAGCTACAGTGAGGATTCTATTAATTAGCTTGGACAGTATGGAAATCTAAACTTAGCTCAGGCAGGCATGCAAAGTATGACAGACTGAATAGCTCAAACAATAGAAATGTATTTTTCATAGTTCTGGAGGCTGGAAATCCAGATCAAGTGCCAGCCAATCTGGTTTCAGGTGAGAGCCTCCTTCTTGGCTTGCAGATGGTGCTCACAAGGCAGAGAGTTCTCTGTGTCTCTTATTATAAGGACACTAACCTATTGGATCAGGCCCCATCCTTATGAACTCATTTCATCTTAATTATTACCTATAGGCTATATTTCTGAAGACATTCACATTAGGGACTAGGGCTTCAACATATGAATTTCGGGAGGACATAATTAAGTTGGCAACAATATCAGATCTCCTTTCACTATGTCTTTGGCCTCGGACAAAGCACTAATGTTACAGAAGACTGGAGGAAAAAAGGTGGATCCGTATAAACTCTGAGCCTGGTCACCTCTGCGTGGGGGTGAGTCACCGTTATGCCTTATGACAAATCACAGAACTGCAGGTAAGGGCCCACTCGGACTCCATAACCGAGGCCGCGGAGCCACACAATGGACAGGAGAGCGCAAGCCCTCTCCTGCACTCACACACTTTCACCAACATTCACTCAGAGGTTAAACAGTCCACTCGATTCCTGACTAATGTACCTAAAGAAGTCGTATGATGTCCTGGGAGGTGATGAAGCTCCCCTTCCTCTCTCTCGGAGTGGGCCTAACTGCATGGAGCCTCTACCTACTGTTTCTGTCAACAGGTCCAGAGGTGTCCGTCCGCTTCCTCCAGATGCCAGCCAGGTCCTAGGCTGAGGTCCAGCAGCACCTGGAGTCCCCCGGTTCAATTCTGCTGAAATCAGTGGGCGCATCTCCCAGAGGCCTATCCCGCATCCCTGGGCCCCAAACTTAGACCACTCACCAGAGGCCAAAAAGACTGTGCAGCTGGGCTTCCCAGGTCAGGGAACCAGATGATGTAGAAGACCCGAGAAAAACCAAGCAATGCTTAGAGAAATGGAGTTACGCAGCTTCATTACGCAGGCGGACTCAGAGGAGGTTGCCTCTCAAATTCTGAGCAAACCAATACAGTGGAAGCTTCTCTTTTACCCCCTTTTGGTGTCTTTGTCCCCCAAATAATGGATTATACTTCTGGACCTTTCTTGGGCTTTGCAAAAAGCCCGAGGTGCTGGGGATCTTGATATGATACCTAAGGGCCTGGCCTGGCACCGGCACTGATAACCCCCTCTGGGATTGTGTCTTGTTCATGGTTTTGTGGCCTTTGTAAAATGTGAGCATTTAGGTAACAGGACTGGCAAGATCAGTTTGTGGAGAAAGGGGCAATGACTTAATTATAGGTTATCAAGAATGTACATCAGATTGCTGGCACAGATGCATATTGCTAGCCCCCCAAACATCAGGGTTACACTGGAATTAGCCTTTTAGCCTTCTCACTAGGAGAGTCACTTAGATCCTTTTCCTGTATCAGCTAGTCCTTTTGAGTCCATAGAGTTTCAGCAAACCCACAGGACTGGCTTTGCTACAGGTTCCTAGTCTGAATAGGTTTTACCCTTAGCAAGGTCTAGCCTCACACAAAGTCCTGCCTCTCAGTCACTTTAACAGAGAGACTGAGTTACGGGGGAAATTTTACTTTCCTCAACATTTTTCCTTGTCCTGAGTGTGTACCTAGGAAGAGAGATATCCTACAAGGCTAGTGCTCCTGGCCCCAGCACTAACCGATAAAGATCACCTCAACACTTTCAAGGCAAAGGGCCTCACGGCCCTGTGAAAACTGAGAGGAGTTCAAGAATCTTATCTAATGGGGTAACTGTTCCAACAACGCTGGCTCACAAACCTAAAGTCAAACAGAAGCCAGGTAAATACATTTGATTGAAGCAAAACAAGTTTATACACGAGAGCACATATTTGGAGTGTCTGCTTATAGATATTACTTCATACATCAAGAAAATGTATACAGAAAAGAAACAGTGCCTCCTAAAAATGAAATACAAAGCATTCACATTTCCTCCAGCAAAAAAATATGGGTAACGAATTTGTCCTATGAATGAAAATGACAAGGAAACTTCATCTAGGGTCCTAGACTCTCTTCAACTGTGATGCATATTCCTTCTAAAGTCTTGCCCTTCTCAGATCCAGCCTGGGTCATGTGACAGCAAGGTATATGCCTCTCCCCCTGTTTAAAAGTATCCATCCCTTTCTATAAGATGCAAGCAGAACTCATTTGCTTTAGAAAACTTCTGATTAGACCAACTCCAAAAGTAAGAACTGGGGCTTGCAACCTTCTGAGAATTAATTTTCACAAACAGTCTCATGTGTTGATTTGTACTAGTAACTTTCTAAGGTCATTATGTTTAGATTTTTTTCTCACCAGAATGTAGGTTAAGGGAGACTATATGTATCCTTCAGTCTTTCTTTTTTTTCACTCTACAGCAGCACAAACTATACTGACTGATCAAAAGTGGCATGCCATAAATTCTAGTTATAAACTAAACAAGGAGGCATTTTCTATAGCTTCAGACAGAATGACAGACTGTCACTGGGGGAATCTGGACACAGGGGACGCCCACCTACACTAGCACTTCAATTCTGGAAATTGATGCCTCCTTCCAGTGTCCTCTCAGACATGACCTATCTTACAGGCAGTCTCCCCTATCCTATCAATCCCAACTACACTCAATCACTACTAGTAGGAGTTACCGGCTTTAACTCCTTAAAGACTATGAATCTCGACCAGGGTCCATCACAAAGAATCTGAAATTCTGTCCAATAGCTGATTTGAATTCCTACTATGTGTCAGGCCCAGGCTGCCACCACCCTGGTAGAGATCCTCATTGTAGCTAAATTGAAGTCTGCAAGGGCCTCATACCTTTCATACATATTCTAATATGACAATCAGATTGTTGCCTCCCCCTAAACAATGCAAATTCTTAATCCATTCTGCTCAGAACACTTCAGCTCCTCACCATGATCATTAAAATCTTTCTTCACAGACCCTTGGAGTTAGCCTGCAGGGTTCAAACCTCCCATCTGCCAGGTCAAGCTACAGGCCCTTCGGAATATCTTCAGTCCTCTGTGCCTCAGCTTTCTCCATTATAAAACAAGGATAATAGGTCTCCTCTCTCCAGGACTGTTTAAGATTCTCAGAGGCAGCATATGTTAAGTGCTTATGGGGGTCTAAACATAGTGATAATCTGGGTTTTAGTGTCATTATCATTAGTATTCCTCACCAGATAGCCACTTCTTGGAGCTCACTATGCTGCCTCATCTTCCTAGATTTGATTTTTAGAGCACCCCTCATTGTGAGTTGTGTTACCATGTGTCATATCTGGGCCTTCCCACACATTGAGCCCTCTGGCAGGCAGAGTTGGACCATTTTTGTGTATTAGTTGTCATCAACTTTAATCAGTGGACACTTGTTGCCTGGGCCACAGTGAAGAGCTGGGCAGTCCTGCGAATTGACTGGTGGTGAATCAGTTATCTGCTCAGTCACAGTGACACCAATTTATTCCATAGAAATATGTAACATCAGACAAAATATATCTCAAAAGATGTTTAAAAGTCCTCTTTTTCTCCACATAATTACCTAAATATATATGACACTTAATCCAAAGAAATTAGGTCCACCAGATACCGGACAATGGAACCACAATGAAAACTCTTGACAGCAACTTTCAAATAAAGGAAACACAAATAGGACCACAGCTAACTCCCACCTATTTCTTTAACCTCTCTGAGTATAAATATTTTAAAACTTCATGAAATGTTGGTACAAGCCCCAATCCACTCATTATTATTATTCTTAAGTAGCTATGTTTATACTTACATGGGTTAACATACAATTACAGGAATATAAATTCGGATCCCAAATCTCATTAAAGTAAATTAACATCATTCAATATTTATATTTTCCCTTTTACAGAAGCTCTCACTGTCTTCTACATTAATCTTGTATTTTTTCCAGATTTGATAATTCAAAATTCATATTTTGATATGAAGCATCAGGGTTTGAAAAAAACATTGAACATATATCAATACATGTGAAGTTACCTACAAATAAGCATATGTTCCCTTACTGTTGTTATTTTCTGTTTCAGAAAAATGTTTCAATACATATTCATCATCCTATCTAATAAAAGAATAATATGCAAATTTGACCATACCTTCACCACACTCACAAGCCACACCCACAGCCGGCAACAGAGGAAGCCAAGCTTTCCATCTGCCAGGCATCCACTCAATGTTACAAAGTTTCAATTATAAAAGATACAGAAATGGCAGCAGTCACTGAGCTGGAGAGAACAAGGCTTGGGTTTCCCTGGCAACAGAGGAAGCCAAGTTTTCAGCCTACCATTGCTGGCCTAGGCTTCCATCTAGGCTACAAAATTTCAAACAGAAATGGCTGCTGCCCTGGAACGAGCAGAAGACTTGGCTCTGCTCCAAGCTACAAAGTTTCAATTGAAGACATAGATTAATCCCAGATACCAGGGCCTCCACTTGGGTCATCAGGGGGCATAGCTAGCCTGCAAACCTCCCCAAGCCCCTCTCCCAGGCGCACCTCACCCCAAGGGAACCCCCACCCTGATCTGGGACAGTTTTCAGGGCAAACCAGCTGGCCCTCACCCATGCACCAGGCCTCTATCCTATCTAATAAAAAAGTAAATTTGCAGATTAACCATCACTCCAACACACAAGAGGGCTGCCCCCATGTGGTCAAAGATCCTGCCCCCTGTGGACACAAGATGACCACCACAAGATGGCCAGCAGGGGAGGGCCATTGGGAGGTTCCAGGCCCTGCAAGGGAGGGCAATTGTGGGCAATCAGGCCAGCAGGGTAGGGCAGTTAGGGGTGACCAGGCCAGCAGAGGAGGGAAGTTGTGGGCAAACAGGCTGGCAGGGGAGCAGTTGGACATCAATTAGGCTGGCAGGGTAGTGGTTAGGGGGTGATCAGGCTGGCAGGCAGAAGCAGTTAGGGGCAATCAGGGAGGCAGGTAGGTGAGCAGTTTGGAACCAGAAGTTCTGGATTGTGAGAAGGATGTCCTGGTAGGATCGGGCCTAAACGGGCAGTCGGGCATCCCTCGAGGGGTCCCAGATTGGAGAGAGTGCAGGCTGGGCTAAGGAATATTCCCTGCCCCACCCCCATGCACAAATTTCATGCACTGGGCCTCTAGTGATTTTATAAAGAGAAAATAAGAACTTAAGGTCCAATTGTCTATAAATAGACAAAATATTGTGATACCATAAGAGTTCCAATTTCTCAGGCTCTAATATTTTCAAATAACACCTTTCATTAAAACAAATAAAAGTAAGAAAAAATGCACAAATGATTGACAGATGGTTTTAACTGAGCACTTGTATATTTGTTTAAGAATTATCTTCAAGCTGGTATATTTACCTTGGTCTTTAATGACTGGTATATACAAGTGGGGAAAGAACACCACTATGAATAATTGCTTAGTAAGAGAAAAATGCTTGCTCTGTTTTTCCCGGATAACCCAGGTATCAAGACTTTGATGTGATAATGGGAGGCGGGGGGGGCGGGGGGGGGGAAGAGTGTCTGTCTGTCTGTCTGTCTCTTTCTCCTCTGCTAGCCTGAAAGAAACTAAACCACTGGGGATAGTTCAGCCCTGGAACTCTGACAGAGCTCAGTTAGCTTATTAACCAGAAACAACAGAAACTAAATCTTTCAGCAGAAGCTTGCAGTCTCTGCTGACCCAGCAAAGCTCTGCAGATGACAGTAGTAATAAAGCTTAGACATCACCAATCATAAAACTCAAACCAAGCCCAGGTTTCCAAGATTTGGCAACATAAGTTAGTGTCATCAATCTGACATTTCTTCTTCTTTTTTTAAAAAAATTATTTTATTGACTTTTTACAGAGAGGAGGGGAGAGGGATAGAAAGCTAGAAACATCGATGAGAGAGAAACATCCATCAGCTGCCTCTTGCACATCCCCTACTGGAGACCTGCCCGCAACCAATACCAGAATCGAACCTGGGACCCGTCAGTCTGCAGTCCGACGCTCTATCCACTGAGCCAAACTGGTTTCGGCTGACATTTCTTCTGTTGCCAATTTACCTGTAGCCCTAAGTGGGACTAAATATAATATCAAGAACTCTGAGATTCTAAACACTTGAATGCTTCTCACTTTTCAGCTGTCTCCTCTCTAAAGTTAAGCAAGTAAGAAACTGAATCAGAGAGACTTTCAGCAGAGAAACCTTCCTACCATTTGGATAATATTGATTGGATGAGGAAGATAGTACACTAAGTGAAATAAGTCAGTCACAGATAGACCAACAATGCATGGGTCCTCTTTACAAGGCATCAGAATTAGACAACAGAATGGTGGTTACAGAGGGATGAGGAGAGAGTAAATGGGGAGTGATTGTTCAATGGGTGTAAATGTATGGTTATAAAAGGCATAAGTTCCAGAGACATGTTGTACAGCACACTCTCTGTAGTTGGCATTGAAGTACAGCATACTAACAAATTTGTGAAGAGTGTAGATCTCATGTAAAATGTTCTTACTATACCAAAAGAAAGAAAGAAAGAAAAGAGAAGAAAAACCAAAGGAACACAAGGGAACTTTTGGAGGTGATAGGTAGGTTTATTACCTTGATTGTGTTGATGGTAACATGATTATATACATACTAGAGGCCCAGTGCACAAAATTCGTGCATGGGGGGATGTGTGTCCCTCAGTCCAGCCTTCACCCTCTCAAGGGATGTCCAAGTGCCCATTTAGGCCCGATCCCCGAGAGATTGGGACTAAGCAGGCAGTCTACATCCCTCTCATAATCCAGGACTGCTGGTTACCAAACACTTGCCTGCCTGCCTGATTGCCCCTAACAGCTTCTGCCTGCCAGCCTGATCACCCCCCTAACCACTCCCCTGCCAGCCTGACCGATGCCTAACTGCTCCCTTGCTGGCCTGATTGCCCCTAACTGCCCTGCTCTGCCAACCTGGTTGCCCCTAACTGTCATCCCCTGCAGGCCAGGTCCCCCTCAACTGCCCTCCCTTGTCAGCCTGGTCACCCTTAACTGCCCTCCCCTGCCAGTCTGATCACCCCTAACTGCCCTCCCCTGCAGACCTAGTTGCCCCTAACTGTCCTTCCCTGAGGTGTGGTCACTTCCAACTGCCTTCCCCTGCAGGCCTGGTCCCCCCCAACTGCCCTCCCCTGCAGGCCTGATCACCCCCAACTGCTCTGTCTTGTAGGCCTGTTCCCTCCCAACTGCCCTCCTCTGCCGGCCATCTTGTGTCCACATGGGGGCAGCCATCTTTGACCACATGGGGGTGGCCATCTTGTGTGTTGGAGTGAAGGTCAATTTGCATATGACTCTTTTATTAGATAGGATGTCCAAAATCACCAAATTGTATACATTAATTATGTGCAGTTTGTGACTACTCAATAAAGCTTGGGGGAGGGGAACAAAATGTAGAAGGCTAGAGTCAACATAATTGCTAATTGGGATCCTGGTGCTTCCTGTTCAAAGTAGGGGACAGTGAAGCTTCCACGCAGAGCAGTTGTTGTGGTTTTCAGAATCAAAGAAGCAGTATTGCCCATGGAAATCAGGAAAAGGAAAGCATCAATAATTTAGGAGATGGTAACTGAGGAAAAGTACCAGATATATAGAAAGAAAAATGGAAAACACAACTTTCTTTGGGACCAATTAATATAAGAGCTACTTTGCAGAGCCTCAATCAGAAAGAAGTCAATGTTGTTGGGAGAAGTGGAACTCTTGCCTAATCAAAGTTAACATGACACTTTATTGTATTAATGAAGCACATTCTGAAATACTTCACAGGACAATGAAATAAAAGCACTTAAGTACAAATACTATCACAAGGCAAGACACAAGGACGTAAATATTCATGACATATTCCACATGTTTAATTAAGGTCTATTCTTGATTCTTTTCTTTCCGATTTGTTTTTCTAGTAGGAAGGATGCCAAATATTATGAACTTGTACTTCAGAATTTTGAACCATAATTTGACCTAACATCACTCTGTTTCATTTGGTAAGCAGGATTGTCAAAAATGACATATACCAATAAATTAATCATGTACGAAAGGGGGAGAGGAAAAAACACAGAGAAAAAAACCCCTTAAGTGAGATGTCCATGAGCTCTCTGGCATCTCATATGGGTCCCAAAGAGTTGAAAGCAGAAGAATGAATGGATGAAGATCACACAGACCTACTATCATAAATCTTTAGACTACTGTCAAAATGAGGAAAGTGCCTCGGTACCTCCACTATCCATTCTGTATCTGAGCTTCTGTACAGACACACTGATATGGAGATCATCAACAGAAGGGAAATGCTACCATATAAACCACTTTTGAGAACTGTTCAGAGCACAGTTCTGCTAAAATAAAAAGTGATATAACACCAATTTTATAACCAAAACCCCAAATTTCCAGAGACTCATTCCCAATTACATATTATTATAGAAAAAAACCCTACAATTAAATGCCCCCTACTAGATTTTACCATCATGTTATCATGCCATAAGTGCTACCTTTTAATATTGATTACTTACAGAAGATGTCCTTTTTATTTTCTTTTAAAATTTTATGTTATTATTACAGTTGACATACTGCATTGCATTAGTTCTAGGTGTACAATATAGTAATTAGACATTTATACACCTTACCACATGATCTCCCCAATAAGGCTAGTACCCATCTGACTCCATACATAGTCATTACAATATTATTGACTATATTCCCCATATATAACTCAGATTTTCTTAAAGAAGAGTTTCTTGTATTCTCAGTCTTACACTAAAATATCTGCCTACATCTTATCACATGTACTCTACCTTCCTACAAAATTATTTTGCTAGTTTAAGACAAAGTTGATAGGTAAATTTATTTTTCTATTTCTCACCTGAAGGAGTTTTACATATAAACATTGATAATATATAACTTTTAGTTGGAGAGGAAATAGAAATCCCTAATAAAAAGTTGATGTTGTAGAGTGATTCATATAAATTATTTTTGACAGTAGTTATTTAAGATAAAAATAGTCCTTCATCTCTAAACATCAGTAATCATCAAAATTAGCTTTGACTTCAAAAAGTTTAATCAAATGTATTACTGTATTCCTTCTCCTACTTCAGATTAATACTCCCAAGTCTCCAATATTCCAGCCTTTACAATAGTTAACATAAGCTATTTTTATATGCTACAAAATCTATATCAATCTAATTTTCATCCTAGAGAAGTATGAGTAAAACGTGTAGATAACAGAATATTTTTTAAATTGCTTTTATTCAACATGGTGAAGAATCCTTATGTAAGAGCACAGTCATCTACTATCGCAGAGTAATAATAAGGCCTGTTAGGACCAAATACAATTGCTGTACTAGTAATCTTTTAAATAATATCATTCATTTTAAAGCTAAACAAACAAACAAACAAAAACCTATCTAAAAATGGATTCTACATTAATTGCATTTAATCAACAAATGAGCAAACCCATGCTAAGCCATAGTACAAACAAACCAAGGATAGGCTTACACCTTGACAAGCTAATAACAGTCTCTGGAATAAAATGTCAAAGGAAGAAGCTGACTTATAACTAAACATGTACGATGTTGAGAAATCACATCATGAAAGAAACTAAAGAAAGGTTTTATTTTTGCAAGTGCATGTATGATTGGACCCCTACCAATGTGGAGGCCAACTAAAACATGATCCGTGGCACAATTCTAATTAGTGTGTCGGAACTCTGTTTTGATATATTCTTGTATGTGGCTACAGGCTGCAAGATACCACACACAAAATAAATAATGCTCCGAGATTTCCTATTATTGTTCATTATGCCTCAGTAACTTAAAAAGCTAAGCCAGTTCTTTTCTATACGAAGTAGTGTAAAGGTAGAATAGATGTACAGGTTTCGGGATATAGTCATAGGCTTAACAGAGTCCAAAAAATGGGTATAAGATTGAACTAGCTATGGGAAGGATATATGGCCAGTGGGTTAAAATGCTAGGCAATTTTGTTCAATCTGTGTTGATTTCCTTTTAGATTCTGCTCATGTAACTATCCTGATACAAATCAACATCTCAACTGCTCCCTTTTCTTTGTAAGGCTGTGATTATTAACCAGAGGAGAACACATTTGTCCCAGTAGGAAGTGAGCTACTGGCAATCTCTCTCATTCTAAGTCAAATAACCACCTTCTTAAGTGAAGGGCACAACCCTTTTTGCAAATTTCTATGTTGCTTAATGTTGAATCTATTATTACTTTATGGAAATTAGTCAAGTGTCTTTGCAAATATTTATCTATAAAAATCATAGTGATATTAGTAATAATAATAATAATAATAATAATAATAACTTGTTAACCTGAATATCCAACAACTAGGAATGTTAAATTAATTATGTTTTTACATAACAGAACACTATAAAGCTTTTAAAAAACACATTTTATATTAATATTTGACATAGCAACTGTTTATAACCTTTTCACTTCACATATTTTAATAGTCTAACCCTCCTCCAATATATATTTGAACTGAAAGAGATCTAGATTTAAACACCAATTGTTAACAGTGAGTGATAAACTCTAGCCAGTGGAATTGTGAATGCTGTCTTCTTTCCTCTTGCTTATCTGCATTTCCTAACTTTTCTACAAGGAAATATAAAGCACTCTTTGTATTACAAAATAAACGCAAAAAGTTTTTAGAAAAAATCATTGTGCCCCCTCTCCCTTCTTCTCTCGGCTGTCTTTATTTCTATGGCACCACAGTAAGTTTACACATGTTTCTTTGAATCTATCCCAAAGGACAGAAGTTTAAATACATCCAAAAAAATAAACGATATCTTCTGAAGCCCTTAATTTGCACATCCAGTGGAAATCCCTGCTGTGGTGTTTTCCTTTCACTCCATCTCCTGCCCAGGGACAGAGAGCCATAAATCATGTCTGCCAGTGTGGCCACACTGGGGGCCATGAGCATCCCCTGTGTTTGCAGGGAGGTGTGGGGAGGCCATCCACCAGCTTCCTCTGAGGGAGAACCCTGATGATTCCTTCATGGCTCTTTTCCTGATAATATGCACTAACTTTTAACATTTTTGGAAGTTCTAAAAAGGTCAACATTCCTTTCCACCTTTCCCACTGAATATAAGCCTACAAAATGTCTTTGTTTTGAAAAAATTAGCTTCAAAGAAAAAGTGAAAATAAAAAAATACAAAAGACAATAGTTTTAAGAAAAGGAAACGTGTAAAGAGAACAGAGTTCCTTCTTGAATATATCGAAAGTGATTTACACATTTTCTACATGACTCATCCCTTTGAAAATGACATCCTGCAAGACTCTATGCTAATGAGATTTTTACAAATTCGACAGTTAAAAAAGAAGTTTAAAAGCAAAAGCCTTTGTTAGAAGCTGCAAGTATTAACAATAATAGACATGTTAATATGCCTTAGTTGATATAGTCACCTCTGTGATTTAAGAACCGTGATACTAAGATTCAGGATAAAATACTAGCACGTCCATCACTAGCTAGAGCCTTGGGCAAGATGATGTAATTTTTTGAGGCCTTTACTTCCTCATTTATACAAACAAAGACAATACTTATCAAGGATCAACACATTAAAGGCTGCAATTTCTGACCTCTATATAACTTGGTTATATGATTTAGTCTTTCTCAAAGTTCCTAAAACCATACCTAGTATGCTATCAACAGGCTCTGGTGACTCAGAGGAGGGTGATAGTCTGTTGACCAAGACAATAAATTCAAGACGAGTGGGGAAGACCAGACGAGTGAGAAGATGCACAGACAGGAGGACTGTGGCTGCCTCAATGTACACATTTGAATTTGAGGTCCACAAGGAGTGCCAGTGTGAAAAAGTGCCTGGCGCAGATCTGCAGGCTCAAGAAAGGGACCATGCTGGTCTGAGAAAGTCATCCATTTTCAACCCCGACTAATCATGAGACTCAAAAGGGGAGTTTCTAAATTTCCTAGAGTTCTGAATTAATTGTTCTAGGACAGGGCTTGGGAATCAGAATCCTTTCTGTTTTTGTTTTTTTTTCAAGAAAGATTTCGTTCAGATGAGTAAAATGTTCATGAACATTCCATTTCATTCAACAACCTTTTCATCTAAATGGATAAACTCGTTTATTCATTTGTTTACATTTTTTAAGATAAAGTTCACATACCATTAACCTTTGTAAAGCATAATAATTTAGTGGCACTTAGTGTATCACCATGTTGTGCAACCATCACCTCTATCTAGTTCCAAAACATTTTCATAATCTTTATAAGGAAATCCTATAACTATTAAAAGGCTGATCCCTGTTCCTCTTTATCTCGGTCCCTGGCAACTACCAATCTGCTTTCTGTCTGTATGCATTTGCTTCTTCTAAATATTGTATATGAATGTAATCAAATTATATGTGGTCTTCTGTGAGTGGTTTCTTTCCCTAGGTATCTTTATGAGGTTCATCCATGTTGTAGCATGTAGCAGTGCTTCATTCATGTTTCATGGCTGAATAATATTCCATTGAATAAACATACATTTTATTTATCCATTCATCTAATAATGAATTTGGGTTGTTTCTTCCTTTTGAATAATGTGAATGATACTGTTATACACATCCAAGTATTTGTGTGATTACCTGTTTTTAATACTTGGTTGTATACCCAGGAGTGGAATCACTGGGTCATAAGGTAAATTCTATGCTTAACTTTTTGTGGAGAAAAACTGTATAAAGTTCTCCAGATGATCCCATAGGAATCTGGTGTTTAGAATAACTAGTGTAGAAAATAGATGAAGTCATAAAAATAAATGGATACATTAGGGAGAGGATGGGGAGTGAGAATCTTGCAGGGTTAAAAGCAAAACCTTTTGAAAAACAACATGAGTAGGGAGATGTGCCACAGGAATATAGGAAAATCCAAGGGGGAACCATCATACCAAATGCTGAGGAGAAACCAAGAAAGAAATTGGGAGTCTGCTAAATATGGCAAGATGGAAGTTATTGGAGAGTTGGCTCTGCTAGCTTCACTAAGGGCCTGATTCAAGAAGTTTAGGGTCTACATGAGAAGCAAAGAAGTAGAGAAGAGCCAAGTACTATATTATACTACTAGAGGCCTGGTGCATCCCTCCCAGAAGGGACGTGGGAGGCTGGCCAGCCATGGAGAGGCCACAGGAGGGCTCCAGGGCATGTCCAGCCCATCTTTCTCAGTCCTGATCAATGGGACTCCAGCAGCAAGCTCATCTACCAGTTGGAGTGTCTCCTTCCTGGTGATCAGTGCACATCATAGCACTGATCGACCAGTCAATTGTCTGCCCCCTGGTGGTCAGTGCATGTCACAGAGAGTGGTTGAGCAGCCTTAGCATATCATTATCATATTATGCTTTGATTGGTTGAACTGCCAGCCAGATAACCAGACACTTAGCATATTAAGCTTTTAATATATAGGACTAGAGGCCCAGAGCACGAAATCCCTGCATGCAGCAGGGGAAAAGGAGGGAAGAGGGGTCTCTCAGCCCAACCTGCAGCCTTTTCAATCCAGGACCTCTCAGGTGCACGAATTCATGCACTGGGCCTCTAGTAGTATAATATAGTACTTGCCTCTTCTCTGCCAGCAGTCAGACATTCCTTTTGCAATCCAGGACCACTGGCTCCTAATCACTCACCTGCCTGCCTGCCTGATCACCCCTAACCACTCTGCCTGCTTGCCTGATCACCCCTAACCCATCTGCCTGCTCTCCCCTGCCAGCCTGATACCCCTAACTTCTCTCCCCTGCCAGCCTGATTGCCCCTAATTGCTCTCCCTTGCTGGCCTGATCACCCCTAACTGCCTCTGCCTTGGCATGCCACCATGGCTTTGTCTGAAGGACGTCTGGAAGATGTCTGGTCTAATTAGCATGTTACTCTTTTATTAGTATAAATACTATACTATACTATATACTTCTTCATTATTTGCTCTTAAAAGCCAAAGACCATGACTCATCTCTGTTCTCCCATGACACCTAGGAATGTACAATGCAAATATCAAGCCCACAGTAAAAATTTTCTTGGACTAATCTGTTTTCAGTATACCTTATCAAAAAATGTGTCAATGTTCCGGCCAGATAGAGCAACCAATGGCAGCAGAGTACAGACTGGGAACTATTCTGCTGACCACACTATGATCTTTCCAGGATCCTAACTATATGGAAAATATTTGGGCATAACCATGTATAATTAGCAAAATTATTTCACTCTAATCTCAGAAAAATATGTAACAAATTCTTACAATTTTTTCTCATTTTGCTGCCTAAAATATTGTTTCAGTCTCTGAATCAATACTGACAGGAGACAATGCTTCATGATTTCACTGAAAATTTATTCTCTAAAGTAAATTATTTTCTTTTATGATTAGAGAAAAGTAACTTTTACAACTATTATATTTTAAAGATGAAAAGTGAGAGTTAAGGTCAACTTTATGTTTGAAGTGACTTTTAAATTTACCTTAAGTTTAAATTCTCAAGAAATAGCAAGCATATCTGAAGCATACAAGTGCTTTAAAAAATAGTTTGTATTAATTTTTCTCAATCTTAAGTGTGAGAGCAGCCAAGAAATGTATCCTGGAGCAGTGAAGTGAGCTCTCCTGGATTCCTTCTCTCAATTAGTGCTTCTATTTTGTAGACAGTAACAGTATTTAATTTGAAATTTCCTCTTTCTGTGCCAATTCCAGTTTGAACCCCTTCCTATGAAGGCTTTAAGTGTACAGCTTTATGTGACACACAAAACATTCAAAGCAGCCAAAGTAAGAAAGGGGAAAGATGTTTTTCTTTAGTATCAAGCACCTGGCAAGAAAAGCACATGTCGAGCCTGGAAGGCATTCCCGGCTCTCCCCTGAGAGTCCAAACGGACTTGTTTTGATTTCCCTTTGAAAAACCATGAGGTTAAAGCACATTTGCTTTGATTTACAGTTTACCAGACTTTTCTATTTTGTTTCTTGTTGTTTCTGCTGCTGTTGCTTATTTCCACTCACCGACAAGTCAGAGAGAGGCCCCCTGACCAACATGGTGGTTGGCAGGGAGAGTCACTCTCTCCATGAGCCCTCACTATGGGTGGGGCAGGAACAACCTCCAGTGCTGAGGCCTTCACAGAAATCAGGTACCACCTGCACAGCAACTTCCCGGCGTAGACATAAAGAGGATATTATGAGAAAAAATACCTCTCCAGCATTCTTTCTACTCTTCCTGCTATTTGCAGGTCCCTGGTCTAACTTGCCCGAATGGAGGCATGGAAGAAAGCCCAGTCAGTTGCTCATACAAGAGAGCTTGTTAGATATGACACCAAAACACAAGAGACAAAAGAAAAAATTATTAAATGGAATTCAAAATTAAAGTATTTTTGCTACAAATAATACAATTAATAAAGTGAAAATACAACCTACCAAATGGGAGAAAATATAGGATGTCCACAAAATGTACAAACATACTTTGAGTAATCATGAAGGCCATTCTTATTAAAATGTACTTTATTTTGAAAATCGAGCTATCAGCTGTTAAAGTGTGTATACATTTTTGGGGGACACCTGTATTTACAAATCATATATATAATTAGATACTTGTATCCAAAGTATATAAGGAACTTCTATAACCCCAAAGTTAAAAAATAATGTGATTTTTTTAAATGTGCAAAGTACTTGAATAAACAGTTCTCCAAAGAAGACATACAAGTGGCTAATAAGCACATGAAAAGATGCTCGGCATCATTAATGATCAGGGAAATGAGGCCTTGTGAGAAGGCCTCAGTGAGCTATCATTTCACACCCACTGGGCTGACCAACTAAAAAGATGGATAATAATGTGTTCACATAGATGTAGAGAAACTGGAACACTCACACATAGCTGGTGGGAGCATAAAAGCATGTAGCCACTTTGGGAATCAACATAACATTGCCTTAAATGGTTAAACAGAGAGTTACAACTGATCCAGCATTAAATGAAAACATATGCCCACACAAAGACCTGTACATGAATCTTTATAGCAATCTATCCTATCTAATAAAAGAGTAATATGCAAATTGACCATCACTCCAATACAAGATGGCTGTGGTCAAAGATGGCTGCCCCCATGTGGACACAAGATGGCTGCCACAAGATGGCCAGCAGGGGAGGGCAGTTGAGAGGGACCAGACCTGCAAGGGAGGGCAGTTGGGGGGACCAGCTCTGCAGGGGAAGGCAGTTGAGAGCACCTCCTCCAACCATGCACGAATTTCATGCACTGAGCCTCTAATATATATATATAAAGCTAATATGCAAAGTATCTCCTCGGGAGCTCGATGGGGAGACCGGGAGTTTGATTGCTCGCTGTGATGTGCACTGACCACCAGAGGGTGACACAGAATGAAGAAAGGCCCTGATCGGCAACTAGAAGGTCTTGATCAGCCCTATCACCAGCCAGGCCTATGGTCCCTATCCATGCATGAATTTCATGCACTGAGCCTCTAGTATTATTCTTAATAGTCAAAAGTATAAACAATCCAAACCAAATGAATAAATAACAAGTGATATATCCATACAATGGAAATATTATTCAGCATAAAAAGGAATGAAATATGGATACATCCCATAACCTAAATGAACCTTGAAAACATTATGCTAAGATGATTGAATATGATTTGACTTTGTGTGGTGGGTATACAGTACAACATAGAAACCCACACCTGACACCTATTTGATGATATTAACCAATGCTACCCCCATAAATTTAATTAAAAATGACAGATTTTATGTTCCATATATTTTACTACAATAATAATAATAAAAAAGAAACAGACTACATCTTATGCAACTGCATTTGTACAAAGTCCCAAATAGGCAAATCTATAGAGATATGAAGCAGATTAGTGGTTGTTTAGTAGTTGGGGGAATGGAGTTTGAAGGGTGGAGGAGTATGAAGGATAGTGATAATGGATGAGGGTTTCTTTTTGGGATGATTAAAATATCCTAAAATTGGTTGTAGTGATGGTTACAAAATTCTGAATATACTAAAGCTATTGAACTATATACTTTGGGTGAATTGTACGGTATGTGAATTATATCTCAATAAGTGTTCAAAATAGAGAGGGAGACCATCATAAAACCAGGAGCCTGGTATTTCATTGCCAGATGCTCTGCTCATCCTCACTACCTCAAGTCTCTCAGAACTGCACAAGTTTCCTCACTCAAAACAGCACAGCATTCTCGTTCATTGTTTCAAACACATTCGAATTTGTTCCTTGCCCTTGAACATCCTGCAACCACCACTCAAGAGGAGCATTCCTCCCCGCCGCCTGCCTCGTCCCCCGAGGCTCCCCTGTCAACCACTTCAGCTCTGCTGCGTGGGGAGGGAGGATGTTCCAACTAAGGAAAGGGCTCAAGATGGCAGAATAAAATGAGAGAACTATCATGATGTGAAGATGGACAGTTCTGGAGTCTCAGTGAGGGGTTTATTTGTGGGGAAATGAGAACAGGTTCTTCAGTCACATGCAGGAACCTGGGCTGGGGGTGAGGGCGGTGAGGAGACCTGGGAGCAACCACCGTCCTGAAGCCAGGCTTGCCCTCTGACTCACTGGGCTTCCCAAGCAGGCAGTGCGGTGAGAAGTATGGATAGAGAGAAGAGGCATGGTAGATAATGTCACTAGGGCCTTCTAAGGCAGATATAGCAGTGCCCATTTTGTCAACATGACAACTGATTACTCTAAGGCAACCTTGTCGGACCCCCAACACAAGGCATGCTTTAAAGCATTAATATAGTGAGAAAGATAAAAAGGTACAAAAGTGTATAACCATCACACATAAGCAGGCACTGAGATTACTAATCCGATGATGTGCACAGAGCATTACACCCCACACCAGGTGCTGACTAAACACAGTGCTCTCAGGAGTTAGGACTTTCCTCTCTCCTGTCAGGTTGTGCACTTCTGGGTGGTGCACTCAGCTGTCAAACAGTTTTCCTTATAATTCTGTCTGATTTTCAAATTTCTATCAGGCCTGTATTTCGTATAACCAGTAGCCAGTGGGATGTAACAACTCCCACCCTAAAAACCTTCTCAGACTTCTTGAAAAGCCAACAAAGCCTTCTCGTTGGAGTGTAACAAAAAAATTAGCACAGCAAGGACCCAATCAATGCTTCCTGTTGACCAAAAAGAAATACCTACTGGAAGTCAGCAAAGAGGCACCAAAATCCCACAGGTCTTGGAAGCTGAGCTCAGCCATCCAGAACCAAGGAACCAAGACCTGTCTAACTTCCCACATCAACTTGAGAGAATTTTTCCCGGTTTACCCCCCAGTGTGACTATGGCTGGAGGCTCCGGCTCTTCTTTTATCTTCTCCGAAGACTATAAACAAAACAAAAATAATAACTACTGTCTTGCACAAAATCTGTGAATGGACAGTTAAATTTGTATTTTGGTTTTGCCTTTTTAATGAGTCTGTACCCCTAGAATTCCAATACATTGATCTCTTTTCTACAGATACAAGACAGGGACAGGTCAGAATATGAACCTCCCGCAGCTGGTGCAGGCCTACCTGCAGCATATGACAGTTTTGCAAGAGAGCGCCAAATCTAGGAAACTCCTCCTGACTTCAAAGGACAGTGCGTACTTGAGGGTGTGGCCATCGATGATGAGGGCTATGTCGTTCTCCTTGCCCAAAGAATTTTGAAGGTCCGTGCAGTGCTGAGTAATGGCTGCCCTTGTTGCCTGAAACAATAGTTGGGATGGGTGGAAATGGGGGGGGAAAGGTCACATTTTTGTCTGGTTAACATATCCAACCCAAAACAGAAATCAAAAGTTCCTGGAAAAGAGAACATATCCATTCCAATGTAAAATATATGTGTTATATATATAATGTAAACAAAGTTCAATTTGGTATATTTGTATATTAAAACTAGAGGCCCAATGCACAAAATTCATGCAAGAGTAGGGTCCATAGGCCTGGCCGGTGATCAGGGTCAATCTGTGGGGCTACCAGCAGGGACCCCACTGGCACCTGCCTTGGCCAGACTGGCACCTCCTGCTCACCAGCCCCGCACCCTGCTGCCGCTCACTTGCCAGTACTGCCCCCTGCTGCTGATGCTGGCCACCTCCCTCTGTAGAGCAACCAGCAGGGCAATCAGAGGGGCCCCAGCTGGCACTCAACTTGGCTGGAGCCGGGAAGCCGGGGGCAGCTCCTGCATTGAGCATCTGCCCTCTAGTGGTCACTGCACATCATACTGACCAGTCGTTCCACCAGTCATTCTGACATGTGGTCAATTTGCATATTAGGCTTTTATTATATACTAGTGGCCCGGTGCATGAAATTTGTGCACAAAGAGGGGGGTTCCTTCAGCCCACCCTGCACCCTCTCCAATCAGGAACCCTTTCAGGGATGTCTAACTATTGGCACTCTGACTGTTGGCAGTCAGACATCCCTCTCGCAATCTAGGACCACTGGCTCCTAACTGCTCACTGGCCTGCCTGCCTGATCGCCCCCAACCACCTCTGCCTGCCTGCCTGATCGCCCCCTAACTGCTCCCCTACCAGCCTAATCGCCCTTAAGTGCTCCCCTGCTGGCCTGATTGCCCCTAACTGCCTCTGCCTTGCCCCACACCTGGGACCCAGGCTTTCCTCCCTCTGGCCAGCTATAGGCACCCAGGACCTGGGACAGCTTCACTCAGGCCAGCCACAGCCACAAGCAGCTGCAGGCACCCAGGACCACAGGGCATGCGGCTTGTCCCTCTCCTTGGCTGCAGGCGCAGGTACAGCTGCTGGCGCCCAGGACTGCGAAGCAGGCGGCTTGTCCCTCTCCTGGGCCAGAGAGGAAGGCACAGCTGTTGACATCCAAGACTGTGAAGTGGGTGGTTTGTTCCTCTCCCAGTCCATAGCCTGTCTGGTCCCCATTCCTCTCTCCTCAGTGTTGAGTGCCTGAGCTGCTATGGCATGATGGCATGAAGGTGTGATGAATATTTGCATATTAGCTCTTTATTATATAGGATTTTAACTTGTCACAATCTATCTTCAAGTGGATATTTTACCACTTCACATTTTGTATAGAAACTTCACTGTAACAAAATTTCATTTTCCCCAGGCAATCTTTGTGCTATTGTTGTCATGTATTTTACTTACACAGATGTTATAAAACTGACATTACATTATTATTAGTTTAAATAGTTACGGTAATTACCTTTAAATATATATGTCAATAATAAGAAACTTCTATTATATTTTTTCCTATGCATATAATGTCTTTGGTGTTTTCCATTTCTTGGTATAGATCATTATTTGTACCTGGCAAAATTTTATTTCTGCTTGCAGGACCTTTTAACATTTCTTACACTACAAATCTGCTGGTGATTTAAAAAATTCAATCTTTTACACATAAAAATATTTTTAACTATTTCTAAAATAGTTAAAATATATTTCAACTATTTTAAACTATTTTAAAAATATTTTCACTCAGTCTAGAATTATAAATTGAGAGGATTTTCTCCCTTGTGAGTACTTTAATGATGTTGCTCTACTATCTTCTCCCTTACACTGTTTCTGATGAGAAATATTTTGTAATCTTTATGTTTATTCCTGTGTATAGCGTGTCTCTTTTCTTCTGACTACAGCCTGGCCCGGCACCCGACCATCGCAGGGCCCTGCGATCGATAGATTTTTTAAAATTTTATTTCAGGAGAGGAAAGGACAGGGAGAGAGGGATAGAAGCATCAATGATGAGGGAGAGGAAGCTGCTTCATGGTTTTGCTCTTGGTGCCTCCTCCGTGGATTTGTGTTAAAGTCTTTGTTGGACCATGCCACGTGGTCACCTTACTTGTAGTGAATTCATCCTACACGTAGGTGGGGCTTTTATTTACCGGCTGCCTTAGCGCCCTGGGCCCACAGGTTTCCCAGGTGTGGGCTTGCGAGTTCTTCCTGAGTCAGACAGCCCGAGGCCTGGGGCTTGCTTTTGCCTCTGAGCTCACCCCTCTGTCTCCTGGATTTCTGGATGTTACAGGGCGGGAGGCCCAGGGTCAGAACCAGCGCTGGGGACAGCGACCAGGGCTCCTTTGCCCAGTGCTTGGGCCCAGTGCCCAGGCTGAGTGTGGCTCTGGATCTTGGGTCACAGCGTGCCCATGGACCCAGACCATCACCGTCCTGTAAGGGCAGGCAGTGAGCCCAGCTCCAGGGTCCTGTTCTGAGGGGAACACTGGTCCCCTTATCCCAGGAGGGGAGCCAGCACACTGGGTGGAGTCCAGGCCTGGGTCTGCAGATGGTCTGGGTCCAGTGCCTTTCTGGCCCATGGAGACGTCCCCGCCGCTTGTGCGTCAGCTCTCACCTTTCTCACTTCCTTTCCCGCACTCCCTGCCGCCGCTCTGCACACAGGCGGAGTGGGTTGTGTGGCTCGGTCTCCTCTGTCTCAGGGGCTGTCTTGGCTCCTCTCCTATCCCCACTGCTGGGCCTCACACTGGAGTCAGGGAGCTCTGGGAGGCAGGAGCTGGGGCGCTCCCCTCTGCCACCCTCCCCAGCCTCAGGAACCAGCTTAGACTTGGCAAGCATCACCATCCGCAGGTGGCATCATTTGGCAAGCCCGGCCAGGCACAGTGGAGAGGTGATGAGCTGTGGGCAGAGACGCACCTGGATTCAGCTCGTGACCCCACCACTCTGCAGCCAAGCAACTTCAGGGACATATCTTACTGGCTGCTCCTCGGCTCCCCCGATCACAAGGTGTTCATGTAAACAGGGCGCCTGGCTCGCCACCTCTGTGTTCTCGCCTCTCTCTGCCAGGCCCGGCCTAATCCCAGGGCACCACGGGAGCCATCACAGGACCCCGTGATCCATCCGATGGGGACCCCCCCCCCATGGCTGGCCGGCCCCGCCCACAGCCACCTCTTGGCCTGTGATTGGCTGGTGAGGGGCATAGCGAAGGTAAGGTCAATTTGTATATTACTCTTTTATTAGTTTGGAGGATTTCATTGGACAGCTTTCTAGGTCTGTTTCATTAGTGAAAACATGCCCATAGTGATATATACATTTGATACTTACAACAAACCATCCTGGCTCCAGCCTATTGCAGATATATCACATCCACATTCTTCTTCTTAGGAACTTTAATTGCTAAAGTCTATACAACTATCTTTCTCTTATATACTACATACATATTATTCTAATGAGATTACTAATCCAATCATGTGCACAGAGTATTAACCCATACTAGGTGCTGTCTAAACACAATGCTCTCAGAAGTCAGGACATGATTTATTTATTTATTTATTTTTGATTATTTATTATTTAAAGTATTACATATGTCTCCTTTTCCCCCCATTGACCCCTCCCAACCCCCAGCCACACCCAACCCCCAGCACATGCTCTGATCCTGCCTACTGTCTGTGTCTATTAGTTATGCTTATATATATGCATACAAGTTCTTTGGTTGATCTCCCCACCCCACCCCCACCTTCCCTCTGAAGTTTGATGGTCTGTTTGATGTTTCCCTATCTCTGGGTCTATTTTTACTCATCAGTTTATGTTGTTTATTAAATTCCACATGAGTGAATTCATGTGATATTTATCTTTCTCTGACTGGCTTATTTCACTTAGCATAATGCTCTCCATGTCCATCCATGCTGTTGCAAGTAGTAAGAGTTATTTCTTTTTCACAGCAGCATAGTATTCCATTGTGTAGATGTACCACAGTTTTCTGTTTTACTCATCTGCTATGGGCACTTAGGCTGTTTCCAAATCTTAGCTATTGTAAATTTTGCTGCTATGAACATAGGGGTGCATGTATCCTTTCTGAATGGATTTCTCTGGATATATTTCTAAAAGTGAGATTACTGGATCAAATGGAAGTTCCATTTTTAATTTTCTGAGGAAACTCCATACTGCTACCCACAGTGGCCATAACAGTCTACATTCCCATCAGCAGAGCACAAGGGTTCCTTTTTATCCACATCCTTGACAGCACTTGTTAACGATAGCCATTCTGACAGATGTGAGATGATTCCTCATCATTTTGATTTGCATCTCTCGGATTAATAGTGACTTTGAGCATGTTTTCATATGTCTCTTGGTCTTATATATGTACTCTTTCAAAAAATGTCTATTTAGATCCATTGCTCATTTTTTGTGGCATTCTTTATCTTCCTTTTGTTAATATGTATGAGTTCCTATAAATTTTGGAGATTACAAACCTATCTATCTATCTATCTATCTATCTATATCTATCTATGTATCCATCCTATATAATAAAAGAGAAATATGCAAATTTGACTGTACCTTCACTCCTGATTGGCTATGCTACCAGCCAATCAGGAGCGGTGGCAGGGCCAAGTAGCACAAGCCCCAGGGGGTGAGCCATCAGTTGGACATTCCCTGAGGGCTCCCAGTATGTGAGAGGGGGTAGGTTGGGTTGAGGGACCACCCACTGCCAGTGCACGAATTTCATGCACTGGGCTCCTAGTCCTATCTAATAAAAGAGTAACATGCAAATGTGACCGTACCTTGGCTCCTGATTGGCTATGCTACCAGCCAATCAGGAGCGGGGGGGCAGGGCCAAGCAATGTGAGCACCCACCCTCGGGGGTGGAGACGAGGTGGCGGCAGTGTGGCACTCCAGCCAGAGCAGAGAAGACTGAAGACTCCAGCTGGAGTGAAGCCTCCAGCTGACCAAAGCAAAAACGGAAGGCAACAGCCAGAGGGAAGGCCTGGGTCCCAGGTTCCAGAGAAAACTGGTCCTGGCAGCCAGGGGAAGGAAAGCCTATTGCATGAATCTTCATGCAATGGGCCTCTAGTCTATCTATAAAAGCCTAAGCGACTGTTATGACCTACGATCAAATAACTAGATGATCAGTCGCTATGACATCACTGACCACCAGGGGTCATATGCTCAACGCAAGAGCTGTCCCCTGGTGGTCAGTGTGCTCCCACAACCAACATCCCGCAGCAGGCCAACCTATAGTAGTCCCTAACCCATCTGCCAGCCCTGATCAGCCCCTCTCCCACAACCATGTGGACCATGCTTTGATGGAAACTGAGATGGCCCCAACTGGCTGCAATTGCTAGGCAGGCCGAGGGACTCCACCTGTGCATATTTTGTGCACCAGGCCTCTAGTCCTATCTAATAAAAGAGTAATATGAAAATGGATGGCACCTCTGCTATACCCACAAGCCATGCCCACCAGCCACACCCACCAACCAATCAGGAGTGAATTTGCAAATAAACCCATCCAAGATGGCTGTCAGCCAAAGAGAGCAGGAGCGGGGCTTGGGTTTCCCTCACAATGGAGGAAGCCAAGCTTTCCACCTGCCCTTGCCGGCTCAGGCCTCCACTTAAGGCAACAAAGTTTCAATTATAGAATCCCAACAGAAATGGCAGTAGCCAGGGAGTAAGCAGAAGGCTTGGCTCTGCTCCAGGCTACAAAGTTTCAATTGTAGAAGATAGATACATAAATCCCAAATACCAGGGTCTCCGCTTGGGTCGCCAGGGTTGTGGCCAGCCTGCAAACCACCACAGACCCCTCGCCCAGGCTGCCCCATGCTCCAATGGAACCCCCATCCTGATCTGGGACACTCTTCTAGGCAAACCAGCTGGCCTCCAACCATACACCAGGCCTCTATCCTATCCTATTTAATAAAAAAGTAATATGCAGATTGACCATCACTCCAACACACAAGATAGCTCCCTCCATGTGGTCAAAGATCCTGCCCCCATGTGGACACAAGATGGCCACCATAAGATGGTCATCAGGGGAGAGCAGTTGGGAGGGACCAGGCCTGCAAGGGAGGGCAGTTGGGGGTGATCAAGCCTACAGGGGAGGGCAGTTAGGGGTATCAGGGTGGCAGAGGAGGAAAGTTGGGGGAGATGGGGCCTACAGGAAAGGGCAGTTGGGAGGGACCCAGGCCTGCAGGGGAGAGCAGTTGGGGGGACCAGGCCTGCAGGGGAGGGCAATTAGGGGCAAAGAGGTTGGCAGGGGAGCAGTTAGGCATCAATCAGGCTGGCAGGGGAGTGGTTAGGGGGTGATCAGACTGGCAGGCAGAACTGGTTAGGGGCAGACAGGAAGGCAGGCAGGTGAGCAGTTGGGAGCCAGCAGTCCTGGATTGTGAGAGGGATGTCTGACTGCCCATTTAGGCCTGATCCTGGTAGTCAGACATCCCTTGAGGAGATCTCAGATTGGAGAGGGTGCAGGCTGGGTGGAGGGACAGCCCCTGCCTCTCTGTGCACGAATTTCGTGCACCGGGCCTCTAGTATATATATGCCTAAGCCAGTGGTTGGCAAACTCATTAGTCAACAGAGCCAAATATCAAAAGTACAATGATTGAAATTTCTTTAGAGAGCCAATTTTTTAAACTTAAACTTCTTCTAAGGCCACTTCTTCACAATAGACTCGCCCAGGCTGTGGTATTTTGTGGAAGAGCCACACTCATAGGGCCACATGTGGTTCGTGAACTGCAGTTTGCCAACCACTGGCCTAAGCGACCCTTATGAATGGTCAACCAGTCGCTATGATGACACACTGACCACCAAGGGTAAGACACTTAGTGCAGGAGCTGCCCCCTGGTGGTTAGTGCACTCCCACAGCCAACCTCCCATGGCCTGCCAAACTCCCATGATCCCTCTGCCCAGCCGGCAGGTGTCTATTGGCCCCGATCCGTGGCCAGGACGAGGGACCCCACCCATGCACAAATTCATGCACCAGGCCTCTAGTCAGATATAACATTGGCAAATATGTTCTCCCATGCAATGGGCTTTTTGTTGTTTTGTTGATAGTTTCTTTTACTGTGCAGAAGCTTTTTATTTTGATGTAGTCCCATTTATTTTCTCCTTAGTTTCCATTGTCTTAGGAGCTATATTGGTAAAGAGATTGCTACAACATACAGTATATCTGATATTTTGGTGCCTATGGAGTCTTCTAAGTTTGTTATGTTTTCCTGTCTTATGTTTAAGTCCTTTATCCATTTTGAGTTTATTTTTGTGTATTGTGTAAGTTGGTGGCCTAGTTTCATTTTTTTGCATGCATCTGTCCAATTTTCCCAACACCATTTATTGAAGTGACTGTCTTAACTCCAGTGTATGCTCTTGCCTCCTTTGTGAAATATTAATTGAGTATAATGGAATTTGGTCGATTTCCGGTTTCTCTGTTCTGTTCCATTGGTCTATATGTCTGCTCTTGTGCCAGTAACAGGCAGTTTTGAAAACAGAAGCTTTGTAATATTGCTTGATATCTGGTATTGTGACCTCTCCAACTTTGTTCTTCTTCCTCAAGATTGCTGCAGCTATTCGGGGTCTTTTTTTTTTTATTCCAGATGAATTTTTGGAGAGTTTTTCCTAGATCTGTGAAATATGCCATTGGTATTGGAAGGGGGGTTGCATTGAATCTATAGATTGCTTTGGGTGGTATGGACATTTTACTGATGTTGATTCTACAACCCAAAAACATTGTATATTCTTCCATTTGTTCATGTCTTCCTCTGTCTCTTTTTTCAGCATCCTGTATTTTTCTGAATACAGATCCTTTACTTCTTAGTTAAGTTTATTTCTAGGTATCTTAATTTTATTGTTGCAATGGTAAATGAGATTTTTTTTACGTTTCTCTTTCTGTGAGTTCATTACTGATGTATAAAATGCCATTGATTTCTGGGTGTTAATTTTATGTACTGTTACATTGACAAATTCATTTATTAAGTCCAGTAGTTTTTATGGCGTCTTTAGGATTTTCTATATACAATATCACGCCATCTGCAAATAATGACAATTATACTTCTTTTCCAATTTGGATGCCTTTTATTTCTTCTTCTTGTCTGATCTCAATGACTAGTATTTCTAGTACTATGTCAAATTGGAGTGGTGAAAGTGGGCATCCCTTTCTTGCTCCTGTTTTAAGAAGAAATGGTTTTAGTTCTTGCCCTTTAAATATGATATTGGCTATAGGTTTGTCATATAAGGCTTTTATTATGTTGAGATATGATCTCTCTATTCTCACTTTGCTGAGAGTTTTTATCAAGAAAGAGTGTTGGATTTTGTCAAATACTTTTTCTTCATCCATTGATATGATTATGTAATTTTGTCTCTCAATTTGTTTATGTGTTGTATCCTGATTATTGATTTTCAGATATTGTACCATCCTTGCATCCCCAGAATAAATCCCATTTTTTCATGGTGTATGACCTTTCTAATTTAATGCTGGATCCGATTTGCTAGAATTTTGTTGAGAATTTTGGTATCTATGTTCATGAGGGATATTGGCCTGTAATTCTCTTTGTCTGGTTTTGGGATTAGGGTGATGCTGGCTTCATAGAATGAGCTTGCAAGTGTTCCTTCCTCTTGAATTTTTTTGGAATAGCCTGAGGAGGATAGGTTTTATATCTTCTTTGAATATTTGATAAAACTCTCCTGTGAAGACATCTGGTCCAAGACTTGTTTGTTGGAAGTTTTGTTGTTGATTTGTATTATTACTGCTTCAATTTCCTCCAGTTATTGGCCTATTCAGACTTTTTGATTCTTCCTGGTTGAGTTTTGAAGGTCATATTTTTCTAGGAATACGTCCATTTCTTCTAGGTTGACCAGTTTGTTGGAAGAGAGTTGCTCACAGTATTTTTTTATGATTCTTCACATTTCTGTGGGATCTATTGTTATTTCGCCTCTTTCATTTATGATTTTGTTTATTTGGGTCCTCTCTCTTTACTTTTTAGTGAGTCTGGCTAGAGGTTCATCAATCTTGTCTAATCTTTGACAAGTAGTTCTTGGTTTTATTTATCTTTTATAGTGTGTGTGTGTGTGTGTGTGTGTGTGTGTGTGTGTGTGTGTGTGTGTGTGTTGGTCTCTATGTCATTTATTTATGCTCTGATCTTTATTATATACTTCCTTCTGCTTATTCTGGGCTTTTCTTATTCCTCTCTTTCTAATTCATTACATTGTAGAATTAGATAATTTATTACCAGTTTTTCTTGTTTTTTGAGGTAGGCCTGTAAACCTATGCACTTCCCTCTCAGGACTGCTTTCACTTTGTCTCATAGATTTTGGATTGTTGTGTTTTCATTGTCATTTGTGTCCAGGATATTTTTTATTTCTTCTTTGATCTCTTTGGTAACCCAATCATCTTATATAATAAAAGCCCAGGGAATGAAATAGCCAAACGACCAGAATGACCAGAGACCAGAATGACCACGGCCCTTCACTCCAGCCAGTCAAACACCCCCCCCCCCAGTGAGTGGTTAGGGGCTATCAGGCAGGCAGGAAAGCAGTTAGGGGCAATCAGGGAGGCAGGAAGAGTGATTAGGGGCAACTAGGCAGGCAGAGGTTGTTAAAGAGCATCAGGAAGGTAGGCGAGTGGTTTGGAGTGATCAGGTAGGCAGAGTGCTTAGGGGAAATCAGGCAGGAAAAGGTGGTTACAGGTGATCAGGTAGGTAGAGGTGGTTGGGGGTAATCAGGCAGGCAAAGGCCGTTAGGGGTGGTCAGTCAGGCAGGTAGAGTGGTTAGGGATGATCAGGCAGGCAGAGGCAGCTGGAGGTGATCAGGCAGGCAGAGGCCATTAGGGGCAATCAGGCAGGCAGGCAGAGTGGTTAGATATGATCAGGCAGGCAGGCAAGCAGTTAGGGGCCAGTGGTGCTGGATTGCGAGAGGGATGTTCGACTGCAGGTTTAGGCATGATATGCAGGGATTTGGGATTGAGCCTAAACCAGAAGTTGAACATCTTCTGAGAGGTCCTGGATTTTGAGACAGTGCAGGCTAGCCTGAGGGACACCCCCGCCTCCATAATGCATGAATATTGTGCACTGGGCCTCTAATTGTTTAACAAATTTTATTTAGTCTCCCAGTTTTTCAATTTTTTAAAATTGTTTTTATTGTAGTACTAGAGGCCCAGTGCACAATATTCGTGCACAGGGAATGTGTCCCTCAGCCCAGCTTGCACCCTCTCCAATCTGGGACAACTCAAAGGATGCCCGACTGCCCATTTAGGCTCGATCTTGGCCTAAATGGTCAGTCAGACATCCCTCTCACAATCCAGGATTGCTGGCTCCCAACCCCTCACTTGCCTGTCTGCCTGATTGCCCCTAATCACTTCTGCCTGCCAGCCTGATCACCTCTTAACCACTTCCCTGCCATTCTGAGACACATAATTGCTCCACTGCTGGCCCCATTGCCTCTAATTGTCCTCCCCTGCAGGCCTGGTTGCCCCCAAGTGCCTCCCTGCTGGTCCAGGAACCCCTAACTGCCCTCCCTTGCCAGCCTGGTTCCCCCCAACTGCCCTGTCCTGCAGGCCTGGGTCCCCTCCCAACAACCCTCCCCTATAGGCCAGGTCCCCTGTAACTGCCCTCTCCTGAAGGCCTGGCCCCCCTCACCTGCTCTCTCTTGCAGGCCTGCCCACCCAACTCTCCTCCTCTGCTGGGCATGACCCCCAAACTGCCCTCCCCTGTAGCCTGGGTCCCCCCAACTGCCCTCCTCTTCAGGTCTGGTCCCCCATCAACTGCCCTCCCCTGCAGGCCTGATCCCCTCACCTGCCCTCTCCTATAGGCCTGGTCCCCTATCAACTGCCCTTCCCTGCAGGTCTGGTCCCTGAACTGCACCCCCCTGCAGGCCTGTTCACCCCTAACTGCTCTCCCCTGCAGGCTCAGTCCTTCCCAATTGCCCTCCTCTGCCGGCCATCTTGTGGTGACCATCTTGTGTCCACATAGGGGCATCCATCTTTGACCACAGGGGGAAGCCATCTTGTGTCTTGGAGTGACAGTCAGTCAGCATATTACTCTTTTAAAGATAGAATACTAGGTGTACTGGTTAATAATAGCAGATTTTGTAATCAAATAAAACACAATAATTTCAAGAGAAACATCAAAATTGTTTTATTCAAAGTAATGTCCATTGCTAGCTATAAATTTCCCCATCTTTCAGGTAATCTGTGGATACCATCCCAATAGAGTTTTTCTTGTTTTGAGGCAAACCATTCAGAGACCCAATTTTCCACTTTTTGAAGTGCTGCTCAGAAAGTGCATGTGCCATCGATCAGAACAAGTGGTAATCTAAAGGAGCAAGATCTGGTGAATACAGCAGGTGGGTTAATACTTTCCAGGCAAGATATTTTATCGTGTCTTTAAATGGTTTTGAAGTGTGTGATAGTGTATCATCACGAGAAAAATTACTTTGCCATGTCTTCTGGCCCATTCTAGTTGTTTTATGATCAAAGCATGGTTCAGATTGATTATTTGTTATAGGAAGAGATCAGTATTAACAGTTTCACCTGATTTTAGAAGCTCATAATACACCATACCATCCTGATCCCACCAAAAGCAGAGCATTGTCTTCTTTCCGAAGCGATTTGGCCTTGCAGTTGATGTTGATGGTTGACCTTGATCAACCCATGATTTTGTGCATTTGGGATTTTCAAAATAAATGCACTTTTCATTGCCAGTCACAATTCGATGCAAAAAAAAAAAAAAGACTTTCTTTCATGCCATTGAAGCAACATTTTACTGATGACTTTTTGGTTTTCCATTTGTCTTTTGTTGAGTTGAGGTGGCACACATTTACCTTCCTTTAAAATCTTTCCCATTCCTTGTAAATGATGGAAATTGTTTGCTGAACAACATTTAATCTTTCTGCAAGTTGTTTTTGGGTTTTACATGCATCTTCATTCAATAATGCTTGTAATTGTTGGTCTTCAAACTTTTTTGGTTAACCTGGACATTTTTGTCTTTCACATTGAAATCATCCCTTTCAAAGCGTTTACAACAGCATTTACAAGTATCTTGAGATGGAACATGTTCACCATAAGCTTCCCAGAGTATACAATAACTTTTTCTTCAAAATAATGAATTAAAACTTCCCGCAGATACTCATTTTTTTGGCATGAAATTTGACATTTTTAAATGTAAAATTACCGATTATATTAACACCTTCAGCAAATTTGACATATAAAATTTTGAAGCTTGTTGTCAATACAAAATAATTGCATACATATCAAATCACATATATATCAACATATTTGTAACTCTATTGAAAAAAAATCTGCATTAACCAGTACAATATTATGCCACTGTGATCTGAGAAGATGCTTGATATGATTTCGATCTTCTTGAATCTGAAGAGACTTTTCCTCTGTCCAAGTATGTCATCTATTGTTGAAAATGTCCCAAGTTCACTTGAGAAGAATGTATGTTCTGTAGTTTTGGGGTGAAATGTTCTAAAGATGTCAATTCCAAGTGTCTGGCATCCCTAGTGAGTCATTTAGGATTGCTGTTTCTTTTCTGATTTTCTTGCCCTAAGAATGACAGTGGAGTATTAAAGTCCCCTACTATGATTATATTGCTATGAGTCTCTCCCTTGATAACTTTCAGAAGTTTTTTTGTTTTGTTTTTGGGTGCCCCTCCTACATTGGATGCATATATGTTTACCAGAGTTATATCCTCCTGTTGTAATAATCCCTTGAGTATTATGAAGTGGCCTTCTGTATCTCTTGTTATGGCCTTCACTTTGAGGTCTATTTTGTCAGATATAAGTATTGCTACACCAGCTTTTTTTTGTTTTTCATTTCCATTTGCCTGAAAAATGCTTTTCCATCCCTTCATTTTCAGTTTGTGTGAGTCTCTTGTTCTGAGGTGATTCTTTTGTAGACAGCATATATAAGAGTCATGTTTTTTTATTCACTGAGCCACTCAGTGTCTTGATTGGGGTATTTAATCCATTTACCTTTAATGTTATTGTTGATAGGAACTTGTTTGCAGCCATTTTTATTCTTTATGCCTGTGTTCCTTCTTTCCTTTTTATTTCTTCTTTTTACAAAATTACCTGCAACATTTTTTGCATCTCTGGCTTGGTAGTGATAAACTCCCTTAGCTTTTTCTTTTGTCTGTGAAGCTCCTGATTTCTCCAATTTTGATTGATTGCCTTGCTGGATAAAGCATTCTAGGATTCAGTACCTTGCTTTGCATCACTCTGTATACTTCATTCCATTCTCTTCTGGCTTGGTATATTTCTTTTGAGAAATCATTTGATAATCTAATGGGAAATCCTTTTAGGTAACTCTCTGTCTCTCTCTTGCTGCTTTTAAAATTCTCTCTTTGTCATTAACATTTGCCAATGTGTCTTGGTGTGGATCTTTTTGGGTTAATCTTGCTTGGGACTCTCTGTGCTTGTGTGACTTTTTCTTCCCCAAATCAGGGAAGTTTTCTGTCATTATTTCTTCAAATAGGTTTTCTAATCCTTGCTCCTGTTCTTTTGTGGCACCCCTATTATACATAAGTTACTTCATTTCATATTTCCCCAAAGCTTCCTTAGGCTTTCCTCCTCCTTTCTATTTTTTTTTTTCTCTAATTGCTATTCACATTGGGTTTGTTTTCTTGCCTTGTCTCCTCACTCACTTATTCAGTCCTCTGTTTTTTATACTCTACCATTGTAAACTTCCATTGTGTTTTTTATTGTAGTTATATCATTCTTCATTTCCTCTTGATTTTTACATAAGTTGTTGATTTTCTCATCCGACCAGTTTATGAACTGTATGACCCTTACTCTGAATTATTTTTCTGACATATTGTATGCCTCCATTTCATTTAGTTAGTGTGTGTGTGTGTGTGTGTTTTTTAAGGGGGGGGCAGTCCTCCTTTTCTTTCCTTTGGGGATTGTTTATCTTCCCATTTTGGCTCTCACTGAAGGGTACAGGTGCTAAGTTTTGTGGGACTTGTGGCTAGAGCAGCAGCCTTGGCAGGAGGGTTTTGCACTTCCAGACTCCCCAGAGGGTCCAGGCACCAGGTAGTGCCAGGCCTGTGGCTGAATTGGTGGGTTTGGCAGGAGGATTGCACACCCTTAGACTCTTCAGAGGGCCCAGGCATCTATGGCTAAAGTATCTGGCCTAGTGCAAGGGGAGCACACTCTGAGACTCACAGGAGCCTGCATCCAGGTAGGCTGGAATCCCAGAGTCTGTGGATCTTCAGAGTAGCTGTAGGATCCAATAGGTGTCTGAGGCCAGTCTGGGTGGTGGTGAGGCTGGGCTCCTAGTCACAGTAGCTCTCCCCTTCAGGATGGTATGGTTTTCTGTGCCAAATCCAGCCACCCTGGGAGTGCTTGCAGCTGTAGCATGGGCTTCCTGTCTAGTAGAACCCGATCTGCCATCCCCGAGACTCCTGCAGGATCGAACTGTCACACACACACACACACACACACACACACACACACCCCGTACCTACACACTTCCTTTTCACTCCCTCACTCACTCACACTCTCTCCCTCACTCTATGTTGTTGATTTTAATGGTAAGCATGTCCCAACTTGCACAAGGTAATTTTTAAAGCACTCGAGAGATATTAGCCTATATAAATATAACACAAAATATTAATTTCTAGTCTCTGCTGAGATATTCAGATTAAAACATTACTCTCTTTGGATCCTGAGATTAATTTTAAAAAACTGATTATTTTTTCATGTTATACAAAGCATCTAATCAAGTTAAACTACCAATACCTTTTAAAATATTATACCAGCCTTGGTGCAATGTCTATTATCAAACGAAATTATAGAACTATTCTTAAGATTTAAAAAAATGATGTACTGATTTTTCCAGTGAATTTATGACTATAAATAAGATATCTGGTTCAAATATAGGAAGGCAATTTTTGGCTTATAATAAAAAAATCTGGATTGAGTTAATCAGGGAAGCACAACAGTCTGCTGAAATTATTTTGTCTGGACAACTATCCTTTGACTACTAAGTTACATTTTTACATGTAATTTATCATATGATAACATAAATTACAGTCCTAAAGAAGTGAGTTGAATGAACAGGAATTCTTCAACCCATTATTAAATTGAGGATCAGCTATCATCACAAAGTAGAAATAGTTTATATGTCTTTCTGTTCAGTTTCATTCTCAACAAGAGACACTTGGCAATATCAGAAAGTTGTATTTAAGGCATGATTGTATCTAAAGCCCTTGTTCTGGGTTTGGATAGCTTGGTGTCTAGTCCTAAATCTCCTTGTATACCTTTGTGACCTTAAGCAAACTATTTAACCTCTTTAAATTATGATTTTCTCATATGTAAAATGGAGCTAAGAAAATTTACTTGATAGCACTTTTGTTATGAACAAATGAGCTCTATAATGTAACCTACTTAGGACTGGGCTCATGAAACTCATTCTTCCTCTGCTACTATTTAATCATTAAGGATTTCCCATATTAAGGGAAATATACACTTCAGCTACTTCATGCAGCAAATAGACTGGAAAGACTGGACACTGAGGGCACTTCTTTCTCAGCTGGAGGAGGAACGTCATCATGGACAATGCTTTCTTTGTCAATGTAATGATAGAAGAACAATTGATAGAAAAGTACTCTAAGAATAAAAGTTAAATTGACTTTTACTAAAAATTAAGATAAAGGAAACTTTATACTTATTCTTAATTGAGTAATTCTAAATCTCAAACAAAACATCTATGTGTACCTCATCTGTATAAAGAGCCTGACCTTTAGAATTTTGGTTGAGAGGAGAAATTCCATCCACTTAGGGAAATCCCAGCTTGGCAGCCTGGATGTGTTCACCAGGGAACTCAGACAAGTCTGGACAATTTCGGAGGGTGTACACTGTAGGGTCATTGTGTGGCAGACAGAAAATCCTCCTGGGGAATAGGAATGAGTCAAGATACACAGTTTTGGTCCAGGACAACATGCCAGTCCTGCCACGGAGGCAGAATCTAGTCCAGTGTCCTTTACTCCTATGTGCCTCTCCCATTGATCTTTGAAGGAAAAGGTAAAGGATAAAAATCTAAGATGTGGTAACCATTGCTTGTGACTTTCTAAAGGGTGCTTAGTACCATGGATATGTAGAGACTTTCTCTACTTGGGTTATTTCTGGAGCATGCATGGGGACAGACTGGACACTGAGGGCACTTCTTTCTCAGCTGGAGGAGGAGTGGAAAGTCCCCAAATTTTGGTGGTTGTCCATCTGTCAGTGTGTGAGGTCTGGGGCATGAGTAGGGAGGGTATCACCACAACCAGCCAGAACACTAGGAATACAAGTGGCAGAAATATGACAACAGAAAATTATGTTCCTGTGACATCTGCAATCTCTTCCCTCCCCCCAAAATTATAGGGAAGGACATGAAATGAAGGTGGAGTTTTAGCAGCAGCAGGTGGGGACAGAGAGGATACATCCACCATACATTGACCCCTGGCAGGCATATCCTCCAGAGAGGCTTTTCCTGAGAGCCTCTTACTATGCCATAGCCCACTATGACCTGGGAAACATGGGTGATATCGAGTTTAAATGCTTTCAAGTTGAACCATGAAAAATACTGTGGACTGAATGTTTGTGTCCCTTCCAAAAGTCATATTGAAAGTCCAAACCCCAGTGTGTTTGGAGGTGGGGTCTTTGGAGGGTGATTGCATTCATGAGGGTGGAGCCGCCATGATTCAATGATTGTCCTTATAAGAAGAGACAGGGAATTTCTTTCTTTCTTCCTTCTTTTTTCTCTCCCCCAACTTTTATCTCCCACTCCAGACACATGAGTCAAACCTACTATAATCAGCCAACCAAGATATAATTATCAGTTATCAAAATACCTACTATGCTTCCTTGGTGATAAAAAACAATAAATACCAAGAATACATGTTCTTCTATGTTATCTCTCCCCATAAATATTACAATACACAAAGTTAAAAATGAAATAATAAAAATCTAATATTCTGCTTACAGATAGATCCTAAATATCACCACCATTATATCCTAGCCTGCTTTGGCTCATTTTAAATGGTTGGCTATTATACTAAATTGTAAGTTCCAAAAACTTGCTTTGCCAACCTCCGATCCTATTAACTCATAGTAAGTGCTCAATTAACATGCTGACTTCATAAATGAATTGACATGTGTAACTTGTGATTTTAAATATGCATTGTAATGTCTTTAAGGAATCATTTACAGGTCTTGGAGACATGTATTTGTCTGACCTCCTGGTACAATTTGTGTTATAATTTCCTTAAAAATTCTTGGCTCTCGGTCTTTATTCCTTGTCTCCTGACCTTTTTGTCTTAAACTTTCTCTCCTCCTAATCTCCCTTTTTATCTATTTTCCATCTTGTTCTTCCCTTGCCTCATCTATTCAGAATCACGCCTTTGCCCTTGAGATTGAAAACATTTCCTACTACTAAAACCTCTCTAGACCCATCCTTGTAATGCTGTTTCCAGCCTTTACTTAGATTTTAATTCCTATGCTTTCAATGCCCACTCAGCAATAATCTTTGATCAAACCCAGACTAGCTGGGTTCATTACACACGTGTGGCAGAATATAGGTCCCTTCTGTGCAGTTCTCAAGCAAGCCAATTGAAGGTAATACTATCACAAACAGTTCCTTATTCTCAAATGGATTATGATTCAAAAGTCTATTTGTAAGTTAGTTATTGGGTACTTAGAATCCATTTTCCCAAAGGAATGATGTTACAAATTGCGGTTGGATCTCAGAGCCTGTTAATGCCTATTTAGCTTAGTCGCTAAAATTATACTGCAGTTTCTTATTTTAATAAAAAGCCAATTACTAAAAGTTACAATGGACTTAGCTGTTATGAGGGGTGTAGGGAGTTGGGGCTGGGGGTTTCATTCCCAGAAGATACAAAACATTCCAAAATCTTTTGTTACAATTTATCTTTTAGAAATTAATATTAAAATATTTATTTCCAGCTTTTCATACATGTTATACAAATTTACTTCGCTTCAGAATTAAAAACATACAATTTCATGTCAAAGTGAGTGATTGTAACTACAGATTGACCCCTTAGCTGTGCCAACCACTCACCTTTCTCCCGGTTGTACTATCTTGTGAACCCACATTTTTATCAGCACTTGCCTTTGCATTTTTTGTTTCTAAAATATAATTATCTAAATATCATACATAGTACTACTGTGTGACCTCAGGAAATGGTTGTCCATCTTCTGATTAAGAAATCAGAGGTTCATATGATAGGCCCTGAAGTAAAGTTGAAGCGCGACCTGCTCAGCTTATGAGCAGATGTAATCTGAAAGGTGGTTGGTTCTACCATTAATCACTTTTCAGATTTAATAAACATGCCAGAATACATGAAAATTTCTGGAACCTGGATGCATTTCCACCAATTTGCAAATAGCGGGAATCTTTCTCCAAAATTTGATAGTTCCAGCAACACTGAAATTTGCTGAAGCAGGTAACCCTCTCCCCTCTGTGAGCTTGGCAGCGTCATAAGGAATTTCTTAGAGGCCATGGTAGCAGCAGCTGCCTCGGCCTTCACTTTGATGTTGTGCAAATTCCAATGGGCTCAGACCTGATGATGCTGAAAACCAGGATGGTTCAAGTTTCACAAGCAGCAATTCAACCAAATCATGCTTAGCCTTCAAGTTCAAGTGCCAACTCCCTTCTCCTGAATTAACCTTGGGCTAGTAAGTATCTAACAATAATGCTCATCCCCAAGACCATGAGTTCAGAATTATTTTATTTTTACCACGTCATCTGTCTACTTTATTGTCCTTTGCCAACTGTCAGGTGTATCTTTCCTCACCCATTCACCATATTCCCACCTCTTTCTTTTCTTTTTCCTTTTCCTTTCTTTTCTCCTTTTTTTACTGTCATTTTTATCTCCAATATAATCACACCTCTTTCTTAATAGCATTGACTCTCAATACTTTTGAACTTCTGGATCTTAATGGGTTTATGAGTTTGTGAAACTTAAGACAAAGTACAGATTCAGCAAACCCATTGTAGGCTAATAAAGGTCAAGACTGAAATCATGATAATTCCACATGGTCTCTACTGCCAGCTGCTGGTGCCAGCAGAGCTGATTGCCTTTTGTTCTGGATATTGATTTGCTTTAATCTATAAATATCTCCAAATTCAGAGTTCATTAGTAGATAAGAGAAATCTCTATAAAATGTGTAACATTTCTATTTAATAATTCAAGGCAGATGAGATATCTCACAATCATTAAGCAAACAATCTAAGAGATAATGTGGACTTTTGCTTACAAGCACCCAGGTGCCTATCTGGTACCCTCAGGTCGCATTTTCCCTCCACCCCCATCAGACATTTCTCTAAACTGGTCATTTCTACCTCCCAGAAGATATTTCAATTTCTGATAAAAATTCTAATCTTCTCAGAATAAAACAATCCCCAATTTACTGCATTCACATCAGCATATAAACTTCTACAGAAATTTCCTTTGTTTTGTTTTGTTTTTGGTTAATCAGCTTCATTGAGTTTATAGTTCACATAAAATTGAGCCATTTTAAGTGTACAAGTTAATGAGTTTTGCCAAAAGTTTACAATCATGTAACCTCTCCCTTATTGAAGATTAGAGGCCTGGTGCATGAATTCATGCATGGGTGGAGTCCCTCTTGGTGACCTGCAGAGATCGAGCTGAAACCCACAGTCCAACACCGCCTGCAGCTCCTACACCTGCTGTTTCTGCGGGCTCGCACCCAATCAGTTCCGATCAGGAGCAGCTCATGCTGCTACAGCAGTGCTTACCAGCCATGAGCCTAGCATCTGGCACCCTCCCAAGGAGAGTGACCTGCAGGATGGGGCTGAAACTGGCTCTCTGATATCCCCCAAGGGGTCCGGGATTGTGAGAGGCCACAGGGCAGGCTGAGGGAGGGACCCCATGGGTGCACGATTGGGGCTGGGGTGGGACTGCGGGAGGGCTCCAGGGCATGTCTGGCCCCTCTAGCTCAGTCCTAATCTATCAGCTGGACCCCAGCAGCAAGCTACCTACCGGTTGGGGCATCTGCCTCATGGAGATCAGTGCATGTCATAGTGAGTGGTTGAGCAGCTTTAGCATTTCATTAGCATATTATGCTTTGATCAGTTCTTCAGTTGTTCTGCCATTTAGTCTGTTTGCATATTACTCTTTTATTATATAGGATAGGAAATATTTCCATCATTCAAAAATGTTTCCTCCTGCCATTCTGTAGGCAACCCCATCCCCTCATAATTGTCCATCTATGTCTGTCATCACTAGAATGACTCTTCTAGAATGCCATATAAATAGTCACATTTAGAGTCCTTGCTGTCTGGCCTATTCATTTAGACTAATGCTTTGAGATTTGTGCAATGCTACTGCACTCACCAATAGTTTATTCCTTTTTGTTTCCAAGCAGTATTCCAATCTATGAACATAACAAAATTGATTTATCCATTCACCCTTTAGTACACATTTGGTTTGTTTCCAGTTTTAGGATATTGTGAATAAGTTTAATATAAATATTTGTATCCTAGTCTTTGTTTGGCCATATATGTTTTTTCCTTTTTGGATAAATATAAGATTAGAACCACTTTGTCATATCATCTATGCAGATACGTGTAGAGCAAGTGTACGTTTAACTATAGAAACTGTCAGATTATTTTCCAAAGTGGGTGCATGAGGTCCTGTTCTCACCAATCCTGTCTGAGCTTTCTAGTTACTCCTATCCTTGTCAACACTTGCATTGTCATGTCAGTCTTTTAAACTTTAGCCATTCTAATGGGTATATATTGTTACATTTAGTAGTTTTAATATGCACGTCATAAATAATTAATGGTGTGAATATCTTTTAATGCTTAATAAAGTAAATAAATTTCTGTTTGTTGGGGTTTAAAGGCATTCGAGTAAGTGAAGTGGAATAATTTACGTAGTACACGGCAACATTTCTGTGGAGGATAATAACACCTGTGCACAGAAGCCACCCCCAGAACCTCTCTCCAGGGTAGCTGCGATACCCTATTTTTCAGTTTTTTCCTTTTACATCTCATATCTCTAAAAGTACTGTATTTTCCTGAAAAGGAATCCCAACTAATGTCAGAAGAGAGACTCAGGAAGTGGGGTGTATGAAAGAAACCAGACAGCAGCTGCTAATGAATAGTATCATTTATAAGAAAGAGACTATTTATCCACTTAGGCTTCAGAGCCTAGAAAGTGTGAAAACTATCAATCACCACACTTATTGAAAAAAAATTGACTAACAGTTGTGACAGAGCTCAAATCACTAAGGTTAAAAAAATTCCTTGGAAATATGTATTTTTTACACTTCTCAAAGAATATTAAATGCAAACCTAATGTGCTTAACTTATTTTCTTCCAAAACTCTAGATTTTAGTACTAGGAATTCTTTTACAGGCTAAGCAAATATATTCTTAAATAGCTGTGTAGAATAAAATATCGAAAACTGCATATCCTTAAAGAAGCATTTGCTATTCGAACATGAGCTATGAGAATCCTTTCTGCAACTTTTTAGAATATGGAATTCTTCTTACAATAGGTAATCCTTTACTAGGAGATATTATTTCAAAGTTTCACTCCCCAGCAAGAAGAAGGTAAAATCAGCATTTGTAAGTGATCACTCTGATCTGTATAAAATAAGTCTCCACAATCCCACAGAACAGTGCTTGTCACACATTTGTTGAGATGAAAGTTTCTCTATACTTGGGAAATACAACAAACCACTGCCATATTTAATATCATCACATTGACTAGGAATAATTTAACTATGAACATAACAACCTTAGCTTAATTAATTTCTTGATCTTCGGGGATTTAAGTTTTCAACTTTTATTTATACCTCAAAGATATAGCCATTGCACTTACTATTTCTAAAGTCTCCTTGATTCTTGAAGGAATTATAAAGTGTCCAAGCCAAACACAATGGTGATCAAGTTTATAGATTTAGAAAGAAACTACTGCAAAGAAATAATTCCTAGACAGTGGGTAGAGTGTTTTAAATGAACTATGCAAGCAGTTAGGTCATATGTCAGGTATAAAGGAAGGAAGACAGAATGTGATGAATCTCACACAAAAAGGTAAAATACCAATTGCAAACTAAAGAACTACATTTGCTTCACAGTGATTAATACTAATATCTGTTATGTCATCACTAGAGGCCCAGTGCATGAAATTCTTGCATGGGGAGTGGGGGTGTCCCTCAGCCCAGTCCGCATCCTCTCCAGTCTGGGACCCCTCGAGGGATGTCTGACTGCCTGTTTAGGCCCTCCCCTGCAGGCTTGATCACCCCCAACTGCCCTCCCTTGCAGGCCTGGAACCTCCCAATGGCCCTCCCCTGCTGGCCATCTTGTGGTGACCACCTTGGGTCCACATGGAAGCAGGATCTTTGACCAGATGGGGGCAGCCATCTTGTGTATTGGATCTGCATATTACTCTTTGATTAGATAGGATAGGAAGCCACCATAAGCAACGTAAAATCCTTTCAATTCTTGCTATATGATAAAACCAATTTTTTCAAAAACTGATGCAAACTTTTAAATAAACCTTACAGATGCTATGTAAGAAAACTGTGTAGAGTCTTGTGCAAACAACAAAAATGGTAAGGAATTTCTGAAAGAGAACTAGTGAAGGCAGATGTCTAAAAAAAATTTCAAATGCCTGTGTGGCAGCTGAAGCCTGTGCAAATCTGTTAAGATTGTAGCCACATGAAGAAAATGGGACCCTGGGCTCAGATCTAGCACCTACTAAAAGTGCTGGCACAAAGGCCTGGGACTGGCTGTCACCCACAGGTTCCCAGGCTGCAGCTAAGCAACCATGGGTATAGTTGTAGAAAGAGCCAACTAATTGGACCACGTTGACCTCTTCAATATTCCTTGAATGAGTAGAGTTGGGGTTGGGATATAAAGAGAGTTATATGACAGGAAAGAACAATTTTTTAAGAAAATGTCTCATGTTTATATGGAACACTATTCACACTGAAAGTGGGAATACTTTCCAAATGATGGTCCCCAGTTAGTAAAGTCAGTCGCATACCGTATCCTATCTAATAAAGAGGGAATATGCTAATTGACTGCCACATCCTCACAAGATGGCAGTACCCACAGCCATAAGATAGTGGTGCCCAGTCCCCTCGGCCCCACCTCATCCAGCTGGAGTCCCCCAGACCTCTCAGCCCTGCAGGGGAAGGCAATTGGGGACAATCATGCCACCAGGGGAGCAGTTAGGCATCAATAAGGCTGCCAGGGGAGCAGTTAGGGAGCTATCAGCCTGGCAGGCAGAGTGTTAGGAGCAATCAGTCAGGCAGGCAGATGAGTGGTTAGGATCCAGTGGTCCCACATTGTGAGAGTGATGTCTGACTGCCAGTTTAGGCTCGATTCCACAGGGCTCAGGCCTAAATGGGCAGTCGGACATCCCCCGAGGGGTCCCAGATTAGAGAGGGTGCAGGCTGGCCTGAGGAACACCGTGCCCTCCTCTCCCCACCCCTATCAGGAATTTCATGCACCAGGCCTCTAGTTCTATATAATTTTTAAAATAAATAAGTAAAAATATAAAAAGGACTCATTTCCACTGGAAATCTCCACACTGATGTTGGAGGGGAAAACCTTATCACACATACCTGGCCAGAGGCTCCCCAAGTTGTACAGCAGTGCTAACCTATCAGTGGTAGGTGAGGGTGGGCCCTGGTACAGACCAAGGCATTCCTCACCATTCTCTTCTACACAGGCTGGCTGGGAGTCAAGGTAATGGAGGACAGAAGTTTACACTGAAATGTAGAGGTGGGGCGGCGGGGGGGGCGGGAGGGGGAGAAATGTAGAGGGGGAAAAATCCTTTAATTAACCTTTAACCATTAAGGTCCATTATGTGAATAAGCTTCTATAGGTAGAGAGGCCTGGAAAGAAAGAAAGCAATACATTCAATGGCACAGAACAAAGATCACCTTGAGCCTAGCACATCTGGACAGTGAGTATTGGAGGCCTGGGAGGTGCAGTGAACCATAAGCACAAGTTAGAAAAATGCTGGGGTGGGGAGCAGGGCAGGACACAAGAAGCCAGGGCAGGACCTCCCCGCTGGGCCTAGAGGGAGCCAGCAAAGCCGCTTCTGCATATAAAACAGCACACTCATTTGTGGAACATCACCCACCACCAGAATGGAAGAGAGACTGGAATAAGAGCACTGACCAGCTAGGGAGGCTTCAGCTGATGAGTATAACCTGTGACTGAAATGACAGCCAGGCAGAGAGGGGTAGAGGGGAAGTAGGAGACATCTGTAACACTCAACAACAAAAATAAATTTTTGAAGTAATAATAAAAAAATTAAAGGAGACAAATCCAAGAAACACATTTCAGAAAAAAAACAACACAGAAACAAACAAACAAAAAAAACCCCACGGTGCTGGGTGAATGGTCAGAGACCAAGGGAACAAGGAGGATAGCTGGTGAGTGAGCTTCCAGCCGGGGAGACCAGCCAGGCCACTCACTGGGAAAGGACGCAGGAAGATTGGGGGAAGGGTTAGCATGTGACCAAGGTCAGAAAAAACTGAATTTTTACTCTGTGGAGAGAGAGTTGGCTCTTTAAGAGCAACCTACTGCTCACTGCAAGGCTGGAGTGAGGGTCCACTGGGATGGTGGGAGCCTCTCTAGCCCTGGACCACCCAGCACTGCTACTATCTAGGGACACTGCTACTCAGAAGTCCTTCTGACCACTATGACCCCGTGAATGTCCACAAAGTTCCAACTGAACATCCGGCAGCCATCACTTGTTCTCAGTGGATCATATAAACTTTCAAACAGTGCTGGTAGAAGAATGGAAAATGAAACCATTTAGGGAGTTTCTTACCACTCTTCTGGGTGAAAAAGCAAACAAGCAAATCAGTCAGCATACAGCAGGTGCTGAGAAAATGCTGGCCATCATTATCTGGGGAGTATTTGCATTTCCTGAACTCCTGACCTGGCCAGAACATTAACTCACTCTCCCATGAGTCACCTCTTTTCTGTCTGTGCTAGTCACTTCTGTATATGCCTGCATTTGTGTTGGGACAGTGGCCTTCTACTGAAAAAGTTGAGAGTATCTGAGACATTTACTTGGTGGGCCATTCACACATTAAGTAGCTGTGGAATGTGGACTGTGAGGACACATCCATGCACACAAATCCAAAGGCCCACTGCAAGGAGCACATGTTAGTGAGGGGACAGATATAAATCCAATAGGAACCTGACACATGTCACGAGTGCTCTGAAGGAAAATCAAGGAGGGCTTAGGAAGCAGGGGGTCCACCAGGAATTGAACATGAGGGGCCTCAGTCACAAAGACTGAGACTGACTCATGGACAGAAATCTAACAGTTTATGCTTAACTGGACAGTAGATTTGAATGGCCAGGAAATAAAATCAATAGTTTAATTTTTGGTTAATTACTTATTCCACATTAAAAAATTCTGTATCCAAAATTAAAAGCCAGGTAATTTCTCATGAGAACTCTGATATCCAGTTTCTCTTGAAAACTTAGTGTCTGGGAATCCTGGTCCCATGTCCTGCAGAGCCACAGCTAGCTTCCCCTGACAAGTACCTGGGTGCTCCTACCACCGGCCGAGGGGCTTTGTTTCTCTGACCCCCTCTCCATTAGAAGCGGAAATAAATGTTATTGGGGCAGGCAAGCTCCCTGGCTTCGGGAAACAGATCCCATCTGAAGTATCGTCACACAATGTTACTGGCCAGGAAGGCCTGTGCTGTACCCCATCATCTTGGTGAGCACTGGTTCCCTAATTTCTAACAGAAAACAGCTTGCACAGAAACAGGCTCCCACGAGGGCTGTGCCCACTTCTCCTCGGGGATGCAGTGGACCGTTTCCAATTCAGGGACAGTGCAGATGTTTTTTTCTGCCTTCTGGCAAAGGTTCAGCCCTTAAAATTAAACTAGTCATTTTAAAAGAACCTACACCTTTCTAGATTTAAAATCCAAAAAGAATCCAGAGGAATGAGGATTTCCTGAAGCTTCTTAAATTGCTTTCTGCAGAGATTTAACCTTTAATCTAACACACACACACACACACACACACACACACACACACACACACAATTTTCCAGATGGCTAGCATTTCTATAGGGAAAAATAAAATGTCAGCTTCACCGTTTAAAACTTTGAATATTGTTGAATATTGGATAGAGTTAGTAACTTAATGTGCCTAAGAGGACTTCCTTTTTATATATACCTTTGGGGGATCTCAAGCCTGAGTACTAAATGCTTGCCAAAGAGAGAAGTTATTCGGGTGGGGGGATATATATATATCGAGTAGCCAAATTATTATAATCTCGGACTACATAATAATCTGGCCACTCAGTGTGTATACATATATATTAGAGGCCTGGTGCATGAATTCATGCATGGGTGGGGTCCGGCCAGCCTGGCCAGGGGGATGGGACATGGGTGGTTGGCTGGCCTGCCTGCTGGTCTAACTCCTGGTTGAGGGGACAGTTTGCGTATTAGCCTTTTATTATATAGGATACACTGGGTGGCCAGATTATTATGTGTTCTGAGATCATCATAATCTGGCTACTCAGTGTGTGTGTGTGTGTGATACATACACACACATACACATACACACACACACACACACACACACACACACACATATATATATATATATAATTTTATTTTATCTTAAAAGAGCAACTATATAAAATATTTATATACTACATATACACTGTGTACTATACAAAATAATATATAATAAATATATTTTACATACACAATGTATATAACAGAAACCACTTTTATAAACCTTAATAAATTAGACACTGTGCTGTAACATGTAGATCATATTCAAAGTACTGAGACTATAAAGATAGAAACTCCCACTCCTATTTTCAAAGAGGTAGCTTTCTTGCAGGGGCATAGAAATGAAAAACAAAATAGGACAAGTACTTCTATAGAGGTCTGCAGAAGAAAGAATTATAATGAAAATTAAAGAGAAGTAGATTCTAACAGGAGAAGGGTAAGGAGCAGGAGAAACCGACTAAAAACAATGGAGATTAGTTCATAACTGTGAATCGTTAAAGAGAAGTAATAGACAGTATCCTCAGTAGAGAACAGGGAAGGGCTCTCCAGCGCAGGAAACAACTTACAAAGACACTGCAGCTCCACAACTGTCCTCGGCCTGCCACTGTGTGCGGCAGAACAACTACCAACCCTGGACAAGCTAGGCTTGGGGTAAGGGGGAAAGATCCTTGATTAAGAAAGCCAAATTTCTATCTGAAAATGGTTCAGGGCTCAATCCAAGGACCTTTCCTATGAGCATCTTTGAGGATTTCAGCTGATCTTACGACAGACTCTCAAATTTGTATCTCCAGGTAGAACCGCTTCCAAAATTCCAGACCTACATATTCAACAAGCTAACTGGGTACCTGCACTTGGCTTTCCAATGAGGCACCCCAAACACAGCAGGGCACACTGAGCCCCAGACTCCTCCTTCCCAAGCTTGCTTTCCCCTGTGTTAAGTCTTTAGGGAACAGCAACAACCAGGACAGCACAGGGAATACTTCCTTACTTTAGTTCCACATCTCTGCCCTCCCAGGTATCAAGCCAAAAATATTAGGGTCACTCTTATTCCTTTTTTGCACATCCCACATAATCAATCCATCAGCAAACAATGTCACGTGTACCTTTGTTATTACTAATATTATTATTTTAATCCTCACCCGAGTATATATTTTTATTGATTTTTAAACAGAGAGGAAGGGGAATGGGGTGGGGGGAAGAGAGAGAGAGAGAAAGAGAGAAATATTGATACAAGAAAGAAACATCCATTGGTTTGCTCCTGTACAAATCTCAACAGGGGACTGTACCCACAACCCAGACATGTGCCCTGATGACGAAACGAACCCACAACTTTCTGGTGTGTGGGATGATGCTCCAACCAACAGAGCCACCTGGCTAGGGTTCACTTAATGCCTTTGAAATGCATTGAGAATCTGCCCACATCTCACCATGTGCCTCTCCAAAAGCCCTGCTCTATTTTCAACATCACAGAGATCTGGGAACTCAGAGGGCAAATCCTGATAGTCTGGTTACTCTTCCAAAGCTTTTGTCCTTTGTTCAAGTAAAAGCCAAGAGCTGAGGTAGGTGGGGCCTGGCACCCCTCCTACCTCAGCTCCTGCCATGTTGCTCACGGAAATCTAGGTGTCCCTCAAACATCAGTCCTCTCCTGCATTTCCAGAGGCTCACACCCTCATTTGATGTCACCTTCTTCTGAGAGACCCTATTTACAATCACACTCAGCCCACACATTCCCTATTTCCTTTTCCTGCTTTATTTCCCTCAGGGCACTTACAATGTTCAACCTTGTATACCTTCTCCTTCCTCGTTTTGCTTAAGGTCTGTGCTCCCCACTAGACTACAAAATCCTGGGGGTCAGGGACTTCTGACTGGCTCTTTCACTGTTGTCTCTTCAGGCGCAGGACAGAGCCTGGCCCACAGAATATATTCAAATCTTTACTGAATGAAAGGAGGCTTACAAACAGTAGCAGGGGAAGCTGGGAGACAAGTTCCAATACTCTGCCAACAGTCACATATAATGAAGCCTGGACTGAGGAAGTGACAAGATTGAAGACTTTTCAGGAGTCGAATGTACAGGGTTTGGTAACAATGTGCGTGCCATGAAAGGGACTGCTACCTTGAACAACAGCTTAACAAAGGCAGAGGGAGGAGGAGAAAGGGTGGACATGAGGAAAATCAATTTTTGGGCATGCTAATTAAATGAGGTACATTAATATATGAATTAATATATCCTTTTTAAATATAGCTCAAAGTAAAATAAACTCCTTCAAGACAATGATTATATTCCAATTATTCTCAGTTTTGTAAGTCCAAAGACTCGCAGGGCTCAGATTCACTAGGTATATATGCTACAGGTTACACTCCATCCTCCAGAACAAAAGAAAAATTACAAACACCAAAAATATGTGGGAAATGATGATTTGCAGAAGACCAGAGTGTCCCTGGTGCTTGAAACTATGTGAAGAATAAGAAAGAGAAGAGGCTCTGTTCTCCAGACTTATAGTTAATAGGCTCTAAATCCAGCACAGATTTGACCTTTGCTTTAAATAGATTTTCTTGGAGAGAAGGGAAGAAAACATTGATTCATCTGAGACTCCTGAACGACCTACTGTTCACATTACTTGGAATAAAGTCTGCTTTAAATCAGAATTCTTGAGACACAGAAATAAATATACCAAGAAGTTTTTAATTCTATGCTTTCACCAACTGATTATTTTCATTCACAACAGTGGACGAACTCGATATGGTCTTTCCAGAAGGCCCACAACCACAGAGCAGAGCACACAGAGGATCAATCACATCAATGCCATCCAGGCTCCGACTTCAGCTTGTCTCACGATCAACACTTTCAAAGAAACAAATAAGAGAAGAATGTGAAATGGGGGTGACTTTTCAGGGGGTTCCAAGTGTTAATTTAGCAACATTGGAGGAGTTAAGGAAAAGCTAGGAGCAGAAATGTTTCCAGTAAGATAAAAAAAAAAAAAGGTTAAACCAGAATCATTCAATACCAGGACTGTTCACTTGGTAAATGTGAAACACACAGGCTTCCCTCTCTGCTGAACTCAGTCATTAAGATCTATGTCACACGGAAGGAAACTTGACTTTGGGTGCTAAACACACAATGCAATATACAGATGATTGTACACTTGAAACCTATACAATTTTTTAAACCAATGTCACTTCAATATATTAAAAAATGATCAATGTCACAATGTCTGCCTTACTGTCTATTTGCTTAAGTTTGGGAAAAAAATTGAAAATGTGTTTTGGATATCTTATAGATAAATGACCTCACGGCACCAGAAAAGTAATAAAGGGTCTATGCAACATTCAGGAGTGGTGGGGTCTGTGGCCAACTGGAAAGTACCTGTCCCAACCTAATAATATCCATAGTGCTATACAAACAAAATACCACTGCAGGCTAAATTTGGCCTATTGACCATTAATCTGCCATAGTTATCAAACATGATCAGAGAATCACAAAAAAGGAAATGATGAGTCATGTAACATTATTCTAAAACTATGAGCAAACAAACACTCCAACATGCTTTGACAGAAGCCACCATTTATATTTACACATCATCCCTAACCGGTTAGAGCAGAGGTGGGGAACCGTTTTTCTGTCAAGGGCCATACAAAATTATCAACTTAAAAATCAGCCTGCTATATGAGGTCAAACATTTAATTAACTCACCCCTAATGTCTTGCCAAGGCCATACCAAAAGATTTCTCGGGCCTTAGATGGCCTACAGGTCAGACACTCCTGGGTTAGAGGAAAGCAATGGTGTCTGAGCAATTCTTTGAGATGAGGACTCCTACCTACAAACAAGCATGTCAGAGCTCTAATGACAACAATAAAATACAAACACATAAAATACTAAAACAATGGGTAAACTCACAGATGTGCTAACACACACATGCATACTAAATCCAGTAGAAATATATTACTCTTCTATCAAATCCAAGATTTTTGAGAGTCTTATGTATCTAGAAGATTTACAACCAAAAGGACCAGCTGCAGCCCATAGAGAAAGGGATGATGTACAGACTCAGTAGAAATTGCTCATCTATATTCTCAACTAGAACCTCATCTTGGATGTCTCAGCGACCACAAGCTCATGCTTAAGGGCAATGTGTCCACTTGTTTCCTAACTTGTTTCCTTGTCTATTTCATCCCATATACCATTACTAAAATCACCTTGTAATATCAGCCAGTCATTTTCTTGTTCATGGTCTTTTGTCCTATCAACTCCAATATTTGGAAATCCATTTAATGTTGACTCTTTTTGCTTGTTTGATGATTTTATATTTATAGAGTTTTCTACTGTTTATGGCAAATGACCACATAATCTCTGTGTAGTTGCTTTAAGAATTTTGTCTTTAAAATCCAAGGCAAGACTATTAGATATACTAGTAAAAGTAAATCATAAATACATGAAACCAGAAGGGAACTGGCTTCCACAACAGGCCAACTCTGAGCCCTATGAGAGTATACCTCATATTCCTTAAGTAACTTACCCGTCTACTGTGGGGAGAAGGCTTTAATGTTTCTGTAAACCAATACACTCATGTGAATCCTCAGAGCAGGCCTTGCAGCACAAGAACTTTTGGGAAAGACATCCTGCAGCTGAGGAGCGAGTTCACATTCCTCAGGGTGTAACTCAATCAGTCCGCCTGCAGAAACTCCGCATCGACCGCTTTCTGAACAAAGCAAGCAGAGGAGCACACCAGCGGGCGCAGGCCCAGTTACAGCAGTGTGCCCATGGAGAGAAAATACTCCGCAATAAAGAAGGTGGGGGAAATTACTCTCGTATGAGTTTTAAGAGTTTTCATGACAGATGCAGAGAACTGTGGCCAATTAAAGCAGCAATACAACAAAGAAAAACAACCGTCAGGGAGTGTGCCAGGCTGCTCCAGTCTCAGTCTGGAAGGTGACTGGGGTCTCAGGGCCAGACAGTGGGAAAGGACTTCATTCCTGATTAACAACTCTCAGAACAATAAGGAGTTTGGAGAGGCGTGTGTAAGAGGATCCAATTAACAACAGAAACCCACAAGTAAGAGTGGAGGGTTTAGAAGAAAGACTGGGAAGTGGAGTGTGGCTCACCAATACCAACTCTTCACTCAGTCTTCACTAAGGCTGAGTGACACTTCCTATTTGATAGAATCTAAGTTACAAAGAATGGCAATCACAGGTTGTTTTCTTTCAGTTACAGTTACACATATATAGTTACACACAGAAACTGATATGCAGCAATTCTGCATGTATTTGACATGTTTTTCTTCTACATATTCAGTCAAGGACCAAAGTGTTCTTTTTTGGCCTGGATTATATTCAAACATGGCCATTTGGTAGAAACTCGCCTTTGATTAGTTAGAGGCTGACGCAGACCACATCCCAACAGTCAGTCCAGAGTTCTCCTCTTTTCTTATCAATTTTAAAAGATACATACACAGAAATAGAACAAACACCAATGATTCTCTTTGTTTGCCATCTTAGATCACTGCTTTCACACAACTTCAGCAAACAAATTATTTTAAGGTGTTTTCAAAGAGAGAGGTCTTTGCTTTGTTTTGGTAAGGTGTAGGAAGGATTTGTAAAAAGAGAAAAGAGAAAATACTCATATGTGAGTAGGGGAAACAAATCTCTCTACAAGATCATGTTGGCACCATTTCTTTTGCCGCAAGGAGCCAACTATCATTCCAGTAACTACACTGAAGGCTGCACCAACGGCTCCCCGCTAACTTACCTCTCCTGCCATGGATGGAACAAGAGGGACCACGGCCCTGAACTGCACAGCAATCAGGTTGTGCTGCTATCCAAAATTATATGCCTATCAATCTCTGGAAGAATTATGAGTGTGGAAATGGTAAACACTAAGTGAGAAACATCTCTTCTGCATCCAAGCTGAGAAACACCTTCCAAAACATGAACACTAATTCCGAATTCATGTTCACATGCAGGCGTTCTGGGATAACAGAGTAAAGAAACCTATTTTCATCACACCCAAACTTTCTGCAGTCATGGGAGGCAAAGGCAATGAACCCTGAAGGACCTTTTGCCACCCCTCCTGTCCCCAGTATTGCAAGTCCAGCTTCTTGGCACAGATTTTTTTTTCCCAAAAACAGTTTCTTAATGTTCAAACACTCCTTTCTCCAGTAAGCCAGTCTAGAATTCCAAGTTTTCCTGAAGGCCCTTGAAAAAGGAATAAGCCATTTCAATATCAACTGTTTTCCTCCTTTCTGAGAAAGGATTGTGTTTCTGCAAGGGGAGTTTAGGCAGGGAGTGGTTGGCACACTGAACCCATTCAACCTGAAGACCTCAGTCCTATCTAGATGCACCATGCCCCTTTATAACTGCCAGGAAATCAAGGGTCCATACCAAGTACAACCTAAACCCAAATTCCAGGAACCAATAGGCCTAGACTGTGGAGACGAATAAAACCACGAATGTAGAAGGTGCCTGCATGACAATGGCAGGAGCCCCTCATATTACCTTCAAAGAAACTAAGGTGCGGAGAGCTTCTGAAGACATGACCACTTAGCTCTGGGCTTACAGAACAGCTCCCCTATCTAGAGGCTTTTAGAGCTTGACACTATTTCCTTCACTCCATCTCCCCACACTGCTCTCTAAACCTGGAGCACTATATCCACAACTCTGACCACCTTAGTCTCCACCATCTCCACTTTCACATCCCTTTAACCACCATCAGTTTCCAGGGATGCCATAGCTAACCATAAATGAGGTGGCTAAAAGCCACAGAAAATTATTCTCTCAGTTCTTGGAGCTGAAATTCAAAGTGTCACCAGGGCCAGGCTCCCTCTGAAACCTGTGGGGGGAACACTTTCCAGCCCCTTCCTACCACTGGTGGGGGGGGGGCAGCAATTCGTTGGCTAGCAGCTGCTGCTGACTCCAATCTCTGCCACTGCATTGACTCTATGTGTATGTATCTCTTGTTTTCTTGTGAGGATGCCAGTCATTGCACAGGCCCCACCCCTCTCCAGCATGACCTCATCTTAACCAATTACATGTACAATGACCCCATTTTACAAATAAGGTCACATTCTAAGGCCCTAGGAGTTAGGACTTAAACATATTTTTATGGGGGACACAAGTCTACCCATAAAAGCCACACAATTAGTACAGTCATACCCAAGGACCTACAGCATGGGATTTCCTTCCCTTCCCTTTCACTGAATTTCTACCACCCCTTCAACACTACCTGCCTTGTTTTCAAAACGTGTTTTGTTCCATAAGCCACTAATAACTCACTCCCAGGTCTTTCTCAGCTTGACTTACCTCCCTAAACTACCCTTTACTTCATGGATACTGATATTGTCCTAATTCCCTTGACCTTCCATTATTTCTATTTTTCCTGATCCACAATCAACAATCTATATTCTCAACTAACACTCTCAATCTACAGAGCATGAAAGGAGAAAAACACTAACAGTATCAGCTGTTCTCATTTACATTACTTGACCTGGAACGAGCCCAGGATGGTGGTGACCCGGACCCAGCCCTCTCCTGATCTTCCTTCATGACGACCACCTCAAGTTTCAGAATATTTATTCTTTCAAAAGAATATTTATTAGTATAAGTACTTACTGTATGCTACGAGGCATTTCAGTTATGTTCAAGATTCAGTGGCACACAAGATAGATGTGATTCCGCCCTCCCAGCATTAAGAGTATATCAGGAATATGAACAAGTAAACACACAGGACTAAGTGTGGTAAGAACCATGACTCAGGCAGATAAGGTAGCTGCAAATGCACTGAGGAAGAACTAACTCCAAAGAAAGTTAAATTGTAATATATTCCCCAAGAGACAGTCCTGGGACACCTTATAACTTATATTTCTGCCTGTGTGATAACATTCGATTTCAAATCTTCAACACTGCTGGTGATTGGCACCCCATTCCAGCCTCAACTTTTCCTTTGTGTTTACAGCTAGATATCCTCTTGCCCTTTTCTAGCAATGCATTCCAGTAGTTCTTAGAATTCAGTAAGTCCAGGACAAGGGCCATCCCCCGATTTTTAGTCTTTCCCTACACTAATCCTCTCAGGTAATTTACCATCAGGCTCTCAGTCATTCACACTCAGAATCCTGATATCTTTTTTGGCCCTTTTTCACCCCACTGCTTTCTTCTCATTCCTTCACTGGCTTTCAAGTGTAATTTTAAAAACTTTTACTAGAAAACTTTTTTCTCTATTGTCTTTTTCCATTAACACAGCTTAGAATCATATTCTCATTAATTCATTGTGATTATTGTAAAGACATCATCACCAGGTTATCTTTCCTCAAATCTCTACACACCGCATTCCAACTCACAAATTACTTGCATTTTTATAGAATGTCACAGTTTATAAAATGCTTTCCCTCAAATCACTTTTCATCCTCACATCAGCCACAGTGACTGGTAGAATAAGAATTAGTCTCCTCATTTTATGAAGAGGAAATGGCCTGAGAGGTTAAGTGATGTGCCCAAGGTCACAGAACAAGCACTAACAAAGCAACCATTCAAGAACAGGTCTGATTCCAAATGCAGAGCTCCACAGCCACTCGGAGGCGAGTTATCTTCCCAAAGAACATTTCTGATTCCAAGTCTCTGCATAGAGCATGCGCTCCAAAGCTAGCCACGACCTGGGAGATGTCTTCCCAAGTGGCTATAATGAGGCTCACCTTTACTTAGTTCCACCAGTCCTGCCCTCCAGCCTCAGAAGAACCCCACCCATAGGAGCTGCTCTCAGGCCAGAGGCAATTCTGGGAGGGCAGTGCCAGAGACTGAGCTAGCAAGGTTTACTTTAGCACCTCGGCTCTTGGTAATTCAATAAACTCAGCAGTTCCCCAGTGGGATGTTTTTCCCCATAAACTCATCCATTCTCCTGGCCACATCTTTCATCTGCTGCCAGCCCAATGACTAAGTACCTCTACCTTTCTCCCCAACCTCCTTCATTCTGAAATGACTATCGTAGGCATGTAAATCTGTTTAGCACCATACTCCATGAGTACTCAGTTTGGTGAGTCTAACCTTCCTCGTACATATAGGCAACAAATGTTTAATGGCAATCCATTAGTCAAGTGTTTGTAGGTACTAGGGACAAAAGATTGAAAGCCTGTGTTTCTATTTTCTTATCCACTGCATCCTATGGAACCTGAGCTGTTGTGAGTAATCTTCCATTCATTTTGAACTTCTCAAATTCCTGCATTATGGCCATGATTAAAATTTAGACTTTCTCTAATCATATTACTTGCCTCATAACCCTCTATAATATCTGTCTTTCAAGCTCTTCCTCTCTCATTTGCATCAGATTATCACAGTACTCTTCCAGAATCTTTGGACTGCTAATTCTCCCATCACCATTTCTCTTCCCTTGGAAGTACACATGATACAATAACACTCTTGTTCTCATCTTCTTCGCAACTATTAAATCAACTGTTTCATGTTTTCTTTTTGAAGACGGAGGACATTAAAGATGGTTGAATTAGACCATAGGCTAAAGACCATGAGAAGATACTTTCTTATATAAATTCCTAACAGAGAATACAGGTCATCTGTCTATCTCCTGTTGTCCCTTATACTTCACTAAGACCAAGCTTCTCTATTCTTCTCAAACTGATCTTCACATTCACACATTTTCCCAGAACCATCTTCTACTGCCTCCTGCCTATTGGAGCACCGTTAATTCTTTAAAAAAATCAAAATGAAATGCTTCTCCTCTCCCATCAACTATCTCATGAGCTACAGCATACAGATTTTTCTGACCAACTTCTAATAAATTATATTAAATCTGTACAGACAGCAAGATTTTAAGAGACTTAGAGGAGTTTACATTTATAATCTTAAAAAATATGAAACTGTTATAAGTATGAGTTAAGCATTGTCCAATAGAATAGTCTGTGATTATAGAAAATTCTTGTACTGTTCACATGTGGCTATTTAGCACCTGAAATATGTCTAGTGCAACCAAAGAACAAAAATTTTAATTTTAATTGCCATTGTAGCTATCAGATTTCAAGACCAATTTCATGCCATGATAGAAAAGTTTTGAAAAATATAAATCTTATCCAACAGAATGGGAGAGAGATAGTGTGCTGGGACACAGCAAGGGAAATTAACTTGGAGGCCCCCCTGGGTACGACCCCAGGCAGATCCCTTTATCTAGAAAGGATGGGGAAAGGTGATAACTCTGCCCTATCACCAAAGCAGTAGGAAAATAACAAAACAAAAATAAGGAGTCTGAGGTTTCCTAATTCCTTCAAACAAACAAAATGACAGAAGATACTTTTTTGTTTGTGAGTCTTTTTTTTAATTGAATTTCCTATTAAATAACCCTAACAATAAATTTTGATCCCCCGCTAATAAGTTCAGAGTTTCATCCAGTCAAATACAAAAATAATCCTGATATATAAAAAGCCAGGGGCCATCACAACCTAAATGACCAAACAGGAGGCTGCATGGGATGACCAGGCCAGTAGGGGGAACAGTGACCAAATAACTGGGCCCTGGGCTCCAGCCAGGGCATGGTGGCAGGAGGGACCTCTGGGACCCTGCCGGGGTGTGGTGGAACTCTGGGTCTCCCATGATCAGGGGCCTGGCTGGCTTTCAGACCTGGGGCCCAGAGCTCTCTGTCACCACCATGCCCCAGCTGAGGCCCAGCAGTGGAATGGAGTTCTGAGCCCCAGCTGGGTCACAGCAGAATACTAGGTCTCCTGTGATTGGGGGCATGGCCAGCTTTCAAACCTGGGGCCCAGAGCTCCCTCCCACCAGGGTGTGGCAGCAGAAGGGAGCTCTGGGCCCCAGCTGGGGTGTGGTGGAATACTGGGTCTCCCGTGATCGGGGGCATGGCTGGACTTCGAGCCAGGGGCACAGAAGAATACTGAGTCTCCCACGATCGAGGGTGTGCCCAGCCTTCAAAACCCAGGGCCCAGAGCTCCCTTCTGCTGCTGCATCCCAGCAGGGGTGGGGGCAGTGAGGGGCAACTAGGCTGACAGGGAGTGGGCAGTTAGAGGAGACCAGGCCACCAGTAGAGGGAGCAGTCAGGGGTGACCAGGCCAGCAGGGGGTGGGGTAGTGAGGGGCAACTAGGCTGGCATGGGGGGCATTTGGGGGTGACCAGGCTGGCAGGGGAGGCAGTTAGGGATAACCAGGCCAGCAGAGGGGGAAAGTTGGGGGAGACCAGGCTGGAAGTGCAGGGCAGTAAGGTGAGACCAGGCTGGTGCGGGGAGCAGTGAGGGATGACCAGGCCGGCAGGGAGGGTAATGAGGTGAGCAATTAGGAGCCAATGATCCAGGATTATGAGAGTGATGTCCGACTGCCAGTTTAGGCCCAATTCCAGGGATTGGGCCTAAACTGACAGTCGGATATCCCCCAAGAGGTCCCGAATTGGAGAGGGTGCAGGCTGGGCTGAGAGGACACCCCCATGCACAAATTTCATGCACTGGACCTCTAGTTTTCTAGAAAGAATATATAAAATATAAAATAATCACTTAATATGCTGTTATTTTCCTTTTCACTTTGGCAAAATTTAAACTTTTCATTTTGGCACACATAAAACAATACATTTCTGATTAAATATAGTGAGGTGGCAGAGATAGTAGTGTGAGATGATGTGCTTACAGAAAGTAAACTGTGGGGCCAGGGATATGATTAGAATACCCAAGGTAGCATTCACTTGTAGTCTCTGTCTGAACCAGGTTAGATCCTATGCTTTTGAACAGTCCTGCATGACTTCTCTACCATCCTCCACCTCAACAGAGGTCTGTGCCTGCCCAATACAACCTAACTCTGGGGAAGAGCTTCTGACTATGACAAAGGCAGAAGTATCAAAGCCAGACAGGAGAAAATCCATCTAGCTCATCTTTCCCCAGCTACCTGTGAACAATGATATTTTAAGATATCTATGCTTAAGCTCCTGAGTTAAAAACATATTCCTTAATTTAACATTTCAATCTGCTGATCCACAGACCAGTCAGATCATTTACTTATAACCACATCTACCTGTCAGAATATTTACCATCCAAGGCACTATTGATATTTAAAATAAATCACCAAAAATAAATAAATAAATAAATAAATAAATAAATATGTATATAAACAGATTTAATTTATTAATTTGATTAATTAATATAAATCAAAGAGAGAAAACATAAATTGGGGTATTTCCCTTCAAGATGTTCTTTTTTGAGCCCTCTATAGTAAGTACTCCATTGGACCATTAAGACTTGTGTACTGAAGGTGAGCTTATCCAACTCAGCAACCTGCCCAAGATAGTACTTTCAATACTCTTCCAAACACCTTTACTCTCTGAAATATACCCATCAGAACAATGGTAATGTCCACATCTCCTAAAATTTGTGTATATGATGCTCTTTAAGTAACTTTTCCTGCTTGTGGTGGAATGATTTCACATTCTATCAAAAGTATACAAGATATTAATGAGAAAAGGCTATTATCATATTTCCCAAAATATTAAAATGAAAAACTACTTAATAAAATGTGTCACTTTCACGTGGTTACCAGCATCTCAAAAACCATTGAAGGCACTTCCTAAGGTACTTCTCTGCAGCTGGCCTGATGAGGTTCTTATCTGTCCTGTTCTACAACTCATCTATTGACGAGGATTGCTTTCAACACCATAAATATGTAAACAAGGAAGGATGCTCTCTGAAAAGAAGAATGTTTTAAGGATTTAAGATTGACAACTGCAAAGCAGCGGCCTCAGATAAATTCAACTTGGTTTCTGCTTAGCTACTATTCAGAAACAGGATACAAATCCTCAGGACAAAGCTGACACAACAGACATGTGTATCACTGCTATTCCAAAAATTCTGTCCTGCTCTGGCCTCTTCCATCACTCATGGGAACCATGTCAACTTCATATGTACACCATCTTTATAAAACCTGACTGCTAACTATCTGGAAAAGGTACACTCAGGGGAGCAATTTGAAATTAGAGACAAAGGGAATAAGAAAAAGCACCACCCCCATTTGGTTCCACAATAATCCTATGAAAATAGAGAAGTAAAGAGAAAAGAGGACGACTAAAGGGTCTATGACTGCCTTGTATTCATTTGGTAACTGCAGTTTACTTTTAAACTATTCAGAAGAACTACCAGTGAATCTGATATGTTCGAAAGCTCACCAGGGAAGTGATCTTCTGGAGACAAGTGGGAAATAATTTAGAGACAGTTTAAGGCTACAAGCAACTGCTCACATCATCACTCCTCCAATTCTGTTCTCTCTGCAATTACAGTCATATTGCCAATTTGAAAAACTATTCATTCCACTTTCTTAATGGCCAAGAAATGGGAAGAAATGTACTACTGAGAGGACTTGGGGGTGGGGAGAATGTGCCAAAGAACACACCTTTTCAGCAAATTTCAATCTCATTTTGCTCTCCGAACCTGACAGGAATTTTATATGCTTTAGAGAAAAAAAGGAGTAAAAAGCTCAAGTCTGCTGCTGGGACTATAAAGAGACAAATATGCCACCTACTCAAAGAGAGAGAAATGAGATGGCATCCCCGGCAGGGAGCCCATTCTACCCTCCTCATCCTGAAAAATATGACATTTAAACACCAATTTACTTTAACCAGTCTGAGACCTAATGACTTGATGTAGAGGTCTCAGACTGACTCGAACATAATATTGGAGGAGATATAATTTATAAAAATGCCTAATTCACATGCTTAATCCCATGCATGGCCAAAGGGAGTTGAGGGGAGCAGTTTAGAGAGTCTACCCTAGGTGCTCATAGATAGATATAGTTTCTTGGGGGTGCACATCTTAACCCTCAACAGAAACACTGGAAAAATGCCATGAATGGATGAATTTGTTCATGGTAACCCACAAAGGAACATGGGTTTGGTTGCTTCTTTGAGTGCAAACACATTACTTTGGGCAGATAATGGAGACCCTTGGATGTCTGGGTTTTAACTTAAGACATCAACACCATAAAAACATCTAAATAATTCCCAGGATTCACTTGATGGTAAGATATGGCCGTGGTGGAGCCAAGACCAAATGGATTTCTCAATTGCAATCAAACTCCTGAGTTTCTTCTATGGAACCACAAAAAAATCATTTGTTTAAAACATAAACTTAATGATGTCAAAGCTATATATAAACTATATAATTTTCACCAAACATTCTGTACCAACTTTATTTTTTTTACCCTAAAATTGTTTTTGCTTTTGGTTTTCTTCTGCTCCTATATGGAACCAAGTATAATTAGGACCACATAAGCCAATAAATACATCTTTAGAGTTATAGGGTTGTTGTTGTTTTTTATAAATTAGTTCAATAGCCATTTTTCTTTCTTTTTTGGAACTCCATTGTTGTGAATCATCTTTTACCATGATGACTGGTAAACCTCCTCACTGTTTTGATGGAAAATTATAATTAAATTTGTGTCTAGGGTAAAAGAGCAAGCTTATTAGAGAAACAAAGCAGGGTAGACAAGGAGTAACAAATGCCAATTTGTAACATATCATGAAATTAAACTAAATTAGTCAATAATGTTGCATGGCTTTCAGCACTGCGTTTGTTAAAGTATTTTCTTTTACTTCTATTCCTATAATTATATCGGTATTATCCATGACAGGATTAGAGTAATGATACTCAATTTCCTGTGTGGTAGGTAGCAATCAGTCATTGCTTTATAGTCATATAAATTGGTCTCATTTGCCACATCATGGGGAATTTTGTAAGCCTTCCAGAATCTCTGTGAAGCTAAAAAAGAACTATCAATAGAATCCCATATAAATTTATAGAATGCCATAGTGCTCACTGGTAATAATTTCTGTAGGAGTTTGCTGAGAGTGCAATCTGAAAGCCACAGAAACAACTAGAGGTAGAGAAGAAGGAATCCCGTCCCTCTCCCTCTCTTTCCTCTTCTGTCTTGGTAGAAAAGAGGAAAGAGTTGAATGAAAAGATAGCCTTAATGTGAAAATTCTGTGATTTTTCAATCTAAAACACTTTTCATATTTTAATTCCAAAGAAGGAAGCTAAAGAGATTATTTTCAGGGAATACTGACCATAAAACTGCCAGATGCACAGCTTTTTTCTCTGTGCTGTTACTTTTGTCTTTTCTACCAATGCCTTATATTACTCACATCTCCTGACCTCCCAGACCACTCAAGCCTGTCTACTCCCACTCTGTGACTGCCTTCCTCATCCTCTGTGACCCAGGCTCTTCTGGTCTCAAATAAACATGCTTACAGTCTGAACATGTCTTAATGGCTATCATATGCAAAGGAAATTAGATCGAATATCTAAGTTCAAAAAGGCAGAGCTGGGACCTTACTGGTACAGATTTTGACCTGTCCTAGAGTCAAATTCATCTCTACTCAAAAAAGGAGTAAAGCCAATGTCCAGCGAACAGTAGGCGCAGTACCAGATATACTACTGATTTCATGAATTTAGAGAATAAAAAAATAGATCTGGGACAGAGTTAGGAGTTTAGAAATGTGGGAAATTTAGTGCCTTAATTTTGTAAGAAAGAAGACACAGACTTTAAAAGTGAATTCCTTGTAGTTTTATATATAACTCCCCCTACCAAGTGTGTTAGAAAAAATATCTTTCGACCCTCAATTGCAAAGAGAAATCGAAAGCCTCTGCTGGCATAGCAACACACTGAGGTGATGCAAAGAGAGGCGATCCAGTACTTCAGAAAAAAAGGTTATGATGCTACAATCTAAAAAAAATGAAAGACTAAGTCATCTTCTCTAGAGGTCTTGTAAGGACACGCTGAAATGGAATCAGAATATCCTTGGGCATCTTGTAATACTCCTCTAGAAAAAAGCTAAGCAAGACAAAAAAGCATGCAAAGAGATGGGCAAAGAAAGGGATGAGAGACAGACAGACAGGCAAATCCTAATTCCAAGTTGGCACCCATCCAAGGTGGATGGCATGGCCTACAAAGTTCCCCATTAGACAGAACTGCACACTCCTTCTCGGTACCTTTCCAGAGGCTGCGATCATAGATGAGGCAAGACATAAAATAAAACTATAAATAGGAAATGAAGTAAATAAACTTTCCAGAAATTAAGTTGCAAGAAGGCACTGTGATTTCACATATGGGCCAAGCCTTCTGTGCTAGGGACCCACTGTAGGCTTTACCTTGAAACTATGGTTCAAGGAACAGCCTAAATAAAATAATGCACCTAAGCACATAACTGGACTGCAAGAAAATCTGTAAATTTCTAACTAAGGTGTCAGAAGGAATATCCTCTAAAACATATGGTGTTGTTCCCTGCTTTTCCAGGAAGTCAAAGGAAACCAAGCTAAGGGCTTTCCCAGTCAGGTCCAGCAAAGTTGTTTAAGATTGCACTTGTGCTGCTCTATTGATTTGATACTGAAAAATAGTAAAACGTTATTCTGAGAACTAGAGGCCCAGTGCACAACATTTGTACCCTGGGGTGGGGACCCTCAGCCAGACCTGAACCCTCTTGCAGTCCAGGACCCCTCAGGGATGTCCACCTGCTACAGAGGCAGGAAAGGCTCCCACCACCACTACGCTCGCCAGCCATGAGCCCGACTCTGACTGAGCAGCACTCCCCCTGTGGGAGCGCACTGACCACTAGGGGGAAGCTCCTGTGTTGAGCGTCTGCCCCCTGGTGGTCAGTGTATGTCATAGCGGCCAGTCGTTCCAAAGTTCAGTATATTTGCATATTAGGGTTTTATTATATAGGACTAGAGGCTTGGTGCATGAAAATTCATACACTGGACAGGGTGTTCCTCAGCCTGGCCTGCCCCTTCTCACAGTCTGGGAGCCCTCAGGAGCAGGAGACAACCTAGCAATCAGGGGAAGGTGATGCCCCCATTACAACTCTGCTGCTGCTACTGCCAGTAGGGTAAGCCTTGAGCAGCCCTGGTTAACTGAGCCTAAGGCTGGCCCTGAGTGGTGGCTGGGCAGCCACCATCTGAGGCTCCCCTGCACCTCGGGTGTCAGCTGGGCAGTTGCCATCCTAGGCTTGCCTGCCCTCGGGCTGGCCCTGGCTGGCTGGGGGGCTGAAGGGACTGGGGAACTCCAGAGGCAGGCTCATGGAGCAGCCAGACCCGCCTGAGGGTGGGCCTGACCATGCCACATGCCTGCCACGCCAGCAGGGCTGAGGGGATGGCACCGCCATCTCGCGGCTGTGGGCGCCAACATCTTTGTGAGTGCATGATGGTCAATTACCATATTCCCTCTTTATTAGATAGGATAGCTCCCACTTTGTGTAGCTAAACCTAAATACTCATTTATTTGGCAAATATTAGTAAACATCTCAGACAGGAGATGTTTCTTGGCACAGGGCACTGTGCCAAGAAATTCAGAGAATGTAAAGTGAGCCAATGTGTGCCATCCACATAAAGTCTAAGAAAAGAGATAGAATATGTACCAAAAATAGCTATAATACAAGGCACTAGAGCATTAAGAGCCAAACAGTAGTAAAGTTAAGTAAAAGGAAATTTTAGAAATCAAACGAAGGAGTAGATTTTAACTTTGACAAAACCATCCTATTCCCTCACAACTGGAAGAACAGACATCTGGGCTAGATTTTGAGGGAGAGGGAGAGGTTGATTCTTGACACAGAAAGAAAATAAAGTAAGGGAAGGAGAAATCAGAGTGAAAAAATTACAAAGTGGGGAGCCTTGGGTCCCGTACCAGAACGGTGACTGGCTGCATGTAGTAGGAACAGCGAACAGTAGAGCAGGAACTGGCAGACAAATAAGACCAGGCTGAATTGCTGGAACATCCTGAATGTGAGCCACAGAAGTTAGTGAAATGTTCTTTTTTAAGTCAACAGTTCAAAGAAGTGATTTAAAAACATTAGACAGGCAAAAACACTGAACAGTGGAGCAAACAATGGCGAGGCAAGGAGTATGAGGCTATAGTGACAACACAGGTGAAAGGTCCAGGGAGAGTCAAGTAGGAAACCAACAGCAAGAGGGAAGGAAAAAAATCACCTCACTCGAACTCAATCCACCTGGCTGTGGGGCCGTGACTGCGGGGCAAGAGGCTGCTGTACAGCTGAGTCCATAACCCCCAGGCAGGAAAACACTGGAGGTCCTGAAAGGCTGCTTGAATAACAGCATGTTTAGCTGAAAATATTACTATTCAGATTTGTATAACGGAAACATATCTTCCTTCAAAAAGTAATTACCCACCCCTATTAGACTGCCCCAAATCCAAAACACTGACAACATCAAATACAGGTGAGGGTTTTATGCAACAGAAACTCTCATTCATTGCTGGTGGAAATGCAAAATGGTACAGCCAGTTTGTAAGACAGTTTGGCAGTTTCTTACAAAACTAAACATCCTTTTACATATGATCCAGCAATTGAACTCCTGAGTATTTACTCAAAGGAACTGAAAAGTTATGTCCACACAAAAATCTGCACACAGATGTTTATACCAGCTTTATTTATAACTGCCAAAACTTAGAAGCAACCAGTAAGTGAATGGATAAACTGTGGTACATCTAGACAATGGAATATTATTCAGTGATATGGGTTATCAGCCATGAAACAACACATAGGGGCATATTACTAAGTGCAATAGAACCAATCTGAAAGACTACATACTATATGATTCCAGCTGTATGAGTCTGGAAAAGGCAAAATTATGGAGACAATACAAACATCACTGTGTTCCAGGGGATGGAGGGAGGGAGAACCTTATTCTTAAAGCACTGTGCTCACATTTTGATCTGTCTGGTGGTTCCCTAAGGAACTGGTGCACAAGGTAACCGTTGTTTTGCCCCTACTCCCTTGGGCTGGAGTGGCTTTCCACAAGGTGGTGATGTCTGTTGGACAACAGATCTAGAGCACAGTCCCCATGTCCATCTGGGGAAAGAGACAAGTGGATGGAGCAAGCAATAGAAAGACCCTACAGCCTGGGAAACAAGACGCTAAGGAGGAGTTTTCTTGAAGAAATAGGACTTGGAATGGCCACCACATACACTGTGAAAGCTAGAGCGCATGTGCACGTCCAGAACTGACACACGCTCAAAAGAGATCTGAGCGAACCCTAGGCTTGTGTCTTTGGTAGTTTTGTCAACTCTGCGCCAACAAGAGGTGACAGCTAAAGCAGTTGTAGGTGACCTAGCTGCACGGCTACCAAAGTGGGGGGAAAGTCCTTTTTTCTCTTTAGGTCCAAACATTTAAGGAAATACCTCTCAGATCACTGTATGGCCACTGAGAAAACAGAACAGAGACTTCAGCAACTACATATTAACAGAAGAGATACTTTAGTAAGAACACATGACAAGGAATATAGACTTTGCAAAAATAGATAGGAAAAGTCACTAAACAAATGGCGGCCGTCAACTGTCAACAACAACAAAAACCTAGTTAGGGAGAAAATTGGATTTGAGTTATCACATTATTATATTAAAAAAAAACAGTTTCCAATAATGACAACAAAAAGTTACAAGGAGGCCTTGGTCAAGTGTCTCATTTGCTTAGGAGTGTCACACCCTACACCAAAAGTTTGCAGGTTCAATTCCTGGTCAGGGCACATCTAAGTTTCAGGTTTGAGCACCCCTGGTTGAGTTGTGTATGGGAGGTGACAGATTGATGTTTTTCACATTGATCTTTCTTTGTCTCCCTTTCTTTCCCCTTCCTCTCTCTCTAAAATCAATAAACAAATCCTCATGAGAGGATTTAAAAATTAAAAAGCATAACAAGCAACAAGAAAGTATGTCCCATTCACAGGAAAAAAGAATTAATTGAAAGGAATCATCCCTGAGGAAGCTCAAACATTGGACTTCTAGGTAAAAACTTTAAAATAACTGACCTAAATATGTTCAAAGAGCTAAAGGAAACATGACAAATAAGTAGAGGAAATTAGAAAACTTATGTCTGACAAAATGGAGAATATCAGTAAAGAGATAGAAATTATTAAAAGGAACCAAATGGAAAGTTTGGAGCTGAAAAGTATAGCTAAAATTTAAAAATTCACTGGAGGGGTTTAACAGCAGATTTAAACAAGTGGGGAAAAGTTTCAGCAAATTAAAAATAATACAGTTGAAAATACACAGACTGAGGAGCAGAAAGAAAAAAAAAGGATGAATGAAAATAAACAGAGCTAAGGGGGCTTATAGGATACCATCAAGCATACCAGCAGAAGAATGTGGGAATCTCAGTGGGAAAAGCATAAAGACGCAGAAGGAATATTTGAAGAAATAATGGCTGAAAAATCCTAAATTTGATAAAAGACATATATCTATATTTTCATAAAACTCAGCAAAGTCCAAGCACTATAAACTCAAAGACATCTCCTTGCATTATTCTCTGTCTTATTTAAAAGACAGAGAATCTTAAAAACAGCAAGACAGAGCAAATAACCATGTCTAAGGGCTCTTCAATAAAAGTAACTGCCAACTTTTCACTGGAAATCATGAACGGCAGAAGCAGTAGGATTAAATATTTAGAGTGCTGAGAGGGAAAAAAACCTGACAACCAAAAATCTTACATTTGGCAAAACTCCCATATAAAATACAGGAAAAATTAAGATATTCCCAAATAACCAAATATGAATTCATCACTAACCTTACCTACAAGCAGTACTAAAGATGAAGGCTTCAGATGGAAATGAAAGGACACTAGATAGGAATTTGAAGGCATACAAATAAATCAAGAACTCCTGTAAAGGTACCTTTTAGGTAATACAAAATCCAGTATTACCCTATTTTTGATTTGCAACTTCTTTTTTGTTCTATACTATTTAAAATAAAAAAATGCATAAAGCAATAATTATAAATCTGTTAACCAGCACACAATGTCTAAAGAGGAAAGTGGTGAGAATAACAAAATAAAGGGATACAGAGCTATATAGGAGCAGATTTATATATGCTATTAAAGCTACTAGTAAATTGTCATCTATTCAAACTACATTGTTATAAATTTATGATGTTAATGTAATCCTCATGGTAATCACTAAGTAAATAAAAAATACACAGAAAAATAAGTTAGGAATGTTTTAGTCTGTTCTGGGTACTATAACAAAACGATACATAAAGAGCTTATGAACCACAGAAAGTTACTTCTCATAGCTCTGGAGACCAGAAGTTTAACAATTTGGGTTGGTCTTCTCATTGTATCCTCATATGGCTAGGGGCTAGGGAGTTTTGGGGGGTCTCTTTGATAAAAGTACTAATACCATCGTGAGGGCTCACCCTCGTGACCTAATCCTGCTCAAAGGCTCCACTTCCTAATATCATCACTTTGGAGGGCACTTCACTATATAAATTGAGGCGAAGAGGGAAACAATCATTCAGACCATAGCAAGGAGTGATATTGTTATAATTAGCTAGTTATTAATAATAGGAAAGGAGAAAAAGGACAGCCCGACATGATATGCATGTCATTTGGCACCTTCATCAGGAAGTTGTAGCTCTGCACTCCCCAGGGAACCACCAATCTATTCCCTGCAAACCACTGGGAGAAGGGGTCCTACAAAGGGAAGACAGACGCATGCACTGTAAAGTTGGGATGACACCTGCCTATCGATCACACCTGGGACTAGAGATCATTGGCCAGAATAGGTGTGGCCACTACAAACATGTGGAAAGTTGGGAACGCATAATCTCCTAAAGACCTGTTCACTCTTCTGTTCCTCCCGGTGCACTGTCCTGGCTCTCCTGCATGCGTCCCTATGGCCCCAGCCATGCAAACCGCCACATGCAATGGGCTGGTGAGCAGTAGGGAATGTAAGCTAAGCTAGTCTGATGCTGTACGTGACTCGGCTGCAACACGGAACAGGAACTCTGGGCACTGGCTCTAATTTTAGCTCGACTGCAGCCCTAACTATACTTCTATGACCAGAATAAGGGAAATGGGACTTTGGGAACTCAGGGGTATAATTTCACAGAAACAAAGCTTTCTACTATATTTCATCCTCTCGTGTGAGTCTCAGAAAATTCTTTTTCTTGGGGTACTGCAAGAATCCCACTCCTACTAGCAACCACGAGAGATGAGGCCCTCTCTCCTCCATTAACTGGAGGGGCTCAAAAGGTACACTCATAGAATATCAGGCGCAAAAGAAGGCTGGTAAGTGAAAAAAGCTAAACATAAAAATTACACATTATATGCACTAACAGAAAGAGAAACAAAACAAACAAACAACAACAACAAAAAAAACAATCCCATTTACCATTGCATCAAAAAAAAATCATAATAATAAGATACCTATGAATAAACTAGGGAGGTAAAAAACCTGTACTTCAAAAACAATAAGACATTGAAAAAAGAGATAGAAGAAAACATAAACAAATGGAAGAATATACCATGCTCATTAATTGGTAGAACCAACATCATTAAAGTGTCCATACTACCCAAAGTAATCTATAGATTTAATGCAATCCCTATTAAAATACCAACAGCATATTTCATAGACCTAGGACAAACTCTCCAAAAATTCATCTGGAATAAAAAAAAAGACCCAGAATAGCCGCAGCAATCTTGAGGAAGAAGAACAAAGTTGGAGAGATCACAATACCAGCTACATTACAAAGTCACTGTTTTCAAAACTGCCTGGTACTTGCACAAGAACAGACATATAGACCAATGGAACAGTACAAAGAAACCAGAAATCGACCCAAACCATTATGCTCAATTAATATTTGACAAAGAAGGCAAGAGCACACAGTGGAGCCAAGACAGTCTCTTCAAATAAACAGTATTGGGAAAATTGGACAGATACATGCAAAAAAAAGAAAAGAAACTAGATGACCAACTTATATCATACACAAAAATAAAATCAAAATGAATAAAGGACTTAAACATAAGATAGGAAACCATAAAAATCTTAGAAGAACCCACTGGCAGCAAAATATCAGACATATATCATAGAAATATCCTCACAGATACTGCTCCTACGGCAATGGAAACTAAAGAGAAAATAAACAAATGGGACTGCATCAAAATAAAAAGCTTTTTCACAGCAAAAGAAACCATCAACAAAATAACAAGAGAGCCCACTGCCTGGGAGAACATATTTGCCAATGTTATATCCAATAATGGTCTAATTTCCAAAATTTATAAGGGAACTCATATATCTTAACAAAAGGAAGATAAACAAATCAATAAAAAAAAAGGACAAAGGACCTAAATAGGTACTTTTGGAAAGAGGACATAAGAAAGGCCAAGAGACATATGAAAACATGCTAAAAGTCACTAATCATTCGAGAAATGCAAATCAAAACGACAATGAGATACCATCTCACACCTGTCAGAATGGCTATCATCAACAAATCGACAAACGACAAGTGCTGTCAAGGATGTGGAGAAAAAGGAAACCTCGTGCACTGCTGGTGGGAATGCAGACTGGTGTAGCCACTGTGGAGAACAGTATGGAGTTTCCTCAGAAAATTAAAAATGGAATTCCCATTTGACCCAGTAATCCCACTTCTAGGAATATATCCCAAGAAACTAGAAACACCAGTCAGAAAGGACATATGCACCCCTATGTTCATAGCAGCACAATTTACAATAGCTAAGATTTGGAAGCTGCCAAAGTGCCCATTAGCAGATGAGTGAATTGGAAAACTATGCTACATCTACACAATGGAATACTATGCTGCTGTTAAAAAAGAGGCATTCTTACCATTTGCAACAGCATGGATGAACATGGAGAGCATTATGATAAGTGAAATAAGCCAGATCTCACTCATTGGTGGAATTTAATAAACAACATAAATTGATGAATAAAAACAGATCCAGAGACAGAGAAGCATCAAACAGACTGTCAAACTTCAGAGGGAAGGGGTGGCCAGGGAGAGGGCAATGGAGGAAAAAGGAGATATGTAATACCATATTTAATACTTTAAACAATAAAGAATGTTTAAAATATAAAATAAATTTTAAAATTAGACATTATATATCCTGGCTGGTGTTACTCGGTTGTTAGAGAGTTGACTGTGGGTTCGATTCCCAGTTAAGGGCATGTACCTGGGTTGCAGGTTCCATCCCCTGCCTTGGTCCGGGCACATGTTGGAGGCAATCGATTGATTTGTTTCTCTCACATCTAAGTTTCTCTCTCTCTCTTCCTCCCTTCCACTCTTTCTAAAAATTAGTGGGAAAAATATCCTTGGGTGAAGATTAACAACAAAAAATCATGTATTATAAACTCCATTTATATGAAATGAGCAGAGTAAATCCATAAATACAGAAATCAAATTAGTGTTTGTCAGGGGTTGGGGTGTAGAGACAGGAAGACAGAGAATAACTGCTTAATGAGCACAGGAATTTATTTTGGAGTGGTAAAAATATTTTGGAACTAGACACAGGTGGTGGTTACACACATTATGAATGTACTAAACACTGAATTGTTCACTCTAAAATGTTCACTCTGAAATTTTGTGTTACGTGAATTTTACCTCAATGAAAAAGGTAAGTTAAAAAAGAAAAGGAATGACCTCTACTTTTGTTTACATTCTGCTAGTAGTAAAAAGAAAACAACCAAAGCTTATTCCTTAAAAGAACAGACTGAACAAAATTGTCCTTCTAAAGAAATAGATACCAGAAGTAATTTTAGAATCATCTAAATCTTGCCTCTACCCAGAAAACCTTAACCTACTTGCCAATCCAACTCAAAATTTCATTCCTTTGCCCTAATTTCCCTGAAAGCAAAATTAAAACAAATGTTAATTTGTCATATTGCAGGTTGGTTTCATCAAAAGGCTGAGAGCTTAACAAATATAACAATGAAAAAGGGGGGAAATACTTCTAAGCCACCATATTCAAATAATTATAATAAACCCCAATATTTGAGAGTAAGTTTAACTTGAAGTAATTAAGTTAAAAATTAATATTTTTTAAGATTGGACTATTAAAATGTTCTAAGGAAGAGCTTTCCATGAAGTTAAAACCTCTATCCTATCATATCAACACTGAAAACACAAAGACAAATTAGCTTTGCCCTGGGTAAACATTTTTAAGTTTGGCGAAGATTCTTAATGTCCTTCCCATTGGCCAATATAAAGCAAAGGAAAGAAATATCAGTCTTAAAACTTCCACTACACATTTTATGACTATATAAGGCTTAAAAACCTATTTCTCAATTAAAGAACCTAGTCAACATGGTAATTATATGTAACTTCAAAATCCATGATTTCTGGTTTTCAAAATTGGATGACAGGAGGCATAGACTGCTTCAGATGAAGCCCTTACCTGGTACAGGCACAACTGTGCAAACACAAATTAGTGTTGTTCCCCTCGAGCCCCATAACCTTGTCCACATTTCACACATGTTGCTATGACCAATGGAAGTCTACACTTGATAAAAATAACACATCATACCAATTCCAATCTATGTATTCTAAAATGCTGAAAAAGAGAGGGGGGGGAGGGGAGGGGAGGGGAGGGGAGGGGAGGGGAGGGGAGGGGAGGGGAGGGAGGGGAGGGGAGGAGAGGAGAGGAGAGGAGAGGAAAGGTCTGTCATGACTTCTAAGTATGTTGACTAATCCTCAAAAGCTAGAAGTTAATTTGCTTCTCGGGAAATAGCTACCCTGCCCTGCAAGGAAAAATGCTAGGTTCACTACACAGCTGCACCTTACTGTGCATGGAGACTCCCACCATCCAGGACTCTGCTGTATGTGGCCTTCATTGTCTCTGTTGCCTTGGACATCTGAGCTCTAGAAGAAGTCACTCCATGCTGTGCCTAGTATCACAGGCTTTGGTTATCTCTGATGCCACATTTTCATTCACCAACATTCTAGATCAAAGTGTGGATGATCTTGAATATAGCAACAGATGTCTTTGTAAATGTCACACCCCTTGCAGGTAAGGCTCTCTACCATCCAAGAAGGTGAGTTATATCACGTGTTCTCTCAAGGTAAAAGGTGTGTAGTCATTAAATATGCAGGAGAAAATGACTGCCAAGCCTCAGGAAGCCAGAAATTGCGGCAGCAATAGGCGAGTGGGCAAACCTTTCCTGTCTTTTTGACAGTAGTCTGGTTCTCTCTGGAGGGCTTTCTACATCTTCTTCATCAACTGGTTCCTTCTTCCTACAGTTTTGCCTTCACGTGACCGATCGTAGCCCAAATGATCCAAACTTCATCTGGCTTTCCAGCTCCAGCAATCACTGCCCTCGGCAGCTGCTCTCTCTGTCTTGAACAGTTTCTGGGGCATTTTCCCCCCTCAACTCTATTGATGAATAACTGACAGATGTAATTGTATATATTTATATTTTTATTTTTTTAAATATATTTTATTGATTTTTTACAAAGGGGAAGGGAGAGGGATAGAAAGTCAGAAACATCAAAGAGAGAGAAACATCGATCAGCTGCCTCCTGCACAGCCCCCACTGGGGATGTGCCCACAGCCAAGGTACATGCCCTTGACTGGAATCGAACCAGGGACCTTTCAGTCCGCAGGCCGATGCTCTATCCACTGAGCAAAGTGGTTTCGGCTAATTGTATATATTTAAAGTAAACAACATGATGAGTTGATTATACACACACACACACACACACACACACACACACATACATGTACACACACATACATACATTGTGGGATGATTACCAAGATTGGGATAGTTACACATCCATTGCCTCACACAGTTAACATTTTCTGTGTGGTGAGAATGCTTACACAGTACTATAGGCAGGCCTGGAGACAGACACCTCCTCACAGCGACATGCACAGTGACCACAGCGTCCCTAGTAGGGATGTGGGTGGGAAGGAAAGAATAAAAAGCTGAACTATCACTACCATTCTATTTAATTTCATTTTCTCTCCTAGATTTAATCAATACTTAAGGCATTTCACTCAACATGCAAGGAAGTATGTTACTATTTTAATCATTCATCTTCTAACTTCTATACTTTCTAGTAAATCTTCAGAATTTTTATAATTGCCCCCTCCCCTGACATTCTGCTACAGTAACTCCTAAAAGTTACAGGTTTGGTAATGGTTTTAAGTCATCAATGATTAATAGATTCCTATTAAGGAGACCTTAAAAAAAGTCTTTGTTCTCAGAAAATGGCCATAATAGAGGCAAAATTCATATTAGTTCTGCACATAATGGGTGGTAATAAAGTCCTATTGCCTATCACTTTATATCACCAAATAATGGGTCTAGAACAAAGAGAATCTAGTCCTGAAAAAGAAGCTGGACTGTGATCCTTGAAAAAGAGAATTTCAGATGCACTCTGGAGGTCTAGGGATAAAAGCCAGTAGCATGATTCATCTTCAGTGGAACATAAAAGAAAATGGATTATTAGAACACTTGAATATTACAGCTGGTAAGGAGGTTAAATTGAGACATTCCTACTCTAGTTTCTCAATTACTCAATTTCAATTGCAAAGCTGACTTGAAGAATACCTCTCCCATCAAGGAATTCGTAAGTGAGACTTGCTCAGTGTAAAGTTAAGTTTTATTCAAATTTATGAACACAATGAACTTGAAATAACTCAAAAATGAATTAATATTGAGGCAAAAGTCACATTTGTACCAAACTAACATTTAGAGGCATTAGGTGAATCTTATTAAACCTACATATTCAGGAGCATCATCAACGTTGGAACTGAATTTGAATCTAGGCTCTGCCATTTACTGTGTGTGATTTTGGCCAAGATACTTATCTCCTCTAAGCCCTGACTTCCTCGAAGCCAAATAGAGCCACCACATCTGATCTGGATACCTGTGCATGTTCCCCGGGACGGCTGCTTGGCGGCACCCAGCACCAAGGGCAGTGCCCATCCCGCGCTGCCCTCCTGCTGCTTACGTGCTCAGTGACTCCTTTTGTTCGGGGACTGTTTCCTTCTGTTCACGGAGAGGGAGTTTGGAAATGAGCTGGTATCTTCATACAAGGACTTTCTTCTGTATTATGAAACGATGTTACATACGAATATTACAGAATACCAGAAAATCCCTTCCGCACAGACCTCGGCCTTTTAAAGCTTTTCCGGGGCCTTGTCTTAGATCCCCTAGCTCAGAGTTTTAAGGGACATCTGCAGCCTAAAACCAGCTGCCCGTCAGTCTCCTGATGTGTAAGGTTTGTTTGTTGCCAAGTACTATTTTTTTCCAGATTAGACTGATCACTAATTCACTTTAGTCCAGTGATCGGCAAACTGCGGCTCTTTGGCCCCTTGAGTGTGGCTCTTCCACAAAATAGCACGGCCTGGGTGAGTCTATTTTGAAAAAGCGGCGTTAGAAGTTTAAGTTTAAAAAATTTGGCTCTCAAAAGAAATTTCAATCGTTGTACTGTTGCTATTTGGCTCTGTTGACTGATGCGTTTGCCGACCGCTGCTCCAGGCCAATGCCTGTGAGCTCGCGCTTCCCGAAATAACTGTTTCAGGTGACAGAGGCCCATTGTCCACAGGCCTTTCTCCAGTTTTTGCCAGTTATGCAGGACACTTCACAAATATTCTCGTTTTCATACCAAACAATCTAAAAATTAGTAAGACTTGAGTTCAATAAAATTAAGAAAAAAATAATCAACAGGTAAAGTTAGAGAATACTGTAATTAGGAAACCAGAATCGCATATAGAGGCAGTCAGCTTTAGGCTTAAATCAATCATATGTTAAGGCTGCAAATTATTTTCCGTTAAAAAATGGGGAACATTCTTGGGACACCTACAAAACTTGGCTGAGGCCCGGCCAGAGTAGCTCAGTATTTGAGCACTGGTCCATGCGCCAAGACATCACTGCTTGGTTCCTGGTCAGGCCACAGGCTTGGATTGTGGGCTTGATCCTCGGTGCGTGGTGTGCAGAGGCAATGTTTCCCTCACACTGATTTTTCTATTTCTACATCTCTCTCCTTTCCTGTTAAAACAAAACCAATAAAAACATTAAAAAGAAAAAAACTTGGCCAAGAATGCAGCCCCTAAAATAACTTTATCTCTGATGCTGTGAGCTTCCTTTGTGTATACCTCTACCCATCGATCATAGCAAGCAATGATAACAACATACACGGTTCTTACAATATTCTATAAGTCCTTTTAAAGAATGTACATATTTTAACTCACTTTAACCCTCACTAAATCCTAGGAGATAGATGTAAGTAAAAAAAAAAAAACCAGTTGGGAGAGCCTTTGCAAAGAGAGTTTAAGTAATTTGCTCCAAGTCACAGACCTACAGAGTAGTAGAACCAGAATTCAAATTCAGACTATCTGACTTCAGAATTCTTGAGTTAATCACTACTCTATGCTGCCTCAGGTGTTCTAGAAACAAAGAGGCTCAACATATCAATTTCACATATGTAAATCAGGACTTCACATAATCATTTAGCATCTGAGTCTTTTTTCTCACTTTTAAACCTGATACCTTATTTTTAAATATCTTTATAAAAACAAGTTTACCCGTCACTTCCAAAGGATGTGCTTAATCAAATTTTAACGGCCACCGGATGTTAGAAATAGGTACTGCACTGTAGGTAGGCTCCACTGGTCGTGATTCAGGTATCGGATCTCGCATCTTTTAAGTTTAACTTTACACAGTGATAAAAGGAAAGAGGGTCTTCCCAGAACTATGCATATTGATTTAATCCTGCTTATGTTCCTCATTGGTGTCTCTCTCTCTCTCTCTCTCTCTCTCTCTCTCTCTCTCTCTCGTGAATCCCCAACCAAGGATATTTTTTCATTGATTTTTAGAAATAGTGGAAGGGAGGGGAAGACAGGGAGAGATAAACATCAATGTGATAGAGACACATCGATTGGCTGCCTCCTGCATGTATCCTGACTAGGGCAGGGGATGGAGCCTGCAACCAAGGTATGTGCCCTTGCCCAGAATTGAACCCAGGACCCTTCACTCTGTGGGCCGACGTGCTGTCCATTGAGCCACACTGGCCAGGGCTCCACTCTTTTCTTAAAGCAATTTTCACTTTAGCATATGATTCAGATATCATAAGCTAATGAATGAGAGCTCAAAGAAAAATATTAGGCTCTACCCAGGCCAGTACATACACTGGCATTTTCACAGACAGTACGCCGGAGGACATGGAGGCGCTGGGGAGACGCGCCTGCAGCCATTTGCACCCACACCCCACACCGGGGCCTGGGTTTGAGCACAGCAGCAGCAAGGGGGGCATCGGGCTGTGCGGCATGCACGCCTCAGCCGTGTGCCACTGACACTCCTGAGTCTTCTGAAGAACTCGAATTTCCCAGGAGCAGGTCTTTCTCCTAAGAAACCATTTCCTCCATCTCCTACATGAATCCAGTCATGGTGGTCGGTGCGAGCTGACCTGAGAAGGCCTGTCAGCAGAGGTCTGGGATCTCCACGTGGAGAGCTGCGCCTGGAGACCCCCGGGCCCTCGAGCACCTGGGAAGCAAGCTGCGTTCTCCGTATAAAGAAACGACTGCGTCTCCCACAAGTCAAGGTGCTGCCAGAACGGCCCGGCCGCTGGGGTCGTGACGGGGTCCTACAACAACTTCTTCGGGCTCTTTGACAGAAACGGGTGGAGGGACGTGGTTCTGGAAGCTTCCGGAGAGAAGAGCAAGTCTGGAGCCAGGCTGACACCTGGGAGGGTGTCCAGGCGGGAAAGGCAAGGACCAGACCAGTGAGGACAGTTGGGATTCAATGAGAAGACTGTGCATCCGGGCTGGCCCCCTGCCGACAGCGTGACCGCCCCGGCTGCTGCCAACACCCTGTTCAGATTCCAGGACACGGTCCACTGGGAAGCGCCCGGCCCAAGGCTCGCCCTGCACCACGGTTTCTGTTGGGAAAGGGGTGTCTTCTCCCTGGAGCGCAGGGGTTCCCTTTCTAGACCGGCCCGGTGCACAGGCAAGCCAGGGGCGCTGCGAGGGTCTCTGTGTAAGCAAAGAGCCCACTGGGGCAGACAGATGGACAGAGCTTAACAAAGCCATTGCTCACAATGTATTTATTTAAATCTGAGCCACCCTTTCCAGTTTATAGTACAAAAAGTAAACACCCAACAGAAAGCTTGTCCAGCATCTCTCTCGTCCCTCTGTGGTCTGACTGGGTCTCCCACAGGCCAGGGCCAACTGCCCGGCCTCCGCTGAGCAGGGTCAGGCAGCTCTGTACCTCCCATCACAGCTTCTGGTATAACCACCTAGTAAAAGCAACACACTATACACAGTGTTTTCAATTTAAAAAAAAATTTTTAAAGAAAACTGGTGTTTTTTGTTGGGTTCTAATATTTGATGAGTTAAAAAACCCTTTCCCTAGATCTGTTACAGAATATACTACTGGACTTTCTGGCCCATTTATTTTCTGCATGAATTTTACTAGTAGAATCACAGCAATAATGTGTTTTACTTTAAGAAAGAAAACTCAAGCTTAAGGAGGCACCCAAATACAGACGTGGCCAAAGAAGCATTACATGGTCTCCCATCCCACTTTAACTTAAGAGGAGGAAGAAGAGGGGGTGGGGAAAGAGGAGGAGGAAGAGGAGGAGGAGGAGGAGGAAGGGGGAGGGGGAGGGGGGAGGGGGGAGGAGGAAAGGAGACTTTGTAGAGACTTTCAAAGTTCTAACATTTAGAAAAGTTAAACTTGTCTAAAATAAAGGGCCCAACAATAAAAGGTTCTGGGTTCCTTCCTGACTGCATGCTGTTAGAAACAACTGGCTTCAACTTGCTCTATTTCATTAAAACTAAAAGGGAAAAAATGGCTAATAGCAAATTGAAGAGGATGGCTTAGCTCTCAGTAATTTAATTCTAAAGTAATAATATGCTTATTAAAAAATAGAAGGTCACTCTTCCAAAAACTTCCCTAAAGGCATAGCTGCCAAATCAACTTCTGATCTAGTCTTTACATTATTAATTCAATGACATAATAAAGCTGGCAAGGAAAAGCTTCCTGCTCGCCTCACAAAGAAAGAACAGTGCCCAAGTACCTTGCATGTTTCCTAAAAAATTGACCTGAAAAAACAAGTCAGCTTAATTTCTTTTTAAACTGTCTGGATGAACAATTAAGAATGCTTTTCTCTGACTTCTGGGAAAAGCCTCCCAAACTGGACTCCCGACTTCTACCCCTTCTAAGCTTTGCCTTCACATGTTAGCAGCAAAGCAGTGTCTATCCAGAGGCACAGAGACAGCTTAGGCGAGGGCCCGCTGGTCCACCAGCTCAGGCAGGCAATAGTGGAAAGGCCCCAGACATGTAAGTCAGCCTCCTAACCATGACTTGGCAGCAAACTCTAATTAATGAAACCTGACCGCAGAAAGCTTGTGGATCTTAACTTGTCTCAAGTCCCAGACCTGGACAGCAGGTTGAAACCTGCTAAGATCATAAACAGCACAATATATAGCTTTTGGAAAGAACTTTTTCTGACTAGTTTCAAACACCTCTTCCTCCTATCTGCAAAGAGAATTACAAAGTGAAATCTGCCAGAGATCCTGGATTTCCCAGACACCAAAGCAACAGCAGAGACACAATGCTGAGAGGAAAACAATTTAGGAAATCATTTTTATTGATATGAATCATTTGTTCAGGTTTTACTATTAAATTTCTTTATAAACTTTCCTCCTATAATATGTACTTCTGCCTTTAATTTTTCACAAGGACCAGAAAGTAAATAACTATATTGCACTATCACGAAATCTTGCAAAGGCATCAATGCCCTTCATCCACAGGTGACTAGGACAGACCGTAGTAGGACCATGTTGTGTTTACTGGCTGGTTGCAATCAGGGAACCAGCAGGCTATTGGGAACTCTGATGGCTCCGAAACAGGTAGCAGAATGGGCTTGTTATCAATTTGGGTTCCGTTAGGTGATTTGGGGAGAGGTTCACAAAAGCATAATTTTGATCTGGATTTGGAGCTGTCGGAAAGCAGGGGCAGGTCTGTGATTCGCTGTCTCGGTAATGTTTCCCTAGAAGATGGGAAGACCAAAGGAAGGCTAAGTATTAACAGGTAAGTGCTCATCATAGGAGCGATCGCACTCCCAGTCTCCAGAAGGGACACTTTGCATATTAGCCATATATATGATAATTCAATATATTCATCATTTCTTTCTTTTTTATTTTTTAATCCTCACCCAATGAGATTTTTCCATTGACTTTTAGAGAAAGTAAAAGGGAGGGGAAGATACAGAGAGAGACACATCAATTAGTTGCCTCCCGGCACACACCTCGACCAGGGCCAGGAACTGAGCCTGCAATTGAGTTACATGCCCTTGATCAGAATCAAACCCTGTACCGTTCAGTCCATGGGCCAACGCTCTATCCACTGAGCCAAACCAGCCAGGGTTCCACTCATTTTTTGATGTCTACTCCGCACCAGGCAAGAGCCTAGTTGGAGACACAACTGGGAGTTTAAATTTTAAAAAGCCTTATCCTCAGTAAGAGTATTTTATATTAACGTGCTCAAGAGAAAAACTTTCTCTATCCTCCAAATCCACTCCCCACACCCTGTCATATCCACCTTCTATACCTTGGCTGACAATCTGTAGGTACACTTCCATCATTCCATGGTCCTGGCACCACCATGTCCCCTGTCCTCATTCTGCCTTCCTCATTCAACCTCCAGGCATATAAATCTGTAAGAAGCATCACCGAATTCCCAAAGAACCCTAGGGAACATTCTCTTTATTTAAAGCATTCTGCAAAAGTTCTTGAAAACAATTAACTTACTATTAAGATAGCCCTACATTTCTGTCTTCCCATTAAGCTGTGAGTCGCTTGAGGATCAGAGGCCAGCCACTTCCTTTTATCCCTCTCCAAAGCAAAGGGCCTCGGTACAATTACAGCAATTCTGTTTTGGAGAGGTGACATTAAGACATTAAAATTTCTACACAAAGGAAAAATTCAAAATCAGAGTATGGCCTATAAAGCTTCTTACAGCCTGGCCTGCACCAAGCGCTCAGCCCCTCTTAGCCTCTAGCAGACAGTATTCCCTGAGCCGCCGAACAGAAATCATTCTATGGAATATTACAAGGATTCCATGCTTGACTGAGTTTGTAAAAACCCTGAATTAAACCAATTTAAGTGGGTTTCTTGGCAGGGGGCATCTCAGAGACTTTAAACTGGTTTTGTGGTTTGAGACTCTCCAAAAGGGGAATTTGAGATGCTGCACCCTCAAACTCATTTAGCCCCTTCACATGAAACACCTATTTACAGCCTGCAGTACAACTGTTGAGAACGTTCCCCAAACTACAGCAATTTCCTTTTGGGGATGATTTCTCATTCCTTGTTTTCTCCACATGCTTTCTCTCCAATTCATTCTGTCAGGGTAAACTTGCTCCAATTTTAGCACACTTCTGTCCCATGTTTCCCTTTATTTCCAGAGTGTTCTATTCATCTGTTGAAGAGTTCCATTTTTAAAATGTTATGTGGGTCCTCCTCCCTCAGACTGAACTCTGCGAGCACGGTGGATTTTGGTCTTGTGTCTCCGGCACAGAGCCAAGCTCCTGGGACATAGTTTGAGTTGACACATGCTAAGAGACAGGGAAAAATCACATGCACACTAATGCAAATTCATTTCTTTCCTAATTCTGCTCCTCAGAGAAATTTCAGATTTTCTGCAGCTTCTCTAAAAAAAAGTGCTTGCTAATTATCTGCTCACTGTTTTTATGTCTTCCAAACCAACCACTACTCATTATGGTAAGTGTGGAGGAGGTTTGTCTTCATCGTCCCAATTCCCCCGGGGAGGCCAAAAGAGATAAAATTTTCAATCTGAAATAACTTCAGTAGAGTTAGAGGAGGTAAATGGAAGAAATCTTGGTACATGTCTTCTTTCAAATTTTTTTTTTATTGAAAACCAAAGATACATGGACTTATTTTCAATGCAACTTTGGTACAGGAGAATTTAAAGGAAAATCTCCTAAGTTCAAATTTCCTAGGAGAGTCTTACAAGATCATTTCAGTTATAATTTAAAAGTTTTGAGACAAATTATTACTCACTAAAATTTACATTTTTGTATAGCTGAGCTTATGACTTATTAGAATTTTATTTCTAAATGATCACTTTATGGACTGATGGCCACCCACACCCTAATGGCACTTATTGCAGTACGAGCATAATGTTGCCATTTCTGTGGACCAATGATTTAAAGTCACTATGCATTTACTTTTAAGAAATTATTAATATTCATGGGTCCAATTTATTTGATGCCTACTCCTTCAGGAGCACAGTTCCAACTGTAGCAACAGTCCCCTGAGAGAATCTGATGGCATTTCTGACAACTCATTTTGAGATGCTGTCTCCAAGAACAACTGTAACTAGAAGGAGAGACAGCTCATGTCTATGTCAAGCTTGACGGAGCTAATCTACTTTAAATTCTTACATTTTTAGGTGAAGTTTTCAGTAGATTTTTAGATGCAGCATTAAAGTTCATTTTTCTTCTCTACCACTTTTAATATTAAGGTGCTTTCTACATCAACAAAAAAATATTTGCAAAGTACTCTTTATTCACTATGATCTTGATTTAATTGGTGTTATATTATATCCAACTTATCTCACACCCAAATTCCTGCATCAGTGGGACGCAGAACTTTCTCACAAACTTACATAAAGTGGCTACTAGTCATCATTACTGTCATAGTCATTAGGTATCGCTGTTACTAAGAGGGTTTAGTAAGAAATTAATTTTGATGCTCACAGATAAGATTTTTAAGAAGACAAAGAGGTGATCTTCTCAGGCACACACTCTTCATCTCTTTTCAGAAAGGAAGGCAAGGCTGGAATTCAAATAAGCCCTTCCAAGGCTGAAGGTGTATATTATCTAGTTGTACTCTTAGAAATCATACTGTAAGAAGAATCTCCTTAAAAACAGACTCACAAACAGGGAATGTGGACTATTAATGAATACTCCCAGAATAAAGAAAGTTCTTTACATGCTTATCTGAAAGAGAGGTAATTACTTACTCGGAGTATATACTTGGAGAAACAAAATCTTGACCCTGTTTACAAAATGGAGCATACTTGGCCAGTTCTACAGTGATCACAAGTATTATTATAATAGGATACCACCAATCACAAGAGAAATCTTCACTTTTCTTTGCTAATGGGAATAGGTTGAGGCTTGAACCAACAGACCAGCAGGATCTTCTTTTTCAACATTTTGGGAATCAGTCAAACATTTCTAGATACTAATTCCCATGACTCAGTGCTTTTACTTAAAAGGCTGAATCACAAACAGTTTATCACTTGGGCATGGAAGCATAACCATACTATCATTAGTAAAGTAATCTTGTGGCTCTAAGTGTGCCTCCGGGAGCTTCCTCGCAGAAGCGATGACAATCTTGGAGAAGTGAGCAGAGCTCTACCTCTCTCACGGAGAAGAGCCGCTTCCCAGCTAAGCTGGAGAATTATTAAGGCTTCTCATCACAAAGACACATTCTTATACATTCCTCCCCTGAATCTCTGCTAAATTAAAGATACTGCCACTAGGTACCCCCACACAGCAGCTCAGGACCCCACCTTTCAACTATCTCTCCCCAGTACGCTACTCTGGTGCTACTATCTCACTCATGTCCCTCAGCAGCAGACCAGGTGAAAGACAGGTGAACTGACAGACAGGAGTTTTAAGGCAAAAACTGGGTGAGTTGTGACTAATATGCAAAACGAAAAGAAGTGCAGGTTTGATACTGTAGGGACCAAAATTTGCAATCCCAAATGTGCCACACTGGCACACTGATTGTTTTGAATTAAAGTTCTCCAGAAACAGCTGGTCTGAAAGGACACTGTGACTCTCCTTTGTCCCCTTGAACACAGGAGATAAATCTCCCATCTGAAAGGACCCTCCCTGACCAGAAGGCAGAGAAACATAGTTAGCGTCAAGAGGTAACTACGAAGAATAAGGGCTAAGTGTGGTGCGGGGAGCTTGGGCCTAGAGACCAAAGTCCTCTCTGTGTCCCTTGTCTCTGGGGGCATGACAAACTTTTGCTACCATACATTTGCTCTTCCCAGCTCCCCGTGTACTGTCTTCCTCCCCTTTGAAGTTCCAGATCCCCACCCCTTTCTTATTAGCTCAGAACAGCATATAAGCCTCAATTGTTTGGTTATCTTGGATCCTCATATTTTTATGAAGCCCCCATTCATAAGTAATTAAATTTGTTTTTAATCTAGTTAAGCTGTTTTATAGTAATTTTATTAGACCATCCAAAGAATCTAGAAGAGAATTTTCCTCCCTGACAATATCTATTGGTAGCAGCATTTTAAAAATACCCTGTAAAAACACTGTAATAATGTTCCATTATTAAAGGTAAATTAGCACCAGCCTAGTACAAGTATAGTATTTTTCCTCTCAAGTTTGTAAACAAAGCAGGAGCCCACCAGACTACTCTTTTCACATATAGGCAGCACACACTTTCTTTCAGCCAATATAATCAAGAACCAGTACTTGGCAAAATGCTATTGCATAAATATAAAGTTTGGATCACTTCAAAAACATAAGTCTCTTATCAACTCACCTTAGGACCAAAAAATATAAATTTATCCTGGAGGAAACCTAAGCATATTAAATTTATTCTGAACCATAGATGGAACTGTTTCCAGTCTTTTAAAGATATTCTAAATCTACATCATAATGTCCAATATGGTAGCTATCAGCCACATGTTGCTAGTTTCATTAAAATTAAATGAAATAAAGAACTCAGTTCTTCAGCTGCACATTTAATAGGAGGTTGCCATATTAGACAGCACAAGTGAACATTTCTAACACTGTAGCATGTTTTACTGAACATGTATATTCTGAAAACTATTTTTCCCCAAGCAAAGAACAGAGGTATGGTTTTCTCTTGTTTAACAATTACCTGGGGAAAATATTCACTTGCTGGGTCAGACACTGAAAAGCAAATCACATTAAGCACTCTGAAAGTCTCAGAAAACCAACAGTCAACAATTGAAGATACAAATACTATCATTAAGCTGTGACAATGGAGGCACCTGGCACAGGTGAAGCCTGCGGACTCCTGCACAGCCAAAGGCCTCTGAACCAGACTTAATCTCAGAAAATACTCCAGGTCAGTCCCAAAAGTCTCATTGCTCTTGTAAATCAAAATGAAGTTGAGAAATAGAACTCTTAAGAATTTTTTTCAAAAGATGAGGCCGTTGCCTTTGGTATGTTCAGAGTATTAATAAAGAATAAACATCCTGTTCATTAGCCAATCAAATTACTCAGGTTATCAGTCAACACTCCATTTATCTGATTATCATCATATTATTAAGAAACATATTTTGCATGCATTGACATAAGGCTGTCTCAATATTTCCTGTACAGCCACTCACTCAAAGAAATACTTGGAAAATCTTTCTATTCAGAAGAGTGCACAAGCAGCAGCTAGTTGCATTTAGCAGGCCACAGCTCCGTCACTTAAAATTGTTAGCCTGAAACCAAGCTTCATCAGTGAGGGGATCAACTCTGATGCATGTAAAATGAGGGTTAGGGCTAGGGCATATTGGCAAGGAGAACAGACACTGTGAAATAGTGTCACACCAAATAAATGTTGTCGTATGAGAAAGGGAAAGGACTTAGTCTCGGTTGATTAGTCATCTCTGTGGCAATCTACCACTTCTCTTGGACACATGACAGCACCTGGCCTTTTCTCCAACCGGTCTGTGTGACTTATCAATTGTTCTATGAGCACATTATTTCCCACTAATTGCAAGCAAAACTAGAAATATTTCAAGGCCATACAATTAAATCTCTGAACCACCTAGCTTTGGGTTTATGTGACCATATGGTCTCAATTCACTTAGAAATAAAACAGTAGAAACAAGCACCAAAAAACCCTCGGCCTGATATTCTCTCCCAGTCCCCTGCTCAGAAAAGAAAAAAGCGGTCTTTAACAGCATGAGGGTGGTGTGCCCGTCTGTGCTAGAATAACAAGCATCATTTTCTTTGAAAGAAATTGCCAACACAAAGCTTGCAGTACTATAAATACGTCATCATTTCTAAAATCATTGATTTTGCCATAAAATTAAATTGTGACTGCCATATGAATTGCAATATTATATTATCCTTTTCTGCCCACATCTTAAGTTCTCTCTCAAATAGCAAAATAATAAAAATATTAGTTTAAAGTTAACACAGAGAGAAGACCAATTTACATCATATATTAAACCAGTATTTCTTCCTTCAAGATCAGGAGTTTTGTTCTGAAAAAAAAGAAAAGAAAGAAAGAAAAAAAAAAAAAAGAAGTCACATTGGCCTAAAGAGAAAGAGCAGAAGGAAGGGTTAATAGGTGGGAGAGGGGTGGATTACCACTGAGAGAAAAGAAAGAATGCAAGAGAACAGTCCCATCTAATTTATACTACCTCTTTCACACTAGAACCTAGTTGTATAAAGCAACAACAGAGTGAACTTTTTGGACACCTTTGAGAATTCAATATGGAGTCACTGTCAGTCATGACAGCTATGCCAAGTGCGGTGTCAAAACTGAGGAAATGGGGTGTAATGGGAATGGCCTTAGGATGGGCCCAGACCAACCAAAACCACAAGTCTGAACACTGGGATAAGGACTCCATCTGGACACTGATATGAATACTACCACCACCTTTCGTGGGTTATAAGAACTCAGAGCTCCAACCACCAATGCTAGAGCTTGGCTGCACCATGGGTCATGCTTGGAGCTCTGCTGCACTTTAGACATGTGCAGCCTCTGTAGAATCCTCACTCAAGACGAACGCCCGCCTCTCCACCTGAAGACACTACCAGTGACTAGGACTTGGAGCTGGACGATTGCTCTGCTTGCTTCTATCATGTAGTAGGCTCCTCCTCTCTGTGTAACCTGTGTGTGACTTTGTTGGCTTACGGGGAGGCCTCCCCTAATAAGCTTGGCATTGTTGAAAAACAAATGTGTGTGACTCATTTCAGGATGCTCCCTTGTTCATAACAATAGTCTTTCTAAAAATTATAGTACATAGCAACATATATTTATCCTCTAGCTTTGTTTAAAATATTTAGCAGCTCTTTAAATATCTAATAAAATAGAGTAAAATAGCTATATTTTGAGGTATTATTTCAAATGAAACTATATTTCTAAAGACTTGAAGAATTTATGAAGACTATCTACATTTATCTAAGTTAAATGACTGATTAAAAAGAAAATAGAAGACATTCAATTTGTAACAAAGGAGTAAAACACTATTTACAGATGACATATATAGAAAATTCTAAAGACATCACCAAAAAAACCTGTTAGAACTAGTAAGCAAATTCAGTAAAGTTGCAGGATACAAAATCAATATACAAAAAGATGTGGCATTTCTATACACTAACAACAAACTTTCAGAAAGAGTAATTAAGAAAACATTTACAGCCAAGACTGGTTTGGCTCAGTGGATAGAGCGTCGGACTGTGGACTGAAGGGTCCCGGGTTCGATTCCAGTCAAGAGCATGTACTTTGGCTGCGGGCACATCCCCAGTAGGGGGCATGCAAGAGGCAACTGATTGATGTTTCTCTCATGGATGTTTCTGACTTCCTATCCCTCTCCCTTCTGCTCTGTAAAAAAATCAATAAAATATATTTTTTTAAAAATAACTAAATAAATAAAACATTTACAATTACATAAAAATGAATAAAATGTCTAGGAATAAATTTAACCAAGAAGGTGAAAGACCTGCACTCTGAAAACTATAAAATGTTAATAAAAAATTGAAGACAAGCCAAAACCAGTTTGGCTCAGTGGACAGAGTGTCGGCCTGTGGACTGAAGGGTCCTAGGTTCGATTCCAGTCAAGTGCATGTACCTTGGTTGCAAGCACATCCCCAGTAGGGGGTGTGCAACAGGCAACTGATTGATGTTTCTCTCATGGATGTTCCTGACTTTCTATCCCTCTCCCATCCTCTCTGTGAAAAATCAATAAAATATATATTTAAAACAATATTGAAGACAAATAAATTGAAAATTTTCCATGCTCATGGACTGGAAGAATTGATATAATTAAAAGGTCCATACTATTCAAAGCAATCTACAGATTCAAAGCAATTCTTATAAAAATCCAATGGCACATTTCACAGAAATAGAAAAAAAAAAAAACAGTCTCAAAATTTGTATAGAACCACAAAAACCCTGAATAGCTAAAGCAATCTTGAGAAAAAGAATGAAGCAAGAGGCATTACACTCTTTAAAACTATATTACAGAGCCACATTAATCAATATAGTATAATATTGGCATAAAAAGAGACATATAAATCAGTAGAACAGAATGATACCCCAGAAATATACCCATGCGTTATGGTAATTTAATATATATGACAAAAGAGCCAAGAATATACAATGGGAAAAGGGAAGTTTCCCAACATCAATTATCCCTTCTATAATTGATGTTGGGAAAACTGGACAGTCACATGCAAAAAAAAAAAAGAAAAGAAAAGAAAAGAAAAAAAAAGAAACGTAATCACTACCTTACACCAAAAACAAAAACTAAAAATGGTTAAAGACTTGAAGGTAAGATTTGAAACCATAAAATCCCTAGAAGAAGACACAAGTGGCAAGCTCCTTGATATCAGTCTTACAGAGGATTTTCTGGATTGACACCAAAAGCAAAGGCAACAAAAGCAAAAATAAACAAGTGGACTACATCAAACTAAAAAGCGTCTGCACAGCAAAGGACACCATCAACAAATTGAACAGGTAACCTACTGAATGGGAGAAAATATTTACAAATCATGTTTCTGATAAAGGGTTAATATAAAAAATATATGAAGAACAACCAATAGCAAAACAACAACAACAAGAAACACCCTACAAATAATCTGAGTCCAATACATACACATGTGAAATGGAGACAAAGCCAGTCACATCACAGGCTGTTGTGAGAGTTGAATAGAAATAATGGAGTTATGTACTAATGCAGGCTTTTTGGTTCATAAGTAATTTTATTTAATTTCTAGTTATACAAACAGCAACCCAAACTCAAAACAATAGTCAAATAATACAAGGGACCACTTTTCAACATCCTATGGAGTGAAGCGCTAGCACAATCTCTCTTCTGGGGAAGGAGTGACAAGCCACCAGAGCTCCACAGTAACCGAGCTGTAATGAGACACCCACAGGCCCCGCGGCCCCCGTTCCTGCGCCACTCACTGCTCCAACGCATTAATGTCGGTTCCCACAAGAAGGTGTAATTTAATAATCTTTGAATTGCTGAGGCCTGTGTATTTTTAAACCTGAAGGCTCCGTGAGCAGCTGGAGTTCAATCACTAGAATAGCCTTTGTAATTTTAGACAATTATTTAACATCGGGTAGAAAATGCTGGATATAGAGCCATATATTTTCAAGTCACATTTGCACTTCCGCATTTATATGCCTTTTTCTAAACACTTAATGTTTTCAAAGACTACATTTGTTTTTCCTCAAAAAGGGATCTGATAGAGGAAAATGTTTTCTCTTATTAAGTACCATTTCTCATGTTTCTTGATAACTGGACTCCCACTTGTGTATCCCTTATACTAAACAGTGTCTCCAATTCTCTGCTTGCTGAGGCATCATCTCTAGATTTACAACGAATCTCTGTCCTTCCTCCACTCAGTGTGTATTTTCTCAGTGCCCACCCCTGCTTACTTAAAGTTTCCTCCCCGCCAAAATGTGATTACATATAATTGGTCATACACAATCCATTGTTGCTGTGAAGTTTCCTTTGTACACCATTAAAGAAAAACAAGACCTTTTAGTGTATTTCGATACAATTCAAATGCAAAAACCTTATAGATATCAGGTGATGCCACAAGCGACACACTATTGCAGATGGGATGAATTTCTTTTAAAATGATACAGCTATAAAATAGGAGCAAAAATAGAAGTGAAAAACATAGAGGGATGATCCTCAGGAAAACTGTACTAACCAATTTATCCAGGTAAACGGACTACTTTTCTGAAAAGCAGCTCACATATCGACACCACCTCCCCTGGGCAAGTGTAATTTACATCTTGTACTTATCCAACTACCGACAGCAAATCACCATGACCAACACATAAAATTGCATACATACCTCACTCAACTGGGTTTAGTACTATACTTTGTGCTCGGGGAGGACAGTCATTTTTCAACCTTCATGCATTACTACATAACATTGGTTTCATTAAAAATAATGGAAGGACTCATACTAAGCATCTTGTTCAAGTTAACTGGGTCTTCTAACAACTTAGCAACATGTAAATTAAATTGGTATAATATTTAAAAATGGAAAGCACTTGCTTACAGTTATAACTCAATCAGTCTGAAGCTGTTTCTATAATTTACTTTCCTCCAAATTTCTCTCCTTTTCCTCACCTGTATTCATAACCACAATCTATAAAGGGTGATAAAGGAATTGTAACTCCTTGACTTAATAGCTTCTTCTAAGCAATCAATGCCATACACCAGGGGGAGAAGACAGACCAGCAGAAGAAAGAAAAGTGAGGAACATGTCAGCTAGTCAAGTAGAAAAGAAATGCACAAATGAAAAAGTAAGACAAAATATGCCTCTTGGGATTTCAATTCAGTGAGTGTCTTAAGCAGCATCTACATGCAAAATATTTTAAATATCTCTAACACCAGGAAATAGTATCTTACCCTTTGCAATAGCATGTATGGACCTGGAGAGTATTATGATAAGTGAAATAAGGGAATTTAATGAACAAAATAAACTGACGAACTAAATAGGTTCATAGACATAGAAACACGGAAGAGACTGGCAGATCTCCGAGGGAAGGGGGTCAGAGGGGAGGGAAGAGATTAACCAAAGCACTTATATGCATGTACGCACAATCCATGGTAGACAATAGTGCTGCAGGCCTGAGGTGGGCAGGAGCCAGGTGGAGGAGAGCACAAGGGGGGGAATAGGGGTTATTTGTAATATTCTCAACAATAAGAATAAAAAAATAAAAAAATAATGTCTTAACAAACAAGCCTACAATACAGTAAAAAGAATAAGGCAACCACTCCACTGTATCTTAAGTAAACAGTAGTATAAATTTCTGACATAAATACATGGAAATTTAAATCTGGTTTAAGAGAGGGGGGTAAAAATCAAGAAAAGTCAAGAAGAAATGATATTTCACATGAGCAGGATTAGAGTTAGGGTTTTAGAAGTGAAAACTGGGGAACAGAACTAACAAAGTGATAAATTCACTCAATATAGCGAGTTCCTATCATAATATTAGGCAACATGCTAGGTGAATTGGGGAGGGGGTTGTTCAGTAAGCAGCAGAATTGTAGATAAAAAGCAAGGAGAGATTTGGTCCATCATTTGGGGGGCTTTCTACAACATGTAAAAGGTTAGAGCAGTTTTATTTCCTTCAAGGTACTCTTCCAATGTCCAAAAGTCTATCAAAGTGATAAATTCAAAACAAAACAAAAACTGAACATAATGATAAAGTCAGAAAATGAGATTATATAGAAAAATGATTATATAGCAATACACACACACACACACACACACACACACACACACACACTAGAGGCCTGGTGCACGAAATTCATGCACTTGGGAAGGGTCCCTCAGCCTGGACTGTGCCCTCTCACAGTCCAGGAAACCTGGGGGGATGTCCAACTGATGGCTTAATGGGTGTAAGCCATCTGTTGGACATCCTTAGCATTGCTATGGAGGCAGGAGAGGCGGTGCTCCCCTGTGGGAGCACAATGACCACCAGGGGGCAACTCCTGTGTTGAGTGTATGCCCCCTAGTGGTCAGCGTGCATCATAGTGACTTCTCATTTCACCATTTGGTCATTTGCATATTACCTTTTTTTATGTAGGACTAGTGGCCCAGTGGACAAAATTCATGCACATTAAAAGGGAATTAATTAGAGGAAATATTTTAATATTGCTATTTGCCCTTTCTCTATAATAAAAGTGTCAGAGATGAAAGAAAATTAGTAAAATGTATATGAAAATCTCCCTCCTCTCAGAATCTGGGGTGCGCTGTGGGACCTAGAGTCAAGTCCCTGCCCACCACCCGCACATGCTTCGAAAATGCAGGAGACCCAGACCTGGCTGGTCCCATCCCCATCAAGCCCCTTTGGGCAGAGGGTGCAGCTTCAGGTCCCCCAGCCCGGTGCTGGGTAGGGGGCACAGTCTCAGGTCTCTCATCAAGTCCCACTGGTGAGGGGCACAGCCTGAGGTCCCTCATCAAGTCCTGCTGGGCAGGGGGTGAGGCCTGAGGTCTCCCAGTACAGTGCTGGAGCGGGAGGCATATCCTGAGGTCCTTTGGCCTGGCACTGGGGTGAGGGATGCGGCATGAGGTTTCCTGGCCTGGCACCGGGGTGGAGGGTGCAGCCTGAGGTCCCCTGTCAAGCCCTGCCAGGCAGAGGGTGCAGCTTGAGGTTCCCCACCAAACCCTGCTGGGTGGAGGACACAGCCTGAGGTTTCCCAGCCCAGTGCTGGAGTGGTGGGTCCCAGCCTGAGGTCTTCAGGCCCAGCTTCAGGGAGGCGGGTATGGCCTGAGGTCCCCATCAAGCCCTGCTGGTCAGAGGGCATGGTCTGAGACCCAGCAAGCGCCACCAGGTGAAGGGCGTGGCCTGGGGTCCCTGTCAAGCCCTGCTGGGTGGGGGGACATGGCCTGAGGTCCCCCAGGCTGGCGCTGGGGCAGGGGGGTCACAGCCTGAGGTCCCCTGTCAAACCCTGCCAGGCAGGGTTGGGGCCTGAGGTCTTCCAGCCCGGCGCTGGGGAGAGGGTCACAGCCTGAGGTCTCCAGGCCCGGTGTCGGGTGGGAGGCACCGCATAAGATCCCACATCCAGCCCCGTGGGGCAGGTGGCACAGCCTGAGGTCTCTCGTCCCAGCCAGGAGCCATGCAGCCCCAGGTCCCTGCTGTTTGGTCATGATATGATGGTGTCCTGGCTAATTTGCATATTCCTCTATTATATAGATAGGTCTGCTGTAGATGAAGTCCCCTAGAACCATAAGAAATGCAAAAAATTCACTGTTAAGTCGTTCTCCAATTGCTTCCCCCTCCCCTGGGGTGTGTGCTGCACCTTGGGAACCAGTGGCCTTGACACTTTTCCTCTCTGAGCTTCATTTCTGAACGCATACGCATATACCACGGGAATCGTAATCTCTTCTCCGCCCGCCTCACTGGGTTGTCACTCGGAGGTTCTGAGCTGATAAACCTAGAAATGTTTCAGGTAAGCGATGTCTGAACGGGAAGGGATTATTTCTAAGCCCGCGTGTAGCCTCTCAGGTGGCAGGTGCAGATTAGGGGAGGAGGGCATGATTGTTTCCCAGGACTGTAGCTATGGAAGCTTTGAGGAGGTTCCTGCAGGCCTTGGAGGGGTGAGCTCTGGCCAGCAGCCCTGCAGGAGTGGTCCTCCCTGGAGGCGCTGGCGGGGATGCGGGGGGCGGACCTTTAGGGGGGCGGTAGGGGGTGGCGAGGCCAAAGGGGGAGTAACTGTCAAACCTTCCCACTTGGCGCCATCCTTTAAATTGTACAGGACTGTTTCGCAGCTGTACCTGTTCAGGGCGGGGCTCCAATCTCCTGGAGCGGGATGTGGCTGGGCCAGGGCGGCCAGGCGGGCTAGGAGGGCAGGGTTAGCCACACCCCCAGCGAGGTTCAGAGTGCTTCCTCTGTGGAGACAGCGCTGCTGCTGTAGCGGGGAAGGGTCTGACCCTGGAGGGCCACTCAAACCTGCCTCCACCTGGGTCTGGAATTGTAGGGAGGAGAGGCACACCAACCTCTTGGGCCCCAGACCCCAGGTGCCTCGGGTGTGCTGATGGGTGGTCGCTGGCGTACTATTGCTGTGGGCGACCCTGGCAGGAGTGGGGAGATCAGGAGTCAAAGGTGCAGCCTGCAGATACCCCTGATGCTGGGTCTTCTCCCCATCTGGTCAGCCTCCCCTTCCCCCCCGGAAGTGCAGGGGCTGGGGTAAGGTGTTCATCTGTCCCCAGAGGGGTTCGGGGACTGGGGTAGGATATCATGCAGGGAGACTGGAAGAGCTCCTTGAGGCTGCTTCCTCTTCCTTCTTTGCAGTCTGGGCCTGGGTCAGGCACTGTCCTCAGATCCCTGGGAACTTGGCTCTGGCTGCCTGCCCCCTGCTGCATGCACATCGATATGCAACTTGGTCATTACGGGGACATTGTCATGGACAAATCAGTATATTACCTCTTTATATGTATAGATACATATATATGTACACACACACACACACACACACACACACACACACTAGAGGCCCGGTGCACAAAATTCTTGCACAGGGGGTAGAGGGGGTTAGGGAAGGGCCCTCAGCCCAGCCTGCACCCTCTCCAATCTGGGACCCCTCAAGGGATGTCTGACTGCCGATCCTACCAATCGGGCCTAAATGGGCAGTCAGACATCCTTTCCACAATCCAGGACTGCTGGCTCCAAACTGCTCACCTGCCTGCCTCCCTGATTGCCCCTAACTGCTTCTGCCTGCCAGCCTGATCACCTCCTAACCACTACCCTGCCAGTCTAATTAATGTCTAACTGCTCCCCTGCCAGCCTGTTTGCCTCCAGCTTCCCTCCTCTGCCAGCCTGGTCACCTCTAACTGCCCTCCCCTGCAGGCTTGATCGCCCCCAACTGCCCTCCTTTGCAGGCCTGGTCCATCCCAACAGCCCTCCCCTGCTGGCCATCTTGTGGTGGCCATCTTGTGTCCACATGGGGGCAGGATCTTTGACCACATGGGGGCAGCCCTCTTGTGTGTTGGAGTGATGGTTAATCTAAGTATTACTCTTTTATTAGATAGGATAGAGGCCTGGTGCATGGGTGGGGGCCAGCTGATTTGCCTTGAAGGGTGTCCCAGATCAGGGTCGGGGTTCCCTTGGGGTGTGGGGTGGCCTGGACGAGGGGCCTGTGGTAGTTTGCAGGCTGGCCACTCCCCCAGTGGCCCAAGCAGAGGCCCTGGGATCTGGGATTAATTTCTATTCTACAACTGAAACTTTGTAGCCTAGAATGGAGGCCTAGGCTAGGGCTGCAAGTTTGGCTTCCTCCATCACCCCGGCAACCCTAGCCTCTTCTCTCTCCAGCTCCGTGACTACCGCCATTTTGGAGGGATTATGTATCTTGTATAATTGAAACTTTGTAGCATTGAGTGGAGGCCTAGGCCGGCAACAGCAGACAGAAAGCTTGGCTTCCTCCATTGCTAGGGAAACCCAAGCTTCTCTCTTGCTCTCAGTGGTGGCAGCCATCTTGGTTGGGGTTTATTTGCATAATTTGCTCCTGATTGGCTGGTGGGTGAGGCTTGATCAGAGGAACGGTCAATTCGCATATTACTCTTTTATTAGATAGGATTAGAGGCCTAGTGCATGAATTTGTGCATGGGTAGTTGGCCGGCCTGCCTGCTGGTCAAACTCCTGGTTGTGGGGACAATTTTCATATTAGCCTTTTATTATATAGGATTTAGTAAATTTATAGATTTTTTCTAGTCACCTCTTGAAATCACTCCTCAAAACATATTAGGAAAGATTCATCAGTCTGTTCCATGCTTCCAAGTCTCTGTATCTATTTTGTTGTCAATTTATTTTGCTCATTAGATTCCACATACAAGTGAGATCATGTGATCATGTCTTTCTCTGACTGGGGAAAGGTAGGAAGAAATTAACCAAAGAACTTATATGTATATATATAAATGGACAGACAATAGTGCATTGAAGACCTGGGAAAGGAGGGGGGTAAAGGGTCAATAGGGGGGGGGGGGCATCTGTAACATTCAGCAATAAAGATAAATTTAAGAATAAAAAAAATAGCAAAGAAAATAAAAATGTTTTATCACTTCTGAGAAGAACCTTTAAAAACCATATCATGGTCAGTCCTAGCCTTTGCTCAAGTTGTTTTGCTTTGTGTGTGTTTTTTTGGGGGGGTGCCTCTTAGAATATATTATTTAAAATTCAGTTGCTCATAATTTTAATAAAATATTAAAGATACTTAATTTAAAAGATTTCTAATGGACCTACAGACTAATTTTCGAATGAGCAAATCTTTGCAAATCAATTTTTCTCTTAAACAAATAGGATGCCTTAGTTCTGTAAATGACCCTACAATAAATCCTATAAAACATTTGTCTCAGATTATTTTATTCTTTCCCAAAGTATTGGAAGGAGAAATGGGGAGGAAAGGACAGGATTCATTACTTTTATAGGTTTTAAAATAATAATTTTGTATCTCACCATCCCACTTTTGTGCTATCCTTCCTCCTTCCTTTTCTTTCTTTCTTTTTTCTTTTTCTTCCCTTCCCTTCCCTTCCCTTCCCTTCCCTTCCTTTCCCCTCCCTCCCTCCCTTCCTTCCCTCCCTCTTTCCCTCCTTCCTTCCTTCCTTCCTTCCATATTTCCCTATAAGCAACTAAACTTGCCAGTTACCAAAAATCTGCTTAGCTCTACTTACCCACCTCCCTCTTGTTATATAACTTCCCAAAGTAACATCTTAATTTATAAAAATAACACATGGTTAAGGTGTGACTGAATCACATCCACAGGACAAAATTCAGGGCCTGCTGTGGATTTTAACAACATCTATCTTTGAGGTAAATTTGCTCTAAAATCAGTGCACATTTATTTTCTGCCACTTTTGACTTTGACAATAACTTTTCAATACTTCAAAAGTAAACAAATCACTAAGTTTCTGAAGGGGAATCCATCCTACCTCTTCCCCAACCCCACAATTTTCTTGGTGATAGCAACTTTCATATTTTTATTGAATTTATTAGGGTAAGTGATTAATAAAATTATATAGGTTTCAGGTATACAATTCTATAATACATCATCTGTACTTGCTACCCAAATCAAGTCTCCTTCCTTCACCATTTACACCCCCTTTACCTCTCACACATACACCTTTCCCCCTAATAATCACCATACTGAACATACTGTTGTCTGTGTCTGTGAGTTTTTTTCCCTTTGTTTAATCTCTTCACTTTTTCACCCAGCACCCCAGCCCTCCTTACCTCTGACAGCTGTCAGTCTGTTCTCTGTATCTATAAATCTGTTTCTATTTTGTTTGTTAGTTTATTTTGTTCATTACATTCCACAAAAGAGTGAAGTCATATGGTACTTGTCTTTCTCTGACTGGCTTATTTAACTTAGCACAATATTCTCCAGATCTGTGATGGAACCTTCCTTATATATCAGGACTGGATTTGGTAAATAACAACATTAGCTAAAATGAAGAAAAATGGACTCACTCAAGAAAGATAAAATGATTTTTGGTCTAGCAAAACAAAAACAACCTATGAAAATCTCTGTAAATAACACCTGAGATTGGAAAGGACACAGATTATAGAATACTAGTACAACTTTATTTCTAGAATTCAGTCTTATTTGAATAAATATTTTAGATTATTTACTTGTCATTATGCATACTCTGATAAAAACTCAGAATTTTAAATGACCTAGTGGGATTCCTATAGAACAAGGCATACAGAATATATATTTTGTCCATTAACTGAATTGATAATTAATGAGTATTTGCCACATGCATGCAATTAAAATCAAATCTACAAAGTTACTTTGAGAAATAAGGATTCCCCTTTAATTTTCTCAAAACTTTTCAATATAGATATAAAACTCCATATGTACATGTTACATAATACAAAAATAAGAATGTGTTATGGTGACTTTACCATATGTAAATTGTATTCCAATAAAAAATAAGATTGCATTAAATAACACCCAAGGAAATCATTCTTAAGAGAACAGAGCTGGTCTCTCAGCCCTGCAAAGTACCTTAAGAATTTCCAGTATCAATATCTACAAGCAATATCAGCTTGACATAACATTTTAGAATTAGTACATTTTTAAGAATCCAAGACAAAGCCAAGGAAGCACCAAGTACTAGAAAAGATTAAGCAAAATAAAAAGGCTAAAGTAAATATACTCCGTAAAAAATAGGTTACACCTTATGGTTAAATTGCCATCCATTGTTTCCACCAATACAAGGAATAGGAAATGTGACATTTAACATACATAAGTGGATTTCATACTTTTTAATGCACAAAACAAGTATAGGAAGTGCATCTTTGCTAATTATTAAATTAACATTTCTTGACACATATCAAGGTACTTTCTTGAGCCCTGAAGAAGAGGACAGCCACAAACATAACTGGTAATGCAGAGTCCAGTCGGGAGGACACTCAAAGCAATTCTAACACAGCCAGGAAGTGATCAGAGGCCAAGCAGCTTCAATAGCCCTTCATTTCCATCCCAGGGACACTGCTCAGTCTCAGCTTAAACTCCCTAAAAGAACTTCCCTTCATAATGGTCACAGGTTTCTTGAGGGTTTTCATATTAGCTGAGGCCTTTTTTCTCTCTATGGTTTCACACATTTTACTGAAATTAAAGTTAATGTCACCATCAGCTCACTGATTTCCATTTTCCCCACTTACTTATAGGAATCAAACAATACAATTCAGAGTGCTATTTCTAACATTTTGTCCTATTATTCTATTAAAAATGGAGAAAAAGGTTTTTAGGATTGTTATTTTTTTAATTTACGATTTCTATCAATTGAAAAACGGTGCTTAAAAACTATTTCTAAACAAATTGAGGCTTTTCAACACTTTATATCTTTTTTTATACTTCACATCTATTTTTCACTCTTTTCACCTTGTAGGCTATGTTGTATTATATTTCAAATTGACATTGATCCCCCCTTGATAATGTTGAATACATTCAATATTAGTACAGGCTTTATCACATAACTAACACTTTCTTTGCTTTGTAGTCCTTGTGCAACTCAGATCTTCTACCCAAGTTTGTTTTCTTTCGGTACAAAACACCACCTTTAACATTTCCTTTAGTAAGGGTTAGCAGGGGGCACCATCAGCTTCTGATTCTGTATTTTAAACTTATTTTTATATAACTTTATATTCGTTTCAGATATATGGCAAATGATTCAATATTTATATGTATTGCAAAATGATCACCACAAGTCTAATTTACACTCATCACTTCACATACTTTTTTTTTTCCATTTGGATGAGAACTTCTAAGATGTGCCACTTAGAAACTTTCAAATGTGCAACACAGAATTGCTAATCATAATCACCATGTTGTATATTACATCCTCAGGACTTATAACTGGAAGTTTGTACCTTTTGACCCCTTCACCCATTTCATTCACCCTGCATCCATCTCCTCTTGCAACCACCAACCTCTTCTCTGTATTGATAACTTCCCTGTACGCTTTTTTTTTTTCAGATTCCACTTATCAGTAAGATCATAAAGAACTTCCTTTCTTTGACTTTTTTCCTTTGCACAATGCCTTCAAGGTCCATCCATGTTGTTACAAATGGCAAGATTTCCTTCTTTTAATGGTTGAATATTTATCTTCATCCTATCTAATAAAGAGGGAATATGCTAACTGACCCTCACGCCATCACAAAAGATGGTGGCACCAACATCCATTAAGAAGGGAATATGCCAATTGGCTGCCTCCCTCAAAGATGGCGGCAACCACAGCCAATAAGAAGGGGATATGCTAATTGACTGGCACACCCTCAAAATGGTGGCATCCACAGCCAATAAAGAGGGAATATGCTAATTGATTGTCACACCCTCAAAGTTGGCAGCGCCCACAGCCACAAGATGGCAGCACCCAGTCCTCTCAGCCCTGTGCACCCTCCTCTGGAGTCCCTTAGTCCCCTTAGTCCCCCAGCTGCCCAGGGCCAGCCTGCAGCACAGGCAAGCCTCAGATATCAGCTGCCCAGCCACCCAGGGCCGTCCTGAGGCATAGGCAAGCTTTGGATGGCAACTGCCCAGCTTCCCAGGGCCATCCAAGGCTCAGGTAACCAGGGCCAGCTGGCAGTGGCAGCAGCAGAGGTGTGATGGGGGCGTTGCCTTCCCTTGATTGCCAGATCACCTCCCGCCCCTGAGGGCTCCTGGACTGTCAGAGGGGGCAGGCCAGGCTGAGGGACACCCCCTCCAGTGCATGAATTTTCATGCACTGGGCCTCTAGAATATGATAAAGATGCATGTTGCCTATAGTATAGGAGTTTGATATCCCACACATTCCTAAAAAATCTCAAGGCATCTACAAACTACTATTAGCAACACCTTTCTACCAGTAGTATGAAAATCTCCCTGTACCATGTAGGGATCATGCTAAAAAAATGAAATTTTAACTATTATTAGAAGTTTAAATCCTATTATTTCTAACAAAGGGAACAGTTTCCTTTTTCGTTCATTTTACTTTCATCAATGTAATTCTTCATTGCTATAGAGTTTAAAACAAACAACTTTTCTAACAAGGTTGTTTCCAAGAATCCCAAACAAGGTAAAAGCATAAGACAAGTCAACACTCTATGCACATGGAGGGCCAATTACATACCACCTCCCTGTCCTGTTACCCATTTCAGCACACTGTCCCCCCAAAGATGACAAATCTTTCCTGATGGCAACTGAGCTCATCTTGAAGCAGTAAGACCCACAGGAAGAACTCTCACATTGCCATCACATATTTCTCAGTTCCTCATTACTCAGAAGTCAGCTCACATGATTAGTCCTTACACATACAAGCATTGCTCCTCAGCAATCCAGACCATGGTAATTTACTCTCAACCTGCCTGTTCTACTGTCACATTAAAAATATCTCTAAAGAACTAGAAGAAGTAGAGCAGTGCCAATTATACTCATGGGCCAAGAGACAGTGATGTCGGAAATCTTTGTAAAGTTAAACACAAGAGATTTAGGCCATCAATATCATAAGTTATCTATAATAATAAAAGTATAATATGCTAATTAGACCAGACAGCCAAATGACCCTCCACATATCATTCCGGATGAAGCTGCAGCAGTGGGGGCCGAGGCGGAGGCGATTAAGGGTAATCAGGCAGCAGTTGAGCAATTAGGGGCAATCAGGCAGGCAGAGTGGTTAGGGGCAATCAAGTAGGCAAGCAGTTAGGAGACAGTGGTACTGGATTGTGACAGGGATGTCTAACTGCCGGTTTAGGTCCAATCCCTGTGACTGTCGGACATCCCCTGAGGGGTCCCATATTGTGAGAGGGTGCAGGCCAATCTGTGGGACCATTCCCCCTGCATGAATTTTGTGCACTGGGCATCTAGTTAAGATATAAAAATAATCAACCTCTACTAGTTGTACGAGTTAATAAATGCACATTTTTTTCAATAGATGAAGTTACACATATGTTGATAATATATACAATTTGATAGGTATGCTGTTTTGTCATATTGACTGCAAGTTTCAAACTTCATATGTCAAATTTTCTGAAAGTTGTTAACATTGTAGATATTTTTACACTTAAAATGTCAAATTTCATGCCAAAAGAAGAGTATTTGCAGGAAATTTTATTTCATTATTTTGAAGAAAAAGTTATTGTATTCTCTGGGAAGCTTATGGTGAACAAGCTCCATCTCAAGATACTTGTAAATACTGGTTTAAACGCTTTGAAAGTGATGATTTCAATGTGAAAGACAAAGAATGTACAGGTCAACCAAAAAAGTTTGAAGACCAACAATTACAAGCATTATTGGATGAAAATGCATATCAAACTCAAACTTGCGGAAAGATTAATTATTGCTCAATAAACAATTTCCACTAATTTATAAGCAATGGGAAAGATTTTAAAGGAAGGAAAATGGGTGCCACATCAACTGAATGAAAGACAAATGGAAAACCACAAAATCATCAGTAAAACGTTGCTTCAATGGCACAGAAAGAAAGTCTTTTTTCCATCAAATTGTGACTGGAAATGAAAAGTGGATTTATTTTGAAAATCCCAAATGCACAAAATCATGGGTTGATCCAGGTCAACCATCAACATCGACTGCAAGGCCAAATCGCTTTGGAAAGAAGACAATGCTCTGCAGTTGGTGAAATCAGGAAGGTGTGGTGTCTTATGAGCTTCTAAAACCTGGTGAAACCATTCATACTGATCGTTACTGATAACAAATAATCATTTTGAACCACACTTTGATGGTGAAATGACCAGAATGGCCCAGAAGACAAGGCAAAGTAATTTTGTTTCATGATAACACAGCATCATACACTTCAAAACCAGTTAAAGACCCATTAAAAGATCTTGCCTGGGAAGTATTAACCCACCCGCTGTATTCATTAGTCCTTGGTCCTTCAGATTGCTACTTGTTCTGATTGATGGCACACGCACTTTCTGAGCAGCACTTCAAAACATACAAAGTGGCCAAAACCAGTTTGGCTCAGTGGATAGAGGATCGGCCTGTGGAATGAAAGGTCCTGGGTTTGATTCCGGTCAAGGGCATATACCTTGGCTGTGGGCACTTCCCCAGTAGGGGTGTGCAAGAGGCAGCTGATCGATGTCTCTCTCATCAATGTTTCTGACTCTCTGTAAAAAATCAATAAAATATATATTTTTAAAAAAACATACAAAATGGGAAATTGGGTCTCTGAATGGTTTGCCTCAAAACAAGAAAAGTTCTATTGGGACAGTATCAACAAATTACCTGAAAGATGGGGAAAATGTGTAGCTAGTGATGGACATTAATTTGAATAAAACACTTTTGATGTTTCTCTTGAAATTACTGTGTTTTCTTTAATTACAAAAATCCGCCATTATTAACTGGTACACCTACTAAAAGGAAAATCTTGTATTTAACTTCTGTAAATGCCACATGAATAACAAGGTAAGGATCTTCAAGTTTGCCTGAATTTGTCTGGCTCAGTGAATAGAGCATTGGCCTGCGAACTGAAGGGCCCCAGGTTCGATTCCAGTCAAGGGCATGTACCTTGGTTGTGAGCACATTCCCAGTAGGGGGTGAGCAGGAGGCAGTTGATAGATGTTTCTCTCTCATCGATGTTTCTAACTCTCTATCCTTCTCCTTTCCTTTCTGTAAAAAATCAGTAAAATACATTTAACAAAAAAAAATCCTCAAGTTTATCTATCAGACAATGATAAATTGTACATGACCATGAAATAATAACTCTCCACATAATCACAGTCAAAACAATTAACTTTAAAGAAATGAAACATCCAGTTTGGCATTATAGCTCTTGTTATTTCCATACCAATGCTCCAAGATTTTCAGTGCTACTTGAATCTCCATGTGGAGATTTATCAATTGAGTCTTGTCTACTACTAACACTATAATCAAACTATACAGTAAGCTATTTATATGTCTGCAATAATTTCCTTTTCAAGATACACCAGACTTCAGTTTTATTCTGCAAAATCATTTTCAATTACATATTTAATCTCTATGTTATTGCTTAAATTACACACACACTGCCCTCCTGCCTAGATCCTGGCTGGAGACTCTGGCAGCAGCTGCCACACATGTCAGAAGGTTATTATTGTGTTCAATAGGAGCCACATGTGCCAGTCGGCCACAGCAATTTGTACCTATGACCTAATTCAACCTATCAGCTTTTGCTAATTTTTCTTAAAAGAACAAAGAATAATTCCTAGTACTCATAATTCAGAAAGGAAAAATAAATATTCCAGAAATGAGGCATACAAGTATCATTTTCTCTCTAGACCCCCAAATAAGTACCTATTTAGAGATCTGGAGAATCCGCCACGACACGCTATACCACACACTAACCTTAAAATTTAAATTTCATTCACGGTTACTAAAGAATGGAAATAAGGAAAGGGTTCATATTCATGCTTTTAGGACAAAGGTGTTGCTCTAGATACCATTCTACCCACCAAGAAACAAAAAAAAATGGGGGTGGGAGGGAAGACCAGCAAATGGATTCAATATGTAGGGCATACTGAATACATGATCCTTAAACTTTTCTTCTTAATGTTTCAATGTTTCAAACATTGGTAATATAATTCTTCGCCCAGTTCCCAGAAGACTTGTGATAAACCAGGGTAAAGGAACATGCTGCTGACCTCTCCCATATCTAGGAAGTACCATGAATGTTTCATTAAAAGGTGACCCTCAAGCCTTTAGCAAAGATATCAAGGAAAACTGGCTGACTGTCCTTCTGTTGTACTAAATATTGAGTATCTGTGTGGATAGTCAAGATATGGAGCAATGGAAACTTGTGCACACTTCTGGAGAAAGTGAGATAGTAGAACAATTCTGGAGAGAAATTAGGCAATTTCTATGACACTTAAGATGTATCAAGTAGCTCAATTTCTGTTTCTAGGCACCTGAGAGATTCCTACATGTGAACATAGGAACGTGCACACCTAATGTTCTCGGCAACACTTCTGATAATTTAAAAAATGGAAAATAATTCAAACTATCTACTACTAAGCTTTAAGTACTGTACAGCAATTAACTAGAACTAGAGTTATCAACACAAATGTCAAAAACACGAGTGAAAAAGCAACCTGCACCAAGATACATAAAATATGATAATATTTACATAAAATGAAAAATCAAAAATCTATAATAATAAAAGTGTAATATGCAAATTGACCGAACAGCAGAATGACCTTTCGTACAACCACGCTATGATACTCACTGGTGTCAGGCAGCCAAGGCAGGTTTGTTGCAGTTGGTCAAAGGTCAGGGGCCCTGCCATCACCTAGCATTCACCCCACAGAGGGATGCCCAGGCCACCCTCTGCCCTGTAATCAATCACAGAGTCCCATGACGGACTGCCTCAAAGAGGGAGGCCCAGGCCACGGGCCAGCAACGCTGTGGTGGGTGGGTGGAGCTGGCCAGCAATTGCCCAACAGAGGGAGGCTCAGGCAAGCCAAGCGATCGCACCCCATGCCTATCGCCCACAGAGGGAGGCAACTGGTGAGGGGTACAGGAGGCAGCACTGCACAGATGGCAAACAGTGGCCGTGGCAAGGCCAGCTGCCAGCAGCCGGGGTAAGGAAAACCCGAATAGGCCTTGATCCCTGGCCAGGCCTAGGGACCCTACCCAAGGAATCCAAGATTGTGAGAGGGCAAAGGCCAGGCTGAGGGACACCCCCCCCCCCACACACACACACACACACACACTCACTCACACTTCCGTGTACAAATTTCATGCACTGGGCCTCTAGTAAGTGTATATATAGCTTATGGATACATACGTACGGATGGCAAAATAGAAAACCATTCTGTGGCAGATTTCTCTCAGGTAACTGGATTAAAAAAATTAAGGTGCTTCAATTATCTATAATGTTTTGTCTCTTAAAAAACATCTGGTAATCTATCTTAACTGCTAACTGTGCTTTATCTATTGATTCTCTTGTATCTTCTATGTAGATATAACTTGTAATTATCATATTATTAATAAAAGTTGTCCCTCTATTTTAATCCTTAATAACTTTCATCTTGCTTCTTTAACTTGTCACACTGGAGCTGGCACTTTCATTATAATGTTAAAAAGGACAACAGGCAGGTAACCTGCTTGTCCCATCTTTACTTCAAGAGGAAGGATTCCGTAGCTTGACCATGAAGAATGATGTCTGGCCCAGGTTTCAGTAGGTGCGCCATATCAGGTTAAGGAATTAATCCACTCCTAATCCAGGCTTAAAAGTTAGTTGCTATTGTTGGCTAGTTATAAACGAGTACGAAATTTTTGGATTTTTTTTTCTGCATTTAATTAGATAATTGTATGGAGTTTTTTTTTTTCTTGTACCTATTATGAGGTAAAGTATATTAAGAGGTTTTTTTAAAAAAAACACACACACACACACTTACATTCCTGGAATTAAACCCAACTATGTGAATTTGTTTATATCAATAGAGTTGGTTTGCCACATTTTAATAAGGAATTTTACCTCTCAGTTCTCAGCTGAGATCAACCTCTAACTTATCTTATCATTCTGCCCCCTTTGGTTTTGCCTTGAAGGTTACATTAGTATCAAACTACATTGCATAGTATCATAATATATTTTCTTATATTCTGAAAGATCTTGTATAGAATTGGATTATATTAAATTATTCCTTAAATGCTTGACAAAACTAGATTATAAACATCACAAGGGTCTGGTGTTCATTTTGTAAGAAAAATTATAAATAGTGGCATCACTTCTCTAACAATTGTAGAATTACACAGTAAGTTTTGGTTTTCACTTGCCAATGAGTTATTCTTCTTCAACATGTTCTTAAGTCATCAAGTCCTGTCATCTTTACTTTGAATATACTATATACCCAGAATCTCACCTGCTAACTAGGCTCTCTGCTCCTGCTCTGGACCCCCTCTAAGTAACTAGATTCCCTTTTAAAAGGTAAATCAGATCATATCATTCTTCTGCTCAGAACCACCAATCAGAAAAAAGCCAAGTCATAACAATTACCTACAGATGACAAGGTATTCTTTTACTGACCCAGCAGAGTTTCCCTGGAGTTCTGAAAATCAGAACTGATCAAACTCTAGGAATAACAAATTATTATTTTAAAAAACTATTCAAGTGGTGCAGACATTTGAACTTGAAATTTAGTATTTATCAAAGATGACTTGACAGGTATGATAAAAACTGATATACCAGACTTGTAAACAATTAACAATCTCCTTTCAGACAGTGGACAATAGGCAACACAGGACTATGATTCTTTGAAAACAAGAAGCGAATGAGGTGAGCCATATGACAGCTGAGGCTGTCTGTTGGAGCTACATTTCAAATTATAATTCAGGGAAGAGAAACCCAAGCAGAGCATGTTATTATAACTGATGAGAGAAGACAGAAATTGAAGCTAGAGATGCAAGGTGGTTGGAATTTGCAGAGAAGCATATTGATGAAAAATCACACACAGAAAGAACTTGAATCTATAAGGATCACTTTGTATTTTTGAATAAACACTAGGTTATGCATTTATAGGATAAGACACCATGATGAAAGAACAAATCTCAGCCCTGTAAGGTAAACATTCCAAGAGCTCATACAAAATCAGGAGATGTTTAAGCTCCAACCAGTTACAGTGAAAAAATTACATGAATATGCATGGGTTTAGGTGGCAGTTCCAAAGAGTCTCATCTAGGTAATAAAGCTAAAGCAGTTCTAGAGTGGAGGCTACGAGACACACAAGTAACTTTCTGCCAAAACTCAATCCTCTTTAAGGGAAAATAACAGATCCACATACTTAACAACAAAACCTTAACAATAATCACCATACAGTAAAAATTACTAGATACTAAAAAAATACACAAAAAAACATAAAAATGTCACATAGAACCAAGAGAAATATTAGAAGATGAAAACAAATCCAGAAAGGATAGAGGAATAGAATTGTCAGAGAAGAAATTTAAAAGATTTACCATAAATATATTGAAGTATCTGAAGGAAAACATGAATATAATAAAGAGAAATTAAAGAGCCAAATGGTTCTTATAGTATAGTTAGAAAAATACCACAATTTTGATAGCTGCAAATCCTATACTTATGTTGATAAGAGAAATTAAGGAAGACCTAAGTAAATAAAGCATACAGCATGTCCATGGATTAGAAATCTCAACACCATTAAAATGTCAAATTGCCCCCACATTTATCTATAGATTTAATGTAATCTCCATAAATATTCCATAGGCTTTTTGGAGAAATCAACAACCTGATTCTAAAATGTATATACACATGCAAAGATCCTAGAACAACCCAAACAGTATTAGAAAAAAACACAAGTTAGAGAATTTCAACATTTGCTATAAAGCTACTATAATTAAGACAATGTGTGATTGAGCATAAATAAATATATATAAATGAATGGAATAAACTATAGAGTCTAGAAATACAGCCACATATATGTATAATCAATACATTTATAACATAAGTGCCAAGGTAATTCTATATGGAACTCATAGCGATTTTCACAAATGTTGCTAGGAAAACTAGATACTAATATGAGAAATAATCTGGACCTTATAACATGCACAAAATTGTATTATACACAAATTTATAAGCTAAAACTATAAAATCCTAGAAAAAGAGAAATATCAGAAAATCTTGGAGTAAGTACATATTTCTTAGAGTACCAAGCTCTAATTATGTAAAAAAGAAGAAAAAAAGAAAACTGGACCTCAACAAAATTAAAATATTCTACTCTTCAAAGGATACTAGTATTAGTTTTCTATTGCTATCTACACTAATAAAAGAGAAACATGCAAATTGACTGTACCTCTGCAACACACAAGCCACACACACCAGCCAATCAGAAGTGAGTATGCAAATTAACCCAACCAAGATGGCAGCAGCCATGGAGCTGGAGAGAGCAGGAAGGTTGGGTTGCCCTGGTGATGGAGGAAGTCAAGCTTCCCACCCATTCTGGCCGGCCCTGGCCTCTGCTCAAGACCACAAAGTTTCAATTATAGAAGATAAATAAAACCCAGATACCTGCTTCCAGCCAGCCCTGGCCTCCACTCAAGGAGGTGCTGGGAGGCTGGGTTGCCAGGGGCAATCCAGGCTACCAGCCAGCCCTGGCCTCTGCTCAAGGCTACAAAGTTGCAATTATAGAAGATAAATAAATCCCAGTTACTTGCTTCCAAGCCAGCCCTGGCCTCCACTCAAGGAGGTGCTGAAAAAAAAAAAAGAATAAAAGGGCGGGCTGGGAGCTTGGGTTACCAGGAGCTGATCAGGCCAGGATGGGACAGCAATTGTGGGTGATCAGACTGGTGGGAGGCAGGGCTGTTGTGGATAAGCAGACCAGCAGGGAGGCCAGTTGGGGGTGAGCAGGCCAGTGGGGAGGGAAAGTGGGGGTGAGCAGGTCAGCAGAGGGGGCAGATGGGGGTGAGCAGGCTGGTACAGGGGACAGCTGGGGGCGAGCAGACCAGCAGCAGAGGGCAGAGTGGTTAGGGACAATCAGGCAGGCAGGCAGGTGAGCAGCTGGAGTCAGCAGTCCCGGATTGTGAGAGGGATGTCAGACTGCTGGTTTAGGCCCAATCCCTGTAAACCATCCTTCGAGGGGTCCCAGATTGCAGAGGGTGTAGGCCAGGCTGAGGAACACTCCTCCACCCCAACCCCTGTGCACGAATTTCATGCACCGGGCCACTAGGAAAACACACAAATTTATCAGCTTAGAATAATGCCACTACTAGGTATCTAAGATAAATAAAAACATGTGTCCACCCATAAACTGTACAAAAAGAAAAGGCTCACAGAAGCTTTACTCATAATAGCCTCAAGTTGGAAATCATTGAAATGTCCCTCAACAGGTGAATGAATAAATAATTTGTGATATTACCATACAATGTAATATTACTCAGCAAGAAGGAATGAACTAATGATACATGCAGTAACACAGATGACTATCAAAATAACTATGTTGAATGAAAGAAGTCAGACAAAAATAGAATCTGTTGCTTGGTTTCATTCACATGAAATTCTAAGACAAGCACACTTAATTCGTCCTGATAGAAAGTAGATCTGTGGTTGCTTAGGGATGAAGAGGGTTGACTACCAAGGAAAACCAGGGAACTATGGGTGATAATGGAAATGCTCACGTCCTAAAATTCAATGAATGTTGTAATCACAGACTCACCAGGTCTCTTCCCCTGAGGGCTAGAACAATGACTGAAAAAGAGTGGGCCTTGAGAATGTGAACGGGGCACCTATATCAATTTGAATGGATCCAAATCTCATGACCCCCAAATCCTATTCCCTATCCTTTGCCAACAGAAGTGGTCTCTCTCCCTCCCCCTCTCCCTCTGCCTCTCTCCCTCTCTCCCTCTCTCCCTCTCTCTCTCTCTCTCTCTCTCTCTCTCTCTCTCGTGCGCGCGCGCCCTACACCAGTGGTCACGAGCCACATCCAGCTCTTTGGCGCCTTGAGTGTGGCTCTTCCACAAAATATTATGGCCTGGGCGAGTCTATTTTGAAGAAGTGGCATTAGAAGAAGTTTAAGTTTAAAAAATTTGGCTCTCAAAAGAAATTTTAATCGTTGTACTATTGATATTTGGCTCCAATGACGAATGAGTTTGCCGACCACTGCCCTACATCATACTGGAGACATGACCTTTAGTGCCAGGACCTGTTTTATTAGTAGGGTACGAAGCTAAACTAAGAGACTCCCCAACTCCCCATGCAATATTTAAAACTATGTAACTTTTTCAGAGTGAGAGGGAGGAAATCTGCAGAATCTGCTCCTCACAGTCATACAGGCACCTCAAGTCGTGAAGCAGCTCTGGTGTCCTCGATGTGGAGTTGCCTCAGTTCCATAACTTCCATGCTGTGTTGTCATTTCTAGCCAGCACATGGAAGAGCCGAGAAACCAGGACCAGAGGCCTACTTTTCAGTGGGTAATGCAGAAATTTCCCACCTCACTTCTCACATTCCACCAGTGAGGATTAAATCTCACGTCCTCATCCAGCCACAGAGAAGCTGGGAAACATTGTCTCTGCCATAGATGTTCTTAATAAATTTTGCAAGACTTTGTTTTTATTCCTAAGAAGCTTTTCCACTAGTGATCACACACTTATTTCATAAAACATTGTTAAAGAGCTAATATTTCGCTTAGAACACATTTACCCTTACCAATGCATCTTTCTTTAGATGACTCAGCAAAAATAGTAGTGTGAGTGTGTGTGTGTGTATGTGGGTGTGTGTGTATATTCTAGCAATTTTCAACCTTTTTCATCTCATGGCACACATAAACTAATTACTAAAATCCTGTGGCATGCCAAAATATATATTATATTTTTTTCTGATCTAACAATAAAATAGGTATTATTTTGGACAGGTACTGTTGTATTGGTTGTTGTCTCTTTTTAAAATTATTATTATAATCTAAGGGAAAAGAAGTCAGTGCTCCTGAATAAATAGTCAAGTATTGCATGTTTTAAAAATTCTTGTGGCACACCAGTTGACAATCAATGGGGTATGCCCTAAGTTAACACATTAGAAACAGCTATACTTCTATCCAAATATGTAACAAATCTCCTATATTTCATAATTTGCTCAAACAATTGTTTCTCAGAAAATTCTAGCAAGGTTTTCTATAGATCTCTTATTCATATACATTTATATAAATTTTTGGTGTTACCATGTTATTTTCTTTATATTATTACTAGAGGTCCAGTGCACGAAATTCATGCACGGGAGTGGGGGGGCGAGGGATGTTCCTTAGCCCAGCCTGCACCCTCTCCAATCTGGGACCCCTCGAGGGATGTCTGATTGCCGGGACATCCTTCTCACAATCCAGGACTGCTGGCTCCAAACTGCTCATCTGCCTGCTTCCCTGATTGCCCCTTACCACTTCTGCCTGCCAGCCTAATCACCTCCTAACCACTACCCTGCCAGATTAATTGACTTCTAACTGCTCCCCTGCCAGCCTGTTTGCCCCCAACTTCCCTCCTCTGCCAGCCTAGTCACCTCTAACTGCCCACCCCTGCAGGCTTGGTCCCTCCCAAATGCCCTCCCCTGCTGGTCTGATGGCCCACAACTGCCCTCCCTTGCAGGCCTGGAACCTCCCAAAGGCCCTCCCCTGCTGGCCATCTTGTGGTAGTCATCTTGTGTCCACATGGGGCAGGATCTTTGACCAAATGGGGGAAGTCATCTTGTGTGTTGGAGTGATGGTCAAACTGCAAATTACTCTTTTATTAAATAGGATAGAGGCCTGGTGCATGGGTGGGGACCAGCTGGTTTGCCCTGAAGGGTGTCGTGGATCAGGGTGGGGGTTCCCTTGGGGTGAGGAACAGCCTGGGAGAGGGGCCTGTGGAGGTTTGCAGGCAGGCCATGCCCCCCAGCGACCCAAGCAAAGGCCCTGGAATCTGGGATTAATCTATATCTACAATTGAAACTTTGTATCCTAGAATGGAGGCCTAGGCCAGCAAGGGCAGGGTGAAAGCTTGGCTTCTTTCATTGCCAGGGAAACCCAAGCCTCTGTTCTCTCCAGCTCAGTGGCTGCCGCCATTTCTGTATCTTTTATAATTGAAACGTTGTAACATTGAGTGGAGGCCTAGGACGCAAAGGCAGGCAGAAAGCTTGGCTTCCTCTGTTAAAAGGGAAACCCAAGCCTTCCTCCTGCTCTCAGTGGTGGCAGCCATCTCGGTTGGGGATTATTTGCATAATCTTCTCCTGATTGGCTGGTGGGCATGGCTGGTGGGTGTGGTTAAGGTAGGTCAAATTTGCATATTGCTCTTTTATTAGATAGGAGAGCAAAAAAACAAGTGCTCCCCAAATGGTTTGGCACTTTTTGTCTTTTACTAATAAATATCAAAAGACATTTATTATTCAACAACTAACAGTAGGTTTTGTGAAACTTAAACAGTAGCTGACTTGAATTGCTTAAAAAACTGCTAATTTTTATTCTCATACTTAGGATTTTTAGTTTTTAAAGTCTTGTCAATTGTGAGATGGTTTCATATTACCACATCTTATATTTGAAGATACCATTTACACCTAGGGAAGGATTCATGATTAATTATAACAGCCTGTGGGCAATTTTGAAATTTGTTTAACCTGTCAGGTCTGATCATTGTTTTAACTCATCAAATAGCAGAAGGAAAGCTTGACCTAGCACGCAGGTCAACCAATGCCATATTGATGTAGCTTCTGCTTACACTATTGTTGTTATCGCAATTCCTTTAAAAAAAAAAAAGGTAAGAATCCTTTTAAGCCAGTATCTTATGAGAGTCAGTTTAACCAAAATTAAATAGAGTCCATAGACCCATTAAACCAGGGCACCTAAATGTCAATGTTTTACAATGGGCTAAAAGCAAACAGAAGAGAGAGGGCCCCAGCGTTAACCCCTCTTACATGTGGCAGTCCATGCTTCCCTCCTCCTATTATTCCTCCTAGAGCCATTTCTGGTCAGTATGCCAGAAATAAGGACTAAGTGAGTCAACAGCAATCCACATGTTATTATCAATAAAGCTGATTTCTCAGTACTTTTTTTTTAACCTAAAAAAAACCCCCACATTTTCTTCTAACATATAATTGCCTTAGTACCCTCCTGAGATGTACATCACCACATATTGCCCATCCTTTAGTTCAAAGACTACTGATCTGACCTATATGCCAGAATGTAGACCTTATTTTGGCAATAGCTAAAAAACTCAAAACGGAGGGTAAATCCTGAATATTTATAAGCCTGGACTTATTTATTGGTCAAGTGAAGGTGACAAATGCCAGCCTGGGTCTTGAGGTAAGCCACTTAATTCCCCTTACATGTATATGAGACAGGAAGTAAGGGAAGCAAGGCCCGATGCTTCTAATTCTTGGGCCACTTCCTTTGTCTCAATTTTCTTTGCTTTATCATCAGAGCCCAACAACATTAAAAACTCCACTGGGAGCTCTGCCAGAATTTACTACATATCTAATTCATTGTCTAACACTTTGCTTTTCTTCCACACCTGGCAAGTGAAATTCTGATGAGAACAGGAATGCCTTTAACCCAACTGAAGAATGAGAGGGAAGGGATAGGAAAGAAGAGCTGTAAGCGGGAGAGGAGGACTCTGTTCAGAAACATGGAGTGCCGCTTCAAGTTCAGAACAAAAACAGTCCTTAGAAATTGCACCTCTGCTCAACAGATGCCTAATACATTGAAGTCACTGTACCAAAAGATGTTCGAAACTGGTCAAGAAGTCAAGACCGGTTTGGCTCAGTGGATAGAGCGTCGGACTGCGGACTGAAGGGTCCCGGGTTCGATTCCGGCAAGGGCATGTACCTTGGCTGCGGGCACATTCCTGGTGGGGGGCGTGCAAGAGGCAGCTGATCGATGTCTCTCTCTCATCGATGTTTCTGACTTTCTATCCCTCTCTGTTCTGCTCTGTAAAAAATCAATAAAATATATTTAAAAAAAAAAAAGAAACTGGTCAAGAAAAAAGCAATCTTAACAGGTTACAGGGAAGTCAAGCACACCCATATCACCTTCTGTTTGGCTTCACTAATCACCCCTTAGCCCAGGGAAACCAAATGTCTCAATCTGTGCTCTAAGTTTTATACTGCTATGCAGACTTCAAGTTCATTTCTTGGATTCAAGAGAATGTCTAGTATAAAAGAAAGATAAAAGCTCACTTCTGAGTCACTTCCACGAAAAAAAAAAAAGTTGGTTTTTTTAAGAGTGTGGATGCCTCAGAACTGGAAACCACCCTGAAACAAGGGGGCTCCAGGTGCAGATACACGCTATGTGGATTCATCCAAGGGGTCTGGGCATTTCTCTGCACAGCACGCCACTCTCCTGTCTGCCCGTTTGCTGTTTTGGCTCCCTCAGTTTTGACTTCCTCCTAATGCCAGCTTGTACTTGCCCATCGTGGCAACTTTAGCCATTACCTCATCAGCCTGACTTTTAAATAGCAAATCTAATTGGTAACTGGAAAATTATCTTAAGTTTGTTCATTCACTCAGTCAAACATTTACTAATTACCTAATTTGTGCAAAGCACTATCTTGAAGGTAGAAATGCCCAGCCTAAAAACAAATCAGACGTTTGCTCCAGGGATGTTAAGTTCTAAGGAATTAGAGGGAGACAGACAAAATAGAAAGTATTTCACAAGAACAATCACACCCCAAACAACCTGATTTTAAAATGGGCAAAGGATTGACTATTTCTCCTAAGATGATATATCAATGCCTAATAAGTATCTGAAAAGATGCTCAATATCCCTAATTAGTAGGGAAATGCAAATCAAAATCACCTCAGACCCATCAAAATGCTACCATTAAAAAAATTGAAAACATATTAGTAAAAGAAAATAATAGTGTTGGTGATGTGGAGAAATTGAAACATGTTTGTACTTTTAGTAGGAATATAAAATAAACAACAGTTGTAGAAAACTGTGTGGTAGTTCCTCAAAGAGTTAAACATAAAATCACCATATGATCCAGCAATTCCACTTCTGGGTTAGTACACCCAAAAGAAATTGAAGGATCTCAAAAAGGTATTTGTCGCCCATCTTCATAGCAACATTATTCACAATTGCCCAAAGGAAGAAGCAACCCAAGTGTCCATCAACAAATAATTGGACAAACAAAATGCAGTACATATATTAAGCCTTTTCTTTAAAAAGCAAATTCTGATGCATGCTTCAATATGGATGGAGCTTGAGGACATTTTGCAGAGTGAAATAAGCCAGACACAAAAAGACAAATACTCTATGATTTCACTGATATGAGGTACTTAGAATAGTCAGATTCAAAGAGACAGAAAGTATAATGATGGTTACCAAGGATTGAGGCATAGGAATTGGGGGTTATTGTTTAAGGGGTACAGCGTTTCAGTTTGCAAGATGAGTTCTATAGATTGATGGTGGTGATGGTGTATAATATGAACACATTTAATACCACTGAAAAGTACAGTTAAAAATGGTTATGAGGTAAATCTGGTTACCTTCTTATAATCTCCCATTAAATAACAATATACATTATATTATTATTATATATTTTACCTATAGTAAATATACTAGTATATTAACAATATATATTATTTCCAAAGATGTAAAGTTCTATGGAGAAAATAAAGGCAGGTGGGATAGGGAGTGCTGGAGAGAAGGGAATCTCAGATAGAGGAAAAGTTCCTCACCAGCCCAGAGCATGTGGGAATTAGAGTCCAGAACCTGAGAGTCCTGGGCTTCTTGCTGGGAGAGACACAAAAGGATGAGAGGCACACTGAGATAAATCCTGGAGCTCTCAAGCCAGACGGGTGGTACCATGGCAATGGTGCCTTGGAAGCACACAAACTCTCCCCCAAAATGCCTTTGGAGTCCTAAACAGGTAGGCAATGTCTTGGCCTTCACAGTAGGATCCATAGCCTCACCAATTTGTAAGTACAGAATCTCTGTATTATACCCCTCCACTTAAAATGGTAACTATCCTGTCATCTGCTCCCAGCATTGCCCTTAAATATTCTGACCGGGATTGTGGCTGTGGGTGCCTGCCAGTAACATGCCCTTGTTAAAAGTCCTAACAAATAAAGCTCGTTTTTTAGCTCATATCTGCATATCACACCACTTCCCAAATCACTGCTTACCCTCAAGTCAGCTCCTTCCCCTGGTCGCAGCAGTGACTTTAGGCCATGATGGGGTGGGCACAAGTGTAAAACGCTCAGAGAACCATGCCACCCAATTCTGTATGAGCTGGTGGCACTGGATGTCAGGACATTAATTGCATATGTATCCTATTACTATATGAATTTAAACAACTCCTGGCACTTGAATATTATCTTTATTTTCACTTTTCTTTATCAGAAAGAAAATTCCACAAGTCTCGTTAATAAGCAACACTGGAGGTAACCATCACACTTAACATCCTAGATAATAAAAGGCGAATATGCAAATAGATCAAATGGCAGAATAACCAAACTACCAGTTACTATGATGTGCACTGACAACCAGGGGACATGCACAGAACATGGCAGGTGTCGGCTGTGACAGGATGGTGGAGCAGGTGAGCAGGGGCGCCAGACCAAGTTGGAGCACTGGTAGCTGTCATCGGGGCAAGCCCCTGGTGGTTACTGAAAATTATTTGCCTCCTGCAGGCCGCAGTCCTGCTCGGAGCTTGCACCTGCTGCCAGCGCTGGCCCCACTCACACCTGCTGCTGGCGCTGGAGCCACCGCTCGCACCCACTGCCAGTGCCCAGCGCTGGCCCCAATCACTCAGCACTGTCAGCAGGTGGGAGCAGCTGTGGAGAGTGGGCTGCCAGCAGATAGGAGAATAGGGGCTGTGGCGGGAAGGGACGGGCAGAGAAGCAGAGTGTGGCCGATACCCGCCCCTGTACCTACTGCAGCCTCATGGTAGGATCCATAGCCTCATCAATTTATAAGTACAGAAATCTCTGTATTATACCCCTCCACTTAAAATGGTAACTAATCCTTCATCTGCTCCTTTCAAGGTGCACAAATTTGTGCACTGGGCCTCTAGCAAATAATAACAGGAAGTTAAACCAGATTAAAACTACCCCATTTTAAGTGAACAATTCTGGGTGAATAAGATATTATTATCATGTAGCAATGTTCTAAGCTTACTATCTTGATGTTTAAAGATATGACTTTATAACATTCATTCATAAAAACAGAAACACAGTTTTACAATAGTTTAGTAAAAAAAATAAACCTACATAATCAGTCATAGTAGAAACAAAGTTTAATACAGTTACATAAAATGCAACCTTTGCAAAACTACTTACATCCAAAGAATCTTCCTTCAATTGGATGAGGGCCATATTCTGTGATACCAACCGGCAGGAATATCCTAAGTAAAAGAAAGGACACACATGTGAATTTATCATTCCTTCCATGAACTAAATGTTTTTCAATGGTTGTTTGAATTCAGGCTCCCTTTGTATATCTTTCTTATTACTTCTTTAAAGCTATAGGTTCATACAGAAGAACTGGGCAAAAGTAAGTTTAAATTGATTTTGATTCTTGCAGGCAGTTTGATCAGAAATGATTGGGAAAGTCTTCAAAACTAATGGCTAAAATAAATACTTGCCAATTTTCTGCAGATTTGTCTTTATCCTTATCTTTGTATAACATTAGGATAAGCCTTGGGCTATCCTATCTAATAAAAAAATATGCAAATTGATCATACTTTCACTGCACCAAATAAGCGGCACCCACAAGCCACGCCCACAAGCCAACCAGGAGCTATATGCAAATTAACACACAACCAAGATGGCTGCTGCCCATGGCAGGCTGGGCCAGGCAGCGATCGGCCAGATCGCAGGGCAATTGCTTTGCTGGATGCCCCAGGCCGGGCAGGGCTGGGGGTGTGACCAGGCAGCGACTGGCCTAATCACAAGACGATGGCTGGCTGGGGTTCCCCGGCCAAGGTCCCCTGCCCAAGGACGGAAAGTCTTGGCCAGAGGCTTTGGGCCTTGGGCAGGCCAGGGGTGAGCCGTCAGTAAGACATCCCCTGAGGGCTCCCAGCATGTGAAAGGGGACAGGTTGGGCTAAGGGACCACCCACCCCCAGTGCACGAATTTCGTGCACCGGGCCCCTAGACCTATCTAATAAAGACAGAATATGCAAAGTGACCATCACTTTGTGACAAAGATGGTGGCACATACAGACGATAAAGAGAGAATATGCAAATTGACATGACAAATATGGCATTCTGCCCTGCTCCAGCCGTTCTGGCCTCTGGACAGCACGCAAAGGCAGAAGGTGGCTCCAGGCTGGAGTGAAGGCCTGGGTCCCGGGTGCCAGCAGCCAGGGGAAGGAAGGCTTATTCTTCATGCATTGGGCCTCTAGTCTAAAATAATAGCAAACACACTAGGGAGACAGATAAAATCTAACGGTGCCCATATGTCAACATGAACTTGTCTATCATCAGATCGAGATCTCTCATCTGCTTTTAAAAAGCAGGTAATTCTCATAACATATTTCAAAGATATACTGTTCTACATTAAGAAAATCACTTTTCCTACCAAATGGTTAAAGCAATCTCCATTTTAAGAATTAAACTTGGGTGTGTTTTTTTTTTAAAGTTTGTTTTGGAACAAAAGTCTTCCAATATTAATTCTTTTCAACAATTTCTATCACCTTTTTATATAAAGTTATCTGTATTAATGATGCAAGAGAGTCTTTTCCACTTTCCCCCCAGAAGGTGCACATATTTCCTATGAGGCTCTTTCCTCCTCAGGCTTTGCAGTCCACTCTGGACAGCTGGAGACACTCTGCCACACCACACACCCAGTTACAGCCTCTCCAGACTCCTCCCCTTCAAATCCACACACTCTGGGAGCGGGCGGTTCCAGCAAACCCAGGATCAGAACCCTGGTCCTTCTTTGCCATCACCCTCCACCCTCTCAGTGCCCCGATGGAAACCTGGCATCAACATGTGATTTTCACCAATCCTCGTCTCATTTTATCTCATTGAGAAAGGACAAGAAAAGATGCCTTCCACATAGAAAACTGGCCCTCACAACCACTTCTTTCTCAGTACCTTAAGCTAACAGAGCAATGATTTACAGAAAATGAAACAAATCATCAGCACATAGAAGTTTAACCTTGCAGCAAGTACATACGTGATAATCTCAAGAAAGGGCCTTGCCCAGCTGGTGTGGCTCAGTGTTGAGCATTCATGAATGAACCAGAGGTCACAGTTTGATTCCAGGTCAGGGCACATGGCCAGGTTGTGGGCTTGATCCCCAATAGGGGGCATGCAAGAGAGCCAATCAATGATTCTCATCAGAGGACGGGAAAGGAGAAGGAGAATGGTAGGAGGAGGAGGAGGAAGAGGAGAGGGAGGGGGAGGGGGAGGAGGCAAAAGGAGAGGGCAGAGAGAGGGGGAGGGGAGGAGGAGGAGGGGAAGAAGGAGAGAGGTGGGAGAAGGGGAGAAGGGGAGGAGGGGAGGAGGGGAGGAGGGGGAGAGGAGAAAGAGAAGGAGAAGGAGCCCTAAGAAATGCTGGCTCTAAAGCAAAGAGGGGCCAGGACTCTCCTTTGCACAACAGCTGAAATACCCTCCCCACAGGTGCTACATTTAACTAGAGAAGGAGAAAGGCATTGATAACGGATAACGAGCATGTTACAGCACTGCTGCATATTCATGCTCAATTCCCTTCAGCAGGTCTTTTTTCATCTTGAGGAAACCCTGCTAAAAGGCCCACAATTTAATTCAAGACAGGCAAGAATTAAGAAAAGAAAAACCTTGTTTTTTTTTTGTTGTTGTTGTTTGCTTGTTTGTTTTGGAGGGAGACAAATATTTTTGTTTATTTGGGAATATACAAAGTATATCCTTCACTATCATTTGAGATGGATATTTTATAACTCACCTCAAAACACAAATTTTAAAGCACAAAATTATGCCTTTTAACCCAACTGTTATTTTTTAAAGCAAAAATATAGCCCAGGCTGTTAACAACAGTTATCTCAAGGAAATGAGGTTATTTTGAAAACTGAATAGTTTAAAATCATAATACCAAATGGGCTAATACCTGCTAAACCTCTAAAACAAAACAAACAAAAAAGGAAGAAAGCATGAAAAAATTTTCTATGCATTTTCAAACTGATTCATGTTTATATTTTAACAATAGGGATGAGTAAAAATGAGAACTTTCCAGCATGCCAGTAAAATTTCTGCATGGTAGGACTAAAATAATTGAACTCTTTGTTTCCTGTTAAAATTTTACAAATGTATTCCTCCTTCCTATAAAGTCTTAGATTAGGTCCAGAAGGGTGGTCTACATTTTATTTTCATACACAAAGGGGATATTGCAACCTTAATCACTTCCTTCTATGTTAGGCTTACTCCTTCTTTATCCCCAGAGACTCCCAGCAACTTTATGCAATATGGATTGTTACAAATTTAGTATAACTGATGCAAAAGGATTTGCCGGTAGTTCTTTATTTAAGCAACAGCTGCAGAAGTGAGCTGTAATTTTTAAGCCCTAGCTTGCTGCTTTATTCTATATTTTTCAATTTAAGCGAAATGCCACTTGACAACTGAAGCTGCACAAAGACATTATGGGGAAACTTGAAGTACTTTTTTAACCAATTGCAGGGAGAGGGCAATAAATAAAACCAACGACACTTTCATAAATTTTAATATAGAGAGCTAAAGGTTTCAGAGAAGTAACAAGTTGTTGGTGGTGGTTTTTAAATTTGGAAAATGAAGTGAGATTTTGCTTAGAGAATTATCACACAGTACACTTGCTCTAGACAGACCATAGAAGTTTAACACAGTTAATTGTGACTTAGCTAATGTGGCAAATCAAATTATGTCAATCCAGGTTTGGAGTGCTTGATTTCTAATGTTTTTTGGATAAAATGAGATCAACTCTTGGAGAAGAGCCAGGTATGAAATGTCAATCCACACTTGTAAATTGAGATCTAGTTCTTTAATCTTCCAGTCTAACAAGACGACCATAAAATGACGGAGACAGAACCACTGGGGTTTCATTTTTTATTACAGCTGAAACGAATGCACACTACAAAGGTCTTAGTCTTTCAACTACCTGAGTACAATCAACATTCAGAAAAATCAAAAGAGTACAGTCTATGGTACTTACAGAAGGACTTGATTTTAAGACAATAAAATAACAATTCACACTAGAAAATATTACCAACCAAATTTCTGTTTTTGCATCAGTATCTCTTTTTCTGAGGCAAGCTCATATTATTAAAGATATCCAAATCCACTTGTTTTTTTTACAGTTTTGGAATGGTTAGGAACAATTCATCCTTCCTGACCATACCTCCTAAGATCAGATTAATCAAGATAGACACTTCTGGGATTCAAAGTGGTTCCAAACCCTCACCAAGTGTGTTGCTGTCTCTAAATATTTTCACGGAGAAAGTGGTCAATCGTTATTTGAGTGTGAGTATATGCAGCATATTGTCAGACATCAGGAATGGATGATAAAACTTGACTATTCCAGATGGGGCCACAGAGGCTCAGTATGGAGTCCTTAAGTCATCTGTAGAATGAAGAAGCCAAGGACTTGCCCGTAGAACCGCATCTGGGCACCTTTCCCTCCAGACCCTTCACACCCTTCCCAGGGATGTTCCATCACAAGAAAGCACACACTCAGCCTTGCCTTGTGGCCTCCTCCCTGAACTGGCCTATCGTGACCCATTCTCTGCTCAGCCTATTTTTTCCCTCTTCAACAAACTCTTGAGGGCTCAAGTTTGAGTCCTAGCTCATCTGTGAAACCTTCCCTGTGAAGCTCGAATATTTTTCCTTCTGGGAAGTGAATATCAAGTGTGGCGATCACGTGCTCAGATTTTCAGCACTCTCGTACCTCTATGACCTAGGCTAAGTTGTTTGATAATTCTATGCCTCAGTTCTATCTTTGAAAAGGGGACAATGCAGATCTCAAAGGGAATTAAATATGAAACTTATGTAGCACAGTATTTGGCACATTATAGCTAACATTTACTGAGTAACTATTATTAACACCAGTCATGCTTAATACCTACATTACATAATTATTACTTTCTCATCTACGTCACTCTTTAATTTATCTCACAGTTAACTCATCCCCTTCGTAGAGAATGTAAGCTCCGCAGGCTGAGAGCAGAACATCAGGTAACAATTCTATCTGCAGATAATAATAAAAAAAATAACACATCTAACTTTCCTGGGGAAAACAACACTAAGATTGCAAATGGCACAAACAATGCCCAGCTTCCCCTGAGAAGGGGATTTGATTTCCTTTTAATGGGCAAGGCAATCTACAGGCAATCACAGGATGGGCAAATACCATATTTACTCACATTTAAAAAATTAAACTACTAAGACTATAAGAAGTGGTTTAAAAGTATCAAATGATGAGGAGCAAAATGCAGAGGGCAATTCCAACTCAGACATGGATGAGAATGAAAGCCATTTCCAACTTTCTGACTATAAATGAAATACACACTAGGATTTTGTTCTCACACACCCCACATGCACTAGAAACAAATTACAGATTTTGAATACCTCACACTATTGCCTAACATTTTAATAGATGTTTTATCCATTGGTAATAAGGAAATGACAACTACACAATTCACAAAGGCTACATTTGAGATTTCATTTTAGACTAGCTGATGCCAAACTTTTAAGCTAAAATAGAAAATTGCCAACTCTTGAACCACAGCTAGTTAGCATAAATGCAAGCATGGCACAGCAGCGGTCTGGCATGGTGCCAATTCTAAACTACCTACAACCTACAGTCAGGACGACTGTCTATCTACATAATACTCACCGGCTCATAGGAGACAAAAATATCCTGGAACTTAATTTGACTAAGTATATTTATTTTCCAGGCATGAACTAAATTAAATTATCAAACTGTGATTAAAAGGTAGATCAAATACTAAAAAGAGCCAAGAACCCAAACATATGTCATCCTATATAGTACTAAGTGTACCCATTGTAATCAAAGAAAACACAATAATTTCAAAAGAAACGTCAAAAGTGTTTTATTCCAAGTAATGTCCATCACAAGCTACACATTTCCCCCATCTTTCAGGTAATTTGTGGATACCACCCCAATAGAATTTTTCTTGTTTTGAGGCAAACCATTCAAAGACCCAATTTTCCACTTCTTTGTTCGTTTTGAAGTGCTGCTCAGAAAGTGCATGTGCCATCAATCAGAACAAGTAGCAATCTGAAGGACTAAGGACTAATGAATAAAATGGGTGGGTTAATACTTCCCAGGCAAGATCTTTTAATGGGTCTTTAACTGGTTTTGAAGTGTATGATGCTGTGTTATCATGAAGCAAAATTACTTTGCCGTGTCTTCTGAAACACTCTGGTCGTTTCACAATCAAAGCATGGTTCAGATTGATTGTTTGTTGGTGGTAGTGATCAGTATTAACGGTTTCACCTGGTTTTAGAAGCTCATAACACACAATACCTTCCTGATCCCACCAAACGCAGAGTATTATCTTCTTTCTGAAGCAATTTGGCCTTGCGGTTGATACTGATGGTTGACCTGCGTCAACCCATGATTTTGGGTGTTTGGGTTCTCAAAATAAATCCACTTTACATCGCCAGTCACAATTTGATGCAAAAAAAACTTTCTTTTGTGCCATTGAAGCAACATTTTACTGATGACTTTTTGGTTTTCCATTTGTCTTTCATTCAGGTGATGTAGCACCCATTTTCCTTCCTTTAAAATCTTTCCCATTGCTTGTAAACGACTGGAAATTGCTGAGCAATGTTTAATCTTCCTGCAAGTTGTTTTTGAGTTTGATATGCATCTTCATCCAATAATGCTTATAATTGTTGGTCTTCAAACTTTTTTGGTTGACCTGGACGTTCTTTGTCTTTCATATCAAAATTATCACTTTTAAAGCATTTAAATCAGCATTCACAAGTATCTTGAGATGGGAGGAGCATGTTCACCATAAGCTTTCCAAAGTATACAATAACTTTTCTTCAAAATAATGATTTAAAACTTCCTGTGAATGCTTTTTGGCACAAAATTTGACATTTTTAAGCATAAAAAATATCTATGATGTTAATAACATCTTCGGCAAATTTGACATATGAAGTTTTGAAGGTTGTTGTCAATACAACAAAATAGCATACGTATCAAATCGCATATATATCCACATACATGTAACTCCATCATTAAGTGGTACACCTAGTAAAAGTGTGATATGCAAATCGACTGAACGGCTGAACAGTGGAACGACCATCCAGATGACCATCTGGGACCATGCTCTGATACCCACTGGTGCCAGGCCAGCCAAGGCAGCTAAGATGAGACTGGGCAGGGGCCAGCCATCATCCCATGATCACCTGGCAGAGAGAGGCCCAGGCCATCAGCTGATGGGGCAATCAATTCGGGGGGGGGCTCCACAATCACCCCAAAGAGGGAGGCCCTGGCCACTGACTGGCAGGCTGCAGTGGGTGGGCGGGGTTTCGGCGGGGTTTCCCGCTGGGAGGGAAGCCCAGGTCCCGGGTCCCAGGTGCCGGAGGGAAACTGATGCCAGCAGCCAGGGGAAGGAAGGCTTACTCTTGTACAAATTTCATGCCTCGGGCCTCTAGTCTCTAAATATGAACTCTGACTAAAAGTACTACTAAGGACAAGTTGCCTTAAAATTTTCAGAGTTGAAAATCGTAAGACATCCCAATTTTAGAGATGTTAAAATATAAAAACTATTTGCATCTTCAAATGAATAAAATATACTACCCTTTGCCTCCTATCTGCTAACTCAAATTTCAGGGAACAGATTTTGCAAAACCTTATGAATCTGTTTTAAATGATCCCTGTATCAGAAAGCAAGAGCCCTGAGACCCAGTATTTGCTTGGTCATTAAGTAGAGTGTAACTCTATAAACTCTGAATTTCCCCCTTGAGCTTAAGACTGTTCATGTGTAAAGAATGAAAATGGTGTCCAGAAAGCATACCCAGCACAGAGCCTGACACTCAGCAGACACTATTCATTTTTTCTCTTTTCCTGACTTCATCTAGGGGTATGATTACCAGACACTTGATTTTCCTCCCAACTATCTCCTGGGTACCGCAGATGCACACAGAATGTACAAAAATGTACAGAATATATCCAGTCAGTATAATAAGAGACAGATCAATAATGTTCATGTTACCAAGGGTTAGGGTTAAGGTTAGGGTTAGGTTAGAACACAGGTTCACAACCCAGACTATCTGAAGTATGACTTTGTGCTAAACGTAGCTGGTATTTGTGATCTGACACGAGAGAGTCTAATAAAGTGACTGGATGTCTACATATTCTTTAACAGGCGCAGGCTCAACAGATACCCTAAGTCAGAAAATGACATTTAATCTCTCAATATCGTTCAGGGTTACTAACTTGAGTTCTGAGTACAAAGTGAAAAAATAATTCAGACATAGTTTTTCCAAAGTACATCAGTGCCTGAGCTGTTACAAGCCTACTTTGTGACACCCAAGAGATGTCTGAATTCAAATGACACACTAGCACAAATGTACGTAGAGACAAGCTCCAGAAGAAATATATGACTTTGGCAAAGTCATCAGCTTATAAGCAGGAGGCATAGTGGTCTTGAATATTAACTATAAACTATCAATTTTAAAGTATCTTATGGATGTGAGTGTTTTGGAATCCAAGCTACAAAATGTTGTTATACATTCTTTGAAAAATTCAAACTAAGTCATACAATTGTTATCTGTAAAAACTGGACAGGTATCAATTATCTCATAAGGTTCAGAGAAACCTCATTGTGTGCAAGTAAAGCCTTCCTCAGAATAAGAAGCCATTTGTGTTTCTGGGTTGATTTGCAGCCCTTTGCTTTTATTTGTATTTATTCCAAACTTGGCTAGACTCTGATGAGCTGCAATAAATAAAAGGAGCAAGCAGGAAGAGGGACATGTATGCTCCCAAGGGCAGGGTGATCTGGCTGTGGAAATTAAGTCTGGATTTAGGGACACAAAAAGGCTGTGAGTCTAACAGAAACACTCAAGATCTAGGAAATTAAAAAAGCTTATCACTACAGTTCTATTTTAAGTTGTGGAAATTACCCACTTCTTTCATATTGCTCTAGGAGAGCAGAAAACATACCCCTAATTTTTTTAAAATATATTTTTATTGATTTCAAAGAGAAGGGAGAGAGACAGAAACATCAATGATGAGAGAGAATCACCAGTTTCCTCCTGCATGCTTCCCACTGGGATCAAGCCCGCAACCCAGGCATGTGCCCTTGACAGAAATCAAACCCAGGACCCTCCACTATGCAGACTAACACTGTATCCACTGAGCCAAACAGCTAGGGCATACCCCTAAATTTTAACTAGGAAGTTCTGGGCAGCAGTCAAGTTTATGTACACTGTATGAACAACAGGAGCCATAATTCAATAGCAGGTGCTCTAGGCTAAGTTTATATGGGAAATTATACCTGAAGGGCCAGTGTATATGCATATAGAGAGGGACAGTACACCAAAAGCCAATGTATTACCCTTCATTTATAAAAATGTTACAATATCACCAAAAGGTTATAAGAAAAAGGTTTTTATTTTTTAGTAGTAGTAATAGGCCTTCACAGAAACTTCACCACACTAATCTCTAAAAACTTGCATTTGAGAGACATCTATCACAGATCAATGGACAAATTCTATAACTAATGCTTCCGAGGCTGCTCATGAATCACATGTTACTCTTCTGTGACTTTGTTTTCAGCTGGATGAGAGTTCAAATTACATTTTATTAGCTATATCCTTGAGAATAAATTATTAAAAAGAAATGTTTGTCTATTTAAAAAAAGAGATGAGATTTGGCTGGGTGGCTCAGTTGGTTGAGTATGTCCCATGCACCAAAGGGTTGATAGTTTGATTTTCAGATGTGACACACAATCTCCCTCCTCCTCCTCCTCCTCCTCCTCTTCCTCCTCCTCCTCCTCCTCCTCCTCCTCCTCCTCCTCCTCCTCCTCCTTCTTCTTCTTCTTCTTCTTTCCTCTCCTCTCCCTCTCTCTCTCTCTCTCTCTCTCTCCCTCTCCCTCTCTCTCAAATCAATGAAAAATAAATAAAAATTTTAAGAGATGTAACTCCCTCGATATGGTAGGTATTGTCTATAATTAAGATTATCTAAGAGATGAAGCTGATTCAAAAAAAGAAGGTTTACAGAAAGGGGCACCAGGAAGGGTACTCCCAACAGGACAACAGTTCAGATGTTCTAGTATGTTTCTTTCTAAAGTGATCTGTGACAAAGACTCTCTTTCCATAAACACATTATAAGCTATGTAGTCCTCATATATTCATTTTACCACATACATACCACAGCTTGTTATACCATAATGGTGACAGAAATACCAGATAATTTAAAAATAATTCAAATAGTTAAAACTATTTTTAATTACTTATTTCAATTACTTTTCAAACTTAAAATGTACCTCTTTAACACAAATAGAGTTATTTGTACTTAAATTTCTTTTCTTCAATTTTCATTTCTGTATAACTTAGCAACCAAAGAGGTTGCCAATTCAGATAGGGAAAAGAAAAATACAAGAACCTTAGAAAAATCTATTATTAGATAAAATAATTAAAATGGTTATCTACCATATATATTTATAAAAACTTAAGTGACCATCCAAGCATTCGACTGTTCGTCTGGTAGCTATGACACACAATGACCACCAGGGGGAAGACACTCTTTCCAGTAGAGTAGGGAGCCTGATTCCTCACAGAATTGGCCATGGGTTAGGTTACTGCTAGGGCACTGTCCACCCCCTGGTTCACCACACCCTGGACCCAGAGAGGAGGGAAGAGGGAGCCAGATTCCTCCCAGAATTGCCCGTGAGTTAGGTTGTGCTGGGCACTGTTGGCCCTGAATATGCTTCACCCACACCTCGGACCCAGAGATGTCCCTTGGCCTGGCCTGTGGGGATCGGTCCAAGACCAGCTCTCCTACATCCCCCCGAGGAGTCCCAGATTGCAAGAGGGTCCAGGCCAGGCCAAGGGACCCCTCCGGTACATGGCCTCTAGTAATTATGTAAAATAACTGCATATGTAAACTTAATGAAAACATGCTCTTAGTATCTTAGACTATAACTCTGTAAAGAAGGCAATAATAAAATCAAAGTTGTTAACTCTTAAATTCTATATCCCATGTACTGTGTTTAATACTTTTCAGGAAGATGTAATATTTGCAATATTTATAATGGGTAGATAATGCTCCAAAGACCATCTTCATTTGATTTCAGTAAAATTTTCTTGGCTTAGAATGAAGAGTTCTATGAAATATGAGGAACTCCTAATTGCTTCTACAAGACACTTTAAAAACAACACAAAAACTAGCATAAGGGAATTCTTTTAAATTAATTACCTATATTGATTGCAGTTTCTTGTTTGTCTCCTGTCAGCACCCATATTTTAATTCCTGCCTTCAGCAGATTTGCTATGGTTTCTGGAACACCTGCTTGAAGGCGATCTTCTATGGCTGTGGCTCCAAGTAAAAGTAAATTCTAGATAGAAAAATATCTTCAATTAAAGATTGGTACATAAGAGCAGCATTTATGGCAAAACTCTGACAAAAGAAAAGCAGTCAAAATGTTGTAAGATAATGATCATGTTTCCTCTACATTAAACCTTTGTTTTCAGATAGTTAATAATATCTAGATGTGTGGCATTTCCAAGTTATTGAGCATGTCCAAACCTCTCCAGTACACATAGGCATCCAGTACTCATTCATTTCTTGGTACATCGGCATTTTAGAACAGAAGTCACCTAGCAGAATAGGTAGGAAAGTTATCCTGATGATATTAATAGTATATGAGCCCTCCCTTATAATCTCAAAATGACTCAAGTATTATCTATATATATAAAAGCCTAAGTAACCATCACAATCAACTAGAATAACTGGAACAACCAGTTGACCAGTCCCTATAATGCACACTGACCGCCAGGGGGCAGATGCTCAATCCAGGAGCTGCCTTTGGTGGTCAGTGTGCTCCCAGAGCCAACCTGCTGTGGCCGGCCAACCATCTGCAGTCCCTACCCCAGCTGGCCAACCTTCCATGGTCCTTCTCCCCATCCTTTCCCCCAGCCAGGAAGCCCCAATCATTGGCAGTGCAGTAGCGAGGGAAGGAAGAGGGGCAGAGGCAGGGAACCACATGGCGGCAGGGCGCCAAAGGTAGCAGCGGTGTCCAGTGTCTGTTCCTTCAGCACCCAGTCCAGCAACCATAGCATTCTCTCCCAACTCCACTGGGGCCTTTGGGCCCCCGGCTGAGACAGACACAGCCTCTTTCCCAGGGAGGCCAAGGGCCAGCTCCCTCCTCAGAGCCAGCAGCCAACCTCCCATGCCCTGTCCCTCCCCCAAGGCTGGCAGGCCCCAATTGGTCCACCACTCGCCCACTGTGGTGGTTGCATGGTGGCGAGGGAAGGAGTTGGGGGCAAGGCAAAAAACCATGTTGACATCTGGCAACCATTCCTTCTGCACCCGGCTCAGCGACCACTGGCCAGGCCTAGGGACTGCACACATGCATGAATTCATGCATCAGGCCTCTAGTGTTAGAGCTAAAACATGAGAAAAATGAATTCATTGAAAAGAAACTGATTCAACTGTTAAGAAAAGCCAACTATTTCTCAAGCATCCACAATATATGCCTGGCATTGCAGGTGCAGGTCTCCTACTTAATCACTTTCTTCTGACTCCAAAAGTAAAGTAGGGCAAGTTGAATTCAGTTTTAATCCCACCCAAAATCCAATAAAATTACAAACAAGTGAATATAAAACTCAAAAAATGAGTATAAAAAAAGCAAAGTGGAAATAATACACACACACACACACACACACACACACACACACAGGGATGAAAAAAGCAATCAAGTGATGACTTCAGAGTTATAAGAACATGAAAAATGGATGAACCAATGGTTGCTGTATGAAACAGAAGTTAAAATCAAGCTCCCAGATTTGAGGTCAAAGGAAAACAAAAATAATCAAACAAATGAAAAACTACAGGCCAAAATGTAGTCACTATCACTAAGCCATGCCACTAAACCAACACTTAATATCTAACCTAATTGCATTTTTAGCCTCTCCCTGCAATGAAATTTTAAACCAATCAGGCTGGAATTTCCTGAGAAATACTAGTAAGGTACTCTGCATAATAAACCCCCTACCAACCCCTTCCCAACAAAAGATACCACAGCCTAAAAATAATCCTTTCTTTTCTTTTACTAATAACTCCCCTGACACATCATCAGAGCTCAGAGCACCTTTCTAATTACTAGATGGGATGCTACCAATTGCTTAGTAAAGCCAATAAGATCTTCAAATTTACTCAGTTGAATTTTTTCCTTTAACAGAGAATCCAATGTGTAGAAAGGTACCTAAGATCTTGGGATAAAATGAAGAAGACAACAACAATAAAAATCAAAGTAGGCAACATGGAATAGCAATGGCAAAACTTCACATTATTAGAATACATAGGTGTGAGAATTCTTAGTATGTGCAGTGTCCTACCAGCCTATGAATTCTCACTGGTTAACTCAATAGGATGAGATCCTCTTGCTAAGCCTAATCTTAGGCAAGTACACAGACAAATCATTGACCTGAAACTTTTTAAGAAAGCATTAATGCTTAGCTGAGGGTGGCTACACCTCAGGCAGTCCATAAAAACTAAGTGTTTCTTAAAACAAGGTAAGAAATGTTAAAAGCTAGTGGTTGAGATACCAGAAAAGAGAACATCACTCTACAGCAAAAATATTCCTGATCCAATACTTTGTTCAACAGGCGGGTCAGCCCCTCGTCGGGTAATAAGGACTTTATTATATGCAATTACCTTCTCAATGATCTCATAACACTTCTCCAACCGCTGAGTTCGGTCTTTCAATATAGTGCTGGCTTCTTGATAGACTTTCAGCCACTCCTCATAATCACTCTCAGAGAGGTCAGCATATGCCAAACAGAGAGTCCGCAAGCCTGCAAAACAGCCACAGTATATCCTGAAAACGCAACTAGTGGTGGGGGCAAGCAGGGTCCCTTCCCTCTAGCTAACCTCATGTGGCTCCATTTCATACCAGCATGATCAAAAACTTTAAAAAAAAAACCTGCTACTTTTTAGGTCACTAATTCAACTTTCACACATTTAAAAAAAGAATTTAAAAACAACTCTACTGTATTGTAATATAAACCACCTTTTCTATAGATTTGAGAGTACACGAGAAGCCGTGAGAGTGAATCCCCACAGTAGGGAAGTACGGGAGTTGTGCAGGATCTATCTTTATATGTGCAAAAGCAAGTATCAGCAATTAGAGGAGGCAGGAGGTACATTTCAAGACAGCAATAAAAACCCAATGTGCTACCTTGTGAAAGATCCAGACTTTCAAGCAGCCGTGTGTGTGTGTGTGTGTGTGTGTGTGTGAGTGTGTGTGTGTGTGTGTGTGTGTGTGTGTGTGTGTGAGTGTGTGTGTGTGTGCACGCAGCCATAAGAACACATGAAGAAAAAGCAGCAGTCAGCACCTCAGCAAGGCTCCAACTTTCATCACATTCCCTTGCAGGAAACCCTGACATCAATGCTGTTTAAAGCCTTTCAGAGAACTCTTTTCCTGTTCCTCTGTGCGTCCAATGCATTATTTCCTGAAGTCATTAGCTTCCTCTGCACCCCTCACGCGGGGTAAGCCAGTGTCATGAGGACCACAGAGAGGGACAGGAAAATAACGTGAGTTTTCCAAGAAAGGGAACCATAACTACAAGCTGACTGTACAGACAGCTTTGCCTGCCTTTCCCCTCTGCACTGCTGGTTGGAGTCAGCAGAGACATATGTAGGTAACTGAATGTGGAACTTGCTACACATCTTGTCACTGCCAAGGGCACAGAATGTGGCGGATGGACACAAGGGTTGGCGTTAGAAACGTATACTCCTCTAAAGCCAGCTGTCCAACCATAACATGTCTATTCGGAACATGACTGCTTGCCCAGGCACCAGTCATAGACCCTTGAAAGTGTGACTTCAATGGTTAAAAACAGCATTTCCAAATTTCACTTACCTTCTGTGGCAAAATATTCCAGATGGCATAATGTTTCCTCCATGTATTTTGAATCTTTTGAAAGTCTATTAAAAATTACATTGTCCTATAAAATAAGGAAAGAGTGTGATTGGCAAACCATAAGTAAACCTTTGGTTAGCATTCTGAAGAGAGCTTTGTTTCTATGGTGTTTATTTTATTCTCATGAGAATATTGTGTGGGCAAGTAGAAATATTGTTCTTAGCTGGCTTCAGCCATGAGCTTTGGAAAACAAATTATGGATATGTCCAAATAAAAACAGTTGTGGGATGTAAAGTACTGCACAGGGAATCCTATCTAATAAAAGAGTAATATGCAAATTGAGCGTACCTCCGATCAAGCCACGCCCATCAGCCAATCAGGAGCAAATTATGCAAATAAACCCCAACCAAGATGGCTGCCGCCACTGAGAACAGGAGGGAGGCTTGGGTTTCCCCGTCAATGGAGAAAGCCAAGCTTTCTGCCTGCAGTTGCCAGACTAGGCCTCCACTCAATGCTACAAAGTTTCAATTATAGAAGATACATAATCCCAAAAGAAATGGCATCAGCCACAGAGCTGAAGGAGAGAAAGGCTAGGGCTGCCAGGGCGATGGAGGAACCCAAACTTCTGCAGCCCTAGCCTAGGCCTCCACTCTAGGCTACAAAGTTTCAAACAGAAATGGCTGTCACCACGAAGCAAGCAGAAGGCTTGGCTCCGCTCCAGGCTACTAAGTTTCAATTGTAGCACATAAATTAATCCCAGATCCCAGGGCCTTATCTTGGGTCGCTGGGGGGCGTAGCTGACCTGCAAACCACAATAGGCCCCTTCCCCAGGCTGCCCCACACCCCAAGGGAACCCCCACCCTGATCCAGGACACCCTTCAGGGCAAACCAGCCAGTCCCTACCCATGCACCAGGCCTCTATCCTATCTAATAAAAGAGTAATTTGCAGATGGACCATCACTCCAACACAAAAGAGGGCTGCCCCCATTTGGTCAAAGATCCTGCCCCCATGTGGACACAAGATGGCCACTACAAGATGGCCAGCGGGGGAGGACAGTGGGAGGTTCCAGCCCTGCAAGGTAGGGCAATTGTGGGCCATCAGGCCAGCAGGGGAGGGCAGTTGGGAAGGACCAGGCCTGCAAGGGAGGGCAGTTGGGGGCGAACAAGCCTGAAGGAGAGAGCAGTTAGGGGTGACCAGGCTGGCAGAGGAGGGAAGTTGGGGGCAAACAGGCTGGCAGGGGAGCAGTTAGACATCAATTAGGCTGGCAGGGTAGCGGTTAGGGGGTGATCAGGTTGGCAGGAGTAAGCAGTTAGGGGCAATCAGGGAGGCAGGCAGGCGAGCAGTTTGGAGCCAGCAGTCCTGGATTGTGAGAAGGATGTCTGACTGCCCTCGAGGGGTCCCAGATTGAAGAGGGTGCAGGCTGAGCTGAGGGACACCCCCAAACCCCTCAGAGTTTCATGCACTGGGTCTCTAGTATAGTCAATAATACTGAATGAATATGCATGGTGCCAGATGGGTACTTGAGTGATCTAGGGATCACTTTATAAATTATAGAACTCTCTAACCACTATGCAGTACACCAGAAATTAATATAAATAAGACTGTCAACTGTAATTAAAAACTAAAATTAAAAATCTACACTAATAAAAGAAATATGCAAACTGACCATACCTCCGCAACACCCATCAGCCAATCAGCCGTGAGTATCCTAATTAACCCAACAGAGGTGGCGGTTTAATTTCGATACACAGGCGCAGAGCGGCCAGGCAGGGCAGGACGCCTGCTATGAGGGGGAGGATGGGGAGCAGAGGGAGCTACAGGAGAGGTGCTTCAGCCAGGAGTGAGGACTGTAGGCACCTGGGCGGCTGAGAGCAAAGCCAGGGAAAGGAAGGCCTATTCTTGTACAAATCTTCACACATCAGCCTCTAGTATAATAATAAAAGTTTTAGAAAAGAAAAAAAAACATGTTGGGAAAACCATAGATGTCAGCAGAACCATCCAAGACACAATGGTGTCACATTCTCCCAAATTTGCACAACTCACACCAAAGTATATAATACCTTTGTGCAGGAGTGAGAGGGTAATGGCATGTCCTAAATTGCTCAAGTACTCTTGCTTCCTGACACTGCAGAAGCTCCTAACCAGGGAGGGCACCGCCCATGGAGCATGGAATCCCTTTCAGCTGAGAAACACATCACCCCCTGACAATTTCCATGAGTGACAAGCAGGGCTGAAGGACTGGACAACAGACGATCCATCTGATATGCTATAAACTGTACAGTTTTAGGACACAATTCTATTTTAAAGAAATCCAGTTTGGTTTAGGGAAACAGGTTGAAGAAAATTAAATACTACAAAAATAAAAACTGCACTGTAGCATTTCCATATTTACACTGTTTAGTTACAACCTTCCTCTGACCCCCATTGCCCCATCTGTACTTGCTGTAGTATTTAGAACACAATGGCAAATAAACAAACAAATAAAACACTTAAAAAACCTATCGTGTATAAACATAATCTTGATTTCAGTTATTACTATGAACAGAATTCTTTGAGTCCAGATAAAATGCCTTTAGAATTCCCATGCATGACTCATTTTTTAAAAGCTCTCGCTAAGTATCCTGAAATAAGAAAATGATTCTTTCCACAATTGATAAAGGTAAGATTTTCAACTTCATACTCTTGACACAGACTCATAAAATGAGCTTAATAATTATTTCCTTCAACACATAGGACCATAATTTAATAAGATAAAGTTTTGCAAGTCAGGCTCAGATACAGTAATATCTTTCCTTAAAGATAATACATTTAGATTTGATTACTTGGAGATAATTGGAACAAAAAGCCAGCCTGACCTAGGAAACTGACCACAGGGGGCAGTAAAAATACGGTCACATAACCTGTGGTGAATAAAAGAATAAATCACAAAAACTGAGAATTGCTGTTTTAAGTACATATATATACAATCTTCATATATCTAATCATACAGGGTGGGGCAAAGGTAGGTTTACAATTGTTTGTATGGAAAAAGACATGTAGTTCATGATTACAACAGCTTTATTAACTTGGTTTCCCACACTCACAACTATAAGCCTACTTTTGCCCCACCCTGTATATATAAGGATTATCACAAATTACTTAATCTTCCCAAAGTTACCACACAATAGTGGTAAACTAGAATCAGAATTCATACTCCTGGGATTTTCCATGACATAGCAAGTTACTGTTTCTGAAGCTGGCTGTTGACTACAAGCTAGCTTTTCACTGGCCATCTTTGCCACTTTGGCTTGAACCACTATTATCGTCAGTGAGCTTCTACTACAAAGTCAACCTGATGGCCCACCTGAAAGAACCTTTCACCCTTGAGCAAATGACCCAGAATGAGGAGGACAGCATTTGGGAAAAGCCACAGATTAACAGCAGGGCTGCCAAGAATGCCCTGCCGTGCAGGACTCGTCAGTACTTACAGCCCCTTTACAATAGAGCCGGAGTTGTCCTGAAGGAGTTCGAACAATTACAGACATTCTCTTTCTGTCACTGTAGATACAAAAAAGAAAAGGAAGTTCTCATTTGTCTGTTTTATAGGACCTATGTCCTATGATTAAACACCAAACAAGTCAAAAGGTGGTCTGGCAAGCCCCAAAATGACCAAGCTCCCTTTTCCCTACCTTTTTCCCCCAAGTCAGATTTTAATTGTATGGCTCCTATTCCTATTTTTTACATATAATGGACATTAACCTACTCCTTTCCCTGCCATAAAAACTCACTAGTATAGCTATTTATAGTCAAAGACACAGAAACAGAGAATTTGAGCATCTACTATGGACATCTAATTCACTTCTGACAATACTCTGTAACACCACTTTTCTTTATTTTGCAGTTCATAAATATTAAGTAACCATTTTGCGCAGTAAGAGCAAAATGGAGAACCTTCACTGTAAATCCACCTAACTCAGAAGTTCCTCATTATATCTTTTAACTGTAGTAGGAAGAAATCACTCATTCATAGAACACCCCTAATTGAGCACTAAGAAAAGCTCTAGAACTCCTTTCCCCACTCCAACGTGGATACTTCCTTATTCATCTTTCATCATAACCCATCCTCACTCAGAAAGCCTCAACGGCTCCCCATTGCCTATGGATTCCTCTTCCTGCTGATCTCCAGGCAACTCTGCAGCCTACCTTGATCTCCCACTAACCCTCTCACACACCAGGCTTCCAGCTCAGCAGAAGCCTCACTGTTCTCCTTCTTTAGCCCCTCAGTTCTATGCCTTTTAGACAACATTTCATCCTCCTGAAACATGTCCCAACTACAGTGAGCCCTTGATCCCCCACCTCTTTGGCCTTTGAATAGGTTATTTCCAATAGACTATAAGACCCTAAGACTAGGGAACATTATCTCTCCAGCTTTGTGTAAATCCCCGCATCCTAAATCACAGCACATTCTCTGACCTGGATTTGAATTATCTCTGAGCTACTTGGTAGCCAGTGCTCTAAGCAAGATTATTCACCCCAATTTTCATTTTCTATATAAAGCAAGGTTGCCACCAATTACTTCAAAGAAGTGATTAGATCTAGAAAAAGATGAGTCAACTAAAATGAAAAAGAACCATAACTATAACCAGAAATGATTTTTGTTTCCTCTTATTCTTTGATATTTTTAATAGATTCTCATATCTACATCCATATTCACCTATTTTTATCTAACTCCCTTTCCTCTTCCTCATCCCTTAAATAACTGCTGCCCCAAGTTAATGCAGCCACATAACAGCACAGTTTCCAGGATATCAACAAGAGATGGGGCACAAAACATCTGGATAGATGTTTACATCTGGAGAGATGTTTAATAGCCCCTCACCTCCACACATGGACATGTCCCCAACCCCATACGTGAACTACTACTATTATCAACCACCTTTCGCTCCCATTGAATACTCAATCCTAAGGATTCAAGTTTGCAGTCCTAAAACTAAAGACTAGGGCTGGGAAGAATTTCCTAAAAAAGGGTAAAAAATTTATCTTTTTCCAAATAGCTTATAAAGCAGACAGAGCAAACAACTTGTGAATCATTTAACAAAGGTTGTTGAAAAATCCACCTAATTTCAATAATAAGAAAAGATGCGCCAAAACCAGTTTGGCTCAATGGAGAGATCACTGGACTGCGGACTGAAAGGTCCCAGGTTCAATTCCGGTTAAGGGCATGTACATTGGTTGCAGGCACATCTCCAGTAAGGGGTGTGCAAGAGGCAGCTGATCGATGTTTCTCTCATTAATGTTTCTAACTTTCTATTCCTCTTCCTTTCTCTCTGAAAAAACAAACAAACAATAAAATGTATTTTTTTTAAAAAAAGAAAAGATGCTTTGGAGGTAACAACAGAAACTTGCTCCAGTATGGACAGTTCAATGTTGAGAAGGGGAAAACAAAACATTAAGATACTTTTATAACAAACTGTGAATTTTCTAGGGAAACAAGCAATCCAACAAGTATTCCCAGATCGAACTTAAATAAACTACACTGGGAAGACTAAGTCCGAATACAGAGAGTTTCCCTGCTCAGACCAAATCTGTAGTGGGATGAATTCATCTTATCTATTCTTCTTTGTCAGTTTCCTAGATCCTGTATGGGAGTACTCAGATGGACCTGGGAAAACCAATGGAAACAATACCCTCATCACATACTCCAAACTATGCAGGCATGTCTGTGGATCCTGATGCAAGAACACCAGGTTCTCAAAATCTAAAGAAAAAGAAGGATATAAAAGCATAACATTTCATTTGAAAAAAAGAAAATTTACCTACTTTGCTTTCTCTAATGATTCACAAATTCCAGAAAGAAGAGAGTTTATGAAGATATATTCACTATGTTTAACACTTTTAAGTGCTATATTAACCATACCATCATGCAAACATACTGATGAAGTTATTACACACACACACACACTCAAATGTACATGTATATGTATATAAATATGTATTTTATTTCAAAGACATGAAAGAGAAACATACCTAGAAAATTCCAGGACATTAAGGATTCCAAATGTCTGTTCCTGTCCCATCTAAAGAAAGAAAAACAGGCTCTTAACTGAGATGCAAAGTATTCAAATCTCAAAACAACTATCTCTCCATACACCTCTCCACATATACCTCTCCCCTTCATCTCTCTCTTTCTCCCTCTCCCTTTTTTTCTATCCCCTGCAAAAGCTTTTTCAATAGTACTGGTTTCCTACAAGTCAGTCTGGTGGTGTCATAGCTCCCCCTTCTGGTAAAAGCTTCTAATTTTTCTCTAGTTTGGCTACATAGCTATTTCCAAGACATGAAAATAAAAAGACAACTTAACGGCCAGTTACACTTCTGAATTCTGAATTTAAGACATTTTATAGAACTATGTGCATACACTATAATATCCCCAGGGCAACCCTCTATAACACCACACATCAATTTTGTTCAGAAAAATAGATGACTATTCACGCTGAGATTCATAAAGACTATCAACAGCCTCATGTCAGCTCTGATTAGGTTTATCTGTCAAATGACTGTGTATTAAATTTAGGAAAAATTTTTATAATTAAAATTTTCTTAGAATTTAGATTTTAAAATAAGAAAATATAAATCATCATCAGATTTTAGGACAATTAATCAAATATCCTTTTATTCAGGTTCTTCAAAGTTGGAACCTCAATGCTCTCAATTTTTCCTCAGAATATTCCAGATTATGTACGTGGCATTTTTAAGCTTTTTGATCAAATTTTGTCTCTATTTATGCAACCATATCACAGTGAAAAGAATGTGGGCTTTGGAGTTCAACAGATATGAGTTTGAGTTGTTTCTCCACTAAGTATGTGACTTTCTTATAAATGGTGATAGTACCTGTCCCCTAAATTGGAGAGAAAAAAATGAAGTAACATGCAAATTACCGTGCGCATGACTGACACATGGTAGCACTGAATAATCATTACTGCCCCATCCACAACTCCCTACCCCTTCTCTTTGTATCCTAAAATATAACTAGTCATCTGCTTAAACCAGCCTTCGTCAGTCTTCACTCCCCTCTTTCTGCAACCACCAGTTCCCTTTCTCCTCAGCCTGTCCCAACTTTGTTAAATTCCTGTGCCCACTATTAGCCTCCTGGGCACAAGGACCATGATGGCCAGGGGCCCTCTTTGAACTGCTGCTATATCAACCATTCCCGTGGGCAGCCCAAGGACTTGGATATTAAGAAGATCAGTAAGGTCACAAATAGCTGCTAACCAACTTGAGAATTTCTGGTTTGATAATACCCCAGTATTAATGGTTGAATAGCATTTTAAAATATCTATCTATCTATCTATCTATCTCTCTATCTAAAATGCTATTATGCTAAGTGTCCTTCCCTCCTTCTGGGTAATGATGTCGATTAGCAGTACCTGGCTTCCTCTCCCTAGAGATGACAAGCCTCCTTGCAGTTTCTTTAGCCCAGGAACATAACTTGTTTTATAGCCAGGTGAAAACAATTTACACTATAACCAAATGTTTGTGAAGAGTTTTCCTGTGCCTCATCTCATTTGATCCTCATGGAAGTCCTAGAGTAGGTAGATAGGAGACTCAGTGAATCCTATTTACTTTTCATTAGCCAGAAAACAGAGATTTAGAAAGCTTAGAAACTTGACCCAACTGAAAAGAAGTAAGAAATGGTGGACCTTGAAAATGACTTCAGATTTTCTCACTGCACAAAATATAGTCAAACACTACTGCAGCCTTAGCCAGTTTGGCTCAGTTGATAGAGCATTGGCCTGAGGACTGAAGGGACCCAGGTTTGATTCCAGCCAAGGGCACATATCTGGGTTGCCAGTCTTGATCCCCAGTAAGGGCCATGCAGGAGGCAGCCAATCAATGATTCTCTCTCATCGTTGATATTTCTCTCTCTCCCTCTCCCTTCCTCTCTGAAATTAATATATAAGGATTCCAAATGTCTGTTCCTGCCCCATCTAAAGAAAGAAAAACAGGCTCTGCAGTTAAATATTTTACCCTTTGTTCTCTGTGTAGTCTACAATAATAATCTGCTTTGTGTTGATATTTATTGCTGTGTTGCTGACAATTACTTGAGAGAGAAGTTGGGGTGTTTCACTGGGCTGGAAAAAGTTTAGCTAAATCAGAAAGCAGGTCTATTTAAGCAAGTTTATTCTATGTCTATAAAAGGCTAAGTTGACTCACGCATGCACAATATATATAAAGCTCTCACTGGTACCAATCACATGCGTATATTTCCATCTGTCATTGTCAATCATGAACCTGGTTGACACTTCTATTATAGAGAAAGAGTGAATAGCCTTGTTAAAATACTTCTATTTCCTTTCAATGTGCACAAATTCATGCACTGGGCCACAGGTATATATATAAAAGCCTAAGTGACCGAAAGACTATGGGTCTACTGGTTGCTATGATGCATACTGTCCACTAGGGGGCAGACGCTCAACATAGGAGCTGCCCCCGGTGGCCAGTGCACTCCCACAGTGAGAGCCATGCTCAGCTGACTGACGGGCACCATACATGGGGCTCACAGCTGGCCACCACAGCCCAGAGACCACAGTTGAGTGGCAGCAAGCCTACCAAGCAGCGGCAGCAGCAGGCACAGTGGGGCTGGGATGAGCAGGAGTGGAAGGCAGCATTGGACTGCCAGTTTGGGTCTGATCCCTGCAGGCCACGCTGAGAGGACTCACTATCAGATAGTCTTTTTTACTTGCAGAAATAAGGCCTCAGTAGTTTAATAAAATGACCACGGAGTGTCACTCCACTTTTCATCATCAGCTGACACAGTAATGACGTCAATTGGCTCTCTAGTGCCCCCATATCTGTCCGGCATTGTGACAGGGCAGAAGCATCTACTCTCTCCTTGTCTCTCCCACTGTGCCCTGCTCACCCATATGGCCTCCCAATCCCACTTTTGTAATGCAGATAAACACCCAAACAACCAAACGTCCCATATGAAGGTCTAAATAAAAAGTGTCCTCAAAATGAAGGGGGAGAAGACTATATTTATAAAAATCTTCTATGAAAAAAAAATCCACTCTTAATTGTACACGTCCCTAAGCAAAATTCCCTTCGTTGTATGAAATGAAGTAAAAATAAATATAATCTGATCTCCGTAAAAAAATAAACTGAAAATGTCAAGAAATGGGCACTTGTATAAGTTATAATATTTTATAGGTTTTGAATATAAGTAAAGAAAAAATGGACTATTGCTAATTCAGGAACAATATCAAGTTATTATATAAGTTAGAAGTGAATTCTAAATGCATTAGAAAGGTCTAGGGGTTTAAGGATGAATAAACCCCAAAACCGTAACAATCAATGAGTGATCCCCAAATTGAGGGGCAGAGAAAGACAGAGGAGAGAAGAAGCAGTGGCTCTCTCCAGGCCCTCATTAACCCAGACTGGAATAACAGGCAGCCCCCGCCCCCAAGCTGGCCACCATGACAAACACCAGTGCCTTGCCAGTCCTAACCTTCAACTTCCCCTACTGGCCATTCTCAAGAATCTCTATGTGATCTTATTCTTGATTTAAATTTGTTCCTAATACCAAATTTTCCCTTCAGGCTTCTTGAGAAGAAAAGAAAGAAAATATAAATAAAATTAACCCCTGGACTGAAGGGAAAATAAAAACTCCCATATATAAAAATGATCCTCAGTGCCAATTCCTTTCTCTCCCAGCCAAGAAGACTGAAGCAATAGAGCAAGAGCCTTATTGTGCAAGAACGGCTGGGCACAAGGCCACAGGAGCAGCCTGCAAGTGGGCCTTGTAGCAGTTTCCCAACTATTACTCAACAGAGAGGAGGCCTCCTAAATGCGTTACTACAAATAATTCCACATCTGTGTATTGACTTGTCAAGAAGCATCATTAAGAGAGAAAAATTATTGCAAATGCAAAAACACTATTAATGAGCTAATAAAATTACATATCATTCTCGGTTTTTCTGCAGGCCTACTTCCTTACAGAAAAAAAATAGACATTTAGCTACCATATTTACAATAGACATGCTATTCAGATATACAGCCCTCAGAACCGTAGGTGATCCACAAGGTGGAGAGGCGCCCCTGTCACTCACGGCTTCTATGATGACTGAGTACGGCGTCCTGCCTGTGAACACGAAGCCCAGTTTCTTAGCTCCTTTCACCAAAGCAGCTTCATCTGTCAATCAAGAGTTGATGAAACATCGACTAAGTGCTGGTAATGCCAGAATTCTGCTTAGCAAGTACTATTTTTCAAATTAGCAAAAGCCACACCAGCTAAAGAAGCCTGGCCTCATGTGCAGCTCTGTCTAGTTCAATGACCGCTGCTAGGAAACGCAAGATGGCCTGGGGCCTCCTCCTGCCATCAAAGTGTTACCGTCGTCAGTAGAACCCAGCACCAGTTTTCTACAGTTTTAACACAGCCTTAGCCCATAATCGGTGTGAGGCCACAAAGAGTGGGGTCTTTGTGGGGTAGGATATACCATCACATCTCCCACAAGTAATGCAAACACTCGAGGCCCAGAGAAGGGGAGAGCAGGGCACATGGCCAAGAGGTCTCACCTGGGGAGGAGGCCTGGTAGAGGATGTTGTCTCCATCCTTTTCCGGAACAACAGTGTGGCACACAGCCAGAAGGGTGAGGAACTCCTGTATGCAAGGAGCTGTGGGCTACAAACAGAAGAGCAAGTTAGTCTTCCTGCTACAACACCGCTGGCACACATCAGAGTTAGGTTCAAGTCATCTGCTGCCTAAAACCCTGGACTGGCTTCCTGCTCCCTTTAAACAGAGGCTGAGATCCATAGTGTGGACGCCAGTCCCCATGATTTGGCACCTGCTCATCATCTCCTCCCATTTGGCCTCCTGTGTTCTCTACCAGTCACTTGGGTCTGCAGTTCTTCCAACAATGCTCACCCTTCCTACTGTTCCATCACTGCCTCTTACACGTACATGGTCAGCCAATTCTTCCTTTTACTCATCCTCTGGGATTCAGTTTACCAGTCAGTACATCTGAGAAGTTCTTAAAGTGCTAGCCCTTGTGGGTCAGGTGAGAACAAAGAGGAAGCCAGTGCCCCATCCTAGGAACGCCCCAGCACCCTGCCACCCCCATGCTCCCTCTCACTTCTGTAAGAGCCAGGAGGGTGAGCAGGTTGTCTTGCTCACGAATGTTTCCTCAGACCGAGCAAACAGAAGGCACTCAAATCAATGTCAGATCCCCGTTTTGAGAACTGACTCAGCCTAACCACTGAGTCCCTGGTCCTTCCACACCATCGCACTGACGCTTGTTCTACGTCAAGTCTGTTCTCTAGCTTCGTAATCTCAGTGTCCCCCTGGCCTATTATATTTTTTAAAAATTGTCATGGATATGTATTTAATACATTTCTTTATCCTCCCCAGCCCCACACAAAATCCTGACATTTTTCATTGGGATTAGACTGAATTTATAATTAGTGGAGAAATGACATCTTATTATTGTCTACCTAAGAATAATGTATGCACTTCTATTTATTAAAGACTTCTAAAGCTTATAAATATGGGCACTGATATTTTATTCAGTAATTTATTATTAATTTGTCAATATTAATTAATTTTTATTCATTCAAAAATATCTGCATGCCTACTATATATGTGAGGCACTACATTATTGCTTTTATATTATTCATGTAATCTTATTTCTATTATGTATTACAAGAGTTTATTGTTCATATGTAAGTAAAAACATTAATTTTATAAATTAGGTCATTTCCAATTGTAACTAACCTCCTAGTCACTCTTGAAGGTGCAGTTGACTCTCCTAGATTTTTAGGGCAGACACTCATATCATCCCTACTCCTTTCCACATATAGACTTGTTTAGTTCCCACTTTCAGAATGATGTTCAAAGAAAGGGATGACCCAGGTTTCCTTATCCTGAGGTTATTTTAAAATGACTATCTCCAATGTTTCAAGGCAGCGTCCGTAAATTTGAGATAGATTTGTATTTTCACTTTCAGAAAACAATTTTGTGTTTGCTATTTTTTTATGGAGTTTTCTTTTCTTGTTTTGTTTTTTATTTAGTCACAAATGGATAGTGACTAACATTTTCAGTTCCTCCTCTGACATGCTAATGTGATTTAAGAACAACTGCATGGAAATAGTCACAGCAGTCATACAGCTACTTCTTATCTGCCTTCAGGAAAAGGAAATGCTCATTAAATTATAGTTCAATGAAATTTTACAATTAGAGGATTTACAAATTCCCCAAGGCCTACACTGCAAACGTAGCGAGAAAATTTTATCCGAAAGCATATTAATTTCAGAATTTCACTTCCTGACTACCTTCTGCATCAGAGAACTACTATCTAGTCCTCCATGTCACATTTCCCATGATGAAACAATATAAAAAGTCTTAAATTTAATAGCAAATAAGTAAACTTGATAGGAAATATTTTGAGCATAATAAAAAAGAGTTGCACACACACTCAAATTAAGTTACCTTGAAAGGCCAGATAAAATTCATAAGATCAAAAATATCCCCAAGACAAAATTAATCTACTTTTGGTTCCCTACTTAACCTGACATTCTGTAACAAATTAGGGAAGGGAGACAAACTTAACTGAAGCCTACGGATGAGATGTTTGTGATATATTTAGACAAGTGCTCCATGTTTGAAAGTAAACTTTTTTCACTAAATTCTAAGAAGGGAAATACTTTATAATGTTAAAGAACTGATTGTTTATTAGAGAATATGTGTGTGTGTATCATTTTACAAGTTAAACAAAATAGACATAAAATATTTAACATTTAAGCCATCTCTAAGTGTACAATTCAGTGTCATTAAATACATTCACAATGCTGTGTATCCATCACCACTATCTATATCTAAAACTTTTTCTTCCTCCCAACAAACACTGTACCCATGAAACAATAACTCCCATTTTCATAACCCCTTATCCCTTGTAATCTCTCTTCTACTCTATCTCTATTCTACGTGCCCTCATATAATTGTAATTATACAATATTTGTTCTTCAGTTAACATTTTAATCTGCACCAAATGTTTTATACATCTAGAAATGAACATATTCAATTTATTTAATATAAAAAATAGCAGAAAACTATACAGGTCTAAAATTATTTTACATTTCAATTTGCAGCTATAAAGTATATGAACAATATATATACAAATAATTTATTCTTGAAGACTCAAGCTCAAAAGTCCTAGGCATAATACAGTTATGTTTTCTTCCTTGGTAAATCTTTGGAAAATTATCCCACAAATAGAAAGTCACTGATTAGTGATATAATTAAGGGACCACATGAATTGTTCCTAGAGTTGATTCTCTAAGAGGCAAATTCCATCTTGACTTATCAGTCCATATAAGACTTGAAAGGACCCAGAAAATAAAAATGATGACCCAGGGGAAACAGAAATTCTGTAGCAGATGAAAAGTACTCCCTTGGGAGGAAAGAAGGGTTTTTTCTTGGTTAAATATTTTAATTTTAGTCAACGGTCCCAAGGGAATGTAGATAAAAATGTGGGATATCCATAGGCTTAAAATCCTGAACTGCTTGCTCTAGCTGACTTGGCTCAGTGTATAGAGTGTCAGCCTGCAGACTGAAGGGTCCTGGGTTTGATTCCAGACAAGGGCACATGCCTGGGTTATGGCTTGATCTCCATGGGGGCATGCAGGAGGCAGTCATCAATGATTCTCTCTCATCATTGATGTTTCTATCTCTCTTTCCTTCATTCCTCTCTAAAATCAATAAAGAAATATATATATTTTTTAAAGCCTTAAAAATCTTAATCTGCTTCTTCCCTTGCCTCAACCATATTTTGGTAAAATAACCAAGTGAGCTAATAGACTCTACTGAGCACCTGAAACTAGCACAAAATAATATTGGATATGAACTGTAATTAAAAATAAAATTTTAAAAATGTTTAAAAACACCATTGGGTATATTTAATTTAATCCCACACCTTACCAAAGAAAAATATTAGAGCATATAGTCTTTATCATTTACACTGGAGGTAGATGTTGAAGGTCATATGGGCTTAATTAATGCAATAGCCAAAATGAAGAACAACCTCAGAAGGATTCAAGGATCCTAGAAAACTTTTTTAAAGTGTTAAATATAGGCAAGTAGGCTTTTATTAAAAAATAGAGGTCCAGTGCACAAGCGGGGTCCCTCGGCTTGGCCTGCGACTCTCCAACATCCCCCAAGGAATCCTGGGTTGTGAGAGGGCACTGGCCAGGCCAAGGGGCACCACTGGTGCATGATCAGGGCCAGGGAGGGATCGCAGGAGAGCTCCAGGCTGTGTCTGGCCCATCTGACCCAGTCCCAGTTGGCCAGACCCCAGCAGCAATCTAACCCACTGAGCAGAGCATCTGCCCCCTTGTGATCAGTGCGCATTATAGCTACTGGTCAAGTGGTCGAACAGCCACTCGGGCTTTTATAGAGAGATACAAAATAAATTCCTCAATGCCTGAACTTAATAAACATTCAATGAATGTAAATATCCAGATTACTAAAATATTCTTAAAAGTCCCCATGTTTTCACTGATGCTTAAGCTAATCTCCCTAGGAAGGGCTTCCTTTTCATAAGGGCTTAGCTGCCCTTATTCTGTCTTTCCCATTAGAAAAGAAAATTTGGCTCAGGAGAATTGAAGGTGAGGACTAAAGCAAGGATGAAAAAAAGAAATTCATTAACTACTCTAAAAATGGGGTTTCCAGGTAAAATGCATGCTTTTGACCATGGGACAAGAAATGTTCATTTGATGATCCTTATTCATGCTATCTACACTCAAATGTCGAGAGAGGACAGGCTCAATAGGCTATGATCAATGATCAAAAGCCCCTAGAATTCCAGGACACACAAATGTGGATTAAGCTTTGGAAAAAACATCTGTATGCATACATAAATTAACTGAGCTAAGTATTTAAAGATTTCAAACATTGGGATCATGGCACCAGGTGCAGAGGACCTCTTCTTCAAATACAGACTTCCCCCTGACCGCTGGGTTTCCATGCCAGTGTACATTCAGGTCCATGCAAACACTGTTCAGTACGAGTGTTCACACTGCCCACATTTCAATAGTTATGGTAGCCACAACACCCACCAAAGATATTGAATACAAAACCAAACCCCTTTTCCAGGGAGTCACATCAGACCTACCTTTAAGATGCAAAAGTGTACAATGGCCCTTAATGATTTTACATTTCTGATTCCCCAATTAATAAAAACTCCCTGGTGGATGTTTTTTCCCCTTGGTGTTTTTTTATTAATCTCTTCCCCAGTACTTAGCAAAGTGTTTGATATAAATCGGTGTCAGAGGCTAAAACCAACAGTAGTTAGCATATTAATGCAAAAGGACCCAGGGGAAGGCCAATGGACTTTGATATTTAGCAGGGCTGAAAATTAGCATAATATTGCCCTACTGTGGGCTCAATAGCTAAAGTCAATTCCCTAACCTGATAATCCTTTTACTGTTTACCAAACTTTAACTTTGATATGTCTGTATGCATCACTATATACAGGCAGACCAGCCAGAAGTCGATGAGCTTCTCCACTAGAGAGAGGTTTCCACCTGCCCATGCCTTCTAAATTCTTATTTGTCTAATGTTTTCATTTGTGTGTCCGCCCCTTCTTCAGATCCTGAACCCTAGCCATGCTTGATGCAGCAAATCGGACCAATATTTGCTAAATAAATGAATAAATAGGAGTCTCCTATGCTGAGTCATTCCCTCATACCGTGGAGGACATCTTTCTCCAGGAAACTTACTATCCAGGCAGTTTTTGCCTGGAGGGAAAGGATTTGCCCCACTCTGTTGGAAGACCTCTTATCCCACCTTGTGGTCTATAGCCTGAAGCAAATCAAAACTGAGTGTCAATGGAACCAGCAGAGGCTGGTCTCTGGAGGCCTTGAGTCTTTTCCTGATATAATCTGGGGCCCAGAGCTATAAATACCAGACCCAAGTGGACATTTGGTCCTTTCCAGAGGCACCCAGCCCCAGCAGAGGGAGCCACAAGCTATGGATTGCTGATGGCTTAAACAGGGTACTCAGGGCCAGTCACAGACAGCATCTGACATTGTCCTGTGCTAAATATTGGGACTCACGGCAGATCTACCTAATACATAGACACAAACCCAAACAGGCAGCCAAAATGGGGAGACAAATAACCAAGTCCCAAATGAACAAACAAGAGAATTTCTAAGAAGAATAGCTAAATGAAATGAAGATAAGAAATTTATCAGACAGAGTTCAGAATAATGATGGCAAAGATGCTCAACAGCAAGAAAAAAGATAAGGTAACTATAAAGAATGGCATAATATTAATAGAGAACACAGTAGAAATAATACACAGCAGACTAGGAAAAGCTGGGATGAAATCAGTGAATTTGAGGACAGGGTAAAAAAAAAAAGATCACTCAATCAGAGAACCAAAAAGAAAAAAAAACTTAAAAACTCAAGGACAACTTAAGGGAGCTGTGAAACAACATGAAACATAACAATATTCACATAATAAAAGTGCCAGAAGAGGAAAAATATAAGCAAGGGATAAAGAATATGTTTGAAGACATAATGGCACAAAACTTGCATAATCTGGAGAAGGAAAAATTCATACAAGCTCAGGAGTCACAAAGAGCCCCAATTAAGAAGAACCCAAACAGGCCTACACACAGGCACAACATAATTAAAATGCCAAAAATTAAATGCAAATAGCGAATCTTAAAGGTAGCAAGAAAAAAGCAAATTGTTACCTACAAACGAGCTCCTATAAGGCTCTCAGCTGATTTCTCATCAAAATCTTTACAGGTGAGAAGGGATTAGCATGAAGTATACACGATAATGAAAATCAAAAGACTAAACCCAAAATTATTATATACAGCAAAGCTAACATTCAAAATAGGTGGTGAAATGAAGAACTTCCCACAAAAAGAAAAAAAAACACAACTAAAGGAGTTTATCTCCACCAAACCAGCCCTGCATGAAATACTAAGGGACTGCTATAATAAGAAGAAATAGAGGGAAAAAAATGTAGGCATAAGGAACTGAAATGGCAATCAATAAGTACCTATCAAGAATAACTTAAATGTACATGGATTAAAAGCTTTAATGAAAAGACATAGAGTAGCTGAATAGATATGAAAACATAACCAAGTATCCTATATAATAAAAGGCTAATATGCAAATTGTCCCAAGACAGGAGTTTGATCAATCAGGAGTTAGATGTGTGCTGGCCATCAGGGGGCAGGACCGGTGAGCTGGCAGTGCCAGGCCAAAGTGGGTGCAAGTGGGGACCCAATTGCCCAGCTGATTGCCCCACATATTGGTCTTGATCACCAGCCAAACCTAGGGACCCTACCCCTGAATGAAGTTCATGCCCTGGCCTCTAGTATGCTATATAAAAGAAATCCACCTCAGAACAAAAGATTCACACAGGATGAGAGTAAAGGAATGGGAAATTTTTTTCCATGCATTGGCAACTAACAAACAGAAATAGTGGGGGTACCAATACTCATATCTGACAAAATAGACTTCGAAATGAAGGCCATCACAAGAAACAATAAAGGCCATTACATTATACTAAAGAGATTGATCCAACAAGAAGACATAACCCTGGAAAACATATATGCACCCAATATAGGAGTACCTAAATACATAAAATAACTTCTAGAATATGTTAAGGGAGAGACTGACAGCAATACAATCATAGTAGAATATTTTTTAATTTTTTAAATAAATCTTTATTGTTCTGATTATTACAGGTGTTCCTCTTTTTTTCCCCATAGTTCCCCTCAACCTGGTTCCCTCCCTCTACCCCATGCCCTTACCCCTCCCCACACTGTCCTCATCCATAGGTGTGAGATTTTTGTCCAACCTCTTCCTGCACCCCTTACACCCCCTTGCCCCACCCCGAGAACTGTCCATCCACTCCCTTTCAATGCTCCTGATTCTATTATATTCACCATTTTATTCTGTTCATCAGATTTTTTATTCAATTGATTTTTAGATTCACTTGTTGATAAATATCTATTTGTTATTACTTTATTATTAATAATTTTTATCTTTACCTTTTTCTTCTTCTTCCTCTTCTTAAAGAACACTGTTCAGCATTTCATATAATACTGGTTTGGAGTTGATTAATTCCTTTAGCTTTTTCTTATCTGCGAAGCACTTTATCTGTCCTTCAATTCTGAATGATAGCTTTGCTGGGTAGAGTAATCTTGGTTGTAGGTTCTTGCTGTTCATCACTTTGAATATTTCTTGCCACTCCCATCTGGCCTGCATAGTTTCTGCTGAGAAATCAACTGAAAGTCAAATGGATACTCCCTTGTAGGTTTTTCTCTTGCGGCTTTTAGGGTTCTCTCTTTATCTTTTGCCCTTGGCATTTTAATTATGATGTATCTTGGTATGGTCTTCTTTGGATTCCTTTTGTTTGGGGTGCTCTGTGCTTCCTGGACTTGTAAATCTATTTCTTTCACCAGGTAGGGGAAGGTTTCTGTCATTATTTCTTGAATAGGTTTTCAATATTTTGCTCGTTCTCTTCTTCTGGCACTCTCATCATTTGGATATTGGTACACTTGAAGTTGTCCCAGAGGCTCCTTACACTATCTTCATATTTTTGGATTCTTTTTTTGTTTGTTTGTTTTTCTGGTTGGGTGTTTTTTGCTTCCTCGTACTTCAAATCTTTGATTTGATTCTTGGGATCCTCTAGTCCATTGTTGAATTTCTGTATATTATTCTTTATTTCAGAAAGTGTATGCTTAATCTCTGTCTGGTCCTTTCCCATTTTTTTTTTGGCATTCTCATTAAGATCCTTGAAGGCCTCACTAAGTTCCTCAGAGGTCTCACTAAGTTTCTTGGCAGTTTTTAGAAGATTCTTGAGTACTTATAACTGTGGTTTTGAACTCTATATCCAGTAGTTTGCTTTCCTGCATTTCTTTTATTTGTGACATGTTTCTTTGTCTTCACATTTTGGCTGCCTCCCTGTGTTGATGGAGTGGCTTTGTGTGCTAGATGTCCTATAGGGCCCAGTGGCTCAGCTTCTCCAATCACCTGAGGTGGACACTCTTGGTGCACCCTTTTGTGGGCTGGGTGCACAATCTTACTGTAGTTAAGCCTTGATTGCTGTTGGTATCACTGGAGGAACTGACTTCCAGGCCAATTGGGTGTGAGGACCTGCTGTGTCTATAATGAAAGATCTGCTGTACTGGAGACACCCTTATGGGGCAGGACTTGCTTCAGTGGGGCTTTGGTGCTCACACTGACCACTGGATACACTGGCTGGTATCATCTCACACTGACCACTAGGTACACTGGCTCCTGGATCTCCAAGGACATAGAAAGTCAGCTACTATCTGAGGCCCCCGCCAGCAGGAGCTACAGTGAAATCTGCAGATTTCTCCTCTTTGTTTGGGGTTTGGAAGTTTTGGACCTCTCTGTCCCAGCTGCAGTTTGTTAGGTTAGGGTGCAAAAGGACAGGCATTCATATGCAAAAGCCGCTGTTCACAGCTTGGGTGGCATTGTAAATTGGGTAGGCCTGGGTCTCAGGGAATCACCAGGGCCAAGTAAACAGCGATGGCTGCCAGTCAGCCATCTCTGTATCTCCAAGTCCCCGCATCCTGTGCCCACACGCAGTAATAATAATCCCTGCAAAAAATTCTGCAAGAAAGCCACCTCGCTTTCTGACCCAATGCCTGACAGTCCAGTTTCTCCCCTTAGGAATCTGTGTCCCCAGAGTCTCACTGGAAACTGGAGTTCAGAGCAGTTGGGAGCTTGTATCTCCCTTCTAACTGAACAAATAGTGCACCCAGTTCCCAGCTCAATTCATGCGCGCCTCCGAACCTCTGTTCTTCCATGCCTCTGCACCTCCTATCCCATCTCAATGTGCTTTTTTTCCCCTTCTAGTTGTAGAACTTCTACTCAGCCAGCTTTCCCTTGGTTCTAGATGATAGCTGTTTTGTCTTTTTGTTATAGTTTTAGAGTGGTTGTGAGAGACAGCACATACCGGTGTATAACTTATGCCACCATCTTGGTTTTTCCATAGTAGGATATTTTATTTTATTTTTTAAAACATAGTTTTATTGATTTTTTACATAGAGGAAGGGAGAGGGATAGAAAGTCAGAAACATCAAAAAATAAAATAAAATAAGGGATGTAAAAAAAAAAGAAAGAAAGTCAGAAACATCGATTAGCTGCCTCCTGCACACTCCCCACTGGGGATGCACCTGCAACCAAGGTACATGCCCTTGACTGGAATTGAACCCAGGACCCTTCAGTCCGCAGGTCGATGCTCTATCCACTGAGCCACACCGGTTTCGGCATAGTAGGATATTTTAATATCCCACTGACTTCACTAGATAGGTCTTCCAGAAAAAAATATTAACAAGGAAATACAGACTCAACTAGTAAATAACACACTGGAAAAGATGGATTTAATTGACATGTATATAATATTTCACCCCAAAGCTTCAGAATATATATTCTTCTCAAGTTCACATGGATCATTCTCAAAAATAGACCACATGCTAGGACACAAAGCAGTCTCTACAAATTTAAGAAGTTTGAAATCATATCAACCATTTTCTCAGATCAAAATGGAATAAAGTTAGAAATCAACTACAGTAAAAACACTCAAAAACATTCAAACACATGGAGGCTAAATAGTTATTTAACAATGACTGGATTGTCAATGAAATCAAGAAAGAAATAAAAAATTTTCTGGAGCCCTAACAAGTTTGGCTCGGTGGACAGAGCATCAGCCTACAGACTGAAAGATCCTGGATTTGTTTTCAGTCAAGGACACACACCCCATTATAAGTTCGATCCCCGGCCCTGCTCAGGGTGCATGTGGGAGGCAGCCAATCAATGTCTCTCTCTCACGTCAATGTTTTGCTCTCTCTGTCACTCCCCAGTAATTACACTCTCTCTTACAAATCAAGGGGAAAATATCCTTGGGTGAGGAATAAACAAATAAACAAAAAACAACTTCTTGGGAAAAAATGAAATTGAAAACGCAGCAACCCCAAATCTATGGGACACGAGGAAAGCAGTCCAAAGAGGGCAGTTCATAGCCACTGCAGGCCTCGTCAACACGGGAAACTTTAATAATAAACTACTTCACCCTACACCCTAGAGAGTTAGAAAGAGAACAAGAAAAGCCCAGAATAAGTAGAAGGAAGGAAATAATGAAGATTGGAGCAAAAATAAATGACATGGAGGCTAAAAATAAAAATACAAATAAACCAATGAAACCAAGAGTTGGTTCTTTGAAAAGATAAACAAGATTGATGAACCGTTAGCCAGACTCATTAAGAAAGAGAAAGGACCCAAATAAATAAAATCAGAAATGAAGTGGCGAAGTCACAACGAATACCAGACAAATACAAAGGATTGTAAGAAAACACTATGAACAACTATATGCCAACAACCTGGGTGAAATGGACAAATTTCTAAAAATATGCAATCTTCCAACACGAAATCAGGAAGAATCAGAAACCTGAATAGGCCAACAACAACTAATGAAATTAAAGCAGTAATAATAATAAAAACTCCCAAAAACAAAAACCCTGGTCCCTACAGCTTCACAGGGGAGTTTTACCAAACATTCAAAAAACAACTAAAACCTATCCTCCCCAAACTATTCCAAGAAATCCGAAAGGAAGAAACACTTCCAAGTTCTTTTTATGAGGGCAGCATTATCCTAATTCCAAAACCAGAAAGAAAAAAAAAATACTACAAAGAAAGAGAATTATAGGCCAATATCCCTGATGAACATAGATACTAAAATCCTCAACAAAATATTAGCAAATTGCCTCCAGCAATATATTAAAAATATCATACACTATGACCAAGTAGGATTTATTCCAGAAATACAAGGCTGCTACAATGTTCGCAAATCAATAAACGTGATACATCACATAAACATACTGAAAGACAAAAATTACATGATCATATCAATTGATACAGGAAAAGCATTCAATAAAATCCAGCACCCATTTTTGATAAATCTTCTTAGCAAAGTGGGAATAGAAGGATCATATCTCAACATAATAAAGCCATATATGACAAACCAACAACCAACATCATATTCAATGGGCAAAAACTAAAACTATTTCCCCTTCGAACACAAATAAGACAGGGATGTCTGCTTTTTACCATTTTTTTCAACATAGTATTGAAGTCTTAGCCACAGCAATCAGACAAGAAGAAGAAATAAAAGGCATCCAAATTGGAAAGGAGGAAATAAAACTCTCATTATTCACAGATGACATAATTTTATAGATAGAAAACCCGAAATACTCCACCAAAAACACTATTAGATTTAATAAATAAATTTGGCAATGCAGCAGGATACAAAATTAACACCTAGAATTCCATAGTATTTTTATATGTCAATAATGAATTTTCAGGAGAAACTAAGCAAACAATCCCATTTACTTTTGTAACAACAACAAAAATTACCTAGGAATAAATGTAACCAATAAGTTTATTGGTACTCTAAAAACTAAGGACCTTTAAAAAAGAGATAGAAGATATAAACAAGTAGAAGAATATACTATGTTCATGGATTTGTAGACTTAACATCATTAAAATGTTCATAATACCTAAAGTAATCTATAGATTCAATGCAATCCTTATTAAAATACCAATGGCATATTTCATAGATCTAGAACAAATACTCTAAAAATTTATATAAAACTCAAAAAGACCTGGAATAACTGCAGAAATCTTGATAAAGAACAAAGTTGAAGGAATCATAATAACAGATACCAAGTTATATTACAAAGCCATTGTCATCAAAACAGCTTGGTACTGACACAAGAACAGGCATATAGATCAATGAAATATAAGAGAGACTCCAGAAATCAACCCAAGACATTACATTGAATTAACATTTGACAAAGGAGGCAAGAGCATACAATGGAGTAAAGACAGTCTTTTCAATAAATGGTGTTGGGAAAATTAGACAGATACATGCAAAAAAACCAAAAAACAAAATGAAACTAGAGCACCAACTTACACCATATACAAAATGGATAAAGGGCTTAAATGTAGGTTATGACACCGTAAAAAATCCTGGAAGAAATTATAAGCAACAAAATCTCAGACATCTTTCCTAGCAGTATGGTTACAGATACATCTCTAGGGCCAGGAAAACTAAAGAGAAAATAAACAAATGGGACTATATTTAAAAAAAAAAAAAAAGCTTCTGAACAGCAAAAGAAACCATCGACAAAATGAAAAGGGAGCCCACTGTATGGAAGAACATATTTGACAATGATACACCAGATAAAGGGTAAATTTATAAAATATATAAAGAACTCATATAACTTAACAAAAAAACATAAATGATCCAAGTAAAAAATGGGCAAAGTTCCTAAATAGATACTTCTCCAAAGCAGACACACAGATGGTCAAGAGACATAAAAGAAAATGCTCAAAATCACTGAACATCAGATAATGCAAATTAAAATGACAATGAGGTATCACCTCACAACTGCCAGAATGGCTACCATCAACAAATTAACAAATAACAAAAGCTAGGGAGAATGTAGAGAAAAGGGAACCCTAGTACACAGCTGGAATGCAGACAAGTGTAGCCATTATGGAAAACAGTATTGAGTTTCCTAAAATAAATAAATAAATATATATATAATACTGCCATTTGACCCTGTGACCCCACTTCTAGAATATATCCTAAGAAACCCAAAACACCAATCAGAAAGAATGCATGCACCCCTATGTCCAGAGTAGCACAATTTACAGTAGCTAAGATCTGGAAGCAGCCCAAGTGTCCATTAGTAGATGAGTGGATAAAAAAAGCTGTGGTACATTTATACCATGGAATACTATGCAGCAGGAAAAAAAGAAGGATCTGTTACCCTTTGAGATAGCATCAAGAAACCTGGAGAGTATTATGTTAAGTGAAATAAGTCGGTCAAAGAAAGACAAGTATCACATGATCTCATTCATATGTGCAATATAAAGAACAAAATAAAGTGATGAACAAAATAAATCCAGAGATATCGAAGCATGGAAAAGACTGTGGACTGTCAAAGGAACCAAGGGGGAGGGTCGGTGGGTGGGAGAAGATCAACCAAAAACTTTGTATGCATATATGCATAACCCATAAACACAGACAATAGAGTGATGAAGGTCTGGGGCAGGGGGTGGAGGTAGGTTAGAAGAGGTCAAAGGGGGAAAATGGGGGGGGGGGGGAATATGTAACACTCTCAACAATAAACTTTTTTTTTAATCTAAGAAATGGCCACATCAATGAGTGTGGCATGAAGCATGGACCTCAGCAGTGTTCTCTGTGTAAACTGGGACCACTTCAATAGCATCACCAGGGGATGAGGCAGAATATCTGTACCTCAGCCCATGAATGTAGGTGTCTTAACACACTCATATTTGAGAACCACTGACAGGAAGGTTTTAACTTTAACCAATAGTTACTAACTACAATAGAAAAAGGAAAATTTCCTTGCTGAAAAATTCAGAAAAAAAAAAGTATATCCTATCTAATAAAAGAGTAATATGCAAATTTGACTGTACCTTCACCACACCCACAGGTCACACCCACAGCCATGTCCACCAGCCAATCAGGAGCAAATTATGCAAATAAACCCCAACCAAGATGGCTGCCACCACGGAGAGCAGGAAGAAGGCTTGGGTTTCCCTGGCAACAGAGGAAGCCAAGCTTTCTGCCTCCCTAGGCCTCCACTCAATGTTACAAAGTTTCAATTATAAGAGATACAGAAATGGCGACAGCCACTGAGCTGGAGAGAACAGAGGCTTGGGTTTCCCTGGCAATGGAGGAAGCCAAGTTTTCAGTCTGCTGTTGCTGGCCTCAGCTTCCACTCTAGACTACAATGTTTCAAACAGAAATGGCTGCCGCCCCAGAGCAAGCAGAAGGCTTGGCTCTGCTCCAGGCTACAAAGTTTCTATTGTAGACACAGATTAATCCCAGATCCCAGGACCTGGTCGCTGGGGAGTGTGGCTGGCCTGCAAACCTTCACAGGCCCCTCTCCCAGGCTGCCCCACACCCCAAGAGCACCCCCACCCTCATCTGGGACACTCTTCAGGGCAAACCAGCTGGCCCCCACCCATGTACCAGGCCTTTATCCTATCTATAAGAGTAATTTACAGATTGACCATCACTCCAACACACAAGAGGGATGCCTCCATGTGATCAAAGATCCTGCCCCCATGTGGACACAAGATGGCCACCACAAGATGGCCGGCAGGGGAGGACCATTGGAGGTTCCAGGCCTGCAAGGGAGGGCAGGTGGGGGCAATCAAGCCTGCAGGGAAGAGCAGTTAGGGGTAACCAGGCCAGCAGAGGAGGGAAGTTGGGGGCAAATAGGCTGGCAGGGGAGCAGTTAGACATCAATTAGGCTGGCAGAGTAATGGTTGGCAGGTGATCAGGCTGGCAGGCAGAAGCAGTTAGGGGCAATCAGGGAGACAGGCAGGTGAGCAGTTTGGAGCCAGCAGTCTTGGATTGTGAGAAGGATGTCCGATTGCCCACTTAGGCCTGATCCTGGTAGGATCAGTTGGACATACCTCGAGGGGTCCCAAATTGGAGAGGGTGCAGGCTGGGCTAAAGGACATCCCCTGCCCCCTGTGCATGAATTTCTTGCATCAGGTCTCTAGTATATATATATAAAGAGCCAGGGTCCGTAACATCCAAAATAAACAAAGGTATGACTGAACACACCAGGCTCAGGTAGGCGGGGACTGGTGACTGGGCTGAACTGCTGACCTATTGGAGATAGAGAGAGGCAGGGCTGATCAGCAGCCACTCCAAGCTGCTAGCAAGGCCCAAAGAAAGAGAGAGGCAAGAGCTGATCAGCCCTGCCTCTCTGATCAGGCCTGGAGATAGGCCTGGAGACACTGACTGGCATAGAAACTGACCAATTGGAACCAAATCTGGATGAACTGCAAGGAGCCAATGGCTGCCTAGGAGGCGGAGCTTTTGACACTAACTAGCATAGAAATCAACCAATTTTAACCAAATCTGGGTGAACTACGAGGAGCCAGTGACTGCCTAGGAGACAGAGCTTCTGATGCTGACTGGCATAGAAACTGAAGGGCAGAACCTAAGATGGGGGCTGAGGAGGGCTTTTAAGGGCAAAAGCTGTTTGGTGTAAGGTGTAAGAAAGCAGTTCAATTTTTTAATGACAGGCTTGGCAATATAGTACATATATATGGCTGTCTACCAGGCCAGATATAGAGATTATGTATTTTTGTCTCCCAAGAGCATCTCCTCCTGCTGAAAAAGGCTTCCCCGCCCCAACCCATTTAAGCAATCCTAGCCTATATAATCTATCTATACTAATAAAAGGATAATATGCTAATTAGACTGGGTCAACCAGCCATCTTTTAGACATCCAACTTCCTTCTGGACAAAGCCATGATGGTGGTGGCCAAGACAGAGGCAGTTAGGGGCAATCAGGCCAGCAGCGGAGGGCAGCTGAGGGCGAGATCAGGATGACAAGGGAGGGCAGTTTGGGACAAGATCAAGCCGATAGGAGAGGGCAGTTGGAGGCAACCAAGCCAGCAATGGAGAGCAGTTGGGGGCAAAATCAGAGCTGGCAGAGGAGGGCAGTTGGGGGTGAGATCAGGGGAGGGCCATTGGGGGCAAGATCAGGCTAGCAGGGGAAGGCAATTGGGGGCAACTGGGCTGGCAGGGGAGAGCAGTTAGGGGCGAGATCAGGTTGGCAGGGGAGGGCAGTTAGGGGTGATCAGGCAGGCAGGCAGGCAGAGGCAGTTAGGAGCAATCAGGCAGGCCAGCAGAGGCAGTTAGGGGTGATCAGGCAGATAGGCAGGTGAGTGGTTAGGACTCAGTGACCCCAGATTACGAGAGGGATGTCTGACTCCAGGTTAGACTGTCTAAACCAGCAGTCGGACATCCCCCAAGGGATCACCGATTGAAGAGGGTGCAGGCTGAGCTGAGGGAACACACACCCCCATGCACAAATTTTATGCACTGGCCACTAGTCTCTTAATAAAATTTTGGAAAGATAAAATTTTTATTTTACTCAAGTTTACCTAATTTAAAAACTAAAATTTTATTCAGAAAAAAAATAATATTAAATCTAATTTATACAGACCAAGCTGGTTATGAAATACTTTGGTTACTGAATACTTTTCAAAGTTGTTATTTTTCAGTGTCCTTTAAAAACATAAATTTATGTGATAATGCAGTTAATTATGGTTTATCACAATAGTTGAGATAATGTGATATCATAATTAAGATTCAAACAGACTTAAGATAGGAGTCTCATTTCCACACTGTTTGCTGGGTAACCTTGGCCAAGTCAATCTTTCTATACAACCTCTTACCGTATTACATCTCCGGGGTGATTCAAGGGATATAGGAAACACATATCAAATGTGTGGCACCAAGTAGGCTCCTATAACTGCTACATGTTTTTATATCTTACTTTTCTTTCTTAAATTATCCTAGTCAAAGGATATTGCAATTACATTTCAAAATACATGACTTCATAGATTCACAACTGTGAAGAAATTGTACCATAGAAATGGCAATGAAAAAATAAAGCAACAGAAAAGTGAAATGTTAGAGAATTCTATGGTAAAAATGGCCTTAATCTTGATGTGCTACACCACATATTTTAGTCAGGTTTACATTAACTTATAAAAAGTGCTAACCAGAAAACCTTTGTTCAAGATTACTTCCCTGAATAACTATTATCATTAAAGTGAGACAGCATCTCCTCCCCACACTCCAAATTGCAACTTTCAAGACACTACCCATATACATAAATAAAGGTACATCATAAGGTATCCTATGTCTCAAGTGAAAAATTATGTCCTTACATGGTGGTCCTCCATGTTCTTTAAGAGCCTGGGGTCATCAAAGTCACATGACTCACTAGGTGGACAAGACATCCGGCTGTGAAAGAGAACAGAACATATTTACTCAGGTCAAAGGTTCCTTAAAATCATTTAAAGGCAGTAAGACTCTGTCTTCAAGAAGAACTGCACCTAAAAAGCCCACAGTTTTAAACTTCTAAAGATTTAGAATACTATATATTACTTCAAACCTCAACAGGAAATATTTAACAGTACTCTAAAATATTTTATAATTTTTATAAGATATTATAAAGAGTAACATAGTTATAAGGAGGAGAAACAGAAACAAAATCAACATTTGACTGTCATTTTAGTTGGTCTCTGCATAACTTCTACCAGGAAAAAACTTGTAAGAGCTGCCTGCTCAACCCAGGGAAAAAATGGAGGAATTATTACATTGTATCTATGCAACCACTTATGGCTAGGGCTCGGATATAGGAGAAAGAAGGAGGCAGATAATTATGAGAAAAGAAATCTAATATTATGGCTCTGTCCTAGTCCACTGAAAAAAAATGTGATATGCCAATTATGTTCATGCATCTCCACTCCTTCCTGAAACCCTTACTTCAAGACAATGGGAGAAGAGACAACAGCACAGTTGATGTCAGTATGAACTCTGTATAGATATCAGCATTTAATACTGCAGAGAAAACAGAAATCAATAGCTTGCAAAGGAAAACACCTAAAATGTGAGCTGATGCCCCCAGAAAAACCGTGTGAAAGCTGAGGGGAAATGGCAGCAAGAGATAGATAAAGGGAAGATGGAAACAGAACAGGTTTATCCTGCAAGAACCCTCTCTCATCCCATGTAGCCAGGCAGCTAAACCTTCTTCACTCAGAAAGAAATGGAAGGTTTATCCTTTAGAGAGGTTAGAGTAGCCCTGAACACCAATCATAAAGGACATATGAACCCCTATATTCATAGCAGCACAATTTACAATAGCTAAGATTTGGAAACAGCCTAAAGGCCCATCAGCAAATGAGTGGATTAAAAAACTGTGGTACATTTACACAATGGCATATGACACTGTGTACAAAAGAAAGAACTCTTACCATTTCCAACAGCATGGGTGGACCTGGAGAGCATTATGCTAAGCGAAATAAGTCAGTTGGAGAAAGATAAATATCACATGATCTCACTCATTTGTGGAATATAGTGAACAACATAAACTAATGAATAAAAACAGATCCAGAACAGAGAAGCGTCAAACAGACAGTCAAATTTCAGAGGAAAGGAAGGAGACAGGGAGAGGGAGGGAGGTAAGAGATCAAGCAAAGGACTTGCATGCATGCATATAAACATAACCAATGGACAGAGACATTAGGGATTAAGGGCATATGCTAGAGGGCGGTGATGGCCAGAGATACGTTAATGGGGCAAAAAGGAGACATATGTAATACCGTATGTAATGCTAAACAATAAAGAATCTTTTTAAAAAATTAGACTAATCCTGGACCCATGGACACTGGACACACAGATAAGTAGGGTAGGGCATCCTCCCAAAACAGGAGTTTCAAGTGAAATCTGATATACACTGAAAGATATAATCACCAACCCTCTGCTTCCACTCAGCTCCTATAACAACTGCAGCCACATTTACAGCCCTTGGCAAACCCAAAAGTATTCTTCTCATGAGAAGAAGACTGATCAGCTCACAGGAAAGACCCACACACTGACAACCAGGGATCCTCCGATAAAATAATAGGTCCTGACTGATCATCCCACTGATCATCAACCACACTGTTTCCGCCTCCCACACATATACACACAGCCCTACTGATCAGTTTTGTCTTAAAACATGAGCAGACAACATCACTAGTCCCAAGGGAAACGTAAATCAATACTACAATGAGATACCACTTTATACTCATTAGAATGTTGTTTTTTTAATTATTTCATTCATTAACAAGTGGTTCAAGATGTAGTAAAATTGTGCATTACTGGCAGGAGTGTAAAATGGGAGAGCTACTATGAAACACAGTTTGATGGTTCCTCAAAAAGTTAAATATAGAATAAGCATATGACCCAGCAATCCCACTTTAATGTACATAACCAAAATAATTTGAAAACAGAGATCCACTGTGTACCAATGTCCATAACAGCATTATTAACATTAGCCAAAATGTGAAAATACCTCAAATGCCCATCAACAGATAAATGGATAAACAAAATATGGTATATACATGCAAAGAAACATTATTCAGCCTTTAAAATGAATAAAATTCTAATACCTGCTATATAAGATGTATACTACAACCTTGAAGACATTATCATAAGAGGTGGAAAGTGAGCGGGAAGTATTGGACCAAGGGCTCACTATTTTTTGTTAAAGCCTAGTAGTATCACTGGACTTTGAAAATCATATTCACACTTAAATTTTATTCTGGTTTTCTCTTGAAATAACAAACATGCAACTTTTAATTACTAACTATTCAGGTAAGACATGAAAATACAGAATTTTTCCATAACCACTCAAGAATCAAGACATGCTAGAATATACTTACCAGAAATCATCTGAGGATTGCTCTCTTGTCAGTTCTGGAAAATGACTTCCAGAGAGAGAAAAAAACAGAGTGATCACCAAACTATGAGCAAACGACAGGCATTTACACATAGAACATTCTCCAAAATATATCACATATTAGGCCAAAAAAACAACTCTTAATAAATTTAAGAAGACTGAAATCATATCAAGCATTTTTATCAGAGAAATCAATTACAAGAAGAAAACTGGAAAAATCAGAAATATATGAAGATAAAACAACACACTTCTGAATAACCAATGGTTCAAAAACAAAATCAAAAGAAAAAATTTAAAAATACTTTGAGACAAAATAATATGGAAACATATCAAGACTTATGATATGCAGCCAAAAGTAGTTCTTAGAGGGAAATTCCTGGTGACAAATGGCCACACATAAAACAAGAAAAATTTTTAACAACCTAACTTTAGTCATCAAAGAACTAGAAAAAGAACAAAGAAAGCCCAGAGTTAGTAGAAAAAAATAATAAAGACCAGGAATAAATAAGTGAAAAACTAGAAAGACAATAGAAAAGGTCAATAAAACAAGAGCCGGTTCAGTTAAAAGCATGGAAAAAATTTTCACTAGATTTACACACACACACACACACACACACACATACACACACACAAACACACAAAAAAGATATCTCAAAATCAGAAATGAAAGAGGAGATATGATTATTGATAACATACAAACACCAAGGATCAAAAGAGACTACTATGAACAACTATACACCAACAATTGTATAATCTAGAAAAAATGGATTAAACAATATACCAAGACTGAATCATGAATAGAACATCTGAAAAGATCCATTACTATTAAGGAGATTAAATTAAAAAAAAAAAACTTACAACAAACAAAAATTCCAGACCAGACATCATCACTGTGAATTCTCCCAAACACTCAAAGAAAAATTAATACCAATCATTCTCAAATTCTTCCATAAATATAGAAGAAGAAAACATTTCCAAACTCATTTTCTGTTGCCAGCATTACCCAGATACCAAAACCAGACAAGGACACCACAAGAAAAGAAAATTAGAACCACTATCCCTAATGAACATAGATCCTCAATAAAAATCCTTAGCAAAATATTCACAAACGAAATTCAATAATACACTAAAAGGATCATACACCATGATCAAGTAAACTTTATTCTAGGAATGCAAGATGATTCAATATATACATATCGATCAATGAGACACACTACAAAAAAAATGAAGGGTAAAAATCATATAAACATCTCAATAAGTGCAGAAAATGCATTTGACAAAATTCAATATCCATTGGTGATTAAAAGTGCTCAACAAATGGGTGCCTAGGAAACATACCTCCACATAATAAAGGCCATCCTACCTAATAAAGGAGTAATATGCAAATAGACTGTACCTCCAATCAAGTCACACCCACAGCCATGCCCACCAGCCAATCAGGAACAAATTATGCAAATAAACCCCAACCAAGACGCAGCCACTGAGAGCAGGAGGGATGCTTGGGTTTCCCCGGGAATAGAGGAAGCCAAGCTTTTTGCCTGCCTTTGCTGGCCTAGGCCTCTACTCAATGCTACAAAGTTTCAATTATAGAAGATACATAATCCCAAAAGAAATGGCAGCAGCCACGGAGCTGGAGAGAGAAGAGGCTAAGGTTGCTGGGGTGATGGAGGAACCCAAACTTCTGCAGCCCTAGCCTAGGCTTCCGCTCTAAGCCACAAAGTTTCAAACAGAAATGGTTGTCGCCACAGAGCGAGCAGAAGGCTTGGCTCCACTCCAAGCTACAAAGTTTCAATTGTAAAACATAAATTAATCCCAGATCCCAGGGCCTTATCTTGGGTCGTTGGGGGGCATGGCCAGCCTGCAAACCACTATAGGCCCCTTGCCCAGGCTGCCCCAAACCCCAAGGGAATCCCCACCCTGATCCAGGACATCCTTCAGGGCAAACCAGCTGGTCCCCACCATGCACCAGGCCTCTATTCTATCTAATAAAAGAGTAATACAGAGATTGACAATCACTCCAACACACAAGAGGACTGCCCCCATGTGGTCAAAGATCCTGCCCCCACGTGGACACAAGATGGCCACCACAGGATGGCCAGGAGGGAAGGACAGTGGGAGGTCCCAGGCCTGCAAGGGAGGGCAGTTGTGGGCTATCAGGCCAGTAGGGGAGGGCAGTTGGGAGGGACCAGGCCTGCAAGGGAGGGCAGTTGGGGGCGAACAAGCCTGAAGGGAAGGGCAGTTAGGGGTGACCAGGCCGGCAGAGGAGAGAAGTTGGTGGCAAACAGGCTGGCAGGGGAGCAATTAGATATCAATTTGGCTGTTAGGGTAGTGGTTAGGGGGTGATCGGGCTGGCAGGCAGAAGCAGTTAGGAGCAATCAGGGAGGCAGGCAGGCGAGCCATTGGGAGCTAGCAGTCCCGGATTGTGAGAGGGATGTCCAACTGCTGGTTTAGCCCCGATCCCACAGGGATTCCCCCAAGGGGTCCCAGATTGGAGAGGATGCAGGCTGGACTGAGGAACAACACCCCTCCTAGTGCACAAATTTCATGTACTGGGCCTCTAGTCCTATCTAATAAAGAGGGAGTATGCTAATTTATCACCACACCCTCACAAAGATGGTGGTTCCCACAGCCAATAAGGAGGGAATATGCTATTTGACTATCACACCCTCAACGAGGGCAGCACCCACAGCCACAAGATGGTCCCCCAGTCCCTTCAGCCTCACTGGAGTGGCAAGTGCGCCACTCCATGTTTCTGCCTCCAGAGTCTCCCAGTTCCCACAGCCCCCAAGCTGATGTAGGTGTCTTACACATTCATATTTAGCTTTAACTCAGCCTGCTATTTAGCCTCAGGTGGTGGCTTCCCAGACACCCAGGGCCAGCCTGAGGCGCAGGCAAACCTCAGATGGCAGCTGCCCAGCCGCCCAGGGCCACCTGAGGTTCAGGTAACCAGGGCCGGCCGAGGCTTGTGCTGCCAGCAGTAGCAGCAGCAGAAGTGTGTGTGTGTGTGGGGGGGGGGGGGGGGTTCCTCTGATCGCCAGGTTGCCTCCTGCCCCTGAGGGCTCCTGGAATGTGAGAGGGGGCAGGCCAGGCTGAGGGTCCCCTGCTCCAGTCATGAATTTTCATACACCAGGCCTCTAGTAAAACTATAAAACTCCAAGAATAAAAATAAGTGGTTACCTTAGCTCCTTGACATCGATCTTGGGAAGGATTTTTTGGGAGTTTGACATTAAAAGCTTGTAAGTATCTTTTCAAACTCTCAGAAAGTCTAAGTATTTTACTAAACAGGTAAACATAAACTTAAATCAATTTTTCAATAAGTAAAAAATACACTTACCCATAGGTTACTCCAGCAATGCTGCATTTCTTGAAGTTCATAATATTGCATGTAAGAGTTCCAGTCTTGTCAGAAAACAGGTATTTAACCTAAATCAAAGGATAAAAGAAACATACATCAGTCTACCTAATAAAAGAGCAACATGCTAATTTGCGATGCCCACCAGCCAATCAGGAGTAAATATGCAAATTAACCCCACAAAGATGGTGAGTTAATTTGCATACGTGGGCTCCGAGTAGCTGGGGCAGGACGCGATGCTGGCATCGCTGCCATGACGACAACGCACCACCACTGGCTGCTCTGGGCCTCTGAGCAGCGCAGGAAGGTGAGAGGAGGCGGCTCCGGCCAGAGCGAAGGTGGTGCACGCAGCCAGGGAAAGGGAGGCCCATTCTGGCAAGAACATGCATCGGGCTTCTAGTAATATAATAGGATGCAAAAACTAATACAGTCTTTAATCTATGTTCTTCAAAATCTCTATAAATTTTCAAAAGTAAATGTCCTTCAATCAAGCAAAATATATTTTAGAATTGCATAGACCTTATATATAACAATTATAATTAAATATTATTAAATTAATATATTTTAATGCTTAGACCACTTAAAAACCTTTTCAATAGATATTTATGGAGTCCAATTGTGTGGAAATGCACAAAGGAGACTCAGTAACAGCCCTGGAGCCATTATAAATCTATAAGCATATTAAATTCTGCCACAAGGCATCTCAGACACTGTCATTCTTCAAGATGTTCACATGATCTCATACAGTATTCTCTCCTAATGTCCAACATGTCAAGACAACAAGCTCAGACTTTGGCAACCTTGAAATATCTCTTTCTAAGACTCCGTCTCCTAGCTGGGTTGAGAAGGCATGTCCTGAGCAGCACAGAACAAACACCATGCTTCTCAGTGACTGTTACCACTAAGATTACATGAAGGCAGCATGGAACGGCTATAGATTACATAACTTTCCAAGATATGAAATTTTAGAGATTTAATGCTTTAAACTCTCAATATACAAAGGTAAAAAGGAATTTCTGGAGGAGGCCAACAAGCCAACCATTTTCACATACGTGCATGCAAAAGAGGTGAACTCCCAATGTACATGTGCTGTGAGAATGATGTCCTCCCAGAGAAGAGAGAAAAGAACTCAGAAAAAGATAGTTCAGGTTCTGAATAATAATTGGTTGGTGGACTCATTAAAAAGTCACCTCATCCTTCTTTGGCTCAGTTTCCACATCTATAAAAAAAGGATTTGGCCAGAAGATATGTAACATCATTCTATGGGTAATATTCTGGGACATTATATTATGGATTGATGACAGGGAATAATTAACAGAATTGTCTCCAGTTTCTCAGTAGCTCTCCTTTTTTAAAATTAATGTTTAGGCAGGAGAGAGAGTGGGGGGAGGAGGGCAATTTGTTGTTCCATTTATTTATGTACACATTGGTTGTTTCTTGTATATGCCCTGACCAAGGATAGAACCCCAACCCTGGCATATCAGGACAATGCTCAACCAACTGAGCTACCCTGCCAGGACCCTTATATGTTTTCTAAAGAGTGTTCATAATTGTTGCTGGATGCTGAATGTACTCCAGGGACCCCAAAGGGAAGTCATGTGCTACTGTTTTATAAAAGAGGGTTAATAACATGAATTGCACTATGTACTTTTTCTTAATTATACAATATTGCTATTTTTAAAGCAATTAAAAGGCATTTAAGTAAAGAAAGATAATTAATGCTCCTAAATAAATATAAAATTATATAGAAATATAAAATTAGTATAATATAGGTAATTAATACTTTACAAATAAGTTTTTAGAGTCAGTCTTCTAATAGCATTTCTGTCTTGTTTTTAAAATTAAATGAAAATATTAAAAAATGAAAATTTATAATTATCAAGATTTGCTATCACTTTGCCTACTGAATTTTAACTTATAAGTTCCAATTCAAACCTACTTCACCATGTAATTTCACTTAAGTATTTATCTGAAGAAATCCAAAACTAACTCAAAAACATATCTGCACTCCAATGTTCATGCAGCATTATTTACAATAGCCAAGATATGGAAGCAACCTAAGTGTCCATCAATAGACAAATGGATAAAGAAGTGGTACACAGTGGAGGGGTAGGAGGGTTCATTGGAGGATAAGGACATATATGTAATACCTTACTTAATCAATAAAGACAAAAAAAGCCAGGCATTTAAAAACTGATAATTTAATTCCTGAAGCTAGAACAAAGTAATCAAATTATTCTTAAAAATTATTTTAAGAAAATATGATTTTATCTGAATTTAAGAAAATATAAAATATAAAGATATGTTACCTGCATATGCAGGCATTTTAATTAGAGATGGATCTATTCATGAATCTAATTAATATGCATAACACAATTATATCTGAGTACTATAGTAATAAAACAAATGAAATATAGTAATCTGACTTTAAGACTTGTATCTAGAGAAAGGTATATATTTTAAATAAACTTCCTTTTATAAAATAAAAGAAGTGGTACACATACTACTATACATTGGAATATTACTCAGCCATAAAAATAGAATCTTATAATTTATCTTGCCATTTGTGACAGTATGGATGGACTTAGAGGCTATTTATTATGCTAAGTGAAATTAGAGAAAGAAAAACAAACATCATATGTGGATTTCACTTAAATCTGTAAACGAAACAGAAACAAACTCATACATACAGAGAACAAATTGGTGGTTGCCAGATAGGAGGTGGGTGGGTGGATGGGTGAAAAAGGTGAAGGAATTAAGAAGTACTAATTGGAAGTTATAAAATAGTCATGAAGATGTAAGTATAGCACAGGGAATATACTGAATAATATTATAACTATGGATGGTGTCAGATGAATTCTAGACTAAGCAGGTTGATCACTTTGTAAGTTATATAAATGTCTAATCACTATGTTGTACACACCAGAAATTAATATAATATTAAATGTCAACTGTAATTGAAAAAAATAAAATAAAATTACTCCCCCATGCACCCAATAATTATGGATAATTTCATACTAGTGCTTCTTGAGCACATTCAATCCTTTAGTTATTCAGGTCCAATTCAATGGCACCTGAGAACAATGATATACTGAGTACTATGCAAAACAACCAAAGACACATCCATACCCCATAATGGGCTTGAAAGTTTCAAGAGGGAAACAGACAATGCATCACTATCATGTCTCTTATTTTATTATATTTATGTTTGGGAAGATTGTTATGGGGACAGAGAAAAGAGATGAGTTAACTATCTGGAACACTGGGGAAAAATTCAAACAGAAGTTAAATTTAGTCTGATATGTATAGCACCCACATTATAGGGTAGTTGGGAGGTTTCAATAAGATGTATAAAATGAAATTAAAATCTTTAATTGCAATGTGTTCAGAAGAGGTAGTTGCTTGTAGTAATTTCAACATAAGAGGAAAACATAATGCAAAGTACAACTCAGTAAAGTAATTTGGGTTCAGGGGCAATGGTGGAAAAGATAATGGTTCCCTGGAATATTTCAGAAACAAAATCCGGAATATGTAAGATATTTAACAGATACTTGTACTTCAAAAACCTACATGTTAACTTCCATTTGACCCAGTGATCCCACTTCTAGGAATATATCCCAAGAAACTAGAAACACTAATCAGAAAGGATAAATACACCCCTATGTTCATAGCAGCACAATTGACAATAGCTAAGATTTGAAAACAGCCTAAGTGCCCATAGCAGATGAGTAGATTAAAAACCTGTGGTACATCTACACAATGTAAAATTATACTGCTGTAAAAAGGAAGGAACTTCTACTATTTACAACAGCAGGTATGGAGCTGGAGAGTATTATAAGGTAAATAAGTCAGTCAAAGAAAGATAAATATCATATAACCTCACTCATCTGTGGATTATAATGAACAACATAAACTGATGAACAAAAACAGATCCAGAGACAGAGAAGCTTCGATCAGGTGCTCAAACCTCAGAGGGAAGGTAGGGGAGGGTAGTGAAAAGGGGGAGAGATCAACCAAAGGACTTGTATGCATGCATATAACCATAATCAGTGGATACCAATAACAGTGGGGTAAAGGCATGATTGGGGGTTTGGATGGGGAGCAATGGGAGAATAAGGACACATATGTAATACCTTAATCAGAATAAATGGATTTTCAATTATGAAGGGGAAAAAAACCTACATGTTTTGTAGGGTTAAACAATATCTGAGAATCTTAACCATTGTTTTCTCTACCATTTGCTCCTAATAATTTTAATAGTCCAAAAGAATATTGTACTAAATTTTTTTCAGGTTCCTCCTAAGTGATAAGATATGCACAAGCCTAAAAATGCAATTCAAAACTGATTAACGTTTTATTTCACTAGAGGCCAGTTGCAGGAAGAATCCTGCAAGAACAGGGCTTCCTGCAACCTGAGCGAAGCAGAGAAGAGAGCAAAGCTGCCGAGTCAGGCTTCCCTCCTGCCAGCACTGCCCCACACTTTCCCTCCCGCCACTGCCACCACAGCCCCACTTTCAGCTTTCCCTCCCTCTTCCTTGTACACTGTCTTCAGTCTTCACTCCATGTCTGTATATGCAAATTAACTACTATCTTTGTTGGGTCAATTTGCATACTTACTCTGATTGGCTGGTGGGCGTAGTGGGAGTGATGATCAATTTGCATGTTTCTCTTTTATTAGTATAGGTAATACTTTCAAATACTAGATAGCTCTTCAGATGTCAAAACCATATTCATATGGAAGTAATTTTGCAAAAATCTCTCCATGGTTCTTCTAACACTAGTCTCCCCTCATACTCATGTCACCAATACCAAAGTTCCCAAAGAGGTTCTCACCTGACCAAGCTCTTCATTAAGGTTTGATGTCCTGGCCATAGCAGGAGTGTCATTTTCGATATAATACATATCTGTGTCCTGAGAAAGAGAATAGGGGCTCTTTAGAAAATATATAACATTAATCCTTCATTTAGATTAAAAATAGATACTATAAGTGCTAACTTTTAATTTTGGGTTAAAAATACAGTGGCAATTATTATAGAGAAGCAATGTGATACCAGGAGAAAACATGGTATTTATATACAGAAAATTTGTTTTCTAGATGAGAATTTCATGACCTAGACTAACTCATATTCTAAGCTCAACTAATACCCAATTTACAGAATTATTATGAGGATTAAATAAAAATGTATACGACCCCCTCTACCCTTTTCTAAATCTGGTGACAGAAGGAGACTTGACATTGAATGGTAGGCACACAATGCAATACACAGATGATGTATGTTATAGAATTGTACACTTGAAACCTTTATAATTGTATTAAACAATGTCACTCCAATAAATTTAATAAAATTTTAAAAAATAATAATGAAAAATTTTTAAATGTCCATGAAACCTGAGCTATATATACAGGATGCTGAAGTCAAGAGCTTAATGAAAATTACAGTTCCTTAAAAATTCCGCCTTTGCCCTAGCTGGTTTGGCTTAGTGGATAGAGCGTCAGCCCATGTCAGCCATGGACTAAAGGGTCCCAGGTTAGATTCCAGGCAAGGGCAACGTATCTCAGGTGCAGATGCGATTCCTGGCCCTGGTCAAGATGCATGCAGAAGGCAACCAATTGATGTGTCTCTCTCACATCGATGTTTCTCTCTGTGTCTCTCCCCCTCCTTTCCACTCTCTCTAAAAATCAATGGAAAAATATCCTCCAGTGATAATTAACAAAAATAAATAAACATTTCTACTTCCATTCTTAACAAAGGAATTCAAGTTTATTTACTGTCACCATGAATTTTGATATTTAATAAACGCTGACATAGAAACACCTAAAAGGTCTTTCCTCAGCATTAATAAAACTTCAAAACATAAACCGTTAGAGCCACTTCATCCCTGCTCACCAGAAGACAAGCATCTTAGTTAAGCACTCTGCCTCCATTTTCTCACTTAATCCTTACAAGAACCCTTTGAATGGTTCAAATGCCCCACCCCTATTTTACAGATCAGAGAGCTGAGGTGTTAGGTAACTAGTCACTGCTATCACTGGCTCAGGGACACCTTTGCCAGAGATCCCTGGCCAAATTATAATCATAAATTAGGTATATTATTCTTTTCTGGAAGCTCAAATGAATGGCTAAGGCTCTGAAAGCATCAGAAAATTGTGACAGTCATTTGTACAGTACCTCAACTTTACAGCTCTGCTGTGATACTCACCCAGTTTATAAAAAGGGCTTGAGTATATTTCACAACCTCAAGAGTCACCAGCAGACTGATGGGGATAAGGTTGTTGTACAAGATGATGAATGTCAACAAGTTATATCCAAAATTATCTGAGCTTGTCTCTGTGGAAGAAAACCAGAACATCTGTATAGTTTTAGTTAATCTCTACTAAGTTTCCTTTTATTTTATTATTTTGAAATTTCTCTAAAAGATGCTCACCAAAAAAAAATTATTGGATTATGTATACATTTAGACATTGGAGTTAAAATAGTTATTGAGCCCCTGCTACCTGCCACCAACTGTGAATACAAAGGCTACTAATACACAATCCTTTCCAATAAAGAACTGGATTCTAACAGGAGGTTGTGGGTAGGAGAGTGAGCAGAAGCAGGCATGTCCCCCAATGTGACTGGCATCAGGTTACATCTGTTAAAAGAGATATTCATAGGATATTGCAGAAGTGAGGACAGGAGATTTTTTTAATATGAAGACATGGTCAACTAGAGATCATCCAGAAGAATAAAAAGTTCAGTCAAGTTTTGGAGGATAGAGAGCAGACAGCTAACTAAAAAAAAAACATATATTTTTAAAAAGAGGCTTGGCATTTGAAATGGTTGTAAGGAATATCTGCAACTCATTAAATTATGAGTATCTTTGGGACACTCCAAAGAATTGGTAAAATGGGGGCAGGGGAATGGAGTGTGAATAGGGAAAACAGGTGGAGAGAGAGAGGCAGGCAGAAGCTTTGAGTCCACTTATTAAAGATAAGAAAAGGAATGTTTTGATGTAACAAGATCCCTAAGGGATGAAACTCAAAGCAGTGTCAGAATTAGGTTGGGTAGGAGGAAGGACCAGGAGAGGGAAAATAGAGACAAGTTCTTATATAAAAAGGGGAAGTTCTTTGAACTGAGTCAAAACTCCATCAGTGACAGTGCAAATATGAAGTTTGATTGCATTTAACAGAGCTACTTAGACTTTACTATAAGAATTGAAAGGAGCTTTTAGGGATACAATAGGCAGGTTTGGGGAGTTTCAGGAATTAGGGTGACCATGGAAGAGAATTGCAGGGCTGCAAAGCTGGGGAGCCGGGAGCTGCCAAAAGGCGTACATTCACAAAATAAGGGGACTGGGAGCTGCCAAAGGCATACATTCACAAAATAAGGGGACTGGGAGCTGCCAAAGGCATACATTTACAGAATACAGGGAGAGGAAGCCACTCAGTCACAGAATAAATAGGAAGGCCACATGGAGTCGAAAAACAAAAGGGAGACAAAGAAGGGGACCCCACATGGGGTTTGAGCTCTGAAGCTGTTACAGTGACCAATCAGAAGGGATATTAGGACACAAAGAACTGCAGCCTTTATAAACCTTAAGAGAGAGGACGTGGTGGGTCGCTCTCTCCCTCCCCATGAGGGACTCTGTGCTTGTTTCCCAATAAATTTCCACCTTTTTCTATGCCTCCTTTCGATAGTGGCTTCATTCTTCAAATCCACCTGGACAAGAAACTGGGAAATCACCTTTGCATCCAGCCCAGCAGAAAACAGTTTAATTTTCTTGTTTCAGAATAATGAGGCAGAAAGCATATGGGTGGGACATTCTTTCACTGCAAATCATGTAGCTAATACTAGAGTGTGAAATTATCTGAGCAATTTAAATACCAGTTTCCACAAAGCCTATATACCAAGATAGTGTCAATGTTGTTTATTTAACCAGACCACATTCTGTGAACTATGTATATATGCAAAGTATCAATCCTCACATTTTTGAAGCTTCACACATAACAAATCAAATTTTAAGAGCCAAAATCAAGGGATTTGAATCCAAGTTACAACTGAAGTCCTAATCACATGAACCACGTTTGTAAAGTAGCAGTAAGTGTTTACCCAGTGGTTCCAAAGTGCACAAGTTTTCTACATTAATAATAAAAGGGAAAATAATGTTTTGATTAATTTAACTAAAATATATTGAAGATGGGAATAAGAACAACCCCCAAAAAATATACCAAAATTTTAAAATTCAAACTTATTATTTAAACATTTGCTGTCATTAAATTTTATTTATATTCTGAAATTGTTCTATAAGTATACTGGCAAATATCCCCCCAAAAAGAAGCAATAAAACTGGACAAAAATGTCAAAATAAGCATTTAAATTGCTTGGAAATTGATAATAGAGCATATAAAAATTCAAAAACATGTATTCAAGAAAATCTACTCAATCTTGGTAAGTAGAAGCCTTTGGCATTTAATACAAAGATAGTTTCCCCTTCTTTCCCCAACCAACATCCATGTTGCCTAAATTCTGTTCTGGGTGAGTGGTTAGGGGAGGCCATGAGGACTAGCAGCTCTCATCGCCCCCATCATAGCTCCATGTTGCATAAATCTACCCCAGAGTGGTACAGGCTGTGCTGCCAAAGAGCGGGGAAGGGGGTCAGGACAGAAAGAGTCTGAGGGAGTTAATATTATTTGGAGTAAAGCATGAAAAAAGTCACACCCAGGGCACTGTCACAAAGAATAGAGTTTCTAGTGGTGCATAATCAAGGAAAACAAATATCTGCAATTCTAGTGGGTCAAAGAAAACATAGATCAGCCAGAAATTAAATAGGGAGACCATGAAAACGATGTCCAAAGAAAACCGGCTGAGACTGCACTCAACCCTGGTGGTCCAGAAGCTCACATCCATGCGTGAGGCTGTGCATGTAGGAGGAATCGGAGAGGGTGCTTGTGATTAAATGTGGGTCAGACTTGAAATTCCCCAAATATTAAAAGCATTCCCCAAGCCATACAGATGAAGCAACAAAGAGGTTTGAGCACAACCTCTGATCAATCACTGCCTAAATACTAAGCTATGTGGACTCGAGGAATCCAGACTTAAAAATAAAAACAAGGAGAGAACTGACTAGTAATGAGGATAGGGCTTATTTGTGAGGTGATAAAAATGTTGTAAATTTAGGTAGGGGTGAGGGTTGCACAATTCTATGAATGTACAGTTGACCTTAAACAACATGGGTTGGAGCCATGCAGATCTATTTATATGCAGTTTTTTTTTAAACAAATACTTATACTGTTTTCAACATGAAGTTGGGAGTCTGCGAATGCATTGATCCATACCAATTTTTTCTTTATTGTTCAGTTTATTAATTACATTTTCCCCCTATAGCTCCCCTCCACCAGGTACCCATCCCATCCTCTGCCCTCACCTCTCCCCCCCCCACTGTCCTCTCCCATAGTTGCATAATATTTATCCAGTCTTTTGCTGCACTTCCCACACCCCTTTTCTCACCAAGAATTGTCAGTCCATTCCCTCTCAATGTCCTTGATTCTGTTCTATTCCCCAGTTTATCCTGTTCATCAGATTGTTAATTCCCTTGATTTTTAGATTAATTTGTTGACAGATGTGTATTTGTTGTTCATAATGTATATTTTTACCTTTTTCTTCTTCCTCTTCTTAAACAATACCTTTCAGCATTTCATATAGTATTGGTTTGGCGGTGATGAACTCCTATAGCTTTTTCTTGTCTGTGAAGCACTTTATCTGACCTTCAATTCTGCATGATAGCTTTGCTGGATAGGGTAATCTTGGTTGTAGATTCTTGCTATTCATCACTTTTTTGCTTGCCACTCCTGTCTGGCCTGCATCGTTTCTGTTGAGAAATCCGCTGACAATCTTATGGGTGCTCCCTTATAGGTAACTAACTGTTTTTCTCTTGCTGCTTTTCATATTCTCTCTTTGTCTTTTGCTCTTGGCATTTTAATTATGATGTGCCTTGGTGTGGTCCTCTTAGGGTTCCTATATATTGGGGTTCTGTGCGCTTCTTGGACTCCTAAGTCAATTTCTTTCACCAGGTGTGGGAAGTTTTCAGTCACTATTTCTTCAAATATGTTTCCATTGTCTTGGTCTCTCTCTTTTTTCTGGCACACCTATAATTCTGATGTTGGTATGCTTGAGGTTGTCCCAGAGGTCCCTTACACTATCTTCAATTTTTTGGATTCTTTTGGTTTCTTGCTTTTTCAGCTGAGTGGATTTTATCTCTTTGTATTTCAAATCTTTAACTTGGTTCTTGGGGTGCTCCAGAGCACTTTTAGGTCTTTGTATAATATTTTTTTATTTCAGTCAGTGTATGCTTAATTTCTGGTTGGTCCTTTTTCATATCCTTGAGGGTCTCCTTCATATACTTGAGGGACTCCTTCATTTCCTTGTAGGACTCATTCATTTCCACGTTGGTCTTGATCATTTCCACATTGGTCTTGATCATTTCCTTGCAGGTCTCGTTCATATCCTTGAGGGTCTCGTTCATTTCCTTTGCGGTCTTGCTTACTTCCTTATAGGCCTCGACCTTTTGTTGGAGCCTCTTGAGAAGCCCTATAACCATGGTTTTGAATTCCATGTCCAGTCGGTTTTTTTCCTCCATTTCTTTCACATCTGATTTCTTTCCATGTCTCTGCATCGTGGCTGCTTCCCTGAGTTGGTCAATTAGCATTGTGTAGTAGACGTCCTACAAGGGACAGTGGGTCAGCCTCCCCAGTTACCTGAGGTGGATATGGCCTGCACAGTCTTGCTGAAGTTAAGCTCAGGTTAATCGTTGTTAGCACTTGGAGGGGTTGACCTCCAGGCCAATTGTCTGTGAAGTTCAGCTGTGCTCAGGTTGGATGGGCGGAGTCTCCGGGCCAAACAGACAGCGTTAGCTTCGCCCTATGTGGCCCCAGGGACTCTGTGCCAGGGGCAATGGCTGCCAGCACCTCTTGAGAGAGAGCCGCTGCCAAGCTCCACCGGCTACCGAGGAATTCAGACTCTCCCCTAATGAGTCTGCACACCCAACGTCTCACCCAGGGTCGTAAAACAAAGATGTCTGATGGTTTCCCAAATGAGGGAGCAAGTTGAGAGCGCTCTCTACGCAGTTACTCAGCTGCGCTGTTCGCAAGGTCACGCGCAAGCTTGCCTTCTTCAAGCCAGGAGACCCCTGCAGCACCCAAGCTTCAGTGTGCCCTCCCACTGTCCAGTTTTTACCCCGTATGATAGTGGGTTCCCTGGACTTCACCCAGAGCTGGAGAATCAGTCCAGTGGGACGTCTTTGTCTCCCCGTTGGAGAAAACTGGCCGGTTTCCAGCCGCCCGCCCTATCCACTGGCGCACGCGATCCAAACCTCTCTCCGTGCGAATCTTTCAATGCTGTCCTCAGCCGCTCCTCCGAGTCACAGTGTCTTATCTTCACTTTTATTTGTGGAATTTTCACTCGGCCAGATTTCTGGTGATTCTGGAAGGTGTTTGTTCTTTCGTTAAGTTGTAGTTTTAAAATTGCTGTGTATGACGGCAAGATAGGTGTTTTACCTATGCCACCATCTTGGTTCCCGCACTGCTTGGGTTTTTAAGTCAATTTCTTTCACCAGGTGGGGGAAGTTTTTGGTCACTATTTCTTCTAGTAGGTTTTCATTATCTTGCTCTCTCTCTTTTGCTGGCACCCTGAAAATTCTGATGTTGGTATGCTTGAGGTTGTCCCAGAGGCCCCTTATACTATCTTCAATTTTTTGGACTGTTGGCTTCTTGCTTTTCCGGCTGAGTGGATTTTGCTTCTTTGTATTTCAAATCTTTGACTTGGTTCTTGCGGTCATCTGGACTCCTTTTAGGACTTTGTATAGTATTTTTTATTACAGTCAGTGTATGGTTAATTTCTAGTTGGTCCTTTTTCATATCCTTGTAAGTGTTGTTCATTTCCTCATAAGTGTTGCTTATTTCCTTGTAGTTCTCATTAAGTTCCTCGGCCTTTTCTAGTAGCCTCTTCATAAACCTAATTACTGTGGTTTTGAACTCTATGTCTAGTCGTCTTTTTTCCTCCATTTCTTCCACAGCTGAGTTCTTTCCTTTTCTCTGCATTGTGGTTGCTTTCTTGAGTTGGTCCCTTATTGGTATGTGGCAGGTTTCCTCTAAGGGTCAGTGGCTCAGCTTCCTTATGAGGTGCGCGGCATCAGCATTAGCTCTCGATCCAGTCATTTTATATGCAGGACTTAAACATCCATGGATTTTGGTATCTGGGGAGGGGGGCGGGTGCTGAAACCAATCCCCATGGATATGAGAGAAAACTAAGTTTTGGGGAAGTCAAAAATTACATACAGATTTTCTACTATGAAAAGAATCAACATCTCTAACCCCTACATTGTTCAAGAATTAGGTGTACTAATAATAACTATATACCTTAAACTATACATTTTAAAAGAATTAAAAGGTAAAATAATCTAAATAAAACTGAGCAGTAACATCAGAGGCTAATATACATGGCAGGAAAAATTAGATTTCACAGAATTAATCTAGGCAAGACACTAAACAAACAAAAAAAAACCCCACAGCAACAACAAGCTCAAGGAGGAAGAGAAAAACTGAATAAGAGTTACTGTAATATATTATCTAAAATAACTCATTTTCAAGAACAAAAATGATAAAACATAAAAAAGGCAGGAAAAAAGGCAAACAATAAAAACTGCCTTTGAGAGAAATGGCCCAAATGATAGCCCACAGACTTTAAAGCAGTTATTATAAACATATTCAAAGAATTACAGGAAACTTTAAATAATTAAAAGAAACTCTGATGACAATGACTGATTAGAGAATGTAGACAAAGAGATAGAAGTTTTAAAAAACCAATGTAAATTTTTGAATTAAAAAATGCAATAATTGAAATTGGGATGGGGGGAATTGCCTTGGTCAGTGTGGCTCAGTTGGTTGAGCATTGTCCAGTGCACCAAGAGGTCCCAGTCAATTCCTGGTCAGAACACATGCCTGGGTTGTGGGCTTGATCAATGTTTCTCTATCTCTGCCTCTCTCTCTAAAAAAAAAAATCAATAAACACATATTTTTTAAAAAATGAAATAATATCACTAATGGAGCTCAATAATAGATCTGAGCTGACAGAAGAGAGATTATCCAATGTAAAGAACAGAAAGAAAAACAAATAAAGTAAAATTAACAGAGCCTCAGAGACTTCTTAGGATGCATTAGTGAACCAACTAATAGAAGTACCAGAATGGGAAGGGTGTAAGATATGGCAGAAATAATATTTAAATAAGTAACAGCTCGGTGGGCTAGAAGATGTCAATAGGGAGAAAAAGGGGATATATGTAATACTTTCAACAATAAAGCTTTAATTATAAATAAATAAATAAATAAATAAATGCCAACTGAAAGCTTTCACAATTTGATGAAAAACATCAATATACCTATATAAAAATCTCAATAAACTCCAAAGAAAATAAATGAAAAACTATTGAAAACCAAAGGCAATCTTCAAAGGAGCAATAGAAAAATGACTCTCATACAAGGGGAAAACTCAGTAAGATTAACAGCTGACCTCCCATCCATACAATGGAGGGCAGAAAGCAGTGAGATGGCATATTCAAAGTATTGAGTGGAAAAGAATGTTAACCAAGAATTCTATAAGAATTCTGCATGACCAACACTATCCTTCAAAAGGAAAGAATAAATTATGACATTCCAAGATAAAAACTAAGAAAATGTATTGCTACTAAACTGCCTTATAATATATACTACAGAAAATTCTCCAAGATGAAAGGGAACAAAACAAACAGCAATTAAATTCACAAAAGAAACAAAAGGGCAGTAATAAAGGTAATTTTATACATACTTATAAAAGACAATATAGGGAGATCCAAGATGGCTGCCGACAGGACAGCAGGCTGCAAGATACTGTGTCAGTGAGAAAACATAAGGAAAGTGTGTGGACATGTGAGGAGTGTCTGTATTTCTGAGTGAGGGACAACAATATTCCACAGGACTGATGGAGATTGGCATACCAGGCTCTCCTGGCTTGGCAGCTTGTACTACTGCTGAAATCTCTCCCAGAGCAGGTGGCTCTGCTGCAGAGACCATGCCATCTTGAAGGGAAGAGCAGCTGTAATCAGAAGCCCAGTCTTACCTGCAACCTGGGAGATGTCAGATACCTCCCGGGAACCTACAGCCACAATGCCCAGGAACCAGCTGCCTGATCTGTGAACCAACGAACACTAAGACTCCAGCTTCCCCAACTGCGGGTGCCTGAAAAGTCTGTCAGGGGGAGACAAAGTGGCACCAAATACATGGATGGACCCTGTGCCTTCTCATAAAGCAGATAGAAGGAACAGCTAAATAGAACAACACCCACCCAGAATTGGTGAACTAAACACAGCTGGTGAGGCAATTCATGGATGGAAAGGTCAGATGTTGCCTACAGAAAGGAGAGAGCTACATAACCAGGCACCCTGAGAGGAGCAATCATGAGAGACAAAGAAGCAGCCCACATACAAAAAAAAGGAGAAATCACCAGAAAAAGAAGTAAAAATAATGTGTCAGAAAAAGAATTCAGAGCAATGGTCATAAGGACGCTGAAAAGGATAGAAGACAATTTCAACAATATGTGTAAGAATCAAGAGGAAATGAAGAACCAAGAAGAAAAGAAATATGACATTGCTGCAATAAAAAACTCAATAGAAAGCATCAAAAGTAGACTAGAAGTGGAGAACCACCTCAGTGAGCTAGAAGACAAGGTAGAAAAAAATACCCAAGCAGAGCAGCATGTACAAAAATAAAATAAAATAAAAAAACCTTAAAAAAAGAGGAGGAGAGCCTAAGGCCATGATGGCGAACCTATGACACGGTGTCAGCACTGACACGCGTAAACATTTTCGATGACATGTGGCCGCATGCAGTTGCATGCAGAGAAGTATGGGGCTGCATGTCGAGAAGGCCAGGTGCAGTAGCTGAGGATAAAACATTTGCTGAAGTGTAGTGCAGACACTCTGTGCCGGAGGTCTGTAGGCCAAAACAGCAGAACTCTGGCACAGAACATCTAGTTCTGGGACTTCCAGTTAGGCCATTAGGGGATCTTTGACCTCACTTCCGGCCGGCAAAGCAGGGAGCAGCAGAATGTGGCGGGGGACGCATCTCTGGGGGACCTGTGATCACCATTACCAGCAACCACATAACCACAACAACCATCACCCAATCTACTCTTCTGCAGTGTCGTGGATTTCTAATTGACCATCATTACTGAGTTAAGTGAGCGGGAGGCTGGGAGAGGCGAGGGCCAGTGCTATGGGTGCTGTTTCCAGCCATTAGAAATAGCGGCAGCCATCTTAATTTATATGCGGAACATCATTTTGCAGCATAGTGTAGACTCCATTTCACCACTATTACTATTGTGCATCCTTATTAACCCCTATTTCTGATTATTAACCCTGTCCTTTCCTAAAAAATAGTTACATGTGCCATCTTGTGGTCAGTTAGGCTAGTTAACCCCTAATTGCTGCAGGGCTAACAGGCTATCTATAATTCTATCTTCTGTCACTGCGCCCCTGATGGAGAACCCAAAAAATAAAAAAACAACTTTAAGTAAAGGGGGTGGTAGTAGCAGTAGCTGACCCTTTCAACAGACATGGATCGAGATGTATGGCATTATAGAAAAAAATGGCAGATAATTTTGTGTTCTATGTACTGAAACAGTAGTAAGCAGAATGTGGAATATAAATAGACATTTTAAAACTAATCATTCCCAGCTCTTGAAAAAAGTGAGGATGAAAGGAAGGAATACATTTCCAGGTAGCTATACCTTTATAAGAGCCAATCTAATTCCATTCTTAAATTTATAAAAAGCTCTACAAATTTAACAACTGCAACTTTGAGCATAGCTCACTCCATAGCTCAGTATGGAAAAGCACTCAGTGAGGGAGAATTTATTAAAGAAACTTTCCTAAGATGTGCACCAGTTCTATTTCATGATATGCAGAATAAAGATGCAATTATTAAGAGAATATCTGAGTCACCACTCAGTAGAAATATCAGAAAAGACCAAATAATGAGACTGAACACAAACGTACAACATCAATTAAAGAGAGACATAAGTAATTGTAAATATTTTTCTATCTCTCTTGATGAAACTACTGATGTCACATCACATGCTCAGTTGGCCACTATTGGTCAATATTCTGATGGTTTCACAATGAGAGAAGAGTTGATAAAGTTAGTATCAGTTATAACAAGTACATCAGGAAGTGAAATATGTAAGGTTGTTATACAAATATTCTGTGACCTAAGCATTGGTGTCTCTAAAGTTGTGTCAGTGACGACAGATGGGGCACCAAACATGGTGGGGAAAAAAGTCGGATTTGTCAAATTGATTACGGATGCTATTGGACATCCGATTGTGCCTTTTCATTGCATTATCCATCAGAAGGTTTTATGTGCCAAGGCAGGATTTACCGACTTAAACAACTTAATGTCAGTTGTTACAAAAATAGTTAATTCAATAGCTGCTCGCCCTTTCACAAGCGAGAATTTTCTGCACTTTTACTGGAGATTGATTCCACCTACAGTGGACTGCTGATGTACAATAATGTAAGAGGCTGAGCCGAGGCAAAGTTCTTGAGCGCTTTGTGGAGTGCTTTGAGGACATTAAGGTATTTCTTGAAGATAAGGATCGGGGAAACTTTTCTCAGCTCAATGATGATAAGTGGGTCAACACCCTGATATTTTTTACAGATCTCTCTGTTCATATTAATGAACTGAACTTAAAGTTACAAGGTTTTGGCAAAAGTATTGACATTATGTTTGGATACATAAAAGCTTTTGAAAGTAAACTTAAAATTTTCAAGCAAGATGTAGAAACTAAAACTTATAAGTATTTTCCTCGAGTAACAAAGTATTTTGAGAAGGCCAGTGCAGCTGTACAAAAGGAAATGGAACCCTTGCAAATAAAGTACCAGCATGTTTTAGACTCATTACTTGACCAATTCAGTGACAGATTTAATCAATTTAGAAGCCTAGGAACAGACCATAAAAATAATTAAGTATCCTGATGTAGTAGTCTACAGTAGTTTGGTATGAAATGGTTTCCAATGGATGTAAATTGACAATTTGGAGATGCAACTTGCAGAATTGCAAGACAGCATCTGGGCTCAGGTGTTTGTCGACTTGAGGTCAAAGCTTGAGAATCTGGAAAGGTGCCACTTGGAGAATCAAGAGGAGCACCACTACGAGCAGGAAATTTGGAGTGCCTGGAACCGATTACCACACCCTTTTAGCACCCTGAAAAAATATAACAATGACTTTACTCACAATTCTTCCCTCAACATACTTTTGTGAGACCTTATTCTCAGCGTTAAATAATATCAAAACCAAAAAAAGAAACAGACTGACAACTGAAGTTGGTAGCACTTGCTTGGGCTTAAAGTGTGCAAAATACCAACCTTCAATTGAAGGTTTAGCCAATGAAATTCAGCAAGAAAAGGTCACTAATAGACAGGTTAGTTAAAGAATTCCCCCTCCTCCTCACTTATCTTAGTACACGAAACCCCACACAAGTTATATAATATCAAAACCAACAAAAGAAACCGACTGACAGATAAACAAAGAAGTCACTAAGCAGATAAGTTAAATTACTGGTTTTTGGTTTATTAAATACAGTTATATATTACAAGTATACATTTTTGTTTTAAACTATAAATATTGTGAAATTATGGGGGTTTTTTCTCAAAGTGACACACCACTCAAGTTATGCTCAGGTTTTTGGTGAATTTTGACACTCCAAGCTCAAAAGGTTGCCCATCACTAGCCTAAGAGAACTTTGGGACAACACGAAACAAAGCAACATTCACATAATAAGGGTGCCAGAAGAAGAGGAAACCAATCAAGGAATAGAAAACCTGTTTACAAAATAATGACAGAAAACTTCTCTGACATTGGGAAGGAAAAATTCACGCAAGTCCAAGAAACTCACAAAGTCACAAACCAAATGAACCCCAAAAGACCAACGCCTGGTACATTATAATTAAATTCCCACATACCAATGATGAAGTAAGAATATTAAAGGCTGCCAGAGAGAGACATAAGGTTACTTACAAGGAATCTCCCATCAGACTAGCAAATGATTTCTCAACAGAAACACATCAGGCCAGAAGAGAATAGAATGAAATATATAAAGTCATGCAAAGTAAAGGTCTGAATCCAAGAATACTGTGCCTAGCAAGGCTATTAATTAAAATTGAGGGTGATATCAGGAGCTTCACAGACAAAAAAGGACAAATGAAGTTGATTACCACCAAACCAGCAATGCAAGAAATGCTAAAGGGAATGCTGTAAAGAGAAAAAATAGGAAGGGAAGATGGATCACAGGTGTAAAGAATAAAAATGGTGACAAACAAGTACCTATCAGAAATAACTTTAAATGTAAATTAATTAAATGCCCCAATCAAAAGGCATAGGGTAGCTGAGTGGATAAGAAAACATGACCCATATATCTGCTGTCTACAGGATACCCACCTCAAAAAAAGGATTCACACAGACTGATGGTAAAGGGTTAGAAAAAGGTTTTTCAGGCAAATGGAAATGAAAAAAAAAGCAAGGGTAGCTATACATATATCTGACAAATTAGATCTCAAAATGAAGGCCATAACAAGATAAAGAAGGCCACTTTATAATACTAAAGGGTGCAATCCAACAAGAAGAAATAACTGGTAAACATATATACACCCAATATAGCAGCACCCAAATACATTAAAAAAAAACTTCTGGAGGATATCAGGGAGAGATTAATAGCAATACAGTCATAGTAGGGGACTTTAATATCCCACTATCACCATTGGACAAGTCCTCTAATCAACAAAATCAGCAAGGAAACATCAATCCTAAATCACACACTAGATCAGATGGAATTAATTGACATCTTCAGAACATTTCACCCAAAGCCACAGAATATACATTCTTCTCAAGTGCACATTTTCAAAATAGACCAAATATGGGGACACAGGCAAAATCTCTTCAAACTCAAGAAGATAGAAATCATATCAAGCATCTTCTCAGATCACAATGGCATAAACTTAGAAATCAATTACAATAAAAACAAATGACAATGAAAACACAACAATCCAAAACTATGGGACAGAGTGAAAGATGCCTTGAGAGGGAAGTTCATAGCTCTACAGACCTACCTCAACAAATAATAAAAATGGTAATAAATTATCTAACCATATAACTCAAATAGAAAGAAAGCAACAAGAAAAGCCCAACAAGAAGGAAGGAAATAATAAAGAGCAGAAAGAAACAACATAGAGAGCCCCCCAAAAAAAGATGAGCAAAACCAAGGGCTGGTTCTTTTTGTTTTGTTTTATCTTTATTGTTCAGTTTATTAATTACATTGTTTCCCCTTTTTTCCCCCTATAGCTTCCCTCCACCCAGTACCCATCCCACCCTCCACCCTCACCTCCCCCGCCCGTCCTCTCCCATTGTTGCATGATTTTTGTCCAGTCTCTTGCTGCACTTCCCACACCCCTTTTCTCCCCAAGAATTGTCAGTCCATTCCCGCTCTATGTCCATGATTCTGTTATATTCATCAGTTTATCCAGTTCATCAGATTATTAATTCAATTAATTTTTAGATTCATTTGTTGATAGATGTGTATTTGTTGTTCATAATTTTTATTTTTAGCTTTTTCTTCTTTCTCTTCTTAAAGAATATCTTTCAGCATTTCATATAATATTGGTTTGGCGGTGATGAACTCCTTTAGCTTTTTCTTATCTGCGAAGCACTTTATCTGACCTTCAATTCTGAATGATAGCTTTGCTGGATAGAGTATTCTTGGTTGTAGATTCTTGCTATTCATCACTTTGAATATTTCTTGCCACTCCCGTCTGGCCTGCATAGTTTCTGTTGAGAAATCCGCTGACAATCATATGAGTGCTCCCTTGTAGGTAACTAACTGTTTTTCTCTTGCTGCTTTTAATATTCTCTCTTTGTCTTTTGCTCTTGGCATTTTAATTATGATGTGCCTTGGTGTGGTTCCTATATATTTCATATCCTTCTGAGGGTTCCTATATATTAGGGTTCGGTGCGCTTCTTGAACTCCTAAGTCAATTTCTTTCACCAGGTGTGGGAAGTTTTTGGTCACTATTTCTTCAAATAGGTTTTCATTGTCTTGCTCTCTCTCTTTTTCTGGCACCCCTATAATTCGGATGTTGGTATGCTTGAGGTTGTCCCAGAGGCCCCTTACACTATCTTCAATTTTTTTAATTCTTTTAGTTTCTTGCTTTTTCAGCTGAGTGGATTTTACCTCTTTGTATTTCAAATCTTTAACTTGGTTCTTGGGGTGCTCTAGAGTACTTTTAGGTCTTTGTATAATATTTTTTATTTCAGTCAGTGTATGCTTAATTTCTGGTTGGTCCTTTTTCATATCCTTGAGTGTCTCCTTCATATCCTTGTAGATCTCATTCATTTCCTTGTAGGTCTTGTTCATTTCCTCACAGGTCTTGTTCATTTCCTCATAGGTCTTGTTCATTTCCTCATAGGTCTTGTTTATTTCCTTGTAAGTCTCAGCCTTTTCTAGGAGCCTCTTGAAAAGCTTTATAACCTTGGTTTTGAATTCTATATCCAGTCGGTTTTTTTCCTCCATTTCTTTCACATCTGATTTCTTTCCATGTCTCTGCACGGTGGCTGCTTTCCTGAGTTGGTCGATTAGCTTTGTGTGGTACATTAGACAGTGGATCAGCCTCCCCAGTTACCTGAGGTGGATATGGGTTGCACAATCTTGTTGAAGTTAAGCCTAGATTAATCGTTGTTAGCACTTCAAGGGGTTGACCTCCAGGCCAATTGTCTGTGAAGTTCAGCTGTGCTCAGGTTGGATGGGCAGAGTCCAAGCAGGGAGTGTCAGCTCCATCTTATGTGGCCCCAGAGTCTCTGTGCCAGGTGGCAACGGCCACCAGCACCTCTGAGAGAGAGCCGCTGCCGAGTTCCATCGGCTGCCGGAGAATTCAGCCTCTCCCATATGAGTCTGCACACCCAAGGTCTCACCCAAGGTTGCAAAACAATGCAGTCTCACGGTTTTCCAAACAAGAGAGCAAGTCACGAGTGCTCTCTGCGCGATCATGCAGCTGCGCTGTTCCCAAGTTCATGAGCACTCTGCACAAGCTTGTCCTCTCCACAAGCCCGCAGACCCTTGCAGCGCCTGAGCTTCGGCGTGCCTCCCCACTGTCCAGTTTTTACCCCGTATGATAGTGGGTTCCCTGGACTTTTCCCGGAGCTGGGGGATCAGTGCAGTGGGATGTCTTTGTCTCCCCTGTTCAAGAAAACTGGCCTGGTTTTCAGCCGCCCACCCTATCTGCTGGCGCGCACTCCAAACCTCTCTCCACACATATCTTTAACGCTGTCCACCGCCGCTCCTCTGAGTTGCAGTGTGCTATCTTCACTTTTATTTGTGGAATTTTCACTTAGCCAGCTTTCCAGTGATTCTGGAAGGTGTTTGTTCTTTCGTTAAGTTGTAGTTTTAAAATTGCTGTGTATGGCGGCAAGATAGGTGGTTTAACTATGCCGCCATCTTGGTTCCCTCCAAGGGCTGGTTCTTTGAAAGCATAAACAAAATTGATGAACCTCTAGCCAGGCTCACCAAGAAGCAAAGAGTGAGTACCCAAATAAACAAAATCAAAAATGAAAGGGGTGAAGTAATAACCAATCCCATAGAAATACAAATGAATATGAAAAAATACTGTGAACAACTCTATTCCAACAAATGGACAACCTAGATGAAATGGACATATTCTTAGAAAAATACAAGCTCCAAAAACTCAATCAGGAAGAATAAAAAGTCCTGGATAGGCTGAAAACTACCAAAGGAATTGAAGCAGCGATCAAAAATCTCCCAGTAAACAAAAGCCCTGGTCCAGACAGCTTTATAGGGGAGTTCTACCAAGCATTCAAAGAAGTAAATCCTATCCTCCTCAGACTACTTCAAAAAATTCAAGAGGAAGGCATACTTCCAAACTCTTACTATGAAGCCAATATTTCCCTAATTCCAAAACCACATAAAGACCAGATAAAAAAAGAGAACTACAGGCCAATATCCTAGATGAACATAGATGCTAAAATCCTCAACAAAATTCTAGCAAATTGGATTTAGCATTATATTAGAAAGACCATACACCATGATCAAGTGAGATTTATTTGGGATGCATGGATGGGACAATATCTGCAAATCAATAAATGTGATACATCACATAAACAAACTGAGAAACAAAAATCACCTAATTATATCAAATGATGCAGAAAAAGCATTTGACAAAATCCAAACCCTTTCTCGATAAAAACTCTCAGCAAAGTGGGAATAAAGGAATCATACCTTAACATAATAAAAGCCCTATATGACAAGCCTACAGCCAACATCATACTCAACAGGCAAAAAACTAAATTCATTTCATCTGAGAACAGGAACATGAAAGGGATGCCCATTTTTACCACTGCTGTTCAACATAATACTAGAAATACTAGCCATGGCGATCAGACAAGAAGAAAAAATAAAAAGCATCCAAAGTGGAAAAGAAGCAAAACTGTCCTTATTCGCAGATGACATGATACTATACATAGAAAATCCCAAAGACGCCATCAAAAAACTATTAGACCTAATAAATGAATTTGGCAATGTAGCAGGATACAAAATTAACACCCAGAAAGCTATGGCCTTTTTATATACCAATAATGAACTCACAAAAAGAGGAACGAAAAAACAATCTCATTTACCATTGCACCAAAAAAATTAAGATACCTAGGAATGAAATTAACTAAGGATGTAAAAAATCTGTACTCGGAAAACTACTGGACATTGAAAAAAGACATTGAGGAAGACATAAGCAAATGGAAGAACATACCATGTTGTTGGATTAGTAGAATCAACATCATTAAAATGTCCACACTACCCAAAGCAATCTATAGATTCAATGCAATCCCATTAAAATAACAACAGCATATTTCAAAGATCTAGGACAAACTCTCTAAAAATTTATCTAAATAAAAACCTGAATAGCCACAGCAATCCTGAAAAAGAACAAAATTGGAGGGATCTCAATACCAGAGATCAAGCTATATTACCAAGCCACAGTTCTCAAAACTGTCTGGTACTGGCAAAAGAACAGACATATAGACCAATTGAACAAAACAGAGAACCCAGAAATCAACCCAAGACATTATGTTTAATTAATATTTGACAAAGAAGGCAAGGGTATACAATGGAGTCAAGACAGTCCCTTCAATAAATGGTACTGGGAAATTTGGTCAGGTACATGCAAAAAAAAAAAATGAAACTAGATCACCAACTTATACCATACCCCAAAACAAACTCAAAATAGATAAAGGACTTAAACATAAGATGGGAAACTATAAAAATATTAAAAGAATCCATAGGCAGCAAAATAGCAGACATATGTCGTAGCAATACCTTTACAGTCACAGCTCCTAGGGCAATGGAGACTAAGGAGGAAATAAACAAATGGGACTACATCAAAATAAAAAGCTTCTGCACAGCAAAAGAAACCATCAACAAAACAACAAGAAAGCCCACTACATGGGAGAATATATTTGCCAATGATATTTCAGATAAGGTTTAAATCTCCAAAATTTACAGAGAACTCATACAACTTAACAAAAGGTAAATGATCCAATCAAAAAAATGGGCAAAGGATCTAAATAGATACTTTTCAAAAGAGGATATACAGAAGGGCTCAGAGACATATGAAAACATGCTCAAAGTCACTAATCATCCTAGAGATGCAAATCAAAACAACAATGAGATACCATCTCACACCTGTCAGAATGGCTATCATCAACAAATCAACAAACAATAAGTGCTGGCTAGGATGTGGAGAAAAGGGAACCCTTCTGCACTGCTGGTGGGAATGCAGACTGGTGCAGCCACTGTGGAAGACAGTACAGAGTTTCCTCAAAAAGTTAAAAATGGGACTCCCATTTGACCCAGTAATTCCACTTCTAGGAATATATCCCAAGAAACTAGAAACATTAGTCAGAAAGGATATATACACCCTTATGTTCATAGCAGCATGATTCACCATACCTAAAATTTGGAAAGAAGCCTAAGTGCCCTTTAGCAGATGAGTGGATTAGAAAACTGTGTTACATCTACAGAATGGAATACTATGCCACTATAAAAAAGAAGGAACTTTTACCATTTGCAACAGCATGCATGAAGCTGGAGAGCATTATGCTAAGCGAAATAAGCCAGTCAGAGAAAGATAAATATCACATAATCTCACTCATATGTGGGATATAATGAACAACATAATTTGATGAACAAGAATAGGTCCAGACACAAATGGCAGGGGGGTGGAGGTTAAAGAGCAACCAAAGGACTTTATGCATGCATATTAGCATAACTAATGAACATAGAAAATGGGGCAGTAGGGGCTTGCCTGAAGTGAGAATGGCTGGGGGAGAAGATCAAGATCAATTGGGAAAAAAGGAGACATATGTAAAACTTTGGACAATAATTTTAAAAAGACAATATAATTACATATTTTTAGCCTTTCTTTTGAATTTAAAAACATGATGGCAAAAAATCATTATAAAATTACATTGGTAGACTTTTTTATAAAGATGTAATACATGTGAGAGCACAGAGGAATGAGGAGAGAATAAAGCTACGTGAAGCAAAGAAATTACAAAAGCTGGTAACTCAAATCCACAGGAAGAAATGAAGTAAGTTAATGTAAAATAACTGTATAAGTTTATTTCCTTTTTTGCTTTTTGCTTCTTTAAAAGGTATAAGATTATATAAGTCAATAATTACAACACCGTAATTGGGTTGATAGGTAGATGCAATATATGAGAAAAAATAGCATAAAGGAAGGGAGGAGACAAATCTATATTAAAGGAAATTCTCTGTATTGTACTGAAATTACATTAGTACTGATCTGAAGTAGATGCTAATAAATGATGGCACACATTATAATCCCTAGAACAACTCAAAGAAAATATCTAAAAAATATAGTTAAAAATAATCATTTGAATATAAAACAATCCCCAAATGCATCCCTTCATTACATGACTCCTCTTGAAAGGCTGGCAATGCACAGAGTAGACAAAGGGCAGAAAAAGATGGCATGGCCAGCACCCATGTGCTTAGAAAGATTTTTCAAAAATGTTTTGTCTTACTTCAACAAGCAATCCATCCCAACACTTACCCAACTTATTGATGTACCAGTTTCTTCCACCTTGAGACCTATTCCAGTACAGGGCCCCTGCTGAGCTCACCAAGGCCATGACCAACAGGATGCCAAACAACACCAGAATCTGCACATTGGTCACCTTCTCAACATTCGATCTCTTGAGAGGAGCTTTGGTGGAATTCTGTACGATAGCATTTAAAGACTATGAGGATCACAGAACAGACTCGGGGGCAAGGAGTGGGAAGAAAAGGAGGTAAGTTACACAAATTCTACTCATAAAAAGTAAAAGACTATACTTTTGCCAAATAACCAATGAAATTCTTAAAATGTACCATATTCCCAAATCTGCAGCTAGTTTTATTTATTTGTTTGTTTGTTTGTTTGTTTTGCTTCTAGGTGGTAGTTGTTTGTTTTTTGGGGGGGAACACCAAACCTGATTTAAATTCTTTATTATTGAAAGTATTACAATGTCTCCTTTTCCCCCCATGACCTCTTCCCACCCACTCCTGCCCCTCAGAGCACAGGCCCTTACCCCTCATTGTCTGTGTCCATTGGTTTTGCTTATATGCATGCATATAAGTCTGTTTTAAATAAAGATGACAGAAGACACATTCTATCATTTTCAAGAACACATTTCAACTCTACTTATTTCAGTCAAAGTTAAAGTAATCAGAATATTGCTAATTCAAGAGAAACTTAAATCTTTGATATTGTAAAACTTTGGAGAGAATTTTCAAAGTAATAACATAGACAAAGATAAAATGTGAAAGTAAATATTTAATTGAGAAAAAGACATACAAATACATATATACCTATAATGGAAATAGAACATCAACAGGTGTCAAAATAAATGGATGAGCAGATAATTAATTTAAAAAATTGAAGAAGAAACAAGCATAAAGAATCAGGAAAGCTCTAGAAGAAATTTCAATGGAGTCCTGAATCATAAACAGAATATAAACAGGAAGATAAAACAAAAGCATAAAATCAACTCAACATCTATAAATGTGCCTAGTTGGGTTTCTCACTGCTGCTGGAGAAACCAACCCAGCTAAAACAGAGGCCAGTGTTGGGAAGTGAATTTAGACATATTCATTAAAGCCAGATTCAAGGACCACTGCACATCAGGTGGAAATTTTGGGACTATACTTCTCAGCAGTGGAAAAGTCAATAGAACTATTTGCACTAGACAGTTATGCACCTAAAGTCATTTTATTAAAAATTTTCTGAAGGTAAGTATGGTAGGTAAAATAATGACCCCTACAATGATATCTGTATCCTAAATAGAGGCCCAATGCACAAAATTTGTGGAAGGGCCGTGGCCCCGGCCCCCACCCACCGTGGCCTCGGCCAGGGGCCTCTGCCACCTCTGCATTTGCCCCGGCCCACTGCAGCTTCATCTAGAAGGAAGGATGTCCGGAAGGACATCTGGTCTAATTAGCATATTATCCTTTTATTATTATAGATTATTGTATAGAAAATTGACCCCTAGAATGTTATGTTATATGATAAAAGGGACTTTAGAGTTATGATTAAATGAAGGACTGTGACTTGGGGAGATAATTTTAGATTATCCAAGTGGACCCAATTTAATCTCACAGGTCCTTGATCAGGAAATGTGACTACAGAAAATGGTCACAGAGATGCAACATTATTGGCTTTGAAGCTGAAGTGGGGAAGGAGGTCATGAGACAAGGAATTCAAGCAGCCTCTAGAAAGTCAGAAAAGGCAGGAATATTCTCCTCTGGAGCCTTCCCATGTGCTCTATAGGAAGTAGTACTGCCTGCAGACAAATGATATCAGAGTTTCAACCTGCAGAACGGTAACATAACAACTTCAGGTTGTTTTAAGCTTAAATGTGTGTAAGTTGTTACAGCAGCAATAGGAAACTAACACAATAATCCACTCCTGGAGAGAGGTGAGCAGAGCCTAGATAAAATCTGGAGTGGACAGGAGAGATGGGTGCAGGACCTGCAGTCTGCAGGTTTCCTTCCTTGAGTCATGAGCACATCTCTTTAGAGGCAACACTGATTTGCAAACAGCAGGTGGTTTTGAAATCTTAAGGCACTAATTGGCCATTAAAATGGTGCCTTGTACCAAACTTAAGTCAGCACTCTCCACTAGACTCAATTTATTTGAACATTAACAGAGCTAGGATGAAAATGTTTCTGAAAAGAAAAATACAACCAAAGTCACAATGTGAAAATAAAATCAAGATGAAAATAGAAGGTAAGTCCTCAGTTCCATAGGAAAACTCATACCACAACATCTCTGAAATTACCTGAATTCTATTGCTAACCTCAGAAACACTACTCTATGGCCTGGTTTTCTGTGGGAGTGGGGAGACGGGGAAGTGTCATACTGGCCATTTTGAAAAGCTAAGTCCATTAAGTATCTCAATAGCACAACAGCATTTTCCTTTCTATACTCTTTCCCTTTCACTTTAGTTCTCTAAATTACTTTTCCTTTACACACTTTTAAAAGTTCCTCTAAAATATAAATGAAAATCCATTAGTAAAAGCTGGCCTAACACCAATCAAACACCATCTAAAGGTTAATGGAGGACACATCACTTCTGTCCTCAGATCAAGAGCCAAGAGACCAGTTGCAAGATTGCCTATCTCCATCTTTTATAACTAAAGGTGATCTTTCTTATAGCTTCTAATAAACATTCATTAGAAGCACAGGCAGAAATAATTTACAATAAACATCATTTTCTATCACTCCATTCATTTATGAATTTCTGATCTTCTCCAGTGGTTAAATCCTGACCAGTTAACAGGACTGAGGAAAGTTATCTTCCATGCAACACAAGAGGCAGAAACCTCAGGCTTCAACACATGCACCTTGTAGAAAGCCAAGCTGTGCCTACTCGTCCCCATATGCTGACCATGTCAGCTGACAAGGATGAGCTAGTAATGTGAAATTCTGACTAGCATTATAGGGTCTGTAAAATTCTTAGAAAGCACTGCTACTTCTGAGTAATGGAGCCCTTAATAGAAACAGGCCCAAGTGTTAGATTCTATAAAAGCTTATATCTGACCTGAATTTTACACATTTCATTGCCCCTAAGAAAGCGGTCACTAAAGTACTAGTTAGAACATGGGCTCAAACCAGACTGCCAAATCCCAGCTCTCTCTCTCTCTCACTGGTGTGTAACTTTGATAACCTACTTGGTCACTCTGTGCCTCAGTGTCCTCATCTAAAAAATGGAAATAATAGTATCTTCCTCATAGAGCCATTGTGAGGAATGAATGAGTTAATACATGCAAATTCCTAGAAAAGTACATGGAGCACTAAGTATTCGTTGCAATTACTATAATATCTCTCTTTCCCATTCAATCAACCAACAGAAACAACAGACATTGAAATATTTCTACATGTAACTACACTAAACATGAAACAAGGGAACTTAGAAGAATAGAAGGCATTGAGGTGAGAGTCTGAAAAACAAGAACAATGAAAGAGCCCTAAAACAACCATGTTTCTTCCCCGCGGCCGAGTAGCACAAGTACAGACATGCCATTTGGCAACACTGCCTTCAGCCTCTTCCCTCAGCAAGTCTTCCCACCTTTCAGTCCTCCGACCAACTGGCTTATGGCACATCCATCTCTACCCCAGCCTTGCCATGATCCAGTCTTCAAAGTCACAACATCGACCCATCAAATGCCATAGTCTCTCAGTCCTTTACTCCTCAACATCAAATGGCCTCCAACAGCTCTACCTTTAGCTTCCTACTCCCATGAATCATTCCCAGGTCTCCCCACTCTATAAACCCTCCACCCTAGAAACTTGAAGACAGTACTGATCAACTGTCACTCAGAAACTCCAACAATCTTCAATTTCACTTTTCTAACCTTCCCCATCTATTAGGGTCTATCACTTCATCTGTTCTAGCAGGTGTTTAACTCTCTCCTACATCATTTGAACTCAAAGAGTAAACCAACATAATAGCCTCCCTTCTCTAACTTTATTTGTAAAATGTGCTTCTTGTATCATTTTAGTAGCTAGCCAACTGATGTCCCTAAACCTAGGTTGGCTGACCCTTCGATATGCACCCATAGTGCTTTGAAATGATAAATATTACAACAATGACCTCTCTACTTCATAATCCCCTATTACTCCTCAGTGCCTGTGGTTCCAGAGGATAAGGTTGGACCTTTTACTACTGTATCCATATAGCCTGGCATAAGACATGGTGCATAATGGTCACTAAACATTTTTTTTAGTTAAGAAACATATTTGCTTTAGAAGGTATATAAAAGGGCAGATAAGCTGAAAAGCTAAATCTCATTAATATTGACTTTTAGTAAAATAATATGCCAAGTGATATCAAAGAAATATAAGAAATGACACATAGGTACATTGATTTATGCAGAATTTCAAACTAGTAAAATATGTCATAACTAGAGGCCCGGTGCACAAAACTCATACACTTGCAGGGGGATGTCCCTCAGACCACCCTGCACCCTATCACAGTCCAAAAGCCCTTGGGGAATGTCCAACTGACTCGAGGACTGGGCCTAAGCCAGCAGTTAAACACCCTTAGCACTGCAGCAGATGCGGGAGAGGCTCCCACCACCACCACTGCGCTTGCCAGCCATGAGCCTAGCTTCTGGCTGAGCACTGCTCTCCCTGTGGGAGCACACTGACCACCAGGGGCAGATCCTACATTGAGTGGGATTGGGCTGAAACTGGCTCTCCAACATCCCCTAAGGGGTCTTGGATTGCGAGAGGACACAAACCAGACTGAGGGACCTCACCAGTGCATGATCGGGGCCAGGGAGGGACACAGGAGGTTGGCCAGCTGGAGAGACTGTGGGAGGGCTCCAGGGCATGTCTGGTCTGTCTCACTCAGTTCCAATCATCCAGACCCAGCAGCAAACTAACCTACTGGTCAAAGCATCTGCCCCCTGGTGGTCAATGCATGTCATAGCAACTGGTTGACCAGTCGACTGTCTGTCCTTTGGTGGTCAGTGCATGTCATAGCAAGCAGTTGAGCAACCTTAGCATATCATTAGGATACTACACTTTGATTGGTTGAACAGACAATTGGATACTTAGCATATTAGGCTTTTATTATATAGGATATATGTGGTCTGAAAATTCACAACTAATTTAAAAATATTAACAGAGAGAAAGAGTAATATTATTTTCATTAATATTTTTGCTATATGAAGTATAAACATTAGTTCAAAAATAACTGATTTTAAATTAACTAGAATTCAATTAAATAAGACAATTTACTATACAATCCTAATTAATGGGGATGAGAACCAGGAGTAGTGAGAGAAATAAGGAAAGAACATTTGCTGCTTAGGTCTAAAACTGATTGTCCCCCTAAGTCTGGAAAACAAAAACAGTGATATTTCAAGCAGGGCATAACAAATATCTATATTAAAAAAAAGTCTAGGTGGCCCTTGCACCCTTGCGTCATCACAAGATGGCCGCCAAGATACCCACCATAAGATGGCCAGCAGGGGAGGGAAGTTGAGGGCCATCGAGCTGGCAGGGGAGGGCAGTTGAGGGCCATTGGGCTGGCAGGGGAGCAGTTAAGTATCGATCAGGTTGGCAGGGAAATGGTTAGGGGGTGATCAGGCTGGCAGGCAGAAATGGTTAGGGGCAATCAGGCAGGCAAGTGAGTGGTTGGGTGCCAGCAGTCTCGGACTGTGAGAGGGATGTCCCAGATTGGAAAGGGTGCAGGCTGGGCTGAGGGACATCCTTCCAGTGTACGGGCTCTAGTATGATATACTAACAGAAATCTATGAGAACTACCTAAGGAACCAAAATAAAAGCACTTTCTTTCAAAATTTAAGCTCACAAACTCGAGCTTCCTAAATACAACATCTGCATTTCTATTTTTTATTCCATAAAAACAGCTATTTTTTTTTTAAAAAGACTAAAATCAGCACTGTTTTTCAGCATAGAAATGTTTTACCTGCATGAGTTTGGTGTCGTGTCCAGTGTAAACAACTATGCCAAAGACCCACGGAGTGTTTCGAAGCTGTGTACCTCTTAATAAGATCTGGTCAGGCCCAAGGGAAACAGTGCTAAAAATAGGAAACAACATTTGTATTCAATGGTAGTCTGACAAATGAGCATGAGCTTTCCTCTTAAACATAAATCCACAATAATTAAATGTTTCCTTTACTCAAATTTGAACTATTTCACTGAGATAATAAAGGTTACCATTGGCTGAATCTAGAGAGAGAGAAGGAGAAGGAGAAGGAGAAGGAGAAGGAGAAAAAGAAGAAGGAGAAGGAGAAGGAGAAGAAGGAGAAGGAGAAGGAGAAGGAGAAGGAGAAGGAGAAGAAGAAGGAGAAGGAGAAGGAGAAGAAGAAGAAGATTTTTGTGTGTGTTTTTTTTTTCCTATAAAATGTTAGAGGGAATTGTATTCTTATAACCTTGTCATGAAACTCAACAACAACAACAACAACAACAACAACAACAAGAGAAAAAATTGCTAAAATAACCAGAAATTTATTTTATAGCCTATTATAGAGGCGGGGGGAAGCTATATTATCAAATTTGTCAAGAACAACTTAATGATTAGATAAAAGGCTGGGTGGTAATTTAGACATTCAAAATGGAAGCCTATGGAATGACATTGCACACTAAACAAAAACCAAGAAAGTAGGCACCTGTGGTTGTTATGATTATTCTGGGTTGATTACCATGATCAGGTTCTTCTCTATGGGTCTCTTTAAAATATATAGGTGGGAAGCAGTGATAAAAAGCATGCAGATTAAAGATGGGCAGAAGGTAGAAACTGCACCCCAATGACAAAAATAATTCTCCAACAAGAAAACAATGCCAAGAGAACAAAGACAACAGAACATAGACAACAGTTACTATTTTAAAGGAAGACTAATTGTTCTTCCTTTCATTTAACTTTCAAAAAACAAATGCTACTTTAAAGAATGGAGGGAAAAAACAAAAAAACAAAACAACAAAAAAAAAACAGCTTCTCTAATAAATATCAGATTTCATACCCAGATACCTCCCTTCTGCTTTTCTGGATAATTTATGCAGCCCAAACCTGCTCTCTTCCATGGCAGGTAGTACACACAGAAAGAACAGGCAGGTGCTCTGAACTTTCAGACCTTCTGGCTGTTTTTTCTTAACAAAAATCAGTCATTTCCTTAAATTTAAGCAATGGTTTAAAATCTATTTAAAACAGTGTTACAAAAGAAGGTTAATCTCTCATATCTATGCTAAACATGAAGAAATATCACTGTTTTAATATATTATGAAACCAGAAAACAAACTAATATTTTCCAAAGCTTCAGTAAGTAGTTCTTAGTCCCATTAAAAAAAAAACACTAAGAAAAGGGAAAGTGATACCTTTTCCCATCTAAATTCAAGTTTCCAGTGAAGTCATAGAGATGCCGGTTGGGCCCTTCACACTGTACAGTTCCAGATAACTTCATCAATATTTCCCTTGTTTGCATATCAGCAGTGCAATTCAAACCCTAAAATGTTCAATCAAAAGAGGAAATTGATTACAGTCTTTCAGATTTAGAGGTAGCATTCCACATCCCATTGTTAATCTAAAGAAAATGATGAGTACTATAAAATGTATCAAAAATAAAAAAGAAATCAAGCTATCAGCCCATGAGATCAGCATTACAGGTAGCTTACCCCCCCCCCCCCCCCAACAGCAGCCTACTACAAAAGAATTAAGGAAGCACCAAGTTAAGATTCCATCACTGTGCTGGAAACATCCATAGTTGGCAGCAGTACACATGCTCAAACAACTTCCAGAAAAGCATATTATTAATAGTACTCTGATACAGGTCATAAACACAGACTAAAGCCCCCTTTGGTAGAGTTTCATACTAAACAGAAAAAAAAGTGTAAATCAAATATTCAAGGTAGAAAAGAAAGATATGTGGACAGAATTATCAAATTCAACTTTATGCAGCATGAAATTTAAGTGTCAAATGTTTCAGATGTTTATTATATTAAAACTATTCTTCATTCTAGAATTTTAAAATATGGTAAGAATAGATTTCTTTAAAGGATTAAGTTATGTATCTAATATCTCACTCCCTATAATTAGAACCTCAATTAAAACAATGGAAAGGAAGGTACCATCGTTTGTCTAACTCCATCTCTCCCATCACCATGCAGCTCAATCAGAGGAGGCTCTCTCTTCCCACAGACACTACCAGGCAGAGGGCAGTGAGATCTAAGCTAACGCATGATACCCTTCCTGACCCAAACTTGGGTGAAGCCCACTGTTTTAGCTCTGCCATCACTTGTAAAGAGTTTCCTTTACATTAAAAGGCATATTCTCCCCACAGTTTTCTTTAGAGTTAAGGTATAACCTTTTGAGGCAGAACACATTTTTCCTCTAGAAAAAGCACTAACTGGTATCTGTGGGGATTGGATTTGCTATATGGGCCTCCATAACAACACAAGTCATAAAAGGTAACTTTACCTGACGTATTTTAAGGTTCGTCTCCCCATCTAGATTAGCTGTTTCAATATAACACAGCGCCTGAGGTTCACTAAGGAAAGAGAGGAAAGAAGCCAAAGTTTAGTAAGGTCCCCTCCACAAATCCATAGCTCAAAAAGAGTCTATTATGGAAACAATATCTGCTGACCCGCCCTTCAAAATAATGTTACAAATGACCCTTGAACATTCCTAGGAGTTAGGGCACCAACACCTAACTTAAATACAAGCTTAACTTTTAAGTCCCCCAAAATTTAACTACTCCCAGTTGTCCCTTGGTATCCGCAGATAATTGGTTCCAGGACCCCCATATCAAAACCGTGGATGTTCAAGTCCCCTATATAAATAAAATGGCCATAGATCAATGCATACACTGGATTCTGTGCACCCTCAGACTCCCACCCCTGGGTAGAAAACAAAACAGGTATCTAATTTCAATAAGTGAGTGGGCCCACACACTTCAAACCTGTGTTGTTCAAGGGTCAACTGCATAAGCAACCACTTTAGTAATAGTAATTGAGTAGAAAGACAAACACTCATCTTTGGAGCTCAACACCAATACAAGTGATCTGCTGTTATGGGTCCCACAAAGGCTGCTTGACCTCAAGTAACAGAAATAGCCGAGGGTAAATGAGAAGGGGAGAGGCAGGTTAGGGCAAACATGATGTTCCATGACCCTGACAGCCTGAGACCTGGTCTGCTCCTCCTGACCAAAAGTGCCTCCCCTACACAGCCAGTACAAACCCGTCTGTTAAAAAAATCATAACTCAAAGGGTTCAGGAACCAAGGCACAGGTTTGGCAAGCCTTTACTGCCCTGCACCTTCCACTCTGCCCACAGGCAACTTTTTAATCAAAGCACCTAACTTGAAAACTCAAAGAGTAAAATTAAGCAGAGCAGCTAACATTTCCAATCTTTGGGTTTAGGTGGCATAGTTAGTAGCTAAGGGAATGGGCTCTGCCACCCACCAGCTGAGTTAAAATCTCTTGGCACTACCTTTATTGGCTACATGATTCCAGCCAGTTGTCCAATCTCTCTGCTTCTCTGCTTTTTCTGCATAAAGTAAGGATATGAAGGTGCTGGGGAGATTAAGTGGAACCATGTGCTCAGCGGGCTGCGTGGCACGCAGTACAGACCCAAACACTAATGACCACCTGAAAACATGAGGTCAGCTCAGAGAAACAATCTCACCTTCCACCCAGGCTTCCTGAGGGCCACAACCACAACGCTGACCCTGAACTATCAAGCGATCCACATTTTATGGAGAGTTTCTGTGTAACCAATGAGTAGGAGCACACATGAATGCTGCCCCTGTGGCAGAGGGTCTAGTTTTAAACCTTTGATCTCAACTAAAAAATTCACATTAAGACTTAAAATCTCATGTGTGATCATATCCAATAGAAGAAACACTGTCTATAACCAAAGAAAATGCAAAGCATGTGAGCATCCATGATTTCCA